>JAHREE010000567.1:8056487-8684282 GCA_033628505.1 Tringa tobata
AATTAATCCAGTGTTATATAGTGTATATTTAGAGTGTTACCCTCCAAATTTTGTTATAGGAGGGAAAAAAAAAAGAAACAAACCTTGTATGACAAAAAAACAGGAATTTTGGTGTAGTTGAAATCTTAGCAGCCTGATCAGAGACTCTTTATTCCATAACTAGTAATTATGGATAAAACCCCACAGCCTACTGCAGAAATGATATTCTCAACAGTAATACAGTTAAAACTATTATATGCTTCCTTGCATCTACCCCTTGCATCTACTCTTCTGTTGTCCTTCTGGTCCTGAGTCTTCCTTAAGTAGAAGTTGAGGGAGAGTGGGAGGGGTTGCAGCAGGTCATTATCAGTATCCCAAGTTCTTGACTAGAAATATCGATATGAATGTTTTAGTTGCTTTTTCATTACTCTAGGATCTGCTTGTCACTAATTTTGCATGGTGTCTAACATGCTTTGACAGCTTGCATTTTCTTTATTGCTTGCTATTCTGTGTTTCTTTAGATTTTACTGTGAATGCTGTGTTTTTCATGTGTCAAACTTTAAAAAATTTATTTACCCCCTAAAGCCAGTTTTTCCCAGGTCTGTATTTCTTTAACTGACTGTGGTTCAGTTTATCTGGGCATAAGTAAGTTGTCTACAGTTGCTATTGTCAGCCCATGCCCCTTTTGATTGTTGTCTCATGCTGGTATTCCTCTATACCACACTGTGTGTGTACATACATATGTGTTTTCAAACATATGTATATGCATACATATATAAACAGGGTGTTTGTATGTATATATAAAAATATGTTCATACATAGTGTATATACTGTGTGTATATGTATGTATAAAATTATTTATACCATATGAAAATTAGGTATAGGTACCTGGTCATTAGAAGAATTGCTGTGCCAGCTAAACAAGCTCACACTTAGCTCTAGGTATACCAAGACAAGCTTCAGTCCTGAGGCTTTGTAAAGTCAGTACAACATCTGTTCTACTAAGGGCAATACTTTATTTAGCTATAGGACTATATGTGAAAGGAGGAGGAAAGGAAACAGGTAAAAAGGAGCTTATTTACAATATGATTCTTCCTCCATTGTGTACTAATTATTAAATGTGTGCAAATATTTGATAATTTCACCTTTTGTTTGTATCTGTGTCAACTTTGTGTTGATACAGTACTTACTGGGATAGATGCATCTCAAAAAGCAGTAATCCTGCAACCCGCTGCTTATTAATACATTTCTCATAATAAACGCACTGAGATGCTCATTTAGATGTAGTTGTTTCAGTGAATTGCAACCTAGCCCACAAGTAAACTCAACTTTGTTTTATTTATAAAAAGACCTCTCACTCCAGTTTGTTCTCTTCAAAGTGAAGGGAAGATCTGCCTACATTTTGCATACTGAATATGTAGGTAGGTTTCAGTAACTTCCACAAGCAATTAGCTCTTCATCTTTCTTGTAGATAAAATATGTCAAGTGTGTGGGATAGCAATGCACTTCTCATATTTTGGTGCCCTTTTGAGGGCTGAAGAATAAGGGTAATTTTTTTAAAATAAATGTGGAGCAATTAGCACCATAGGAAAGAGATAGCTATGCAGCATTTGTAACCTAGCAAGTAATTCAGAACCTATTGCATATTTATTTCATCTTTAGGGAAGAGGCAATTGACTGATATTATTTTCTTGTAGCCTCTTGTGCCATGGAGGGAAACCTAATCTCAGTAGCATGAGGTTTTATTAATTGAAATCCAATGAAAATTGATTCTGGAACTGTGAAGAGATTCTTGATGTAGCACTTCACTTGTTGCTTTGACTTTATAAGGCATCAGTGCTTGTTCCTGTTATTTCTTGAGAAGAATATTAACTATGTGAGAACAAAGTCTAACAGTAACAAATCTCCAAGGTGGGTTGAAGTCAATGATAGGCTGACAGCAAGCATAGCCTTCAAGTCCCCTTTGTCTCTGTTGAGTCTCTTTTAGGGGCACTTTTATGAATCCTACCTTGAGTCCAGTTGTTGTGTCAATATATACATGAGCAAGCTAGCCAAGGACTGCTTAATGTAAGTACTTTGTTCTGACACCCATCTTTGGAATTTCCTCTGGATCCCTGCTACTGCCACAAGACTCTTTATGCAACTCCGCTTCCTAATTTGTCAAATGACTACTCCAGCAGTGAAAAGGAATGCACAAAGACTCTGTACAATCAAAATGATTTATTGCTATCAGTTGAAGATTAGCCCACCCATGGATATATAGAGGATAATAAAAATTAATTCTTACTTATTGTTGAAAAATCTGGTGGCGCTAAACAGGGAATTGTCAAAAATCATTAGAAAACAATCACATGAAAGGCACTATAGTCCCAAACTTGCTGTCTGCTCCTAACTGTGCTTGCTAAATTCTGTAAAGTTTACTAGACTGCCTGTTGATGTTCCCATTTCACTGACCTTTTGCAATTGGCTATGGATTTGTGTATAAACTCCAGTGACAGGTTTTTGCTACTTTTGCTTTGCAAGCACCCAGTTTCCTCAGCTTTGGAAGCAAAACTGTGGAACTGTTTTGTGAGTCAGATAAAAGAACTTTTTCCATGTAAAAATACTCCCGCAATTTTTATTTTTTTTCCTTTCCTTTGATACAGTTCCAGCAATCTCACTGACATTTTTTGTACCACAACTTATGGGGGCAAAAACACCACAGTGGGCAAGAGAATAGGAGGAGGAGTTTTTGTAAAAAGAAAGAGCTGGGGTGTATGGCTGGGCTGGGAATACTTGAATGTGGTAATAATGCTGAGCTTACCTGAAGCTACAGCTGTGCTCCAGGACTGATTAGTTATTGCACTGGATGTAGCAATGCAGAATTGACCTAGCAGAATGTTTGAGATGTTTATCAGGTGGCTGTGGACAGCTTTGGTTTGTCCTATATACCTTCTTTACAAAACACCCAAGACTTTAAAGTCACTTTAGGCAGGAAATGTTGTTAAAATCATGTGAGCAGAGTTTGTTTGGTCAAGCCTGTTTGTATGCAGGCTACTAGATGTTGGAGCAAAGAGGGTCTGGCTATTTCTGGTCCTTTTTTTCATGCTTTCTCTGCCTCCTATCAGTCCATTGGGAAAATATTTTCCTGTTCCAGAGCAGAGCTTCCTAGTTTCTTACATCTCTCTGAACCCAGTATTGGCCAACTGTTGGGTTGCTCTAACTAATGGCTTGGAAATATGACCTGGTGTGGGAATTGCTCCAAGCCCTGCCATGTTTGCTGCCATACCACAAAAGTGTGGAAATAAGCAAGGTGTACTGGTACAGTCTTTTGAAGATGTTCCTTTTGTTGACAACAAACTTACATGCATAATCTGTTGTACCTGTAGGATTTTTGGAAACTCCTGCCTTAGATGGAGGTGATCTTGCCTTTTTTTTTCTCCCCCCACTTAATCTACATCTGTTTAAGTCTTTTACTGTCCTATGCATGATCATTTCATCTTTGTGACCAAATTGTTGATATATCCATTACCCCTCAGTATTTTATTTCATAGCTGCTTTGTACCTGTTCTAATGCTTCACAAACTCTTAAGAACATGAGGGAGCACCAAGCTGAAAATCTCATTTTGAGAGGAGTATATAAATATAGTGGTGTAGTTAGGAGAGGTCTTTAATGCTGCAAAGCTGCAGAAGAGGCAAGTCAGTTGGAAGGATACATTGGCAGATTTGAGTATTAAAGACAGATTTGAAGGTGTTTACTTGAAAAAATTGTTTCAATTATTTTCTTTTTTTTTTTACTCCTTTTTTTTTTTTAATTTTAATTTTAAGGGCTTTAGCTTCTACTACTTTACCTAGAATTATCCTCTTCTAAACCTGGTATTTTGGGGAATGAAGTATGATGAGCAGTGTTGTTGGGTGAAATTTAATGCTTCTGCATGCATTTAAACCGACAGAGTGTAATTCATTGGAAATGCAGGATATTTGGATGCTATTCTTTTCTAGGGTTTACTAAAGCTTCTTAGCACACTGTGCTTTAAATAGAAAATAAGTCGAAATAGCTCTCCTCAGACTGGAGTTTCTCCAGACTGCTCCTCTACTCTGGAGGATATTGCCAGGCTATTGGATTCCTGAAATCTACTTCTGCATTGTGAAGAATAGCCATACTTTTGACATGTTTTGATATGACGATATCATTGCTGATACTGCCCAGCTTTTGTGGTGTACTGTGATGTTGCTACATGACTGGGCTACAGACTGTGAATGTACGTTTGTTGTAGCCACCTGTATTTCTACTTAACTTTCATTATGCTGTTGCAGCACAGCTCTTCTCATGATGTATATCTTGGCTGTCCACAAATATGAGCATTTTATGTCAGCACTTAAATGAAGCCATTTGTCACTTGAAGAGACACACATTTTGTACATTTTAATGTACATTAAGTGGTAAACATCTTTTTTCTTTTCTTATTAAATGGACAATATGTGCATTGGTCAAGCATAATTTAGTCCACTTCTTTTTATGAGGTCTCAGAAAATGCTGTTTTAAACATTGGCAAATTATTTGGAAAAGTTTGTTGACCCACATGGTAAGAGATGTGTCTGAAAGCCAGAACTCAAGGTAAAGGTAATCTCTAGTTTGGTTTTTAATAAAGTTAACAAAAAGCCATCCTCTGTATTGCTGGCCTTTTTGTAAAATATTTTTATTTTTTTTGTTGAAGCAATATTATGCAGTTATTTGTTAAAATATGGGTCAACCAATATGAGGGATTGATTAGTTTACTGTATTTTGCACAGCAAAAATAATGGTAACTATTTGGAATCACTTACAGTTACTGAATTTGTTGACAGTGACAGCTACTCAACACTCTTTGCCTTACAGTGTCAGAAGGTGTGGGACTTAATATCTAAGCACTGTCTTGGGTCCTCAGCGGTTCTGCAGGTTACTGTGCAGAAGAAGAGTATGGGAAGGACCTTGTGGCTTTTCCCAGAGACAAATCTACCAGCTGGACTCTGAATCTCTGAAGTTATTCTTTAGAAATTGAAAACTTTGGGTCTACAGGGTAGGGCAAAATAAAAATAAAAAACACTGCAAATAGATCTCCTCCCTACCCACTGTATCCTTGTAGGAGGATTGTTCTCTCCTTGTTCAGTCCATCAACTTTTCCTGACTGAGTTGTAATGAACTTTAATCAATCCCCTCTGAGATGTTAAGAAAAAAAGCTTCAATTTATCTCTTCCCCAGGGCCTGGATTTCAAATCCCTGCTCTTTGTAGAAGTGTTCTGGTCGCCACTTGTGTGCTACAGACTACTGCCTCCTCTTGCCCTCCAGAAGCATCTTTCATCTGAAGATGCGCCCCTGCCTCTGAGGGAGTGCCAGCCTGCCACAGGTGATCTCTTCCCCTCCTGATATCTGTTTGGCATGGGGAACAGATAATGCCAAATAATATGCAAACAAACAGATTAGATGCCCTCTTTGTCAGTTTTGTCAGTACGTGTGTGTGAGTGATGGAGGCTACAGAAGGGAGTAGGTTACTGTTTCAGTCTTTGGTGAGATGCGGTGGGGAGGTGTGAGGTGTCCCTGAAGAAACTCTCCCTACAAGAGAGAAATGTGTTATAGTTTGTGCCCAAAGCATCTGTTTTCGTGTGCAGTAGAAAGTCTTATGTTATATATTCCTCTCCACGCTTTTTCTTCTCTTCCCCTGTTAGCACTGTTTCTAGCTGAGTGGGGTCTCTCTTGGTTACTGAATGCTGTGCAAAAGTACAAAGATGACAATTCCAGATCATCCTTTTGTGGCCACTGTTTTATATCTGCACTCTTTCCCTCTCTCATCCCAGCCAGTTTAATCCTGGTGAAGGAAACTCAGCGATACCGCCCTAATACAGAAAGGCTTCAGCTCATGAAGTCATTTTTTATAAAGCAAAACCTTTATGAATACTTTTGTTTCGCAAATGTTTGAGGAGACTTTACCAATGAAACTGTGTGAAGCAGAAGTCCTTATTTTGATGCAACTTGGGAAAAAAAGAAAAGTAACTGCTGAAAAAATAATATTAAATGAAATAGAAGGAAAGAAAACTATGTTTAATGGGCGTGCAGAGAAGTAATTTTCAAGGAGACCTGAACTAGTTCTCAGAGAACCCCACTGAAAAACTCTGGGTGCTGAAATTTGTCTCTTTTTTTAGGAGAGCTATGTGACTTGGTGTCTGGTTTAGTTCAGCTGCTTGTTTATTCCTAGCGAAGGCATGCCCACTTGGTTCTGCATTATGTTATGAGTAACAACATCAGCATAAGGACAGTGTATTTCATAATATACAACCCAAATTTTAATGTGTGACTTTGTGGTTTGGTTTTTTAGTATTTGGAGTAGTTAATTCACTGAGTTTTTAACTATATTGAGCTAATTGGATTGAAAGAACCAACTTTCTTTGCTTTTTCTGATATGACTGCCAACAATAACATGTTTATTTACTAACATAATTTATTTATTGTCTTAAAAATAAGTAGATGATTTTGACTTTGAGCAGTCAAATGAGGAAGAGTTTTTCTTCATGTGTTATAGTGCTTAGAAAGCTGACAGCTTTAGCATATTGTAGATTATGAATTATAATTTATAATGTATTACTTTATACATTATGAAATGGATATGTAATGAACAGAAGCAATATTACAATTTTATTCACACTTCATCAGGCTGTTTCCTCTACCTCCATGTTTATTTGAAAGATCATCTAAAAGTATAAGGTAAGAAAAAGATTTTGGCCGTGTCCACTGAAGTATTAGTTATGGAGCACACTTGCCTACCAGGAATTTGACTAATTTTATCCAGGTATCTGAATGGCTGTTAGACTTGCTCTTTACTCGTAAGGTTCTTGCACTGAACATTTTACAGACTATGTAAGAGAAATGACCCAGTCAATAGGAACAAAAGATCTTATTTCAGGGAAAGTGTATGTGCATATGCGTGGGGGGCAGGAAAGAGCAGGGAAAGAAAGGTTCAGGGTTACAATAATAATGACGTTCAGGTTCATTTAGGCGCATGTCTTGATTTTATTACTGCTTAATTTAAATGTAACCACCCCATTTTTTGCCTGACCAGCCTCTCCTTTATGCCAGTGACTTGTGTAGTAAATGTAAAGCAAGTGAAGAGGAGATTTGATTAGTGAGGATTAGGATTTGTGAAGCTGGTGGAAGAAACAGCTTCTTTTTGGCAACTTGAAACCTGAGAGAGAGCAGGGAGGCAATGCAGGACTGGCAGAGACTGTGCAATATATTGCATTTATTGGCTGGAAGGAGAGGAGGAGTGATACCGAGGGGCATTTAAAGCCCTGAAAATAGGCAAGGGTGCATGCAGAACAAAATTTTAAATGTGAGAAGTGATGTATATGTATGTTTGGGGCTTCTTTTTGGATACAAAATGAAAAAAAGCTGAAGAGGCCTAAGTTTCAGAATGGTGTTAAGTTTAGTCCCTTTGAAACATCTCTTCACTCCATTTATAATGCATTAGGTTGAACACTGGAAAAAGTGAGGAAACCAAGCCCATTAGTTATATTACAGTAATTTAGGCTCACTTATTCGTAAAAAAGCCTGGGAAGACGGCATAAAGGAGGAACGCTTGAATGAGAGCTCGGCCAAGCTGCACTGCAGGAGTAACACCCTCTTCCTTGTGATAGATGACCTGAATATTGCTTATATGTAATTTAAGGTTGCTTGGAACTTCCTTTTATAATAAACTGGTTTCAGATTTAAATTTTGCCAGTTTGTAGTAGCTCCCTCTAGTGTCACGCGTTCTTAACGTACAACATTGAAGAGCTTCTCTCTTGGCCTTTGGGTGTTTTATTTAGGGGTGGGAGGAATTAAAAAAAAAAAAAGAATCTTGCTTAAAAAACCCACCAGTACCCAGCACTCCGAACTCACCAAGTAATGGCTTCGGGTCTTGCCAAAAACTCAGATACTTTTTAGCTGGCTTCTGACATGAATGAAACTTCTGTTGCTCTGTTTAAAAAAATGTGAAGTAGGCATGTAATTATTTTATTATTTTTTTTTTTTTAGAGTTAGAGGCCATTACACCTTTGTATTTCATCTCACCCACATGTTATATGAAGCATAAATCTTTAAGTTCTGCAAATGTGTTCAGTTTCCCCCTGCCATCAATATGAGGGAAACCGCCCCTTGAATAAAGGTATTGACTAAGTGTCTTAATGCATTTTGCAAAATCTTCCTCTCTCTTTTTGAACTGGAAACTGCTGCCACAGATAGATATTTTATCTGGGTTCATTCTTCTTTAAAATCCCTTTTCCATTGCCATTTTTTTGTTATTTTTGCAATGCTCAGAGAAGTCTACCCCCCACCATCAGATAATAATTGTTTTCCTCAAATCATCGGCAACACAGCACTATTTTATTTAGACTCAAGAATACAATTATGATGCATGAGAAGAGAAGGAGCACTTAGCTGAATTCAGAAAATGTTTAAACCGTAATTGAAATAGGTCTGGATCCAGTGATTGCCTGGAGCCTCCAGCCAGCCTACTGGTGATAGGGTTACCCTGTTTGATTTTAAAGTGTTAGCTCAGTTTCCAAATACACTTGAAGGACTGACTGTGCTCACTGAATATGCTGCTAACCAAACTTATGCTTTATTTTTATTCCTTGTAATTCACATGCTTTATTTTATACCATTCAAGTCTTGCTCTGAGTATAGTTTTAGCAGTTTCCTTGTGGGGTTTTCCAGCTCCCTCATTGCCACGGTGTTTCTATTCCTGTTCTTCTTGTGAGATAATATGATACTGTTATTTTCCCTGGGGAAAGGAGGCATGAAGATTCTGGTGCCCGAAGTGGCTGAATTTGGGTGCCTATAGTCTGATTTCTCAACTAGCTTAGTGTTCTGTAGCACTTCATTTATTTGTTCAGAGCCCAGTTCCTTTTAGCACCTGTAGCGGTTATTAACAGTGTTCCAGCAAATCAGACCTCTCAATGTGAACACTTTAAAAGCAAGAGAAATCTAATAACTGACCGTCTGGGAAACCTTTGTTTAAATGGTAGCCCAGCATCACATACCATTTTTGTTTGTTAAATATAGTTCAACAAAATTCTCATCATGTTTATATTCTCTCTCTCTTTCTCTCTGTTTTCCTGCCATTTAAAGTGTCATATTATAATAGCAATTACTTTTGATCACTGATGTCATGAGAGAACCACACAGGAGGCATAAAAGCCTTTATATCTAAATATTTCAGCCTTCCAATCATTTCTGTCCTATGGGTTTCTTGTAGAAATTTCTTGAGAGGTGCCTATATGGTATAATAAGGCTTGTTTTGCAAATTTGTTTTGCAAATTTTACTGTGAGCTGTCCTTACCCTTCAAAATTTAGGACATTTTAAACCATGCATCTTTAGTCTTCGTGTCCGATTTATATTTGCAATTGCAGTTGTGAAGGCCTGAAGACTGTTTGTACTTACAAAGGATGTTGCATGACATCCAATATTAATAGGTGTATATACAGGCTGTTTAAATTAAATCATGATAGTTGTTCATACCTCTAGGCAGGACACAATATAAACAACTTAAAATTATATGGGATGAACAGCTCTGTTTTGTTCTGGCCAAAAAGAAAGCGTCTTGGGGATGGATCGTCTTCTTGCTGATTAGTAGCTGGCCATGTGTCGGCTTCGTCGACACATTTCAGAGAATGGGTGGTTTAATGAAGGACGGAATTGGGGAATAATTCATTCCGTGCCATGAGGTTAACCACAAGCTTTTCAAAAATCACAGTGCTTGCTGCTCCAGCAGATGTGCTGGAACTCAGTGCTGTGACTGGAGGTTTTTCAGCACTCTGTTTCCCCCACCCTTCTCTTATTGTAAAGCACGCACCCATCCTGCTGCCAAAACTTTTAATAAAAAATAGATTTGCATTTGCAGTTTCCAGAATCTTTATCAACCTTCCAGCCAAAGTCAGAGTAATAAACCCAGAGAACATCTAAGCGTGTGCTTTGCAGATGATTGATTTTTGCACTTGGGATGTCTTACAGGCAGTGGCTCCCACCGTTATTTTTAAACCGTATGCTGCAGGGGACTCCTGAAAGCCCCTTCCCTCCTAGTTGCACAGAACAATTGGGATATTTTTTTTACTTTGATGTGAGTAGTTTTTCTCTACAGTTTTCTCTACAGTTTTTCTGTAGAGAATTAGTTTTCTCTTTCTGGAGAAGGTACCTTGTCATTAAGTTTTGGATGAATACTCCATCTCTTTATTTACGGATTTCAAAATTTGTGCTAGATACCTTAAAAAATTCATAAAAGAAAGCCTTTCAGGAGACTATACTTGTGAAAAATCTGTTCAAGCATTCAAGAAAAATCTATTTTTATTCCTCTTTCCACACAAGACAAGGTGGATATCACATTCAGCCATAAGGCATATTATGCTTAATATAGGTTATGTAAGGGAAAAACCCACCCCAAAACCTACACCCATTGAATTAACATAAATTGAAGCTTAATGTGATTTAGTTTATCAAATGTAAACTTTCTGTGAATACTGTAAAGATGTGGAGTGAGGATAATCTAACTTTAAAATGCTATCCAGCTGTTTATTATTGCTCCTCATCTGGGACTTATAATCTTCTCACTTGGGATGTTGGAATTGCATGTGTAAACATTCCTCATTTGCTTCAGTGCAGATTAAAATGGGTTAATTTATCAGCTTTATCCCCTGTCAGTTTAAACTACTCTGCCTCGCTTTTCACTGAAACTCAGAGGGTCCATTAGCATCCCAGGGAGGAGGCTGATAGCATGCAGCTGAGGGTGGTAATGAGGATCTAGAAGTAAAGAATTTATAAAACCAGAGCCTCAAATAGACATTTGTCCATGTCCTTGATCTGATTGAGCTGAAACCTGTTCCCAATAGAAGGAAATCTGATGTTAAACCAAAAGAAGTATTGGTGCTTTTACACCTCTGTTTAAAGGAATGCATTTTCTTTGTGTGGGTAAGGCACGTGAAATCTCCATAAGCCTTTTTTTCAAGTTGTATTTCATGTATATTTGCCGTTGTCCCTTATAAGAAAACATTTTCTAGTGGGAAAGAAATGAACATGTTCTTCACTCTTTCTTTCTGCAAGAGTCGTATATACCCATGGGTTGCTGATGTGCAGAGAGTGTTTTTGTGGGAATACACATTCATAAATTAATAAGCATATATATAACATTATAATAATGTTATTAATAAATTTGCGGAAGGTTATTGACTTTTAGGGAAGCTCTGGCAGAAAGGTCTTGACCTCAGGAAGTGCTGGACTTTTCCAGACCTTCCTTTAATTGGTAGGTACTCAGAATATGAGACAGGTTTTGGGGTAATACCTCAGGATATCAACTAGATAATATACTGCCAGCTGCCTTTTTCAGCTGTGACAGTCCCAGTTGACTTGCTTAGGGGCCTCCTTTAACCCTAAAGAAACAAATATTTTTACAAATAGTTGTATTATGCTATGTAATCCATATAGATGACCCTAGATACATACAGATAATAGAGTGTAACAGGGCACTGAATGGAGAGGGACCCTGCTTCAGTAAAAAGGGTGTCCAAAATACTTATGGAAATTTAGAACCATAGTCATAAGGGCTTGAACTATCAGTATGTTTGTTGGTTGTTCAAGGGAAAATGTGCTGTGGTTAATCAAAACCTTAAGAAGATAATTGGCTATTGCAGCACTGGAAAAATTGCCATTTGAGGCTAAGAACGCTGCATTTTCTCCTTAAAATCTTGGAGGTGCTCTACCTGCACTATATTTCTGAATTACTTTTATATTTGTTGTCAGTGTCATGTATTATGTACAAAAAATTCAGTCTCTCAGTCTATGAAATTGGAACCCAAACTCTTAAGTAACCTGGAGAGATACTAACACCTCTAACTATTAGATATCTTATTACATATCTTCCCTCAAGCATTCAAGTTTGAAAGCGCTGTGCCAAGTTTTCATTTCTATACTTTATTGTCTTTTTTTTTTAATTTTCCAACAGAAATAGCATAATTTTAGCATTTTTACCAAAAATGTTTATTCTTAACTTGAGATTATTTTGCCTTCTCTGCAAGAAGGAGCATGGCTAGAGCAGATAGTACACTCCTGTAATACTCTTTGCCAGTGTATTTGCAAGCATTCTGGGATTAATCTAGATAGAATAAAGGTGGATGTTTCTCCCATTTCTTTAACAGTGTCCATAGAAGAGTTTTACCTTGATTCTAAGTGAGGCAACTTTTAATGTGATGCTTTTATTTAACTTCTCAAATTATTGTTTAATATAAGAATTTACGGTCATCTTTTACCTGTTCCTGTTTTCATTTTTATTTGTGTAAATTAGGACTAACTTGGCAAATTACTTCACAAGCCTTGATGGGTGTGTAGTTGTGTAACACTGTGAGGTCAAATTGAGACTTCTGACTCCACCATAAGTAAGTGGTTCCATGTGGATAAGGTGGACACAGATTAGGATTGAGAAACATGCAGACTGAAGCTTGGAGACAAAGAAGAACAAACCAAGATAATTGTAAGATAAAGCGGGAGGAATTCCCAAGCCTATTTCATTGACCTTACCGTAACATTAAAATCATTGTCATCAAACTAGGGTTAATAGAGTTGTGCTAAGAGATAGCAGCTGTTTGAGTGACATAATAAGTACTCAAGAATGTCAGTAAAATAACCTTTGATCTGCCTGCTCAAACAGTTCAGAAATGGGCTGCCACAAAACATATACAGCCAAGTCAGCCTCTTCTGTATCTTTGATTAAGATTCCCATTCTTCTTTTGTTACAATGTGAAGTCCTTCCTCTTCCAGACATAGCACCAAAAGCAGTGCACCCCATCAACGTTTACTGTCAGCTATATTCACTGATGTTACCATCTAAACCATTCCAAAATTCTCAGACTGGTACATGCTGAGGTTCTGCTACTGGGTCATCTGGAAAAAATAAAGTAAATGAAATATACTTTCATATCACTCCTATATGTCTTCCCCAGCTGTTTTCCAGAGTGCTCCTTCTGCAAGAGATCCGTGTAGGAGAACTTTCTATGTATTGGTTCTGCAGTCACTGACAGATGTGTGCAGTATACTTTCAAAACCATCTTTTTAAAACAATGCTTTTTTTTTTGTCTATAAATCACTGTTGTTTTTCAAAATGGGTGGATGACGCAAAGTGGTTCTGCACGGAGATGCTTATTCTGGCTTTAAGTGTTCTATTTGTAAGTTACTTCCTCACCAATAGCAATGCTTACCACTGAAATATTTTTTTCTCAAGGTATATTGAGGTAAAATCTCAGATCTATACATTTTCAAATCTAGCTGAATCTGTCCAAAAGCTTTTAATATTATGGAATATTGAATATTCTTATTGAAGGAGGAAAATCCACTTTGGCGTTGATACTAGGCAAGTGAGAAAGGGGGTTCTTTACAAAAAATTAAAATTGTTTTTATAATTTTCCATCTTGTTTTAGAGAATCATTGAGAAGGTGTGTTTGTGGACTGTACTTGTGGAGTGAGGCCTAGGGAAATCCCATCATCCCAAACCTGGAAGACATTTTTATTTCTCAGATATACAAGAATTGCCAAAGGATCACTGTTTGTGTGGGTGTCTCTGACCTTGGGAGGCACCCTTGATAAAATTCCAGCGTAGAGGAACTCATTTTGACTCGCTCTGCCACTGATGGTATTCCCTTTTGCTCAGCTCCATTTAGTCTTCTCATACGACTAAAGGTTCTGAAGCTGCAGCTACTACTCACACACTTTAAGTCCCGTTGTCTGAGTTGTCTTCCTTCTTCATTTCTTTACAGCAAACCCCAAGTATTTGTTATGTATTGTATAGTTTCTGTATTTCAAACAACTCTAAAACCTTAGAGACAGTTGAATACAAATACAAATGAAAAGGCAATTCAAACCAGCCTCTAGTTTAAATAAACAAACTTCAGAATTCAGGCTTCCTTAGGACTTCTTCCAAAGAGATTCTAGCTTTGGAAGTGGAGGAGAGCACCAAACATTTTCTGTGATTACTTCACTCCACGAGAGTCCCTGCATCTCTATTCCAGCACATGTATCAGTGGTTAGAATCACTGACTTTGGTTTCAGTGCAGTGAGTAAAGAGTATTAAATTTATACAGGTAGAAGTGAAATTTTCTCTTGGTGAAATGCACCATTTTATGCCAAATTAAAAACATGTGGAGGAGTTTGTATGTCTGACACTTTTCTTTCTGCTTGTCACTGAAACAGAATACTACAAGAAAAGTACATGCAGTTGGAACTCCGAGAGAGCTTGGATTTTCTCTGACTTAACAGGATTAATGCCATAGTCTTTTGAGTGGAACAGTAATCAATCAATTCTCCTTAAGGCAATAAATCAAAAGAATAAATCAGACATTTTTATCATGTCCGAGTAAACATATTATACCTAACACTACTTTTTCCTGTATGATTTTCATTTCCTTTTTGATTTTCTCAGGAGGTGGTATCAAGGCAGAAGAATTCAAGTTAAGGTATTAGTAGCATAGAGAGTAGTAGCTTGAATTGATTTTTCTAAATAAAAGCCTCCACACTTTTCCACGATTGTGTAAGTTTCTAAGGATAAGTTGGTCTTAGAAACATTTTATACTGTCTTCAGTGTTTCTGGTGTGGACTTCACATGGCTGTTTTCTTGTTGACATGAACTCTCCTTTACTGAAGAATGAGATGTATTCTAAAGCATATTTTAAGTTTTGATTTTATAGGCAGAATAGTCATGTGGACTGATGTGTTTGCAAAGTGGTATGCCCATTTCAGAAGGCTATCAGTGGAGCAGTAAACATATATCCAGTTTAGAAACAAACTTTGTCCTTTTGTCCTCAGATGAACTGGGCTTATTCATGCTCCGTTTTCTTTCTCTGCCTTGATCTATTACTGTTTCTTTATTCCTATTTTTACTCTCTAATTTCTTCTCTTTTCAATTTAAGCACAGTTATAAACATATGGGTAAGGAGCATATACTAAAAATAGATCAGTCCTAAGCGTAGTATGTTGTATTGTATGTGCATTCTGAATACTTTACCACTTGTTTAAACTTAAATGTATTTCGGACATTTTAAAAAAAAGTGTTTTCACACATTTTTGCTGTTACTTTTTCTGGGAGGAAGAGGATTGTCTTTGGTTCTCTGTTCATACCGTATCCAATACAATGCACTCAGAGTCATATTCTGTATTGTTAATATGGTAATAATCCTGGTTTCTTGGATGGCTACTATAGTAAACTTTATGGGTAGTAGTGAAAATAACAAAAATAATAATGAAAAGAGCTACATAAGTTCTTATGTCTGAGAACTATAAACTTGAAAAAAAAAAAAGCCAGTGCTCTTCTGGTTTACAGTGCCATTCAGTTGGATTTATAACTTATTTTGGGCTAAGAGTATGAGTATAATTGGTTGTAGCAGCTAATCTGTTGGGCATTTACATATTACATAGCTCATATTCAGTTGCGTTCTGCATGTGATTGCCATTCTGTAAAATGTCACCGAGTAGTATGATTGTATGTTCCAGTTGAAAATTTGGCTTCAGATTCCTCAATTTCTTCTCTGCATTTTCTCTGTTTCCCTTGTTTGCCTTACACCAGCCTCTGCTTTACTTCTAGCTGGAGAATGTTACAGAATACAATTGCATTTCTGATGAATTTATAGGGATTTTCACCTATAATGATAAATGAAATAGGTTTCCCTTCTTTCTATTCCTGCTGGCATGATGCAAAAAATGACGGGTAGTTGGTACTATGAGTTTTTGGTGTGGTTTTTATACTCAAGTCCTGAATCTGTATTATGGAGGATGATCATGTTGTCCAGACTATCTGTGCGCTCAGTAGAAAAAGGGAGGAATCCAGTACTAATCTTAAAAGCTCATCTCTCTCCATGTTTTATTAAAAGCAGCTGAGCTTCATGTCTTAGTCCCTGAATAAAATAACGGAAGTTTAACTTCATGAGTGTGTATCACACTTCTGTGTAACAAAGGCTAGGGAACTCCATTTTTACCTCTCCTACTGGCATTGCTACAAGGAAAAAAATCCAAGAAATTTTTAGTAATCTAATTTGTCCCTTTTGGACACAGAATTCATTGAGAATCTATACACAATGCATACCCATTATTAAAGAGTAAACCTAAATTTTAAACCACACACATAGCTGCTGTTGCTTGGATTGAATGTGTGCACAGCCTAATGTTCCTCCTCTTCACCCCTATTATTAATTTCTGCTGTTTTCCTCTTCATTTCTGAGTGAAGAAGGGGAGAGTTTGTGCCCCTCTCTCAGTTGAGAACATCCTTCTTGGATGTTAGGAAATTGCCACAACTCTTTCTTCGTCATCTCAAGGTCTCTTCTTGCACAGAGTGGAAGATGCACTGACTATAGCAGCAAATTTTGGCATTGGTGAAGCTGAAGTACTGTAAGATAAGGAAGTAATTTTTAAAAAGTACTCACTAATGTAGTCAAGGCCCTGAATTTGAAGGAATGATGGAATAAACTGCAAAACTTTTGCTTCAGGCACTGTGGCAGATGATCTTCTAATAAATAGTATTGTTTTGAATGTTATTCAGCTCGATCATGTTTGGGGTTTTTTGTTCTTTTTCCCCTGAAAAAATGTCAATTTCTTTGTACATTAATGGTGCAGCTTTTGGATGGGGTGGGTGCTTTTCTGTTCCTTCTCCTCCCATTTATTATGTCAGTTTGTGTTTTACTACATATCCAAGAAGAGCTTTTATTTTTCTCATTTTTAGCTTCACTTTCTAGTTTTTACAGTTAAGTGCATTTTTTATATTGTAGGTCACCTGTCACATTTCACCAGGGCAATATCTGTACACTGGAAATAATTCACCCTCTCTCTCTGTTTAATTTCATGCTAATGTCTGGAAGATGTTATCTAGGTTAGCCAGGCTGAGGAACGCTGTCCTTTCCTAATTTTAACTACTTGGCTTTTGGCTATCTCACTGCCCCTTGGCGTATTTTGTTGGTCTCATTTTTACAGATGTTTATCTGAAGTGTGAAGTGGCCAGATGAATTGTTGCCCATTGTAAATTGCTTAGTCTAAATTTATATGCTACGCTGAATACCGCTTAAAAGGTTGGGTCCTTAAGGAGGACCCACTACTATTTCTTGCCACAGAAACTGTAAATGGGACATTGGGAAATTCCTTTGCATCACTGTTGAAGGTCCTGGCCAATTATTTGTTGTTTCTCAAGTTACTTTTAAGCTGAGTTCTCCAGAGGAGATGCGTAATGTAATGAATTTCCTTTGCTGCAGTACCTATGCCATACTTTATGTTTGACTGTTTATGACATAGATATATGCAAGTTTTACTTAGGAGAAAGAGTTTGGAAGCATGGTGTATTCATACCTATTCAATAACATATTTTCAGTCCATATCAAATCAGAACAGATTTAGAGAAGCACAGCAAAATGTGTATATCATGAGTGCCTCTTGCTGAATCTGTCTGTACGAATCAGTTCCTAAGAAAGTTTTACTAATGAATGTTGTTGCATCATTACTCTTTTACAGTCACAACTGCTCAGGGTGAAGGAAACTCCCCAATTGCTTATGCATTTGTAGAAATATAGCATGATTTGTTGGTATATAAATTTATACTATTTATTTTTCGTTTGACTTCATTTTATTTTGTGCCATGGTCCATAGCATCCAACTCTGTCAATGCATTTTCTAATGTAAAGCCCTGTACAATATGGATAATAATGTAGTGAACTGTCTCTGAGGAGAAAATAATTTCCATTTACCTTACCCATTGAAAAATTAGCTACGTATACCTTCCTTTTGATATGTGTTTCCACAGGGAAGTTCATTCCACTCATTTGGACACCTCTTTTAGCATGTGATGAATCTGAAGTGTGGAAACTGGAGAGTTAGTCAAAGCAAATCCATTTTGATGTTATTGATCTCATTTCTGTTTACATCTTGTGTTGTGGCTCAGATCTGTGTGAGTGTTTCAGAGGGAGCAAGATTGAGTCTTATATAAGAAAGAGTATCTCTTTCTTAAAAAGTCTGGTACTTGCTTTCTTCTGTAAGTAATTATAAAGACCTAGTGAAATAAAAAGACAGTGTTTTGGTGGATATTAACTTTTAACAAGCTTATAGAATAAGCTTGTTAAATGGGACAAATAAATAGGATTCCTTAACTCTACATAGGTAATGAAAATTTGAATGTAATGAACTTGCTATATATACTAACAGATGATTTCCAAACACTTAAAACCAGTGGATTTAAAATTTATTATGCTAAGAAATTGCTTGGAATGTAACGATCTTGGCTAGTGACTGGATTTCATGCTAAGTAGACATCATCTGGTTATGTTGAAATATGAAAGCTTCATTTGGGCCTCTCTGAAAGCAGTGGCAGAAGTACTGTTGGCTTTGCTAAATGCAGACCTGGGATTGTCCTGGAGGTGGTAGAAGATAGGTGAGCACATGCAATCAATCATCATATCAAGACAGGAACAGTTTTTCCTTCCAGGTATCAGGCAGTAGCAGTGCATCAGTTATTTCTAATATGTAGTAGGTAAGGGTAATCTAGGATATTTTCCTCTAAGTGTTTTTGGGTGAGGTTTTGCAAATGGCACATTTCATTATGATATAAGAAAATACTACTAATTTATACAAGAACTGCTAATTTTTGGTAAAGTTAGCATCCTTTGTAGTCCTTAACTGTTCTCACAGCACTCTCTTAGAAAACAAGATCTGATTTACAATGATAAATGAAATAGTAAAAGACAAGTTTTATTATAAGAATTGTGCTCCATAAACAATTATTATCTCCAAACAGGTATAATTCAGACACTTAAATGATAGAGGGATACTTTAAAAAAAAAAATCATATTCCAAATTTAAAGAAATGGCAATCATGATGCTTCAGACAGAGGGTCAAGAACTACTTCATACTGATAATAACCAAATACAAACTAAGCACAAACACCAAACTTCTGAAGTCTTCATGAAATAAAGTCAACTGAGGTTTCAAGTTTAAAAATTTAATAGACTCCAGCTATGCCAAGGATTCAGAAAAATTCTGAGAACATTTTTGAAATCAGGAGTATTAGTTCTTCTTAGAGTTACCCTTATAAGAATCTCTAATGTTATTGGTAGTAGTAAAACTTAACCGGTTAAAATTTTGCAATAGGAAATGCACCTGATCTCACTAACATCCTAACTGAGCTCATAAAATTTCAAGGTGATTGTTCAGAAACATCAATCATCATCTTTCATGAGTCTTGCCAAGTTGTATTTGAACCAGACAACGTTCCTGAATATTGGCAGTTTTTTCTTATTCTAATCAGAAAGATAAAATAAAGGAGAGATTTAACAAAACACAGCAGCTGAAGGACAGGAAGACACCCCTTTGGCCCATCAGATCCGGCCCTATGACATGAGGCATATGATTCCTTTTTGGGAAATCCCTGCAGATGATTTGAAAGCACTTCTGTTGTGCAGACTCTGGGTAGTGGCAGTGAGCAGTGCATCCCCAATAGTCCCGGTCCTGCTGTGTGCACTCTGTCTGTGCCCCAAGGGCAGATCGTGACAAGGCCTGGCCATGTGCTCCTCTTTCCTTGGATGAAAACCACATCTTCATGGCTTACCTGTATTTGCTTTGACATCAACATTGGTCTTTGACTTCAGCAGTTTTCTGCCCTTGTTGATATTTACTCTGTGGTGGTATTTGTATGTAATGCTATCCCAGCCTTTTTTGAAAAGGCTAGACAAACTAAATTCTTTTTATCCCAGCATTAAAAGTAAATTTTCTGTTCTCTTGATATTCCTGGTAGCCCTGGCCTCTGTCTTTCACATCAGATATGAGTTTCCTCAAACACAGTGGAGGTATTGTGTTACCAATTAACTTTGGTGTTGCTAAGAATTAGAGTACAATCAGACATATTTACTGAACACCAAGGACTACCGGATTATCCAAGAACTTGAGATTTATGGATGAAAAAGTGAGTGTATTTTATTCGTCACTGTCTAGTCAATTATGAAAACAAATTATTTTATCTTCTCTGATACATAGATGTATAGTGAAACCAATTCTTGGGTCTCAGCCTTTCTAATTAAGTACCTCTCAGATCAAAATTGTGGATCAGGAGTTTGGCATGGAAATGAATGACAAACTGATTTTTTTGTGCCTTTAATTTTAGAAAGAATTATTGACAACATTGAGTTTGTTTTTTATTTTATATATTTGAACATATAGAGAAGTAAATGTACATATATCTATGCAAATATATACTTTCTTCTCTCCAATAGAGACAGTGAAATTAGATCAGAAATATGTTGTGGAGGCTGGTGGAAAATTAAGAGAATATGAGAGCAGCCAAAAGCAGGTTAAATTGTCTAACTGTTGGTTATTGCATTGTGGGCTCAAGATGATTTAACTGGTAATGACTTTCAGAGAACAGCTATGTGTTTTCAGTGTAATGCAGTGATTTAAAAGAGCATAACCTGTTTTAAATAATGGGAAATATTGGAAAACAAGGTCTGCACTGGGAAAAAAAAATCACCATTAGAGGTTGGTTACAGTATTTTAAGAACTACAAAGGACTATTGTCTTTGAATGTTTTAGGAAATTCAGTTACAGGTAGAGGTGACGGAATGGATTAGCATTTGGGAAATAGAGATTAAATGAAGGGTGTGTAGGGAGTTGAAGACATTATGTCAAGGTAAGGAAAAGACTAGGACAGTAAAAGGAATCCTGTGCAGGATGGGTGCTTGGAGTGGGAGTTGTATTCTGGAAGGAAGATAAGAGTAGCATTGCCTTGGTAAAGAATTTAAGAGATGGGGATTAAGAAGCTTGAAAAGAGACTGGAATTCGGTTAAATGGACAGAAAATGTAGAACCAGCCTATAGAAAGAAAAGCAAACAACCCAACTTCCTCCTTTGTTCCCTGACACATGTATATATATTTATTGCACACTCAGTAAAGATTTTGCACTTTTTAGAGGTAAAACAACTGCCATGCTGGAATATCAATTTCCAAAAGGCAGTCTCCCTGGGAGTAGTGCTACAATCCAAAACCTTTATAATAAGCTGGGACTGAACTGTGTTGCATGAATTGACCCCTTTCTGAAGAATGGTATTCTCAATACTTATCCAAGAGTACAACTTGACTAGCTTTTAGTTAAATGGGGAATAGGATAAATGATTGTTTTACCAGAACTCCAATTTAATATCTTATAGATATACTGAACAGTTTGAAAGAACTGTCTTTCCACTTTCCATTGTTAGGAACTCTTTATAGCAGATATTAGAAGTATATGAATTTATTGCTTTACTTCCAAACAACTGCTTTTCTGTGTAATATAGCTGCTTTGGAATGAATCAAAAATGGTGTCCTCAACTCACTCAGAAATGCTGAATAGCTTAAATCAGAGAAGTTGAGTAAAGCAAAGAAATAATAATAAATCATAAAGATCCACTCCTGATTCTCAGGTAGAGCTTGATCACTGAGTTGAATACATAGTTCTGCACCTTGAATGTGCTCAGAAATGAAAAAGATAATACTGTTAATCAACAGGCAGAAAGAAAATCCCATTTTAACAGATTGAACTGTGAGATAGGCTGGAGATACGAAGCTCTTTTATGTCTCCCTGAGGCTCTTTTCCCCAAATCTCCTATTTGGAGTGCACTCTGGGTAAGCCATCAAGACCAAGACTTCTGCTGGCTAACCTTTCTACTTAGTCTTTATAGACTGTGAAGACAGCCCTAGCTTTGTCCTGTACTATGCTTCAAGTATGAGAAAAAAACCCTATTTATGTTTATCTCAATCATGACCTTTGCTTAAGTGTGAAAAGGAAAGTGGAACAAGACTTGCCTATTATTTTTACTGTCAACTTTGTTCAGATTCTGTTTATTTTTACTTTAATATCTTGGACAAAGGCTGGTGTTTTGGCTCTGCATTTGCACTCTGGTTCCGTGATGTATGTAAGACAGTGCATGACCTCTTTCTTAGCAGAATGAAAGATAAATATAGCCTGATACATAGAAGTAATCCACTACTGCAAGGAGCCTCATCAGCATGATCATCATCTGCTTTTGTGTTTAAGTTTAATGAGGAAACTTGTTCAGTGGCACATAGTCAATCTGAAAACAATAAAGGCGTAACTGCTATAAGCTAAAGTATTAAAAAAATTAAAATCCTCCTCATTTCATTTGTTGAAAGACAAGGAGAAGGGGTAGACATATGGCCACCCACTTGGTTGTGCAAATTGTAAGAAGTGAAAATAACTTGTGACAGAATTGCCTGGAGGTTTTGTTTAGCCCGTCACACATGGCCTCGATAACACTGTGAAGCAGTTTCTTTCACCCCCTCCAACACACCCAACCCCTTCTGCTACGAAATCTGCAAAACATTTTTCAAATTAAGTGTGCACTGTTTTCTTTTTAAGTTTCAGGAGCAAGTGGCTGAGAAAGCCATGCTGAGAGATTGGAAACAATCTGCATCGGCAACAAAGGGAGATGCCTGCTGCTTTGCAAGCAACACAGAAAATATGCCAGCCATGCAGAGTGCTCCGTGGCAGTAATTCCGGAGCTGACTGATGTTTATTTGTGCTCTGCACTAGCTTTTCTCTGACTGCTATGGGGAGGAGGGTGGGTTTAAGAGTCCTTGGAAAACTGTTGCAGTATAGGTCGGATTTTATTAGCACATTGTCTGGGATTTGGAACCGATTTTTGCCTCTTGAGCCTAGATAATGAGCTTTCTGGAAGTGCTGTGCCTTACTTCCCCGTGCAAGAGTAGGTGAATGGGTATGTGTTTGGTGCAACTCTTACGGCTGGGGATTTGACTGCTCAACACACCATTATCAAAACTGTCATTCTGTCATAGTGGAAGAAATTAAATAGGGCCATTTGTGTGTTCTGATGAAGAACTGATAGTGTCAGAAATCATCTTGGCAGCCTTTTTAATTTATGCTAGAGGAGCAGCTTTTGAATAATCACGGATCGCTTTACCAAGTCAAGTAGTCAGCTGGTAAAACTATCTGACAGAACAAGAAATGAATGCAAGGTATGAATCATAAAAACAGTAGGGTTTTCATAACTGGATCATTTGAGAAAGATAATGCATGAGCTTTGTGGAAGAGAAGAATATGAAGTCCATGTTTCTTGTGGAGACAAGTATTTGAAAGAAGACAGTGGATAGTTGAATATATGTCTGTAGTCTACAGGAACGGGAAGGCGTAAGGGAAAGTCCAGTAGTTGTTCCTGTTTTGCTGCTGGATACATCCTTTAAAACTTTTTCTGTGTATCGGTTGATATAAACATACTTATTCAGGCTTGAAAGACTTTGACTACAGCCTGTCTTTGTATACAGAATTATGCAGGAGCTGCTCCCTGATCCGTACACAGGTTCAGTAATGCTCTGCGTGCACCAATAAGTCTCTCTGCAGGGTTTACCTATACTGAAGGGTTCAAGACAGCCAGGAGGATAGAGCGGGTGTCAGTCAAGGAGGAGACAGGACTGTGCCAGCAAACCTCTGACGATGTAGGCCTTCTGGCTACTCCACAACACTCCCAGTGGGAAGCAGGGGGGTCTGTGGCCCTCAGGATTACAGTACTGGCTGATGCAAAACTGTATTGCCATCACCCCGTAGGCTAGGGAATGAAGGGGCTCGTTTCTTCCAAACCCCCCCAGTCTGTTGCTGGGAATGTTCCCAGGTGGAGGATCTTGGTTTTAGTCAGCTAATGAGCAGGTAGCATTGCAAGCATGTAGCTTATTAATAGTTTCAGAGGGCTATAAACTCTCTCTTACAGCCAGAAAGAGATTAATCATTAAATGATATAACCCAATTTGTAAAAAGGGAAATATTCTAGCCTTGCTTTTGCATTTCTCAACACTGGTTAACAACCAAGCAGTGAGAGAAAGGATGACCTTTCTAAACAGGTTTCAAAAAGAAAGCAGTGTAATGATCTAGATCTTTGTCCTGATATTTAACCTTTCTACTGTGAAATGGCTGAGGTTTACATAGTCATAAATAAGATACAACTATTGGCTTTTACCATTGCAATCAAAATGTTTAATCAGTTAGATGATAAGGCGTGGGGCTTTACACATGGATGGAAGGTACCCCTGAAAAGCTTTAGTACTTCTGCATTGGCTAAAGTTAATGTGCATCATGGCTGTGTAGGTCTGCAAGTGGTAGCGACAAATTCTGAAAGTCCAATGCAGAATCCTGCAGCTTCTCTGTGACCATCCTCTGTTAGATAGTGTAAGGTACTGGGTTCTTTTGGGCTCTTGCGTCCAGTTAATCACAGATAGAAACAAATCCAGCTACTTCGAGTTGCACACAAGATGGTTTTTGAAAATTGAATCAGACGGCAAATAAGGTGGCACAGTGCAGATGCAGGAATTCACATACAAATGTAGTTGTGGAAAATAGCCAAAGCTAGTTATTACCCTCCTTTTTCTTTGCCACTGAAGCATTGTTCTTTGTCAGCTGCCTGTGTTAAAATTTAGTATTGAGAAGATTTTAGAAAAACAAAACAAAGAACAAGCTTTTTAAGTGACAAAGAATCAGGGAAACAACAAAAATCATAGCTGGCTAACAGAAAATTGGAAATCATCATGGAGTTAAAATACACAAAAAAGATTGTTTCCTTCTCTTGTGCTTCGATACACTGCACCAATATAAATGATTTTATGTAATCACCAATTTAAGTAGACCTGGCAAGACAATAAATCTAATGCTAGAATTTTATACCAAATCTTTTTTAATTTCCCTATTGATATAGCTCAGATTTGTAAATCTTATACAGTATTAAAAAAAAAGAAAAGAAAAAAGAAAATGTTTTTTCCCAGGAGTCAGAGGGCTGGCTTCAAATTAGGTTATTTTTCTTACTAGTGTGTCTCCCTTGTATTCCCTAGTATGATCTAACACTTTTAGTTGGCAATTGCATTATATTTTTAACTTTTCCTCTGCAATTGGGAAAACTGGATTTTTAATTACATTTTTAATAGTAAGAACAGGTAATGATCTGACATCGGGGTTGATATTAAAAAGATAAGCAAAAAAATGAAGCAGAGTTTTGTAGTCATTTGAACTTGTCATCTTGAAACTTGGTACCAATAGGAGGAAACAGTGCAGCTGTGTGCAAGAATAGGTTTCAAAAAAAAGGGTTTCAAAATAGTGAGAAGTACATGAACTTAATTTAAATATCTTCAGCTCTCAAACATTTTCGGTCATGTTATATGGCTGGGTTTGTCTACTCAAAACGTTCTTGACAGACTGCTTCAACTGGAAAACATTTGCAGATGATATGCTGGTAGTAGATATAAATAATTCCACTTTACATAGGACCCTAAAACTATTGTTTCTTTTGCATCTCGCACAGAATCTCTTCTGGAAATAGGTGGCTCAGGGAAGCAGCTTAGGAAGAAGTAACTGTAAGTTTTTCTGTTTCTTCAGGAAAGTTTATACAACATTTGTTTGTATATGCCAAAAAAACCAAGTGTAGAAGAAAAAGATTTAAATATCACCAATGTATAAAGCTACGCTATTTAGCATTGTGCTCAAAATATTTTAGCATAGGTTAATAATACCTGTTTGCCTTGAAAGTATCTTGCCTTTTCATGCTTTTTAAAGCGTTAAATACCGTCTCTTCGTTGTGCTCCAGAGCCACGTAGACTGATTCAGACTGATTTTTTTTTAAATTTATTTTTTTAGTGCGTAAAGCTGGATCCAGTGTTTTTATCACAGATGTGCAGAGGCTTCCTAAATTTCCAAAGCAGTGTTGGTGCTGACAAAGATACTGGGAAGGGTTGGGTGAGGACAGCTCCATGTTCTGAGAAGGAACATGAGGAGGAACTTCTTCACTTTGAGGGTGGCAGAGCACTGGAACAGGCTGCCAGAAAGGTGGCAGAGTCTCTGTCTCTGGAGACATCAAAACCTGCCTGGACATGTTCCTGTGCAAACTGCTCTAGGTTGATCTGCTTTGGCAGGGCGTTGGACTAGATGATCTCCAGAGGTCCCTTCCAACCCCATATCATTCTGTGAAGTGACTCCTGTGTCTTCTGTATCCATGTCAGGAGCAAGCAGTGTCTGAGGCTAATGCTGGGCTTCTGGGGGAGGGAGGGGGGACGACTCTGCACTGATAGAAATACCTGCTGTGCTAGTTAAATTCCACATCAGGATTGTTATGTCACACACCGTCTTCTGCTAGACCTTTACATCTAAGGTAGTTTGTGACTGAAAGCACTGGAGTTACATTTTCCCCTTTCATTGTCATTTAGAAAGTCACCTGTGGTCTGAGTCCAGTCACTCTTGGTATTGTTGTGATATTTTATTTATGACAGTGATTGCAGGGGGAAAAGCCACATAGAATTCTCCAGGATGTAGTCCACAGTAAATATCATGTCCCCATAATAATACATCTGATAGCACACAACTCATGAGAAAGAGCAATTCCTGGCAGTGGAAACTGAGAAATAGAATGGAGTGAAAAGAAATTTTTCTTCTCCTGTTCTACTTCCTACAGGTAAAGCACTTAAATTATTGAACTCCAACTGACCTCCAACTCTACTTATTCTTTGTCTTTTTGTTACACTCTGTATTGTTAATAAGACATTGTTCAAAATTCACCCATAGACCCAGCAGATGTTTTGCCTGGCGTGAGTAACATGTTGAGGAGGCTCTGAGGACTGTCTCTACCCCAGAGTGTTGGCTGGTACAGTGTGTGTGTGCCAACAGCATGGTGGGACTACAGCTATGCAGACCTCCCAACTTCTTCTAGATGTAGCAACAATAGCTGAAGAGCCAGCATATTGACTTTTAGGAGGTGGTTTCTGTGCCAGCTGTCTCGCAGCAACATAAAGCACAGTTTTAGGAGAAAGGAGCACTGGTTAGCTAGAAGAAGGGTTCTCTGGGCTGAGAGTCAGATAAACTTGGCTCCCTTTTTGTACTTGCATTTGCAATTCTTGTGCTACTGATGTTTATTCTGGACCTTTGGTATTTTGGAGTGCTATTTTATTTTAAACTAGTGCCAACTTTGATTACAAAGACAGCTTAAAAAATTCAGAAAGTTACAAGCTCACACACACACCTAAAGCAAAAATATTTCATTTAGTCAGGCTACAAATATTTATCTATTTATTTATTTATTTTAGTTCCAGACCTTTAAATGCGATGTGTGGACATTTTAATGCCTTCCTCATTTTTAATTTTTCCTTCTTTCCTAGGGTGGAATTAACACAGTTTTGTCCCATTACTTTTTTCTTCCTGCCACTTTAATTCCTCAAAGCTGAGGAATACAAACCAAAATTATAGAATGAAAAAGAGGGAAATGGAGAATTGGGGAAGAAGAAGAAAGGGGAAGAAAGAGTGGTAGCTATTATTTTTTCCTGTTGTGCTTAGTAACAGAAAACAGGGGTCTGACACAACGTTTTTGCAATTTTTAGTCCTAATGACAAATACAAAACTTTCATGAAACCTGGTTTTGAAGGCAAACCATTTTCAAATTTCCCTCAGCTCTAGCTGTAACAGCTTTTGCTTTTACCTGTCAAATAACAGGCGGCTTTAGAAGCTGCTGATTTGCTCCAGTCCAACAGGAGTTACATGCATGTGACTGCATACATTTTCAAGCAGTGTTTTTTAAGATCAGCTTAATTGATGTTCTACAGGACTATGGATGTAGTTAAAGTTAAGTACGTGATTAAGTGGTTTGTTGGAACCAAGCCAGAGCACTTAACACCTTGCAGAATCCACTTCTTAGTCTGAATAGGTGTAATATGTAGTCATGGGGAATTGTCTCTCTTTGAAGAAAAGATTTTCCTACTCCAAACCCACTGCTCTTCTTTGCTTTCATTCTTTAAATGTACTCTAAGCCCACCTCTCCTTGAACTCCCCTTCTAAATATAAAAATACTGAAACACATATGCTCTATATTTTTTGACTATGCACAGGTGAATGTTTTCCTCTCTCCAGCTGTGTAGAAACCAAATGTCAGCTCGGCAATGTTACCTTTTATTTTCTAATCGATATTCCAAAATGGCTTTTCCATAAGACTCTTTGTTAAAAGTGGGGAAAAAAAATAAATAGACTTATGCCTTTCCTATTATGATTGTTTTTTCATAATAGACTGTGGTAGATGTGTTACTTTCCTGGGACACTGATATTTTGGTTAGGTGTTCTGAATGGGATAATGCTGGTTTGCATTTACAAGGACTAATAACAGGGATCCAGGAATAGATAAACATGATGGGGGATTTCCATTGCCTTAGCCAGCTATTCAGAAAGTGGGAGAATTAAACAATACTTACAGTATGTTTTAACAATAAAAAATCCTGGACAACTGGACTTTAGCACTGCTTGTTCTGCAGTTAATTTTGGATAGGAAAAGTTCAAGCAATTTTGGCGCTCTCATCGGGTAGGATCCTGGGATTAATTATTTTTCAGTAATCAGTTTTTTGTTGTTTTTTTTTTTTTTTGATAGGAATGTTGTGAGAGGAAAAGCTATTACATTGTCATATTGTTGTAAAGGCTGAGAGCTTTTGTTTGGACAACTCCATTATAAAGGTTTTGCTCATCCTTTGCCAATTAGGTAGAGTCTCTTTTTTCAGCAAAAGTTGCTTATGTTCCTTGCCATGATCCTTTGCCTCATCATCTGAGAAGGTGAGACTGCATATCGTTATTTTATACTTATATGACTGCATGATAAAGTTAGCTGGCACACAGCATGGACACAATAAATCTAAAGCTTTTATATTTAAAAGCACTTTGCTTTTATTAACCTTTGTTAGTTAGAACAACTGCTATGTTTCAGCCATACCAGAGAATTTTGCCTCCTTCAAATCCTCTATTGTAACAGCTGAGCTATATACTTTTTTTTTTAGTATGTAAGTGAAAGCATGCTCAGCTCTCTGACTGCAAGTATTTAACAAAGAGCAGAATTTAAAAACAAAGTGTGATACCTTTATTTGCACTGTAGAAAATTTTACTGTGTGACTAGTGCTAGTACAGTCTACCAGAACCTAGCCTTTCCTCCAAACTGCAAATCTGATGTCTGATACTCTTGCTAGATTCTGGATTAGGAGAAAAAAAAAAAAAAAAGCGAAAAAAAAAAAAAGCCTATGCAGTTTGCTGCTTCAAGGAACATCTCCTCAGAAATCTCCTCAGAGTTGCTATTGCCAGGCTGTGTCCTTTGCTGCATTTACTTTCAGGACTCACGTTTGTGTAATCCTGGTAATGGGGATTTTTCACTTTAGCCCAAACTTGTTTGTGACTGTAAGGGAGAAGTGTTGCAGTGGTAAGGGAGAAGGGGAGCTTGAAGGAAGGTCATGCTGGAAGGAGAGAGGACTCAGAGTGTTGATAAAACTTCTTCTTGTACGTTTGCATCCTTTTCCCTCGTATCATAAACAGGTTCTGTGTAGAAATGATTTCCCTATACAGGTTCTCTGTCAGACATGATGTCAAGTTTTGATTTTTGCAATAATTTGCAGATGTGTTGATTTTATAAAATAATTCTGCATCAGCCTTATCTTGAAGTTGTTACCATGTTAGGAAGCCTAATTCTTGTACATTTTTATTTGTTTCTTCTGTATCTTTTTAGAAAAACACGTGCTATTTTTTCTGAGACAGTGACCTGCAAATACACCCATTCGATTGAGACCGCTGCTCAGTATGGGGTCCTCAGAATTATGTGCCCAACATTTTCTTTAGATCAGGATCATTCTAATACGAACAGGAAAGACTTTTTGAACTGCATTTTGCATTCCAAGGATTTCCTATGTCCTTGCAAAAGTAGCCAGCTTTTCCTGAATGCTTTGCTGTCCCTCTTTTCCAGTAAGTTTGTCCCGTTGATAAGAGGTAGCACCCGTTGCAGTGAAGCAGTTGCTACTTCTGTCTTTGAGATGGCTACACGTTACATCTTTTCAATTTCTTGTTGACTGATACACACACTCTTCCTTAACATGACTGTTGAGTCTTTACCCATTCATCTTCTACTGCTTGTGATTTTTCTTAGAGAAGTGAAAGCTTCTTGGAGAAGTGTCATGTTAACTTCTACACTTGTTTCCAATACACAAAGGAAAATGTCCTGTATTTTTTTTTAACTGATAGCTCATTAACGTTTCTCTGAGATCCTGTCTTCTCTGAATAATTATTTTGAGACAACAGTGGGTATTGTCATGTTTTTGAACTCTGTGCATGTTAAGCTGGCTGTTGCTATCTTTGTGGCAAAGTGGTGAAACTCTTCATAGTTCTTGCATCTTTTCCCCCAAATTCTGAACACTTTTTGCAGTTGATGATGTTGGCTATGATGTATTTTTTGTAATTCTAACCTTGAAAACTGTATGTCTTTTCATGTAATTTGATTTTTCTTAAAGAATCTTGGATTTTTAATTATGTCTGTAATGGCAGAAGACCATCCCTTGTTCAGAAACCAGCTTATTTTGCAGAGCAAGTTCCACATACCTTATCAAGTGTTAGCTCTAGGTCATTTAATAATGTCTGCTGCAGTGTTTTGATCCCAATTGTGATGCCAGATCTGTTACCAGAGGTAGTTGTTACATGCTTGTCTCTGCATGCTTACAATGGCAGCACACAGTTCTGTGTTATTGGCCTCTTACTGTACTTGGTTGAAAAATGTATGGCTTTTACTTTTTTTTTTTGTTTGTTTTGCATGGGGTGCATTTCTCCACAGATTCTTGTGTTGCCATTTCATAGTCAGCTTCCTCTGCCTGAACGAACTACCCCAAATACCTCCCCCAAATCTCAAGTGCTTCAACTATACACTACTGTCAGGCTCCTTCTGACAGTCTCCTGTGATGCTCTTCTCAGATGAGGCCACTGAGAAGCAGCTGTTGTAGAGAAAAAAGATAACATGCCCAACATGAATAAACTACTCATTCACTACTGACATGGGACTAAAGAATCAATATGTATCTCATCCCTGCATCACCATAGAAAGCAATGCTCTATTTTCAGTTTTCAATAGGACTGCATTAAAAAACAGGTACTTGTTTGTTCATCTTAATGGTGGCAGCCAGTAAAGGGGAGATACTTGTGTGTTAGCATCCTAATGGTGTTTTTCAGGTATTTTATATTAACTCAATTGAACTAACACATCTTAAAAAGAAATCTCTTTTGCATGTCAAAACAGGAATATTAGAACAACTAATTCACTGCATAGCTGGAAAATAGGAAAATGTCAAAAGTGGCTCTTGCAAATGCACTGGGAGTCAGTGAGTGTTGCTTTTGCAGATATTCTTGTACATGTGGTTAAATTACATGGGCAGATAGATATTTTGGGGAAATGAAATTGCCCCAAGGTGGTGTAGACAAGGCTGTCATTATTCTTAGGTATTGAACTGTGGTTGGTAAATCTTGTCTCACCTCTTGGACTTTCTCAGATGGAGTAATTTATCTACAGCTGATAGGCAGGAAGACTTGCTTTACTGAAAAAAAAGCATCTGTTTTGTCTGTACTAAAGTCTAAAGATTCATATACCAGAATTTATTCACTTTAACCTGGGATTAAAACTGGGCCAGTCTAATAGTGCTCCCTGTGTGTTTCATCTGCTTCCTCCAGTACACACTAATGCTGGAGGTCTGGAGAAGAGTTTGGGAGTGCAATGCCCCAGCTGGTAGCACAAAGACCTTGGAAGAACAGGGGTGCTGGGACTGTCCTGACATCCTGGTGGCAACTCCTTGACGTGGGTTATTCCCTGATGAATAACATGGATCAGAAACTCTAGCAGGTGCCCTTTGAAAGCCAAACACAGCTGAATTTTGTATCCAGACTAGCCCAACCTTTGAATGCTTGCTGTTCCTCATGGGGTTTTTTTATCCTCCCATGACACTTGATGTTGGTATTCACATATTTCATCTGTTGTGCATGTTGCATGCTCCTGTCTCTTGCCTGTAGTGCATTTTGAAGGGAGGAAGCCAGAGGAGGACGTAGGGTGTAGGTGGTCAGTCTTCTCTGGACTCTTACATGGTTGCCTGTAGTTGAAGATGACTGCCTCAATGCAGGTGGTTCTTTTCTATTTTATTAAAAAAATGCATATATGTTTAAGAACAATGAGATAACTGGCCTAAATGTGCTGCTCTGTGGAATTTGAAAGGAAATAGATTTGTCCCATTACCTCAACCATTATATAAGATGAACTAGATTTTAACATCTGATATCTGACTGTCCTGTGAAGACAGATTTCTCAATCTCATGCCGTAAATGTTTAAAAAGTGCCATGTCATAAATGTCATAAGAGCAGTCCTTTCATATTCCTTCAGGTGTATTTTTTTTTTTTTTCCTGAATGCAAGGACTAATCTGGACAGAGGGAAGGACTTCAGAATAATTTCCTAAAGAGCTAAAGGAACTCAGAAGAGAGGGAAGCGGAAAGTGGGCTGTGGTTCCTGCCAGCTGGCTGGAGCTCAGCCCCAGCGAGACAGCCTGTGCTGCCAGTCCCCAGGAATGCACTGGCAGCCAGCACCTTACCCAGCCCACCCACTCCCAGGTGGGAGAAGGCAAGTGAAGCAGTCCTTTCCTTGCTGGGATTTGCCATGTGATATATTGGACTATTTTAGATATATTACATTAATATTTCTGGCTTTAAATTGGGAACGGCTGTGGTTAAAGTATCCTGGATTCCGTGGTCAAATAGTTGGTGTTGGCAATTTCTGTGGTCACATAGTTGGTAGCTAATGCTTTTTATGAATTCCAGATTTTTATCCTCTGGGATAATTGTGCTTCTGGAGCTAATGCTGGAAGGCTGTTGCTTGGTCATGTTTGTCACTTTCTCCTTGAAGATCACAGCTCTTTCTTTATTTCTACCATAGATATGCCGGTAGGAAAACAATGGAACGTCCCGGTAGCTACATCTAGTACATCTATCTGTACAAATGATCTCAATCTCACATTTTCCCCAGAATATGTTGTTTTGTACTATGCTGTTAGTGTATTGATTTGCTTTAAAGCTTGTGCTGAAAGGACTCCTAGTGAGTGCTATTGGTTTGCTTTAGGAGGTGTAATTACTCATCTTTTCTGAAAGAGAAGAGCTACGTTCTGAAATACAGTTTCAATTCAGTGAATCTGGGCTGATGAACCCGAGCAAAAGATCGCCTTCAGTGAGGTCTTTTTCATTCAAGGGAGAAATGGCACTGGCTGACTACTAAGTGGGACAAATAAAATTAGCTGTTATGAAAAAGAAAAACATTTGGTCAATTTCTGCTCTGTATTTGGCAAGGCCCTGAATGGGCCACTTCCCACTGAGAACACGATGCAGGCGTGTATTTGATGCCAGTGCAGAAGCTGGTAAAATTACACTGTACCGTCCAGCCTTTTCAAGGGCAACTCACAGGCACATGTCATCGCAAGACATTTTGAATTTTTTCAGCCTTTGATATGTGGATATTCATTACAAATCTAGGAACATAGAGAAGTCTGCAGAAATTAGACAAATTGAATGTAACAATATTTAAAGGAAGCAGAAGTGGTGATTTGGTTGACCGTAGCCTGGTTAAATATACATCATGTAAAGTCTGGCAAAGGTTGACAAGAACTGTGAGGTGTTTGTAGAAAATGGAAAGAAAGGTGGGGGTTAGGAGCATAACTGATGCCAATGAGCTCAATAAACTGAAATCTTTTTAAAAAAGACTGGTTTATCAGATTGTACATTTTGCTGGTGAAAGTATGCTATTATAATAATATATTTAGACGTTGATAAAATTCTGAATTCAGTAATGCACCAAGTTTTGTTTAATCAATCACCAGTATACAATAAATGCTGTGTATTTTAAGTGGATGTAAATTGTGTTTGAGTAAAATTCATATATATGTGTAGATAGGGGTACTCATTTTATTTTTGCTTGTACTCTTACACTAGTGGAAAAAATCTAAGGAAAGCCCGTGAAAGTTTTTGACAATCAAGTTGTACAAAAGGTGCTTTTCATTTACCAGTGCCTATTTACTGTTGGACATCTGAGTATATAGCCATGAAGACCAGCTGTTTTCTCCTTATGGCATTAGTAAAAAGAAAAAAATGAAACCGTGTGCCTTGTTTAGAGTATTTCTGGGACAAATTTCCCAGAATTTTCCTACTGCTTCTTCATTTCTTTACATAAAATACCCATAACTGCTCTTCCTTGATGAGGTGGCAAAACATCCAAATACACTGGCTGATTTTTATAAGATCAATTTCTAGCTCTCTTTTTCTTCATTGTCCTGAAATGTATCTTTCTGCCTACTAATTGCTAAAAGGATATGCAATCTGAGAGTATTGGACATTTCTGTGTTTCATTAAATTAGACTGAGGCTGCAGTGAAAAAGTGGAAGATGATGATTCTTGGCTGTTCTCTTCTTTCATCCTGATGTACTCAGGGAAAGAAAGAAAAAACCTCCTTTGCCTGTGTGAGACTGGTTTGACTGTGTACAGGTTTGTGCATGTGTATATGTTTCTGTGTATGCCATATAACCAGGAAAAATACTGCATTAAAGATAATAAACTTATTTCCTTCGCTCTTTTTGGCTGGCTGGAATTCACATTTCAAGATCATTCTCCGTACTGGCATGAGTGAGAAATTTCACTGTCTGATATAAAAATCTTGTGACTTAGCAGCGGTTTGGAGAATTAAGGAAAATAATCAAAACCTGCCAGACTGGATGTGAACTTGCAAAATTAGCAGTAATGCGTGCGTGTATCGGTACATCTGCCATTGGATCACTGAAAGAGAGAGCCCCTGGGGCATCAGTCCTACTATTGTGTTGTTACAGTCCTTTTAGCAGCCCTCCTCTGCAACAGAATCTTGGCCTCCTGCCTACTGTTAGGGGAATCACCCTCTCAGGCATCTTTATCTTTTAGACTGTCTTCCCTTCAGGTGCTGTGTTTTTGGTGAATAAAGGCAGAGTGTGAAAGTCTCATCTTCTGAACTCCAGTTTGAAGATGAAAAAAAATTCTTGATGGGAAGGAGCGTATTTTCTAGAGCAATAGTGAAATTATAGGATTATTGTTTTCAATCCCATTACATCTCTGGGCAGATGTAATTACATCATGGGTCCAATCCATGAAGGAATTTATTTCTGTTTTGGCAGAAAATCTCATCTGGATTTAATCTTGATATGGAACATAGTAATACAAGAGATAGACAAGCATGACTTGTGATGGCCGGACTAAGAAGAAAGGTAAAAAGAAAACCAGTGAGAGTATGTTTTTATAAGCAAGCAGGACAGAGAGCTGTAATGAGTAAGTGAGAAGAGTACAATAAGAGGTTTGGAAAACACATTTTGTGGAAAGGAAGGCTTCTATTTTAAAATACTTTTTATATTACATTATGTATTTGGCAGAACTTCTCATTTTTCTAGCTTTAATGAGAATGCAAGCCAATCGTCAGAGTCTCTGTAAACTAAGAATCAATTCTTTGCAGGGTTTCCCTTCTCAGTTTTTGCTCATTCTTTTTCTTTTAATTCCAACATTTATAATATTACTGTTCTGATCTCTGGATCGATGATAACAAGCTTTTTCTGTAGCTCTCAGATGCTAGCTGGTGCTTTTATAATGCTTTTAATCTTTCTAATACTTTCCAGACGTTAACTAATTAATTTTAGTGGCACTATGTCAAGGAGGTAGAATAAGTCAGTGATGCTATTTACAGTTGAGAAATTACTAAAGCGAAGTGAAGCAAAAGGTTCAGAAAGACATTACAGTTGGGAATAAAGGCCACTGGTTTATGCAGATCTGCCTGGAAATCAGGTAACATATTTCTCATGTTTAAAAGCTGTTCTGATTCTTTGCTCTTAAATGTAATATTTCTTTCCCAGTTTTTAATTCTCATTTGGTTTAAAAGAAGCAGGAATGGGCTTCTGACTAATTAGGCAAATTTTAGGCAACTTTTTATTAAAAACAACCTTGTTCACTAGATGGGTTTTTGGCATTCTTCCAGTCCTTTTGAGATCGTTTCAAGATTCTTTTACAATGTAAAGGCTTTCTTAATTATTATGCTGTTCATTTTGCCATACAGTTTACTACCTTAATTTTAACACTCCCCTCATCTGTCACTTGGGGAAATACAGTAACAGTTATGAGAGATATCTACCAAACCATATTTTAAGTAATCTTTATGCACTTCAAGTAACTTTCCAAAATGGAGGTTAAACAAGTGAAACAATGCTATTGTCAGAGGAATAATCTTTAATAAAGGCAGGAAATAAAGTATGTTTTTAAATATATCACATAAGGCATCTACAGTGAACTTCAGTTGCAAAGAAAAAATCTCCTACCCTAGCAATATATTGAGAAGTGAAATACCATCCTCATTTTCAGTCGGCCTAGTCCTTCTTAATTAACATATTTGCTAAGGATTTATCAGGTCTTAGAAGACTGATAGGGATGCCCTGATATGTAGAATAATTTTTGTTCAAATCAGTTAACTGTCAGACCACTTGCAGACCGTCAATAAAATTGTAGTGGATATGCTCAAAATGCATACTGAGCAGATACGTTTTCAAAGGGGGAAAACCATTTTAATCCTCTCCTTCCTGTTCACCTCGTGTTTATGTCTTTCTGATAGAGCTTGGCCATGCACTGCTGAGGGAAAGACTATCAGAATTATAGTTTTCTTAAAGATTTGTTGTCTTTAGATTTCACTTACTTTAAATTTGGTAGGTAGGTTTGTTTGTTTTAATTTTTTTAACTACTTTGAAGGAACTGTAAAACCTTTCCTTTCCTCCATCCCTCTCCCCCCACCTCCCATTTCCCCAGGAAAAAACCCACTCTTTCTAGATTACAAAGACATTTTGTGGACCAAAATAACCCATCTCAGTTCACCCCAACCCCTACTATGGTTTTAAATATGGGCTTGAGTACCTGCCAGCTGCATACCCAGCCTTCAAAGCACAGCCTGTGGGGGGGATCATCTTTCTGCCTTCACTTGCAACCAGTGAGGAAAAAGATCCTGGAACAGTGGAGGATATTTCATATTTTGAGTTCTATTATTTAATTTAATATCCTCTTTGCTTACTTGGCAAGGCAGCTTATCCACCAAGAACTGCACGTCAGATGTTTTGCAACTTGCTGTGGTTAGAAGGAATCAATATTGTGCCCCTGGAGGCTCAAGTTGAGGATGCTTTACTCCTTAATCTTCCCTAGGTCTCCAAATAAAACAACAACAAGAATTTCAGACTTGCTTACAGTAGTTATGCTGGATCGGTAAAGCAGTTTGGGCATAGACAGCTGTTTTCCTTTCAGGATGTGGGGGGAGTTCAATCATGGAGTGTGAGGGCAAGATAATTCCATGATAGAGGTTGTTAGGGAAAATTTATCTTGATGGAAGAAGACAATTCCAAAAAGAATGAAGAAGCTAGTTGTTATGGCTCTAGGTGAACTGTCAAATATATAATTTTGCAATTTTTCTTCTTTGCTCTGTTTGTATGGTCGCTGTGAACAGACTTGTGCGTTTCATTCTGTTGGGTTTAGTCTAGCTATGTGCAGTGAACAGGTGAACATGATCTCCACAGTGAAACGTTTCGACCTGAAAAACTTCCATCAGGAGTACATCAGTTCAGCTGTTCAGTATTTGGTATTCCTGGTCTGTGGTTCAAGTCCATTGGAAGTTGCATTCTTTGCTGATTCAGTGTGACAGAAGCAAGTGAGAAGTCAAGAGAGCCATTGAGCCCCTTTGATGAGAACTGTCCCATGAGGACCTGTAGATGTTCAGGCAACAGCAGAGGTACGCATCCACGGAAATTCTAAATATAGCAAATACTATAAATGAGAAGTTGGTTGTAGATGTTAGAATTGTACAGGACTAATAGTTTTGAGAAAGTATTCTTCTGGCTTGCATAAATGTGTGAAATAATTCAATGAACTGGAGAGGAAAGGCATCCTCTAACCCCTATGTGTACCATAAGGGTTAGAACCAACGCGTTCTGTTGTCCTTTGCACAGGAAAAACCAGCTTGGTTTGCTGTGGCTCCTCAACACAAGAAACTCATGATGACTGGGATAGGGGAATGATTTTGACAGTTTCTTGCAGCCCTTTGTAGAGATGAGTCAAGTCCTATATGCTTGAGCATAGAGATGTAGATGACCCCCAAATCAATTTTTAATTTTGTAAGCACGGAAGGAGTAAGGTCAGATGGTCTAATGATACAGCCACCTTTTACCTCCTTGGATACTTAAAAACATTGAATGATCTTTAAACTACCATGTGGCAGCAGACATGATGAATGAGGAAAGGTCAAGTACTGCATGCATAGCATCATAGAAATTGATAGAAAAAGCCCATTAAGTCATCTTGTCTATCTCCTTGCCAGCACAGGATTAGTCCCTACAGTATATTTTCTAATGCTCTGTTCACATTGTATAAGAGAATCATGAGTTTTATGGCTTTGGCCTTTTGACAGTACACACTTTATGGAACTTACTGATTGTTTTAGAGGTCTGAGTAAGACCATGTTTCATTGCCCGAGTTTGGAGCAGAAACATATTAGCAAAAATTACTTAGAATTATGTAAGATTTTAATTAAAATTGCTAAAATACACAAGGGCAAAGCTGAGCCTTAGGAGATGAACTTTGCAGCTGACAATTCTTTAGCTGCAGACTATAATTTATTTTTTCTAATAAACTGTACGATATTTAAAGTAAAATAATCTCTGTGGTTCTCTATTTCTCCCTCTCCCCCTCCTCTTTCCACTTTGATATCTTTCTGTCTTTCATTTCTGTCCATGTGGAGACGGAGTTGAATTATGGCATATGATTTGTATAGACTTCTATCTCTTCCCCTGGATCATAACCTTCTTACTGATTCCCTCAGCTCCTGGTGCTTACTCACACTCTTGCTTCTTCTCCACCCTGATTTTCTCCCATGGTTTTGTCTGTTTCCTTTTACTCTGTGGGCTCTTATTCAACCTAATTTTCTTCCTTGGTTTTAGAAAAGGAATATATTGGGTTTCAGTTAAGAGTTTTTCACTTCATAATTTTGATATTTGTCTCTCTTAAAATTTTGTTTTCTTCTTTTTTTCTCCTTTTTTTTTTTCTCTTTTTTTTCCTTGAGCCAAAATGTTGTCATCTTGCTCCAACAGAGAAAGAATTAGAACTGCTTATCTTGCTGTGAAATGGAAAGACTCTGTTCCAAGTCGCCATCCGGAAGTTTCTGGCAGTGAGAAGAAGTGTTAACAGCTGCCGTGAAAGGGCTACTGAACTTGGTATTAGTACAGAGGTTATTTCTGCCTCAGCAATGTGTATAATTTGCTAAATTAATTAGAAATGTATTTGCTTCCCTGAAGAAAAAACAGAGTACATCCACATGGAATTTTGCTCCATGAATGGAATAAAAGAAAGCAAAACTGAAACAGAACAAGAAATTTTAGAGCAGAACGCAAATATGTTGAAATATTGCCTTGGGCTATAAAAATGACTCCTGAAATGGACACTTATTTTTCATACACGGTGATTAACATTTAGTTTTGGTTACTGATCCTATCAAGGCAAAAGATTATTGTAGCCTTAAGCCACAGCGTAACTCAGCTCAGTGCTCCACTATCGGAGTTTTTCCTAAACGTTCTGGAGTGAGTGCACCCATAAAGCCTGAAATGTTTCAAGTATAAATTAAAGCATACAAAGCAGAGTCAGACTGCAGCAGCTTCAGGGAACTTCACTAAAATCTCTGAATTTTACTGAAGCTAAATTGAAGCTCCTTGATTGCACAGTGCAGATCTCAGGATGAGTTTCTTAATCATATCATATAAAAATATGGGGAACTGCATTCAGGGTGAAATGCCTCAAAAGTCAGAAACATTTATTCACTGTAACCCTGAATAAAAGCATGAAAATCTGATATGAAAAAGATATGAAAATATGGCATTTCTCTGAAGGTAAAATTATATACTATAGTAATGCTTTTTCTTGTTTTCTAGGCTTTTATCAGAGAATTCTAGGTCTCTCTGGTTAGCTCAGGTGTGAAGTCCTGAAACCTTAGGAACACCAAGCAGCACTAATGAAATCTGAAGTGTTTCTGGGTGTTGGCAGTGCCCACCCCTGCACTATGGATATGCCTTCCTCTTTCTTCCTGTGCTCACTTTAAAGTTTTCCCCCTCCAGCCCACCAAAAGAGCTGTGAAAAATGGGAGCAAACTGATCCCATTGACAGAACCACAGACTCTTGCCCTGGGTGCAAGTATTGCCCATGTGGAAGGAATTAAAACGCCACCTTGCATCTTGCTTTTGCTAAGTGAGTGACTACTTGTTAATCCCGCTCTAAAGCATCACTAACCAATACCTTTACAACAATCTGTGCCTCTATGAAAAAAAACTTTGAAAGTAGGCTGTAGTTAGAGCCGTAAACCATGTTTGTTTCTTATAGCAAAGAGATAATCAGGCTGCTGTGTTACCACTTCTTGAAAGGCAGAAAAAGCTCTATGGTTTGGCATGAAGACTCTTAATTCCTGAGCAAAAGGCAGCATATAGGGTTTTATTACCTCACAGATTAATGAAATTTAATGTGATGAATGCCATACTGGGGTGACAATGTAGTCCCTGTGTTCATGAAATGGCACTTTTTTCAAGTAACAGCTCCAGCTTGGACCTTGTGCTTTGCATTTTCTAGAGATCTAAGCCAAAGTGGCTTTTAATGGAGGGAAGAGATTATTTTGATTAAACAGAAGCCAGATATGGAATTAAAGAAAGGGTTCAGAGGTCGCTATTATATTTTGGCAAAGAAGGTTCTTTCAATTTTTAGCTTTTTATTTAGAGACAGCTACACTTTTTAACACTTACTCTCTTATCTACAGGGAAAGGCCTAATATTTGAAATAGCATTTAGGATTTATAGAAAGAAATACAACATGCGTTTCCTTTTAGAACTATAAGAAAGTTAGGACTGCCACGATGGCGGGCTAATTCCATCTGGTTCAGTATCTCATTTTTGACAACTACCAGCCCCAACTATTCCAAGTGAAAGAGTTCAGTTTTATTCAGCTGCGGCATACTCTGTCCCTTTGCTTAGGTCTTATCCTGTCTGATTTTTTATAATCGCATTTATATCCTTCTCCCACTCAGGGATAGATTGTACCTTGTGCTATAGCTCCAAAATAGGATACAGCAGGTCAAAGTGTCTCAAAGAAGTGTTTCTAAGCTTGAAGAGACATTGCCTCCCTGGGATACCCATAGCTTTTCCATTTCTCTTTCACATGAAGTTGATTAACTTCCATTCTATTTTCTGTAGGGCTGACTGGAGTATTTTAAGTTTAAGCTGGTGGTGAGTTAAAAAGATGCGCTGTTATTCTTTCCTAAAAGGATCCCAGTCATGACGTTGGTTGTCTTTAAAGCTTTTTAGGACTCCTAGTTGGGTGAACAGGCCATGGATCTAGGGCAGGTTTTTTTGTCTTTCAGCTTTTAATTTCTAATTATTTCTAAAAAAACCCAAAATTTCTTGTAGTAGCTTTCAAACCCGCAAGAGGCCCTGTAAACCATGTGAAAAGTGCTTCCTTGCACAGAAAAGAAACTTGAGGTAAAGTTTCACAAGGAGTGTCATCTTTAGACATGGCATCATTGTTCATACAGACCAGGGGACCAAAGCCAGGGTGGGTTAGAAAGGTCTCAAATACACAGTTCAAATTTTCCCACTGATTTCTCAAATGCATTGGTGTTGCTGGCTGCAACAGCCTTTCCCATCTTTCTCAGTAAACCTAGAACAGATGGTGGCATTTTGGCAATTAAAAAAAAAAAATCTTCCAAACAGCAAGTTTTATACTTGAAATCTGTTATGTCTGTGGCAGTGCACAAGAAGCCAAATTGTTTTGTGGAATTTGTTTCACTTTTTAATGGTTTGTGCCCGTTATAAATAGGCAGACTTGACATCTGTGTAAAAGCCACACTAGCAGATCCAGGCTGTGATTTACCTCTGTAATTGTCCTAAGTCTTGGTACAGATGGCTTTAATAGTGGTTATGGTGTTCCCTGGGTAGCAGTCCTGCAGGATGGGAGAGAGCAGGAATCTGCCCAGCACACCCAGTGATTGCCAGTAGATACCTTGCAGTGTGTACTGTTTCAAGTAAAATATGCACCCTAAACCTAAAATAAAAATGCACCCTAGATATCTTGTTCTCTGTAAAAAGAAACTAGTTTGGATTTAGGTTTTGGTTTTGCACTTTTAATCTGGAATGCGTATTGAATTTTTCTGCTACTTTGCATAGCTGAGCCGCATAGCTGAATTAAAAAAAAAAGCCCAGCAAATACTGGATTTGTGGTCCTTTGTGTAAAGAGGCAAAATTGGCAGCTTTAACAAGGAATGAATGGGCATGGAGACAACTATCCACTTGTGCCTCCAAGGCAGCTCCTTCAGATAAGGACTGAGATTTATTGGCAGTTGAGGCTTTACTGTGGAATCTTCTCTGGGGATAAACTCTTGTTGTCTTTTGGCATTTTCACTGTTCTAGCACTTTTCACAAACACATGTTATTTTGCATTATTTATTTTTTTTAAAGGCTGTTTCCTAGCATGCCTGAAGGAGGACAAAGTTTACTTGTTTAAGGAGAAAAGAAACAGAGATCAGGTCAAAATCAGGTGGGTTTGCAGATCCATATTTCTTCAAAACCAATTCTGTCACTTGTGTACATCCAATACAGAAACAAGCATGGGAACCAATGATCGGTGACAGTGATGTTGCACATCATAACACTTTTCTACTCCATTTAGCTGTAATTTCCTAGTTGAATGACGATCTCGGAATCTGCGCTGAATGTAACATGGGAGTTAGAAGGAACTTTGTAAACAAAGGAAATGGAAAATTTGGTTAAGATATTGTTGGCTAAGAGAAAAAGGCTTATTACTAGTCTGAGTTTGTTTTGGGTTCTTAGCTTGGCATTAAAATGTAGGTTTTCTATGACTGGAAATATAATAAGAAAACACTGAAAATTTCCTCTACGTAGCAACACTGGAATTTAAATGTCTGTGATATTATTCCATGTTTTTTTATGAGTGATAAATTTTGTTGTTAAAAACACTGGATTTTAGAATTTACATTTCAAAGAGCATGAAGGCTGGCCTTGGTTTTGTATGTTTTTATTCTAATGTACAAACCGTCCAGTTGTCTGTAAAGCATCTGGGTCTTTGTAAATGTGCACTCAGTGGCAAGAGGGTGGAACAGCTAAATGTTTAATCTGAAATTGTAGGTAGAAAAAAAATGAGGGGAGGAATCACCCTTAAATCATGATAAATATACTCATGTCTGGAAGGTAACAGCAAAAACATATGCAGCAGAAAGAATCTTCAGAAGAAAACCAAAAAAAGTTCAACTAGAAAAAAATGAGTGTTTTACTGAAAGTTCCAAGTTCTGGAATAAATAAGATTAGGACCTTATACATAAGTATACTATGAACAAATCTCCTTAAGTCCTGGTTTACCATAGATTCGATCTAAAATTATGTTTCAAAGAGTGCACTGTGTTACTTTTTTCAGATTGTGATGCGGGATAAATGTTTTCATTTAAAGTTTCTCTGCCAGTTGGCTTTTGGCTTAACTTTGGGAGGTTTTAATATCTCTACCACTGGAATGCTAACTAATAACTAAGCTCATTCTAGATAGTCTTGATATATACAGAAAGGAAATTACTTTGTTAAATGAGAAAATGGAGTCTATAAATGGGATACTCATATGCTCTAGAAAGTAATGGGAATTTTACTGGAAGTTTTACCATTGCTTAAAGCTTTACATGTTCTTTTCTGATACTTTGATAAGGCTATGGGAATAGGAGGATAGTGGAGATGTCAGTTTTTGCCTTTTATTGTTTCTTATAATTAAAATACTGGGTGTGTGCTCTTGGAAAATCTCTGAGAGATTACTTCCATGAGTTTTGTATTTCCAGCTTTTAGCTACAGTTTAGGAATCTTGATTATAGATTCAGATGCAGCTTCCGGCTGAAATTGTGGTTCTTTTGGGGAAAGAGTAGAACTGAAATCACTGGGAAAAATATACGTGATTAGCTGTCTGCTTTGTGTGTCACCAGTGTGGGATTGAGACTTCATGTCATTCTCAGTGTTACTTTTATCAGATTTTGATCCTGATGAAGTTTCAGCAATGAATTACTCTGAGAGAATTCTACTTAATCTGGTGGCTGTATGTTAAGAGAAAAGTTTTTTTCAAACAAGGGTATCGTTGAAGCCTTCATTGACTTTTTATGTAATAAATTTTGTTACCATGGAATTGCTTTTCCTTGACTTCAGCAAATATTTATTTCTGGTGCTTGACATTTAATTACTGTTTTCCCCCTTTAGTTTCCTAAGGGTAAATTGTGTTTGAATCACTCGTGGGAAATTCTAAATAAAGTCATTAGTGCTATCGCATAAACTCTCAAGTACTGAAATGACTCTTGAAAATGGTATTTAGCAATTTAAAAAGTTTACTTTTGTAAGAAGGAAAATTTTGGCTATATGATCAGAAGAAAAGAAAACAAGTTTCCACTTTCATTGCTATGTATTCCGCAAAGGACCAAGACTTGATGTGGTTCATGTGGTCTGCAACTGTCATGAAGCCATTTGACAGCCAAATAAGGTGAAAGTTAAATACATACATACATTATTTTATTTTCACTTTGCTAGGAAAAAAAACGTTATTTGCACCTTGAAACTGCCTTACTACTCCAGTGGGGATTTAGTCAATCTATAAACTATGCAAAATTATTTCCCAAAGAAGCTGTGTGAAACAGTAAGTGTATAGAAATCAATCTTTTCTAGTGCTTCCTGCATCCTAACTGGACGCTTTCCTGAAATAGAGGTAGAACATTAATTTGGAACATCTAATCATGCTTTTAGTTAAAATAGTACGATCGTTTTATGATTTTTTTAAAATTCTCTTCCTTTGCTAGCTCCCTCTTACCCTCCATTAAAAGCTCTGATAAATAGACAGCAGATCTGACAACTTTTTTGTTGTTCATTTTCATGAGCAACAATTCACATGGGTAAAGAAGTGGATGAGAGGTAAGGAATTCTTGGCAGTACTAGGTCCGTAGTTCCATTTAGCTATATATCTGTTCTCTTTTAACTAAGGACCTTCTTAAATTTACAATTAATTTTTTATTTGATTTTTTTTTCTATAGAATTCTACAGTCTGTTAGCTGAGGGTTCCCTTGAATAGGGAATGGTCATGGCCATTTAGAGATTTATTAGTAGCTGGAGCAGATTTTGAGATGGTGAATCATGAGATTCATTCATTCATTATTGATGTCTTTTTAAAGGTACAAGAGTAAGCAACTCTCTTGAGTGTTAGATGTTTTCACAAAGTATGATATTTGTATAGCATTTAAATCCTCCATTTTCATTCTGAAGACATGTTGAATGCTTACTTGAGAAATATAATATTTGATGAGAGTCCTTTGGAGCTCTTTTCTAAATTTCTCCATTTTCAGCTTTTTTTTTTATTGGAATTTAGCTTAGCCAAAGCTAGTGAGCTTGAGCTTGGGACTTGAAAATAATCAGGATCTACTTGCCATGTTACATGGTTTTTTTCAAAGAACCTAGTATTCTTGCTGAATTGCCCCATAACTCAGATTTAGTCTTCATGTCATCACTTCTATCTGAAGGAGTGTGAGAACACAAATGGCTGCCAAGGAGAGGTGGCATAGGCTGGTACTTGTTCACTGTAGCACTGATGTCATGAGGGCTGGCAGAAAGTGAAGCGGTTTTTTCCATTAAGAAGTGTGACTTTTTCTCTAGGGGCATATAATTTCTAGTGTATTGTAATTAATACTTTTAGATCCTTAGAAGGACAGAACATTTGGGGTTTAGCTATGAAATCTGTATGAGACTTTTGTGGTTTTGTCTAATAGTGTAACTACTACAGTTACCTATTTGATCGTCACCATTTATAATCAAAGGCAAATTCTTCTCTATATCCCTCCAGAGCAGGAAGTTGGTTTTTGTTTTTTTTTTTTGTTTTGTTTTGTGTTTTTCCTTTATTCTTTGTTCAAATATCATCTTTCCTCTGTTCTCTTCATTTCTATCTCGAGTAATCTCTACTGTATCATGGCAAAAGGCAAGAGAATGGTGTTGGATGGGGACTTCCCAACGCCTGTGTTTTGATCTGAAGATTGTCTTGGTTCAGTCTGCTGTCCATTGCCTTCCATTGGGACAGTTTTAGATGATTATAGGATTCAAACTGACCCATGGACCTTCAGACCTTAGCGTTTTTAGTTTGTTGCTGAATGGTGTTCTGTTCAAGCCATTCAACAAATACCAGTTGAAGAGAGGGATTCAGTACGTGACATGTATTGATACAGTCATGCAAAGATGGGTTTCAGCTTCTGTTTTTCAGTGTATTGGTTTGCTTAGGGTTTCCAGTAGCATGGACAGACTTTCTCCAGTCAACAAGACTAGAGTGACCATACTGTTAACCAATATCACAGTCCTTGACAGACATGGGTGTGTATTTGCCTTGTGGAATTCATCCACTGCCAGAAGGACAGTTTTTTTATAAAAGTGGGTTTTTGGAGACTCTGGTTCTTACTGTATGTCAGTGATATAACATGACACTTACAGTACTTGTGACACTGGTTTAAGAGTTTCTCTTCCCTCCCTTTACCCTCAGCCACGTGACATTCCTATGTAGCCATTTGCCATCTCATCGGATGTGCTTCTTCAGCTGCTCTGTAGGCGTGCACTGTTAACCAGGTTCCTTCTGTCCCTTTATTCAAAATGTTAGTTTAAGGGCAGATTTTATCAGTCTAAATTGGCACAGTTGACATAACTAATTGCAGTAGATGGCTGGGAATGAACATATGTGGGAAGGAATTTCTGAACCTGATTTTGTTGTAAAGTCTTGTTAAACTCCAGTGAGAAGCTCATGCTTGTCTCTTTGTGTGTGAGAGAGAGACTGAGGAAAACTTTGTTTTCTATTTCTTTCCTCCAAATATATTCAGTTTGTGAGAGTTAGAATTAATCTTCTAGTTTTGTTCTTTATGCACCATTACTCGTGGTAATTGATTAATAGAACGAAAATAAAATACTTTTTACATGCTGTGTTTCCTTTGTTGTTAACAAGTAAAATACTCTTTTGCTTTAAATGAAAAATATTTGAAACTCTTGTTTAAGAAAAAATAGGTGTTCATAAGAATACATGAAAATGCTTTTCGCCACTGTGGTTGTATCATGTTCTCCTCTTGAAGGAATAGTTTAGATTAAAACATTATAATTATATATTCAGAAATGTGCGTCGTTTTTCAGGTAAAGAGTTTCCTTTAGAGCTAGGGACCTTGCACCCTAAAGACATCAGTACTGCAGTGAGCTCCACATAAGTGGTGCTAATCCATTTGTGCTGAGTTTAATGAGCAGACACTGCTGAAACATAGTACAAGTGAGATATAAAAATGAACTAAAGGTGATTATGAAGACCATAGAGAAAACAACTGTATCAAGGAGATCATATAGCTATTGATGTCTGTCCAGAGATATAACCATCAAAGACATTTAACTTTCATCTCTCACTGGTTTCTTTGCAGTCTTAATTTTTTTCTTAGTCAAGGCTACAGATATTTCTCCTGAGAAATACTGTTATGAGTAAAGAATGGTTTTTGAAGCAGATTTGGAAAAGTGTGTTGCGTATTTGAAAGAACATGGAAGAATTAAACTTTCAGATGGTTAAGTGCTTATTCTACTTTTATTTTTCCAACTGTGAATCATTCAGCATCTAATTCTTGATCTGACAATCCTTTTGGTGTAACCTCAGTGGCGCTTTTGGGTGTGAAAAGAATGTGTGGATGACAGTTACTAAGCTAAGGAAAACAGATGACTAAAACTCAATGATTTGGTACATTATGCATTTTGAATAGCATTGTCTTTTCTATTCCCCTTGTGATATTAAGAATCATAACATTTTTTTCATTTAAATTCACACAGCGTACTCTTACAAGCTTCTCTTTCTGATCACCTGTCTGATTTTGCCTTAAGCATCCCTTTCCATGTGTAGTCTGATCTGAAATAACTTGCAGATGAATTGAGTAATGGGGAAAGGAGTAGTTTCTCATATTTCTGTCACTGAAAGAATTTCAGTTAGGTACAAGACCTTTATAGCAACAAATTCTTGCTTTCTAGCTTGTTTTTTTCAGACCAGACAGAATGGTGTGCCTCATTCCAGTGTGTGAATTGATGACTAAGTTAAGATGTGTTGAGGAATATTTATATCATCTATGAAAAGCTCTGACACTGATATTCTTGTTGTCTGCATGTTCACAGAATAATGAAAAGTTTGGTGGTTTCCTCCAAATTGTATGTATTGGCAGAATGATCCGAGATGCAGATTTCACACAGCATGTGGTATAAGATGCCTTGTTTTCTCATTTTAGAGTGCAGTTAAGATGCTTTATGATATTTTGACTACATATATATGATGCTGTGAACTGCTTTTAAGACTGTCATGCCTTTGTAATGTGCTGATGTTACCTTATTAGTAGCTGCATTTTTTTTTTTCCACAGAAGCATTTAGCTTATTGGCATTTGTTTTTACTGCTGACATTTTTTTTCAGCATTAATATGTTGCTATGCAATTTCACTAGAAAAATGTTATGGTAAGCTGACTTGAAATGTCATCCTGTCTTTACTTTCCTACAGGTTTTATGGGCTTAAATAAGCACCTGAATAAGCTTTTGAAATGTGTCAGATAATGTAATTTCACAATGTTATTACATGCTTGTTTCAGTTGGCACTTCATGCAACAAACTGTTTGTATGACTGTTTGCCTTTCTGGAGTATTTTAAAAATAGTTCTGAACTAGAACATAAACATATTTGTAAGAGGTATAATTATTAAGTTATTTTTACCAACTAATTTTGGACCAGAGGTGTGTTGGCTCTGGAGTATTTTTCTGATATTGGTTTATGTTTTAGTGATTTACTGTATGAAAAAATTATTGGTGGAAATACTTCATATTTACCCAGTTGGGCAGACAAATGCCCTTCTCATCAGATTTCTTATTAATAGCTCTTAAGAAAGCCAATTTTTTTGTTGGCCAGGGCTCATTTTTTCCCCTCTCCCATTGGCTAGTCCTAGGAAAACTTGTTTCCAACCTAAAGGGTGTTAGTCACATTTAAATGACATATGCACGGTGATTTTTAATCTAAAATACATCACAGAGGCCAAATCTTATCCGTATTCTATTTCCATTCCTTGATGTTGGTCATATTTTTCAATTTTTTAAAATCTATAAAGTACATTTGGAAGCGCTTAATAAAGCTGCTAGCTACACAAGCTGAAAACGGGAAAACACTACCGTGGTTTGTTCCTCAGTTAGACTGCTACCAAATAATTTCATTTGAACATGATATAAGACCTTATACACTGAGATGAAAGTGAGAAAAGGGGTGGTTTTGCAAGTGATTTTTTTTTTTTTAAACTTCATTGGATTCAATTTGATCGGGGGGGGCGGTGAGGGAGGAAGGTACTAGATGAAACAAGAGAAAGATGATCAAAATTGCAGTACAGCTGACTAGCCACATCCACTGTGAAGGAAGGCTGTGTTTTTCCATAGATCCATGCATTTAGTCATGAAAATGTAACTTAATGAAAAGTTCGCTTGTACTGTCCTTACTTCCTCATTAGTCTGTCAGTGAAAAAGAACGTGCACATTGCATCCTGTGAGCAGAAGGGTAAGGCTGATAAGGCAATAGGGGTGAAAACCATAGTGTGGTAATGAATTACAGATGATTTTACCCCTATGTATTCTATTCTTTGGGTAGAGTTACACTACAAAAGTTAAGGCTACTTATGTGGAGGAGCTAAGTTATTGTAGTGTAGGCACGTGGTAAGGCCTGCTCAGTTAACTGCAGGCCTTAAATCATTATCTTTAGTTCAGGCCTTGTCGTGGTTTGGGCTGGGCACTAAAATGAATGACAGGTGCTCTCTTTAACTTCTCTCAGAGCTACTCTTTCTAAGCATTGGATTATAATTTAGAATAATTTTGCCAAACTAATAATCTGTTCATTAACGTGTCTTAATTTTTAGGAAGATTTAAGATTGGTGATAGGAGATACTTAATTCCCGCTTTTTAAATTATCATCTGGCCTAGTTCATCATAATTGATTTGTTTTTCTTTGAATGCTACAGGTGACCTGCATTATGTTGTGGAGACGGGGATAAGCTACATTTTGAGCATGTGGTTGTCTTTGCTGCTTAGTAGGTAAGTGAAGGAGAGGTACCTCTTTCAGTTTTCCTCAGTATCAGTCGCTTTCTGCTATTCTGGTGCTAAGAAGCTGTGACAGTCTGTGCACTATAAATCTAGATGATGTCTGGAAAGAGAGGAGACATTTGCACTCTCCATGTTTTCTCATCTTCTATTAAGTCATTGTTTTCAATGGAAACCTGCTCAGGGTTGTGTCTGGAGTAGCTTGTTCTGTGTGAGCAAAAACGTGTTCTGCCTCATTTCAGTGTGACTTGGAGGGAACTGAGCAAGGTCACATTTTTGGCTTCCTGATTCTTATGTACTTTGTTATTTACATCATAGTATATTTCCAGATATCCTAAATCTTGATTCTCTGCATTATCCAATACAACAACTGTTTCAACCTTTCTGTCAGAAGGCCCCTAACAAGTCAGTATTTCTATGTTTCTGTGGCTGTTCGGCATGGGATACTGAAATGTGCCTGTAATGGGCTGAGTTTTTCTTACTTAACATTAAGATTGTTATGGGAAGAAGAAGGGATGCCATAAACATTCTTTTATTATTTGGAAGGCCTTATGCTTTGCTGCATTGTTTAAAAGAAAAAGGAAATTGTCTCCCCTCTGCTTATATTTGTCCCAAGCACTTACAAAGTAGCCTTTTAATCTTTTATTAAAGTTCATTGTAGAGATGTCTGAATGCTAGAAGATTCTCAGTGCTTAGGAAAAACCCCAATGTTTTGAGACATATGTATTTTGCTTTTACTGGAAATTATTTAAATAAAGCGCATTAGTCTAATTAGATTCAAGCTTTCAATACAAATATATGTATAAACTTTTTTCTAAAATGTGTTAGATGACTGCAGAAGGGCTTCAGGGTGGTTGGGACCTGTAGGCATGACTAAAATATAATTGACAATGCTGCCAAAGATACCAGCGTGAGTGTTAAAGCTTGAATTGAACAGTGATGTCTGGCCACTGCACACTTCTTCTTTAATCCCTCTGGCTCTTAATCCTGTCTGAGGACTCTTAGTCTTTCCTGTTAGCTTCGATTGAACTGTGCTCTTGCCTCTCTCTTTTGTAGGAAACTCAAATTTTTCTTTCTTTTTCTGCCTTGAGGGCTTCATTACCTCCCTCATGATACTCCCTGCTGTCTTTGATCCTGGTTTTTTATTTGATTCATTTTCCAGTTTTACACATTTGGGGCCATTTCCTCTTGTCCTATTGCTTCTTAGTTGGGAGACCAACCCTCACCGCTGTATAACCTCCTTTCAGGTAGTTGTAGGGAGTGATAAGGTCTCCCCTCAGCCTCCTTTTCTCCAGGCTGAACAACCTCAGTTCCCTCAGCCGCTCCTCATAAAACTTGTTCTCCAGACCCCTGACCAGCCGCATTGCCCTTCTCTGGACCCGCTCCAGCACCTCAGTGTCTCTCCTGTAGTGACAGACACTTGAAAACACCCCCACAGTGGAAACTCACTGCAGCTGTAGGAGACGGCAGAGAGCGGGCTGGATTTATTTACAGGGTGAGGATCAGGGCCTGCTCTTGGAAAGCAGAGGCCCCACCTGTTCCGAGAACCATTTTCACAGACAAATACCACTCAGTTTAAATAGGGGCTAAAATATAAGTAGGAAAGGCTCAGGCCTGTGGGCCTCACTGTACCTAGAATGATCAGCCAGGTGCGTAGACCCGCCGGTCTTTGCACAAGAAGACAGACAGAATGCTTCTGTATAGGCCCAATATAATTGAATAACTAAAAATGGAACATTTTTCCACTACCTACAAGGGGATAAATTCTGGGGCTAGAGGCTGGTGCCAAATACTTTCTTCCACTTGATGCACCAGCAGGGATCTGGCTGGTGCCCTTATGAAAACAGAGCACATGTTTGCACACATTCAACGTTCCCCTCTGAGACGGTTTCCTCCAACTGCCATTTAGGTTGTGTTTGGCGCCTGAGGTGTTTCAGAGGAAAATACAACACGTTCTTGATGACATACTGTGGGGGAGAGTATTGAGGCCTGCACGGATGAGGTTTTGATCCTCAGAAATACAGTAGGTAAAATGATGAACAGGGGTTTACCGTAGCTGAGAGCCTACACCTCACAGGGTGACTAACGTGAGGTGTGCAGTACCCATAAAAATCGAGCCCCATTGGGGTGCCTAAAGATTGCTTTAAGAATCAACCATTAGTCATGCATGGTATAGCACAGGCACTTTTTATGCTATCCCTTACAATTTAGTAGAGATCAAGGAGTTTGATTAACAAAATGCAAAGATAATGAGCTCTTTTAGTTAACTAAATTATTATCTGGCATTTGCCATGCTTTTATGGCTCTCTAGGCCATGAAAGCTTCTTATTTTAGGCTGCAGCTTTGTCACATTACCCTTGCGATTTCCTCGCTTCTTGAAATATCTGAAAATAGTTTAAAACAATGTATTATGCATTTGTGATTTTATTTTTTGTGAACACAGAGAATTAGCATGCCTACAAAATATTCAAATGTCCATGCCATTGAAAATGTTTATCTAACAACTTTTTTCTTTTCCCAGTTTAGTCTCTAGTGATTTAACCTTGTCTTTCTTATCCCTGTGTATTGCCAAGATCTCGTAATTTTGAGGCATGTCAGCATCATCTACACTGTTCCGATATTTCCATCAAGTTCTTGACTTTACACATGTATTGTTCATTTTAAGTAGCAATTAGCAGAAGAATCCTTGTGGTCTTTTGGAAAGCTTGGCTGTATTATTCAGAATGAGAGCTCAAGCTTATTGAGAATTTTTCTGACAAAGTCACTTTAATATCAGAAAATGCCAATTGTAAAAACTTAAACTTTTGATGGAAGTGTACCAGTTTCAACAAAGCTTACAGCTGGAAAAGTTTCTTGGCTCCAGGGTACAGTTCCTGGTCAAATCCAGAATCTGACACTACAGACCAGTTCTGGGATTTGGTAGACAGTTTGGAGTTCCTGATCATTTCCTTAGGTAAGTAAAAGTGGAATTGCAGCTGGAGAAGAAACTGCTTTAAAAGCCCTTAGGCCGATAGTTAGGGGACTCTCTTATAACCTGGGAGGTCGGAGCCCCACTGCCGCTGCTCTTGGGACCCGTGTCCCGCGAGCTCCAATTAGAGTAGGGAGTCCTGCTTTTGTGTAACACCTGAAAGAGCTTGGTTTGGTGACTAGAAAACTTTCAAGTCTCTGGAGGTGGTTCAAACAAGATAACAGCTTCCCATTCACGGTATTTAAAAGAAGCTTTGGGCGCAGAAATTTGAGGCAGTCTTCGTTTAAAATACATCTCCTCTTCCCACACAAGAGATTGCTTCTAATTCATGCTATCCTGTAGATTGTGTTTTGTTGTGTGATGGAATCAGTTTTATAACTATTGCATTTGTCTTTCAATTCAGCTCTGTGTTTTAAGTGTTGGAACAACTTAAACATCGATATACAAATTTTGATTTCTTTTTTATTTATTTATTTTGAAGGGGAATAGTTCTTAATATTAAAACTAGAACGATAGCCTAAGGTATAAAATAAGAAATACTTGGGGGAAATACTGCTGTAACATACCTCAATGCTGTTAACTAATCTGCTAGAACAGTCTTGTAAACATCACACCAGGTTAATAAAAGGTTGTGCCAGTTTTAAAGTAGTAAAAGTACAACTAAAGGTTAAGTTTTTAAGGTTTTGAGTAGAGTTTTTAAGCTGTCCGACATGACACTTGCCAGAAAGCATCAGAAAACTGTGCCACTTTCTCAGACTGAGAGATGAGCAAGACAGCAGCTGTTTTATCTGCCTCCCACCCAGCTCTGCTCCAAGCTGCTCAGTCAGATGCAGATGTAGGATTGTCTGTAGCTCTCAGCAAGGTTGAAACTCAAAAGCTGATCTGTGATTAATAATCACAAGTAATTGGGAGTAACACTGGAATTTAGGCTTTTGGCCATGTGTGTTCATGGTTAAGATACTGCATTCCAGAAAGATAGTTGCTTGATAACAAATAAGATTGTGTGCCTTGATTTGAACTGTTATACTGTTATGTCTATATGTTATAGAAGAAAGCTCATACACCTTAATGCTGTAGAGCAGGTCCTTTTGTGTGCAAATACAAGGTCAAATTCTTCCTTGGTTAATATCTACAAAACCAGTAAATTCTGTTCTGACTGCTGGGCTCCTTGAAGACCAAACCAGTATGGCTAAAGGCAACGTGACAAAAGGTATCGAAAGGAAAAAAAAAATAGCAAGAGCCCAAGAAGCAATGTGATATGGGAACGTGGCAGGATTTGGGCAGAATAGCAACCATATCCAGTTGCTGAAGCAGGGGAAGAGTCTAAATTGGGGTGGGCAGCAATGGCAAGAATTTGAGAAGAGATTGGATCTGAGGCAGAACTTCTGGCCCCAGGTGTTTGTGCTACACTGGAAAATGTCATGGTTGCAGATGAGTTGTAATCTTTCACCTTTCTGTAGTCAAAGCTAAGCTTAAACAGTCCTTGGAGGGGCAATTACTTCAGTGGGTCTACCACTTTAACCCCACAGACAGCAACAAAATGAATGGTTGATGTGGTTGAAGTAGAATTTGACGTTATTTCAGTGTTACATTTTTTTTTTTGAAGACTGAATCTTAGATAAGTTGTCCAGTTAGACCAAGCTTTTTGCTGCTTATAAGGGAGTCATTGTTTTATTATTTTGACTAACACAGCACAGATTACAGCACAGAAATAGAAACTGTGAGGTACCTGCCAATGCTTCTTGTTGAAGAGGCTCCCTTTAAAAAAATATTTAGTTGGATGTAAAAACATAGCCCGATTAGGTAGCAATTTGGTAAAAAACATCTGGAAAATAAATGGAAATCCTTGAGATCAGTATCAGTCTCCAGAAGTGTGGATACCATCAATTTTACTGAATGGTGGGAGTCTTAGAACCTCAAAGAGGAAAAAAAGCTTAATTACAGCGGAAATAAACCAGTTCAAGAAAATAACATAAAAGTGCTGTGAGTTGGGTCTGATCAAAAACACACTGATGAGAATACTGGCAAAGAAAAAGACAGAGAAAGATTTATTGTGTCTATCAAGCATTGAGTTGTGTTCGGAAACACTTGCGTTTCCATGGTCTGAGAATTACAGGAATAAAACATTTACTTAGAAACTGAGTGAACATGCAGCCATTATGCTGACTGTGACATGTTCATAGAGAAAAGGAAATGTTTCGCAGGCAAAGATGGGTTATTGGACTGGGATACATGATTGATTTCTTTCACTACTGTAGGGTGGATTTCAAAGAATAACTATACAGTGCCAGACATGACATTATTGACTGCCAGCTACAAAAACAGAAGATAGAGATGGATGTATCTTACCTGAATATAACCTTTCAAGAACATCATAGGTACATACAGAATTGGAACGAATCTGAAAGTGCTGTTCTTTGCTCTCTGCAGCAGCTGCCCACACATCTAGTTTAATCTAGATGCCAACACCTTGGGCAGATAAATGGAGATGAACTCTGTCTTGCAAAATTTGAGAGGGCTCTGGCTTTTTTTCTTCTCCTCCCACTCAGATGAATTGTTTATTTTATTACCTTGTGCTACTCTTCCTGTTTTAGAACTGGAGAAGACAGAGATTGTTACTAAAACCGGTTTTCTCAGAGATTTGACAGAAATTGGGTGTATAAATGTGTTAATGTTTGGGTAGTTTGGGAGTTCAGCTAAGCTAATTGTCCTGCCACTGGCCACTTTTAAAGAGCTGTTCAGTTAATTGTGATATGATAATTGTAATAAAAAGGAGAGGTTTTAAGAAGCAAAGGACCAGATTGCAACATATCAATCCATGAATAATATTAAGATAGTGTTTAATCTGTTTTCTAAAGTAAGTTGGTCAACAGTACATAAAACTGTGTTGGGGTCACCCAGCTGGTAAAATCAGTGATGTTATTAACAATAAGGAGATAAGGCAAGTGGACTGGCTGGGAGCATAGTACAAAGAAGCTCAGAGGGAAAGACTAAAAATTAGTCATTCCTAAAAGACGAAAAGGACAACTGTCATTATCAAGGAACTGTTGTTGGTGAATAGCCTGAGTGTACAAAACAATGCAAAACTAAAACAAGTCAAAGCAGGATATGACTTACAGTCTAATTTAGAGCGTTTTGAATTATAGTAAAAAGAACCCTTGACTTGAGTGCTCTTTGCATCTGACTTCATTGTAGAAGATAAAAATTATGTTTTGGTCAAGATTCTGATAATTTGTTAACAATTTAATACAGGGCAAAACATAGGAAAAGACTCTTGAGTATCACTGCATTTGCAGAGGGAGTATTTTTCTTTTCTGAAGTTTTCTTATTTCCATATTATTTTCAAGATACTCAGACATTAAATAAAAAAGCAGGTTTTTATTGCTCCCTTCAAATAATTTTTGCTTTGCCTTACTGTGAGGAGAACAACACAAGACAAACATAAAGAAAAAAGTCAAGAACATGAACTGTACAAAGCATTTATAGGAAACATATAGGAAATCAGCTTTGATGTTGCTAATAAAAGAGCATGTGGAAAATCTAGCATTGCAAAAATATTACACATATAAATCATTAAAAAGCAAACAGGGCCAGATGCTGCTGATACAATTTCAGCTTTGTCTAATGTGTGGGGCAGGTGCTTTCTGTAGTGTGTGCATGAGCTTTGGTTCTGCATTCATGTAATTTGGGACAGGACTAGAGCTTGCTGAGCAGAGTGCCTCTTCTATGCAAAAGAAACCTGAGCAGGGCACAAAGCAGGAGAGGGCACATAACCTAGTGTTCGCACCTGTGGGATGGATCTTTTGTCCACCTGGTGTCTATTGAGGAGTCTAGTAGAAAAAACTTGTTGTAGAACAGCAGCAGGAAAATCTAAATGTTTGTTAATTTTGTTTTGCTAATCATTTAAATGTTTCAGATTTCATTTAATTAAAAAAACAAACATGTTAATGAAAGGCGGTAAAATCTATTTAACAATATGACTATATAAACATACAAGCATCTGAAAAAATAACTTTTTCTATGTATTAGATCACATAATTATATGTGAGAGCACTCTTGGAAAAACAGCTATGGGAATAAAGCAATGGCACTCAGTGCAGCAAATATAAGGCAATGGTTGTGTTGCAAAGATGCCAGAGAAAATAATAAAAAATATCTGTTGTGATCTAAATTTAGTATTATCAGAATCTGGGGAAAATTATGACTAAGAAGTCATTAGGGCAAGAACAAAGTCTAGTGCTGCAGAGAAAATAGCTGGTGCCAAGCTAAAGGCATCTTTATTTACAGATGATTCAGATCTGAATAGTAGTTCAGAAAATTGCTCTCTCAAAATGGAAACCATCATCATATTAAACTTCACATGAAAGTGAGAAAACAGGAAACAAGAGCCCCAGTACTGTCAAAGCAGTCCATGTGGACTGGCCTCTCTTGTGATGTTGTTTAAATATATATATACATATATATTTATGAGGGAACAACTGGTTTGTCTTGTATATGTGTGTGGTGATGATGATGGGAGGGAAATTTGTGGAAGTTGGTTGGGGACAAACATTAGGAGAGGTAATGGGCAGGCAGCCATAGCCAAAGAATATGGTGATATATGTCTGTGACTTACACAGTGAAATACTTGAGTTTTTGTCATGAAGAGTAGATTTTCTTAGTGTAACATCATTTTTTTATTGTAGGTTATCAAACTTAAAAAGCGCGTGTGTCTGGAATGCAGCTCTGAATGTCACAATTTTGGAAAAGTTCAGAATATGAACTGGTTTTAGATCCATAGTTTTCCTCTGCCTTCACTTGCGACAAGGGGTTTATCCAAACCCCAGGGTCAGATAGTTTCAAAGTTGCCATCGTTCCAGATGCTGTTGTGCATTTCTGTTTCTCGGGCCCATAGGTGATATTAAAGATCCCCTTTATGCCTTTTGCCTGTTGTGGTTAGTTAAGTAGTTCAGTCTGGATGTAGTGTACATGTTGGTGAAACTATTTTAAAATAAAATAAAGTTCTCAGTATTTCAGCTGTTTTTCAGAAATAATTTCAATGATAAACTTTATAGCGTACAATCTGTGTCATTGAAATTTTGATGCAATTTACATTTAAATTGATCAACTTAAAATAAGATCAAATGAATGTATCAGAAATATTCCACATAATTACTTCTAGAATTTTTTTAATAGCTCTGTACCTTATGTGACTGTAATATGTCTTTAGACATTTGATGACTATGCAATTGTGCTCAGATTAAACTTTGACAAGCATCAGTGTATGTTTTTTCGGAATTGGGCCTGAGCTGAGCAGAAATGGAAATCCTAGACAACACAGTCATGTCTGTATATTCTCTGGAATGTATTGAGTGGTTGCAAACGTGCTTGAAGTCAATATTTCAGGGAACGAACTCTTCTGTTGATGAGAAAGTTATAGAAATGATACAGAAAGTAACAAAGTTGTCTAATTAATAGAAAAGCTCAAAGATAGCCTTATGAAATGGGTGAGAAATCACACATCTCTCACAGTTTTGTGAAGTGCAACTTTCTTTGGAAAAAGAAAATCAACACTTAGCTCACCTTTTAAAATGTATTTATTTTTTTATTTAATGTCTGTTTCCATGTTTGTACACAATGTGTACTTTAGTAGATTTTGTAGTCAAAACAATAGATATTGCCTGTATTACCCTGCAGGTTTCTCTAAGTTTATAACATCTTCAGTTGTTTTCTTTGCATTTAATATTCTCTATTTATGGTTCACGTTGAAAAAAAAGTCACTGGGGAGTTGGAACATGGTTTTTATTATCTCGCTGTTGTCAGTGATGTTGTATGAAAGCGTAAAACATCTTGAATTTTACAAGCTAAGGTAATTGTATAGGAATCTTGATAATGAATTCTTGTTTTGACTAGTAAATGATATGGTATGAAATTCATCATCATAGTATCTAAAGCGTGCTCCAAAATGGGTAATTTTTCATCTAAGCAGCACTTTGAAGTTTACTCTACATGTTTTCTGTAGTATCTCTTGACAGAAGAGCAATTATAACTGGGATGGTATTTTGCTGCTTTCTTAATATGATCCTCTAACCAAAGTCTGGATACTGTAGTTAAGCTGAATGCTCTTTCGCGTGGAGCCATTTTAGTGTCCCTTTTCCACTGGAAATCTAAGTCTGGGAAGAGAAACCATGTCTGTAGTTACTGACCCAGCCACCACTGCGGTTTCTCTTTTCTGCTTTTCTGGTGGGTCCCTTCTCGTTTGCAGCTTCTGAAAGATAAAACTGCTTAGGCAACTGGGACTGGAGAAATTGAAAGTAGTGTGGGGAGAATTTTTGAACTTTTTTAATTGGAAAATGAGGAAGTTCAGTTCTTTAGTATTGGTCACCAGATGGCACTCTTATATATGATGTTGCATATTGCTTTTTGTTGCCTTCAAGCAAGGTCTTCATAGTTGTTATTATTACCTATTGTATTTTGTGTCCTGAGGCAACTGCTTGAGGGGAAATGTAACAATAACCAAAGTTGCTGCTATGTTGCCCCTATTTTGAAGGGATTGTTTAGACAGCGCTGTTTCCAGAGAACCAGAAGTTTGTATGCAGGCTGAGTTTACTGCAAAGAAAGACATTGCATCATGATTTATAGAGATACTTGAGACTAGTTATAGACCACTTCTGGAAAAGGATCAATGAGGCTTCCACTGAGCAGTGATATTGTAATTAAATTATCTTGTAATAATCTCATTCTTACACTTGTGTTCTTTAGAAATAGTTAAGATAACGGAAGAGCTGAAGGCATCTCTGTTGCGCTCTTATAGTAAGGGGGAATGATCTGTGTTTCTGTTGAGGTTCTTTATGCTTACTTTATTTGGTGTTTTGGAGCCTTTTTTTAACTAGTTATTTCTTTACAATATTTAGATTCTTCAAACTTTAAAGCAGATTTGTAAATAAAGTGTTATTACTTTTACTCAGTTCTATGCCAAGGCTTAGTAACAATTTTTTATGGAATTATTGAAAAACTGCTTGACTACTAAATACTGTAATAGACCGATGATACCTTTCAGCTATGCTTCCTATATTGCATGCAAACCAATTTATTTTCACTGAAATAAGACATTTCACATTTAAATTTATCTTCATTTTCAGGTGATTCATAACAGATGGATATGCAAAACAGTACTACCATACCTATACTGCAAGATCATGTTTGAAAGACGGTGTGGCAGAAGAACTGGAAAGACTTTAGGTATTTATAGCAGAATATTTCTAGATCTCTTGACTTTTTGAGGGGAGGCAGAGTTAAAAAAAACTTATTGAAGGAGGAGGTAACATTTTTGTCCCTTCTGGTCTTCAAATACCCAGAATCTAGCAGAGAATGAAGTCCAAGTAATAAGGGAGTATATAACAGGTAAAATCTGATGATAGCTTTCACAACTGCAAGACACATAAGGATACTTCACACCTGTGATGTGGGTGGCTCTTAAAAGTCTGCTTCTTCTAGGAAAACATTACAGCTCTAGTAATCTACTCTATTCTCCTTTAACTGTAATACTGTATCAAACTGCAATATCCGAAATGTCTCAGAGCAGACAGGGAAAATGGTCCTATAGTAGGTGGACTGTTCTGGGACTTGAGAGAGCATATTCAGATCCCCTGGTTTGTCCCTGGATAAATCACTGTGTGCCTGAAAGGCTGTCTGATACTAATCCATTCTCATCTCACACCAGGAAAGGGGAGAAGGCTACTGGAACATGTTAAATAAAAATTGGAGCTGGCCAACATTCAGAATTTATTCTGTGTGCATTTCCGGTTGAACTGGGACTAAACAATATTTTTTTTTTTTTCACAATTTCCCACAAAGGGAACGTGGAGAAATTACTAACTTTGTTACAAACACAGGAAATGTCATCATGTCCACAGCGTGTCCTAGCTGTGGGCTTTTTTAGCGCAGTAGCTGGGCCTCCAGGGGCAGCACTGGGATATGGCAGCCTCCAGAGATGGCCTCTCAAGGGCAGTTCATGCTTATGGAGAAGGTGGCATCCTTCACTCCCTATTCAGTAAAGAACCCCCTTTCCCAGCCATTAATTTCAGCTCACTTGCAAGCATTGCTTGCAAACAAACATGAGTTCCCCTTAGAAAAGAAAAAAAATAAATATCCTAATTGGCTTTTATTACGGTTCATAAGTGACCACAATAGTAGAGATCATATAAATAGCTAGAGATACAGAAAGCTGGTAAATAAAATCAGCTGAATAGAAAGAGGGGATTTATTAACATATTATATCTAGCCTTATTTCAGGGCTCTTTCCAAACTCTGATTTTGAAAGGTGCTTTCTTTGTCTCGAAGCTGAGCTAAGGAGAATAGCTGTTTGAATCATTTAGACTGTGAGATGTTACATTTTTCCCTTCTATTATCAGAGGACTACTGAAGTCACTATCAGTGACTTTCCAAAGTTGTGTATTGATTCTAATTAAAGAATTTTAAAGGATAACTGATTCCCTAGATCCACACAGCCATAGGTTTTTTTAATGTCTTTTTTTTTTTAATCTGTAGATGAACAATTTAAACTTGGAAAAGGACAAAAGCTTTTTTTTCATGTGGGTCACTAAATGACACTAGAAAATAAAATTCTTAAACTATTGTCATTTGAGTTGCATTTTATTTGTAGGAGCCCTTATGACATCCAGTCATGTGTAGTTATCTTCTCTGATTCTTATAGAATCATAGAATAGTTTGAGTTGGCAGAGACCTTTAAAGGTCATCTAGTCCAACCCCCTGCAATGAGCAGGGACATCTTCAACTATGTAGGTTCCACAAAAATTCCATTGATGTTCTTCTCCTCAGGCAGGCTTTTACAAGATCAAATGAAGTTAACAGGCAGCAGATTTAAAACAAACTGAATTAGGTATTTCTCCACACAGTAAGAAATTTAAACTCTGCAACTTATGGTTGGAAGATGATATGGATACCAGAAGTTTACATGGCTTCAATAAAGCAACCATGAAAGCAAATCTCAGTCGGAGCTATTAAAAACAGAGTTACATGAAGTTCAGGAAGTCTGAGAATTGTGGATTGCTGGGGCTGTGAGGGTATCAAGGAGGTTCCACTCTCTGATTCTGTCTCCATGTGTTTGCTGTTGGCTGTTGTCAGAGAGTTTAGAGAGGGAATTATAGAGCTATTCTTATACTGTCAAATACCACGCTAGTTTTAATTCTGAGCTATCAATAATTAAATATGGTGGCTGGTCTTGTGGATAAACAAAATAGTTGCTTTCTAAAACTACTTGTAAAAACATTACTATTTTCTCCCAGTGAGCAATCCTCTTCTACTTCTTGGAATTGTGATCGGTTTATATATGTGATCAAGGCACAGCTAACAATGATGTATTTTTGAGCTGTTTGACAGAGTACATGTGTTCTTTTTTTTTTTTTTTTTTCCCAATAGTGCTAGTGTATTGAATAGCTAGATTTCAGAACTGGTTCTACCTAGTTTGTAAGTGCAGTGTAGGAACAAGTGTAAGAACTCCTTGCTTGAGCACTCAGCAGAGAATTCTTTGTTACAGGGGACTTTCACGTTTTTAGTCAGTGCTTTAATGGAGATAGGTAAGAGATCTGTGTTGTTCATTGTGCTGTAATGTTAGCATACTTGATCTGGGATGAGTTGATACCAAGAGAGTATGCTGTTTGTGTAAGAGTATAGTGTTACTCAAGATTTGACACAAGAAAGAACTGATGTGGGGCACTTTCCCAATAGAGAGCTGAAACCAAAAGTATAAAAGGAATAATTGATCTACTTTATCTATACTATACTACTATAATCTATTTTATGATTTTAGAGGAAGCCTAGTGGCATTTGTACCAGAAGACAATGAATTCTTTATTATTAATGGACAGTCAATACTTGAAATTCCATGAAAAAAATGAGATATGCAGATGTATAATGGTGATCTTTTTAAAGTGGTAACCCATACCAGCCTATCTCGGCTGGCAAGTTATGACTCTTGAATGCCATGAAGGACTCTTGAAGAAGGCAGTACAAGGCACAAAAAAGATTGTATCTTTACTTTTTGCACGTGTAATAGTTTTCCATCAAACTCTTCCATCATACTCCAGAATTTTTGTAAAACTGTTATTGGTAAGAACATGAGACTATCTGAGGCTGTGCTTTGGTTTTGTTAGTAGATTTTTTATTTGTGGAGGTTTTGTGTGTGGTTTTTTAATGGCTTCTTGAAAAGTTTGAGAAATACTATGCTGTTGCTCACAGATACTTATTAATTTCAGCAGATCTTACCTCTTCCTGGAAAACACTTTGCCAAATTATGTGTAATTATATTTGGTAATAAGGTATATGTTATACCTGATGATCTGGCTCATTTGTGACCTCTGTGTTTTGCCCATTTGCACCTGGGCAAGTGAACGCACAAGCAGTATTGGTTAGTTCTGTAGCAAAAACTGTTCTGTCAATCTTCAGGTGTAGAGGCCTCTCAAAGCTGTGTTCATCAGGAAACTTGGAGCTCACTATGGTAGGACTCAGATATAGAGACTTGTTCCTGACAAGGTAGACCCATCATAGTAGTTTACCTGCTGCTGGGGGTGCACAATAGTTTCAGGTCTCAGTATAACCATGTCCTGGGTGGGATGGTGCATCTAATGTTATGAATTATAAAGTACATCTCTCTGTCTTAGCTTTCACATAACATCTTTTTCCAAATGAAATGCCACTGCTTCAGGGTGTTAGCACCTTTTTTACCTATTTTCCACATTCCATCCTAGTTGTTAAAATGTAGACTCCAGGTCCCAATTCTCCTCTTGGGAGGTAAATTTGTCAGTTCGTGCTTGGCATGACGTAGGTGGAAGTCACTTGAACCATTCGCAGAAGAATCTAGCCTGACATCTTTCTGTTGTTATTGCCAGTAAAAAGTTACTGAAGTCTGTGCATGGCACTTGAGCTTGGCAGTGGGTGGTATAAGGAATGTATGGATAAGCAGAATTAATTCCAGGCAAGTTCTGAGGGGACAGTTGAAACAGTTTTTAATGATTTTGCATTAGTTCTTGCCAGAAACCATGACAAGGCTGCAGTAAATATTTTTATTTCTGTTTAACATTAATATGAAAGACATGCATTATCGAACTTTAGTAAGTTTATTTCTGAAGGAAGATGCTGTTTTGGCTCTTGTGTTATGTTCAAAAACTTGCAGACTAACAGTCAGTTAAGGCGTTTGCCTGGAGGAACTGGTGCTGCGTGTCTGTCTTTCCCCGGATGGGCATGAATTATGTAAAAGTAAAATGGTCTACTTATTTTACTCTACGTATGAGCTAGTCTCTTCAGTTAAAGGCTAGTAACAGTTGGTCAGTCTCTCCATGGCAAGCTCCTGGAATGCTGCTGCCAAGATTTGGAGGTGGTAGTTAACCAGCAGCTTCCAGAAGCTCCTCTGCTTTGCTGTGAGCTGTGTTGCAGATGGCGTGCCCAGGGTAGTTAGGGGCACGGCTCCCTAATTCTTCACAGGACCAGTGCTGAGTAGGCGATATTTATATAAACATTAAGAACTCTAAAAAATGGTGTGGAACAAATATTTATACTATCAGATGAAATCTTTGATTTCTCTGATTGGAGGAATTTACATGGCGCCAAGCACTAAGTATTAAAGAATCAGATTAGAAAAATACTAAGGTTGGTGTGTTTTCTATAAAACAATTACATTCCTAAAATAGATATGTGCTCTCTCTTGTTTGTACTTTTCTTGTTGTTGTTAAAGTACAAACTGTTTTGCTTTAGCACCTGATACTGCCTTTCATGCATTGCTTGCAGTCCTGGCAGAGCTGAAAAAAATAGCCCTTTGTCCAAGAATTTTGCTTACTCCTCATTTCCTTCTTCAAATTTAATTAGGTCCAAAGAGTCTGAAAGTTTGAAAAGAAAACAGTGACTTATTTTGAGAAGGAGTAGAATGTTTGCCCCCTTTTTACCTTGTCCTCCATCCAGGTTTCCCCTGCCAGACTATCTCGGCTGATGCTGGCTGCCCGTTGCAGTCAGTAAAACCATCTGTGGCCATGTGTTCGGCCAACATTCAGTCATCTCGCACTAGCTGGCAGGTAGCACGCTTCTGCCCTGGTGGCCATTTTCTATGCTTTCTTGACGTGCCACCTGCGTGCTTGCTTTAGGTATTGCACTGGGCTGTGGCTCAGCAGTTGAGGGTTGGCTTGCAGCACGACTTTAAGTCTTCCTTTTCCAACCAACCATGTTTTCCTCCAGCTGCGCAGTTTGGGACTTATTCTTGCTGAGTTCAAGGGAGATGGAGTGGAAAGGTGCTTCTACAGCACATTTGTGCCTCTCCATATTTTTGGGCTGGCTGGGGTCTTATCTAGGTCCTGGTTTAGACTAGATTCCAAGGTTTTCTCTAGTTTATACTCAGCCACACCTTTTTCCAAGGGGTTATTGGAGAGGCAGGAGACCCAGCCATACTCCTGAGTGTCTGCAGACTTCTGGGATACCACTGTATTCCGTAACTAGCATGTGCGTTCAGGGTGGGAAGCAGGAAGGGCATGTGTGGTACCTGTCTTTGCTGGTTACATAAATTTTGATGAACTGATGAAGCTGTTGGTATACCCTGACATCCTTTGTAAACCCTTTATTCAGATCTTTTGAAACTTGTGTGTCGAGAATGAAACTCACACGGTTGACTTCTGCCTCCTTTTCTGCCTTTGTATCTGCTTTTAATTCTTTTCTCATGTCATGGGGCATAGATGAACTAGATATACTGTAGTTAGATGAGCTGTGTAGCTTGCTGTGCACTCAGAAGAGCTCTTCTAGAGAAGCAGCCTAACATCCCTCTCTTCACAGGGCTGCCCAACTTACTCCCTTCACATCTCATGGGCCCATCTTGAGGTATCATACTTTGGGATAGAAAAAAAAATATTCAGGCAATGTTGCAAAGGTAAACAGACATCTGGAATTGTGATGGGCATTTATTTTGCTGGAGATCTTTTTGGAAACTTTAAAACAGCTACAGGACTTTTTTTTTTTTCCCTTGGTTTCACAGGGAGGTATAGGAAAATCTATATCTATACTCTGTTTGTTAGCTGTTTGAATTAGGAGGAAAATGGTCAAATATGAAAGGACTGTGTTGCTTTGCGCTGTTCCGTTAGTGAGTACAGAATGGTACCTGTCTGGCTGGCTTCTTTGGCAAGGAGATAGCAGTGTCTTCTGTGACACCTTCCTACATGCGCATGCAAAGTAGCTAAATCTGCCCAAGGAGGCACGTAGACACTTCTTTAAATTCCCATGGTTGTCCCTGCCTGGAAATTGTCAGCCAGAGCAAATCCTACAGTCCACCATTTCTTAAAGTGTTGAAGCTTGTTCACTTTATTCCATGTTTTTTAGCCTGTACCAAATAGACCTGAGAACACAAAGGCCCACAGTCAGCTTAGAATAATCTTAGCAACATTTATATTCTTCAGTTGTACCATATTATATTATCTGTTCCCAAAGGTCTCTCTAACTTAAAGAAACATAAAATAAAATCCATCCCTCTCTCAAATAATCATGTTTTGCTCACTGCTTGTCACCATCAAGTAATCCTCAAGCTGCTTCTAGCCTTTAAGAGAAACAGGGCTAACCGGCTGTGAATTTCTAATGTAGAATGCAAGTTATGTTTTAACAAATTTCATGAATGCAAAGTATTCTGCCAACTGTTATCTAAAGTATTTTTAATAAGGAACAAATCACATAAAAAGTTGTAAGTGTTGCTATCTTCATGTGACTTAAGGATTCCTTAAATATAGTATCTGTCCTGTACAGGTGCTATTGACATCAAAATAATGTCATACGTTCATATATAGCATAGCATCACACAAGAGAATGGGCACGGGGTTTACACATGTAGTAGGTATATGAGGTGAAAAAAATACTGGCATAAATAGTTTAGCTTGCATAGTAATCAAGCACAATCATAAATGTGGCAAGTTTTTGCAAAACAAGGCTGTTGTTGCTGTTATTAAGACCCAAAGTATGAAACTGTGGGAAGCCTGGATAAATATAAAATGGGATTTTTGGTTATGCTGGAGCTCACTGAAATATTGTTTATGGTTCCTTTGCATCTAGTAACAAATGATTTGCTGCATAGGCCTGGCTTAGTCCTTTTAGGCTTTGTCCAAATAGCCCGGTGTTCTTTTTGCATGCTTGAAAGAGCACATCTTGCAAAGGGGAAAACCCAAGAGCTGAAGTCAGCCGTATTTTCAGTTGTCATGGTTAACAGAAAGGTTTCCCATTCCATGTCTTTTTAATTTTTTCCTGAAACATGAGTCAGGTATCAGATAGGTGTGTGACTGTATTTAGAAACTGAGTGTTGTAAAAGTAGCTTACGTGTTCTTTCATAATATAAATATTGCCTCTAGGTAATGAAGATATTTCCAAAGCAACCCAAAGCACAACTGCAGAGTTGCTGTCTCTAGAAGCCACACTACTCCTGAGAACCAGATGTACCAACTCTGGGAATCAGAAACCTCTTGACAAATCATTGTAAGTCTCTCTAGTGAGTTTTGCTACCTGCTACCAGCAGAAAGGTTTAAAACCTCCACTGATTGAACCTCTGAGGCAGTATGGAGTGACATATGCATCAGATTTAGGTTTCAAAACTACTGATATTCACATTTAACCAAAACAGGCTTAATTCAATCTTAAAAAAATGAATACAGTGCAAAATTTTTTCTTGTGAGGTAATGTCTTTTCCAAGATTATTTTTTGTGTGCAGATCATTGAATACTAATACTAATGCATCCTGCCACAACAGTGGAATGAATGTCTGTGTGCTAAAGAAATGTGGTCTGTGCCAGGTGCAGTATGGTATCTCTCCTCTATGCTTTCCTGATCCCCACCCCAGGTTATTCCTCTCCCTGTCCAGATGTGGGATATGAATGACTGGAAAAGAAGAGGTGGTGCTTAGTAAGCGGAATAGATCCTGCTCTCTGGTGGCTGTAGCCAAAGTAAACAAACTGGAGTAATTGCCACCACAGGCATTTTACAGTAGATCTGCGTTTTTATTGATGTTGTTATTAAACTGCTATAAATGTTGTAAGCTGCTGTTGGAGATGAAATTACCCCTTCCCCCAACTTCTCAGTTGCTGTCTGTCACTAAATGCTATTAAGTTTATCATCTAGCAAAATCAGACAATGCAGGAAGCAGTCTGAATGTTAATGTTAACCTATAATAGGTTTTAAATAGCTATAAAGAAAAATTACACTGCAGTGGGACAGGAAGGCTAGTTTACCTTAACATAAAATAAAGGAGGACATGTTGACCTGATTTACTTAAATGTAGCTATTATGTGCTCTTTAGGGAGGAAACTGGTCTACCAAAGCTTATAGAGGCAGGAAAAATGTCCTTTACCTCACTCTGCACAAATGACATAAAGGTTCTCTAATTAAAGAACAAATCCATAGGTGTTGCATGTATATGTTAATGCAGATGTCACCCTGGCTACTTTTTATACTAATTCATCCTAGAATAACAATAGAACTGTAAAAAATAGTATTATGAAATGTGCTACATCTTATTTGGTTTTGAGCGTAGTGCTTTTTTTTGACAAGTCCAATATGAATTACATTTGCAATGGAAACATAAGGGTAATGAAAATGAATCATCTGTCATTTGGGAGTTCCCATACTGTCTGGGCTGGCCTAAAACCTTCATGAAAGTTTGTGGAAAAGTCATGCGTGAGCCCAGCTTGCTTCCTCCATCTTTCTCTGTGTGTGCTTCCAAGCTCTTCTCAGTCAGCAGCTCCCGGTGTGCTCTTCGTGCCAGCACTTGAAATGCAACCACAACATAAAGTGTGTGGGTCCCTTAATGTGCAGGGAGGTGGAACCAAACTGTATAGGGAAATCAAGAACAGGTCACAGGTATGTAGTGAAGCCCAGTGCTGAAGGAGAAATTAGTCTAGTTTTCTATGGTTGCACTGAAATTTTGGAAAAGGTCATGGTTAATGACATTTCTGCTCAAAACAATTGCTCAGAACCATTATAATGTGAATTTGTAAAAGGTATTATTGGAGACCGGGAGAAGATTGGTTACTGGCAGCTTCAAGTGCCTCATTTTGCTCCTTAGGACCTCTGAAATGCGAATGTTGTGGGACCAGCAAGGCTCAGGATGGGAGAGCTCTGCCTTCAATCTCTTAAAGCTGGGGAGTTCTAGGTTGGGTCTGGGCGTTCACTTTGGTTGTGGTCTACTTGGCAGTTGTACACGCATTTTCAGACAGAATTTTACTTGTTCTTTCCGTACCTTGTGAAAAACAAAAACCTGTAGATCTAAAATTTTAAGCACAGTTCTAATACATTGTATTAAAAAAATTGAACAATTGAGTGCTTACTCATACTAACCAGTCTTAGTACATTCTTTAGCCAATTCTAAGAATTCAGTTAATTGATTAATTTATTCTTTTTAATAAATTAAGTTAAAAATTGTACCATGATAAATCGGGCATATTGCTTGGGTTAGTCTCCTTAAAGGAAGATCAGGTTATTTAATACAGTCTCAAACAAAGCTTCTGAACCAATTTTAAGTATTTATTCAGAATTGTATTCTTCCTGAAAGATAAAGCTTTTCAATCTCTATTTAGCTAATCAGCTTCCTTCTTTTGCTGGCAGGATCCTGCAGTGCACACAACACACTAGCTTCCCTATTATTAGTAAAAAGATGCTAAATTCAGTGTTTGTGTGTCTGGATAAAATTCAGGATCTGTGGTATAAGGAGGTAAGACTAGACGGTTTGATTGTCTCTTCTGGCCTATGGCATAAGTACAATCCACCTTAGATTTTTTTTTTTGTGTTTCGTCACAATAGCCCACAAAGGGATTTGGGAACCTGCTGGAGCAGTTCATCCCAGGATCTCCATCTTTTAACCTGAGGAGGCAGATTAATGAATGATTAGACTCTAATTTAGACTCTTAACTTTAAAATTAACATGAAACAAAGATTATGCAGAAACCAAACAAGGTAATTTCTAGTTTTGTAGGACTTCTGAACTTAAAAGACATTAAAGAAGATTATGTGATTCTGTCTAGGCTTGTTGCATCTCCCCAGTGTTGTTTCTGGTGCTTTTGCTGTTGAGTTTTATGTGTGTTCCTACATATCCACATGCAGGCAAAAACTGTTCTGGCAGACTGTACCAAGAAAGACTTGTATTTACAGTTGGATTGCAATTTAAAATGTTTGTTCACTCTCTAATCTTTAGACAGATAGTGAGGCCAACCTTGAAGCAGGGTTAGACTGTGAATTATATTGACATAACACCATCTATTGTTTTATTATCTTAAAAATGTAAGTGTGTTTTTCCAAGTGCTAGCAAAATGAAAGCAGGACTGAAGTATACTTGGGATTGCATACAAAGCAAATTTTACTGGCCCAAACCTACAAAAGCAAAAATGGAAGAAAAAAAATTCCAAGGGTTTTGTTCCTAAATCTGTAGAATTTTAAAAATTTAATTTTGGGAAGATAAAAGATTCAGAAAGCCTTTAAAACTGTAATAATTCAGATAATTTGTTAGCAGTGAGCAGCAAATAAGGGTGGTAGAGTTTTAGTGTTAGATTAATCCATAAATAGTTCAATTCTAAAAAATCTCACAAAGGAATGCCATTAGGGTCAATGGAGTTGGAAAGTCAGGGAAACTCAGATAAGACGGTGTCTGAGTTTCACCTACATTGACCTGAATTGGGATTAACTCCACTGAAGTGAACGGTTTAGTACTAGTAATGTGCCATAGCAAAACTTCACTCACTGAGAGTTGGTCGGTCTTCATATCACTCTGCTGATTTCACTTGGCTTTATGTAGGATGGATATGGTTTCCTATTGCTTTCAAAAATGTATATGTCAGATACTTTTATTTTTACTTCACAATGAAAGAGAAATATGGCATGGGCAAATTGCTGACAATTTTTGTGTTTTTAAAAAAAGCATCATTATGGTAAAAATAAAGCAAAATGTAACTAGTGTGGTAATAGAGCAAGATGAACACTCCTACTGCAAAGAAACGTAAGGTTTTAAGTTGGCTTTTTTTTAAATCAACCTAAAATGTTAGGAAGTAATTGTCAGTGAGCTTGGTTTTTTACAGCATACATTATGTGTGTGGTATACAAATATAGTTTTACTAAGGTTTTGTCTTTAAAATACTAATGGTTTCAGTAAATATTTCATCCAGTGTCTGATGTTAAATAATCTGCTCAATATGTTTGTTTTTGAAATCAGATTATTTATAATTGCAGATTATATATTTTTAATTATTCACTAAGTGTTTTTCAGATCAGTGCCAGTTTTTGTTAATAGAGCATATTTCAGGTTGGAATATTCCCTCCAGCTCCTTAGTGATGCTGCTCCAAGCGTCAAGAAAGCTTGGGAAGTTGTGGGAGAAAATAAAGGTAGTCTGTGTGGCAGAAAGAGAACTGGATGAGGAGAATGTTATTTGACCTGAGTTCTCACATTCGTAGTTGGTAGTAAATGTAGTTTTGAAAAAATACAGCTATGTATAACTCTGACAATGGGTGAAATGTTGTTTTATTATTCTTTGCAATGGAGTCAGAGAAAAGCCAAATTCTTCTGTTTATATAGCTGTATTACAACAAAAGGAACTCTTGCATATTTCGTGTAGCCACTGTAAGAAAACAGTAATAAAAAGAATGATGATAAAGTACTCAAGAAAGAATCATCAGGCATTTCACAGTTAATTTCACTGCTAGGTCTTTCAGCAGTATATGAAATGTCTATGTTCTAACTGAAATCAACAAATTAGACTCTGTAAATCAATTAGTTACGTGTTTTCATTCCAAGAGCCCATTTCCAGACTGAAATAAACTTAAATAACAGATCTGTGTATACTTTTGGTCACAACTTTACATGCCAGCTGTTTGCTTCTGATAATTAAAACTGGTAATAATCTTCTGAATTCATCTCTCTGTGTGAGAATTTATGGATTATTTTTTTTTTTAGTTTACAGCTTATGAGTTTGTATTGCTGCATTTGATTTAATTTGCTTTCTGTAAGTTACTTTTGAACAAAAGTACAGCAAACTCATGAAAAACTACTGGAATGAAAATGAAACAACCTGAAATACCTTGAAATCAACTGTATGATTTCTTCTAGAAGCTGGTGTTGATGAGAAAAAAGTGATGTGTTTATTTCCATTTTATAATATTTAGGAACTATTCTTTTTTGTGAAATTTAGACACTGGTGTGGTAGAAACCCGAACTGCTTAGTTCAGTAAGATTATTTTAGTAAGTAAGATTAGTTGGTAAGATTAAACCTATTTTACAGTTTCAATGCATTTTTAGTTCTCTTGTGAACTGTAAGGAGAATTCTTGACTGAAATTGTTAATTTTACTATAGTGGTAAAATGGAAGTTAGTTGCATTGTTATAGATTAATTTGTTTAGAATACTTGCACTTTTTTAGTTTTTCAGTAGATAATGTGAAGTCTTTTAAAAAATTTATATCAAAATGAGATTCAAATGGAGCAAAAACAAAACACAGAACTCCCCAGCTTAAAGCTGTTGCACAGGACAAACATTTAATGGCAAAACTTTATTTTCAAAAGATAGCAACTTTTTAAAATACTATATCCACTTTGATTTAGGGTAGAATAGTACAGGCTTCCTGGAGCAGGCGTACCTCCAGCTGTAGACTTTCTTCAGTCCGCAGGGAGATGATTGCCCTTCAGAAGTCCATTAAAAGCTCAGCATGGCATAGCATTTTCCAGAAAAACATTGTCTGAGGAGACAAAATTAGACTAATAATATTTGTGATTTTAGTGCATGCTGTCTTTCTTTAAGATAGTAGAAGAGAAAGCAAACATTAAAAAAGAAAAAGAATTTGGGGTGTGCTGCTGAAACTACTTGTGCCTTGCTCAGCCTGGTGCCCTGCTTCTCTTGCCTGCTACAGAAAGGGTGGCTCCGCTTTCCACAGTGGAGACTTCCCGTATCTATTTCCAAATTGTAGAATCGTGAATATCAGATGGAAACTGAGATCAAATCATTGAACGATTTAGGCTGGAAGGGACCACAGGATGCCTTTTGGTCCAAGCCCAATCAAAGCAAAGATGACTTTGTAGTTAAATGCAATTTAGAAGTCAGTTGCATTTGCCTGGGGCCTTTTCCAAGCGAATCTTGAATAGCTCCAGGGATGGAGGTTTCATAGTAAGGCAGCTTGTTCCAGTGCAGGACACCCTTTCTGTAAGAGGTGGATTTTTTCCCCTGATACCTCACAGTAATTTCCCCTTTGCCCTCTTGCAACTTGGGTCCGTGGCCCTCTTGTCCTTTCTTGTCCTCTGAGAAGAGTCTGTCCCTTTTTTCTTGTACCTGGCACAGTCCTTTGGCTGCCACAACATGGCTGTACTCGTACTGTGTTCCGTCCTGCCTGCCTGCATTGGAAAGGACGGTGAAGGTTTAGTGAGTTAACGTCTGCACAGCGTTACAAATGTCTGCAGTACTTCATAAATACAGATTAATTAGCTGCTGTGTCGGTCATCTTGCTGTGGTAATTTGATATTACTCTTGAAACAGCTATTCTTTAGAAATGAATTCCTAGACTAACATGAGATGGGAAGGAATGTAACATACCTTCCTGTGTAAAATGGAAAGCACACAGCAGCAGCCACGTGAATTGCATCAACATCATATTGTTCCATTGCCAGCATTGTGTATATCACTGCTCTGTAAATTATTTTACACTTCCATCCCAAATCTTTGGTACCCCGGAGCTGTTGCTGAATCTTTTCCAATTATCCAGAACCTTGTAACTTAATACACCCAAGTTGTAAAAAATGGCTGTAAAATGCAGGTTTAATGAAGAATTACATAAATAAGGAGTAGTGAAAGGTGCCTGAAACTTGATATTCTGGCTAGACACTAGAAAAGATGCTGGAATTCAGTTTAGTAATGAATTTGTAGACCGAGATTAGCAAAACCATTTCCCAGACACTCTGGGAAAGCAAACTCATTTAGCCATTAGGAGTGTTATGGCTGCTGAAGTAAAAACATGGATGTCGGTGACTGGAAAAACAACTTCTTGTGGCTTATGATCTGAATGTTAGAGCTGTTCAACATGCACGATATATATGAAAAGGTAGAATATTACTTTTTCATTGCCTTTACATTCAGTATGCGTTTGTTAACATGTTAATTAAATTGCAGTGCACTGCTCCTATAACATTAGCAGATATAGGAGCAGTGAAACCCTTTTGCCAGATTGTAACAACTGAAGCCAAAAGTTACATTTACTGTATACAGGCATTTTCCCGTGTCAGAGCTTTATTTTATATGTATCGAAAATTCAGTACTGAATTCAGTCTCTTTACATTGTATTTGGATAAAAGCATCCAAAATCAAGGAAGGAACTGAGACTTGCCTGAAAGCTGTGCTGACTTAACTCCTACAGGATATTGAAAAATCAGAATTTTCAGGGTATGAATAACTCTGATGTTTCAATCTTGGTTTTCTTCCAGAGCTGGAAAGAAAAGTCAAGAGTAGGTTCTGATCTACTAATTTTCTCAAATAATATGTTCAATTTTGTTTTGCTTGCATGCTGCCCAGCACTCATAAGACTGACACTCTACCAGTTCTGAAAGGTGGAATTTCCAGTCTCCGAGACGGGAAAAAAAATCACAGAAAAGAAGTCTGAAACCGTCATAAAAACAATGAGAACATTTATTTTCCAGCAGAAGTCTTTATGCTTCCATCTTCATTGGCTCAGAACCTGGAAGGCTCTTTGAGCATGGTTACCTCTAGGACTTCTGCGTTTCTGGCTCTGAACTTTATGGAAGAGATACCACAAGTGCTCATCACCTCAGACACGATCCTTATAGCCTTCAGACTCCCTACAGTGACCTGTGACTTTTTGTGACCTAATGCCACCAACATCAAGGCAGTCTGTCAGGAAGGTTGAGGGCAAAGCTGGCATAAGTTAAGGAACCCAAGAGTCCTTGGCTCTTTAATTCCAGGGTCCCCTAAGTGGTGATGCTGACTTAGAGCTGTGAACCTGAAAGAAGCTTAGGGATTCCTGTTTCTGGCTTCCTAAGGAAACTAGCAGATAATCAGGCAAGCTGCTGATGTTTCTCCACTTATTTTTTATTTTTATTTATTATTTCTTTCTTTTTTTTTTATAGAAAGTAATTTTTTTCCATGCAGAACTTCTTTCATAACAAAACTGTGAACACTTATCCATAGGTAAGGCTAGGAAGAAAAATTTCAGATGCACTTATTTTCTTGTAGAAATGATCTGAAGTCCTTTTTAGCTGCAACATACATCAGGCATGTACATTTCTTCTATGTCAGCATGAAAGGAAGGATGTTGGCCATGATTCCTATGTTAATCTGTGGTTAAGAGACTCTGGTTTTCTTATTAGCAGTTACAGTCTGTGATCTGGCCATGCCTCCCATTGAAGAATTGCAGGTGTGTTATGATTCATCCCCATTTCCCATTTGTAGGAGTTATTTGATACATGATACTGTACTTTCCTCTTTAGTCCCTTTATGTATTAATGTGTTGCGTTCTTTTTTTTATGAATAGGAACAATCAAAATGACCATTCCCTAATTTTTCACAAGTATACACAGTATAATATAATATGTGTTTGTGATAGGGCTACATTAACATCTTGATTTTTCTTAAGGATTTTATTCTAAAATTAATCTCTGGATTTGAAAATGTGTGATCCACAGCCAAAAAATGTGTTTTGTCGTCTGGATAAAATAATTCAAACCTGAAATGTCATAGTCAAAATAGTGTACTTGTCTCTTCTCACTATCTGGAGAATCAAATCCTGGCTTTAGTCCAAATGAAAATGAATTTGCTTTTTCACAAATTTGTCACATAATTTGATATGGTTATCCAGTTGTTCTCTGAATAAGTCTTGCAGTGGGACCGTTCACCTTCAGGGCTAAAATCAGGGCAGATTGATTTGGAAGATTTGTAAGGTATGCCAGCATCAATCCCTTCCTTACTATTTCTGGCTCCAGAACTGATACATTTTTTTTCTGTCAAATGCAAAAGAAACTTGAATACAGTGTTGAAGTCAATGGCTCTGTGCCAGCTTAACAGCAGCTGAAGATCTGGCATAGATTTTACCTAGAAATGCAAGAAGCACAGATGAAGACAGGATTTGTTTTGTAAATACGGGCTGCCCTGAGAGGTCTAGGTCTAAATTTCTGTTTAGGTCATGTAGCAAAAGTGACAGGATGCAATAATTTTTTTACCAAAACTACCCACTGAAATCAATAAACATTTCTAATGTTCAAGAAACACAAGAACAAAGACCTTTTAAGTTATCTAAGACAAATTTCTTGAAAGAGGAGCATTGCTTCTAGGCAGCAATGTCTATCTATCTGTAGATATATTTTATATACACTTGCATGTATAAAGATGTATGCCTGTGTGAGAGGTACTACTACAGACGTTCACATGTGTATAAAACATTTCCAGCTTATGCACAGATAGACATGATTTGTAAATGCTGAGGTACAGAACTGAAATAACAGAATTTTCATTATAGACAGTTTTATCACATCTCTACATAAAATTTCAAAAACAAGTGCTAATGTTGAAACTGGCTATTAACCAAAATGTTTGCTGTCAAATTAAGTGTTCCCATCTGAGATGATAAATGGAGGCTACATGGCTATAAGCTGTGGCTTATGAAAAATAATTCTTTGACATCTGGCTCTAACATCTGGTTTTATAATTGATGCTCCAAAGCAAATGGAATATGTACTTCAAAGGTTTGTTTTTAATTAATGTTCAAAAGCCTGTATTTCTGCATCATGTAACTATAATACAGCTACAGAGGTCTGAAAGAAAGGACTTCACACTAATACCTGCAGATATAAGCCCATATAAATAGTAGTGCTTTACCATTTAACACTGGGCAGCACCAAACAGCATCTAGGGAGAAATAGGAGGGGGTGATTTTAGCACCTGTTCAATGCCTCCAATACAATACTTAAGGGAATGCTTTTTTTCTACTCAGGATTCAGGAAAAATGAGGCTAATAGCTTTGTCATGACTTACCATTTTATTTCTATAAATTTCAGTTAAAACCAATAAGGAAACCTGTGTCAGAAGGTTGTCTGGGTCACTAGGCAGTAAGAGATTGTTACTTAGCTTTTCCGCCTTTCTACTGCCAGTGTCTTTAAAATTATGAGCAATTTTAAAGATTCAAAATGATCTTGCAACTTGACAGCACTTGCACACAGGGCTTCTCTCTGGACTAGACTTAGTGACTAATCACTTACCTTCCTTCAAGACTTCTCCAGGATGGGTTCTGCAAGCCACTTGCAAGGTCCTGGTGCATTTGGTAAATTACTTATATCACCGTTATACAGGTGAAGAGTTCTAATGATGTGTTTAATCATTAATATTAATACTGCTGTATTTTTTCTGCATTACAGTAGCACCTCAAGACAACTCCCCAAATGTATGTGAATGTGTAGTGAAACCCACTGCCTTGAAGAGTTTATAGGGAAAGCAGATAAAGAAAGATAAAACACAAGAACAAAGTGCTTATTACAACCAGAGATACACATACTTTCAATTCCCTTTTTTTCCAGTTAGTTATCACTGCATCTAAGGGTTATTTGGAAGAATAAAAACAGATTTAATTTACATATGATGTACATAACTTCTAAATATATTTTCTACACAAGACACCCCTAATATACCTCTTTATTTGTCATTCGTTTTCAGATGGAGGCCTAGAAGATATTGGAATCAAGGAATGAAGACATTCTGAGGTGAGTTTAAGAACAATTTTTTTTGTGCTTCAGAGGTGACACACAAAGAGTCAGATAGAAATAATGCTTTCTTGATGTCCTCTTCCTGTCATCTTTGATTTAATGACTTACATTATTCAAAGTATCCCTGATTAAAAGAGGAACGAAAAAAGGCTGAGGAGGAAGGTAAAGGCGCAGGGGGCTGCTGAACCAGAACACAGTTAGTAGATGTAGTAAGGTAGGAGCCCTGAAGGTTGTAGTGCTGCACGTGTTGCAGGGAAGCAGCAGTGGGCAAGCTGTGCTGCTGCTGCTGCCTGACACGATCTGCAGCACAAGCGTGTTTTATTAGGAGGCTGTGGGAGCACAGGTCCATACCTATAGATGTCAATTGGTGAACACCTGCCAAGACATCAGTGCTCTTGTTTTCAGTCCTGTTAGGTGGTGATGTTTAGAACATCAGACATTTTATTGTTGGATTGGTATCAATGAGAAGTCTGCATTTATTATCAATACGTACATCCCTTTAGTTTTGGGTATATTAACTGGAAACTGGGAAGATCGTGTCCTCTCTCTCTCCCTGTTCCGAAGATGTGGTTGCCAGTAAAATGTCTTCTCAGCAGTGAAATAAGCCCTGTTGTTACCTTTGTTTACATATTTATATGACTGTTGTAGCTATTCCAGCATGTTGTGTCTCAATGAGGGAGTCTCTTGGCACAGATTTGTTGGCCAACTTATTCTGTAATGGAGATACACCTTAACCCATTCTATTTTCCAACTATAAAAAATGGCCACATTTTGACAGCATGTTAAAACAGTCGTGAGTACTCACACTAGCAGACATATGTATTATAGATTAGTAAGCTTCTGTCTTTTCCTGTGTAAATTCCTCACCTTCGAATGTTTATTTGATCATATATTGAAAAGCTTACTTTTTAAAAAATAAGCAGGGTTCTTAGTAGTACTGAGATTTATCTCATAAAAGTCTATGTGCTGTTAGTCATGTGGATTTATGGGGAGTAGCTCGATACTGAGGATGATCTGTAAGTCAAGATAAGGATTTTGTTTCAGTCGGGCTGGTCAGTGTTTTTTCTGATAGGTCCTTCCCAGCTCCACAGACCAGCCTAACAAATCAGAAGCATTTTCAGGATTTCCCCTAAATGTTGTGGTGCTACTAAGAACGATTTCTATCCTTTGAGTTTTCCAGTGATTATGCTTTCCTCTTGTTGACTTTTATACTTTTGGCTTCTTCGGTGTACCTAAAAGCAGAGCTGGAAAGTAAGGGATGGTTTCAGAGAGTTTAACAAGGAAAGTGCTCTGTTGTGCTGCCAGCAGCTCTGAATAGTAGATATTGTTTCCCAGCTGTATGAAATATATACATTTTATTTTACAGTACACAAAGAGAAATTTTTTAAAGCTTTGCAGACAGACCAATTAAATGCCGTTCAGACTTGCTGGGTCAAGGATGGAGGTTACATGTTACTGTCAAAGTCTTACTGGGATTGACAAAAGCACTTCCTGAAGTTTTCTTTCTACTGAAGAAAAAAAGCCCTTCCCTGAACCAATTTTAGTTGCTTTTCTTTACATTTATCAGGGTGATTACTTAGGATGAAATTTAAAATATCCCTCAAAACACAGAAGCTGAAATACTGCATTGAACTGGCACTTTGTCTCCAGCCAGACAAAACTGGCTATTACAAGGTGAAAGTGCAAGAAGTCCTTTAGTAGGTAATTATAGAATGACCTGCCTATAAGCAACTAGTTCTTCATCCTTATTTCTCAGAGATGATTGAAGAATGCAGAAGAATAGAAAGCATTTCCTTTTTTGGGGGGGATGGGTGTTTGGATTTTTTTTGTTTGTTTGGGGTTTTTTTTGTTTAAAAATCCTATGTAAAGATGTCCTTATTCTCTATGGGTTGTTTTTGAAAGATCAGCTTTGCTAGGATTACTGCAGAATGTGCATCTTTTAAAATGTTTTTGCTGATTGGATATACCATGGACCATTCTGGGTAGCAGGATCATTCCAGTAAACTTTAGAGGTATCAGTATACCATCAAATGAACAGTGCTACTTCTTTTTAATGGAGTGTTGCCTTTAAGTGCAGGAGTACAGTATAATGACTGCTGTCTCTTTTAAGAGAGACGGTAAAGAAAAGATCTATTTTTATTGATAATGTGATTACAAATTTCAAATTTACAGAGTTTGAAATACTAACTTAAATAATAAGTACAATAGGTGAAGTATGTGCTGTAGGAAGAATTGCATTCCAGTTGCATGTCAAGATCTTTCTAATCTCCACCCCCTCATCTCCAGTTTTTGGTCATATTTTCTTTCTCTGGTTAATTTAAAATCTCTTTTCATAGGCTGATCTTTAATCCAAAGTATAGCTGACTATAAATTTTGAAGAGTCCCATTTGTTTACAGCTCGTGTAATATACAGCCAATGCAAAAGGAAATATAAATTATTTTGGTAATAATCTGGCCTTCCTACCTCCCTGTTTAATCCAGTAGACCATATGTGTAGTTCTCTTTTAAGTCAATCCAAGGATATTTCAGAAAAAGAGAAAAGGAGGTCATAAAGTATCATAAGACCTTGACTTCAAAATTATTTTCAAATCAGTCCAGTTCAGAACATAATAATCACAACAGGTTTCATCTGCCTACCATGGACTCTGGGATAGACTAACAAAAACTAAAGATTTTTTTGGTGTATTTTAAAACCAAAAAGCCCTCACTTGTGTGCATAGTTGAGTGGGTGAATAAGTATTATTCCACCTTTCAAATTTCTGAGGTTTTAGGCTGACAGCTGCAATCTGTTATTTATTGCTTTCATTAAATATTGAAAGTTTATTTTACTATTGTAGTGAATTATTTGTTTAACTTTCAATCTTATTTCCTGTTAGGGTAATATGCAGGAAAACCCACTGCATTTCTCTGCAACCAGGCAGTGATCCTGCATCTCTTAAATCCAAATTTTGCACTTCAGCTGCAAAACTATATTTCCTAAGTTATGGCTGTTTTCTTTTTTTCATCTTAATATCTTAGATGCCCGTTTCACCCAAAGGGAAGAACTGATGTTATGATACGTATACAAATCCTTAGGGAGTTGTTTCGTACCATATGCTGAAATGATAAGTATAAACAGTTTCTGCTATAAATTAAACTCCATATGTAATCAGGTACAAAATATTGTTATCTGATAGAATTAAGAGTGATAAAAGGATAAGCAGGAGAAAATAATAGCAAGTGATTGGCATTGTGGGGGAAAAGACTTCTGTGAAATCTGCAAGCAGTGTGGTCAACTTGAATGAGCTGAATAAGTAACTTTAAAATGGCTTTTTCACAAATAACAGATAAGGAAATTGTGGGTTCATTTCATGTCTGTGTCTCTATATATTTATACTTTCTCTAAGCAGTGTCAAATAACTGGTTCCTGAAGTTGCTAGGTAAGATATGTAGAAACTCAATACTTAAATAACTTTCACTGAACTATCATGTTAGAAAAATTTGACATTTTTAAAAAGACTGTTTGAACTACATGCAATATAGTTTTAGGTGGCTCAAGAAACAGATTATTTTCTATGAATTCAGCTGTTATTAGGGTATACATCAAGTCATTGACCCTTAAACTAATTAAAAATTCTAATGCTTCTCCATTTAATTTAAGAAAAGAATATATTCTTTTCTGAAGTGGAAGTATTACACTGGAAATTTACAGTTGGGTCTGGTCTGACTCTGTGTTTTTAAAGGACTTAATAGAGCAGATTCTGATTCTCATTAAGAACTTTGGGTATTACCACACTGAGAATAAATAGCAACAAACCTTCCATTGATGCAATGCTGTTTTTATTCCTAATCTTGCTCTATGTATTCTATTATCCTTTTATGTTATCTGTATCCTATTGAAACATCAAGATTGGATTTTTCCTGTCTTTGTGCACAGCATAGAGAGGGAAGAAATCTTACAGGAACTGGCTGTTGCTTCCTTCATGGCTAATTAAAGCCCTGAGAATAACAGGCATTAAAGAAGCTTAGGGGGTACACCGCCATCACACAATTGATTTAACATATAAGACTATGTCTGTGTTGCTGTCTTACTGTAAACATTATGGTCATTTCCCAGCAGACTTTGTCCATGAAGGTTATCAGGCTATGCCTGAGAGAAGTAGCGTGTTTTAGAGAGCTTGCGATGGCAGCATCTGAGCCCATCCTTAGGCTCAGTGGGAGTACTGCTCGTGTATTGCCTATGCTGGCAATATAGATATAACGCCAGTTGAGAATTAGAGTATTTCCTCAATTGTGCTTACATCCCCGTGCGTAGAGCAGGGAGCTGACAGAGACAGGCCTTAGAAGTGCTCAGGGGACTTTCCTTTCAAACTTTATTTTTCTCCCTGAGAAGTGCAGTTCACTGTAATCAAAACTGTTTACAAAAAAAGGTTAGTTTTAAGCAACATGTGACAAAACATGCATTTTTGAGTATACTTCTATTTGCTTCTGAATAAAAATTATCAGTATTGGAGGGTTGAAATGACTTTTGTCCTTTGGACGTGCAAACTGATGGTAATGGAGACACCAGTTAAAAGTGGAAGCACCAGTTTTCAAAATGAGCTGATGAAATTTCTATTAACTTAACCCAATGCCTCTGTTTACAGTGATGTTTTAATTCATCATAATTTTCTAGATTTTGACTTTTGTGAATGGAAAAGGAAGAATTCTTGAATCCCCCTTGCTCAGGATTAAAATGCCATCACTGTCTGCCTTGGGTTGACCAAGTTGGAGTGACATTACAATCCTCCCTTCCATGACACAGGTAGCAGTAAGGGGTTTCGATGCAGGGCTGCCTATTTAGCCATTAGCAACTTAAAATCCACCCTTCTGGCTCAGCTTTCCTCTCCCTTTCACCCAACTGCAGCTGCTTCACCTGCACTTTTTCCTCCAACATGGGAAGTGCAGTTTGTTTTTATTTATAACCCTCCCTGGAACATAAAGTAATGTCCGCTGGAAACCGAAGCAGCTCAAGCTCCTCTGTAAGAACCCCTGAACATTTCCCTTTTGGACTCAACTGGAAAGCTGTAGTTTTCCATTTTAACTAAAAATGCTCTGTAGGGAACAATCCTACATCTGCATATGACTCCATGCAAATCTTTTCCTTCTTTAACTTCCGTTGCTCTCATTCTGTTTTGCTAAGACGTTTAAGTCTCAACTTTTTTCTAATGAGGGATTCGTGAAGATGAGAACTTACTCTAAAATGAGTAAAAATGTTTAAGATTTTGAAAACCCCTATCTCCTGTTGACTTCTATATGTCATAAAATGAAGAAATTAGTTCTTTTCAAAATTTATTTCATATTTATATTGCTACTTCATATAAATATATGATGTATGTAGAACTGGGGTCCAAAAAACACTATTAAAGAGTTTGTTTGGGGCCTGCCTTGATGTTATAATAAGAGTAGACAGAGCTTGAGAGGGGAAACAGGCATCTAGAAATTAAAAAGTTTCTCTTGCTCAATTTATATATCCACAGTCGAACAAAGGGTCAGTTTCTTGTCTTTGATTCTTCTATTATTCAACATGTTGAAAAAGCGGTAGCTAAATATTATGGAAAAATTGTACGAGAGCATGTCCTGCACACACTGAACAAGAGCACACGAATGTGTATTAATTGTTGGATGAACAGAATTTTTAGAAATTAAAATTAATCTGGAAGGGACTGTATAATTTTAGGCCGTCCAAATAGGTGGTGTAGCAGTAAGTGACCAACAGCAGAGATGCAAAAGCCTGAGCCTTTTGTGTTGTAGTTGAAACTATTTGACAGATTGAGCTAGAAGCAGATTCCAAGAAGAAATTTAGTTTTGATGTTACCTTGAAATAGAGTTGCACATGTATAATGTATAAAAATAATAAGTCACCTGAAGCATAATTAATCCAACAAAAAGGATACATTTTGTCCAAAAATATTGTAATTGCCTTGAAAACTTTTTGTTTATCTGGTGTCTGATTTATTTTTTTCTTCGTTTTCTTTCCTTTATTTCATCTTTCTGCTCTACTGTTTATGAGAGGAAGGGGTTGAAAAACATCTAAAGAGAACAAGGCCTGAAAAAATATAACTATAAATTTAAAAATGAATTGTCTTTCTTAGGAATATTTGGTTTTGAAATAAGAAGAAACATCTGAAAATACTTGAACAGCATATATGCGATGGTTCAATTTGAGTAATGTATTTGACTTTACTGTTGCTGTTGCAGTCTTCAGGTAAAATCAAGATAGTTATTTCTAGAGATATGGTTGGCTAGATTAGATTTTAAAAAAATAATTAAATATAATAATGAAAGAAGGGCAACTATAACTGTGTGAAAACTTTAGATTTGTTTTTTGTAACATACTTCAGAAGATGTGGAAAAAGAAGGAAAATGGAACTTACAGTAAAGGCACTATGGAGTCCTTGTGAGAGTAGGACTCGGCAGGAAAGGAAGAACTGGTTAGGAAGAAAAAGAAGCAGAGAATGGAAAGGGAGTAACAAACAAGACAGAATAAATTTCAGTTGGAGCTGAGCACAAAATAGGGGTTTTTTGTGTTGTGATATTCTCTGACTTTATAAAAATGTACTTGTATCTATCTTAGGATGACTCCAAGAGTGAAGCTTTGTGTAATTCTATTTAATTAAATAAAAAGCTAACCAAAATAAAAGCTTTAAAATTTACAGTCCCAAAGAAATTTTAGAAAAAATTCTGAGGGTTGTTTTTTATTTATTGTTTTGGGACTTTTTTTTTTGGAGGGGGTGGGGCAAGCGAGGTGGGTGTTGCATGTTTTATGTTTTTGTTCTGAGAGTTTCCTGCCATAGCATAAAGAACAGAGCTTATTCAGATGAACGTTTGATGCTGTAGCTGCTTGATTCCATATGATAGTACTAGAAATATTTAGTTATGTTCTTAAGCAGTTCTGGAAACAGAGGGGTTTAGTTTGTGTTCATGTTTCATAATCCCTTTGTCCATAAAACAGTGCTGTGGCTGCTGGAAAAAGAAACTGGAATTAAGGGTCAGTCGTTTGCCTGGTCTCTCCTGTATTCATTTGCCACAGGGAGGCACCCTTCTCTTCAGGTTGTGCCTCCTCTGCAAAATATTAAACATGGTTCTTTCGTGTTTTAAAACCCAGTGAGTGTATGTCTTCATGCCACTTGAGCTGCCTAAATTTACAGCTATGTTGAATGCAGTCCCCCACTCTGCTCTGCTGAAATATGTCTGTTCATCAGTTTCATGTCATGAGGATATATATTTTGCAGTGGGAGACTGAATTAAACTGTTGATATTCTTATGCAGATACACTTTCCTTTTAGTATTCCTGAAACCATAAATCTGATTTGTTCTCTCCACCACTAAAATAAAGCAAAAACCAAACCCCAACACCGTCCCCAAGAAAACTTCCTGCCATCCTGAAGGGAAAAAAAATCTGTTTATGCTTGATGAATAGCTATCCCAGCAGATTACTTAGGCTGAAATATAATAGCTATATACAAAGAAGAATTACTCAAGTACATAAAATGGGTTTATTTCAGGAGTTTTGGCATGTATAGCTGGATTATGAACATACTCAGAAGTATAAAGACACTCATTCTCTAAAATCTATTTAAATTTATCCTTTTTGATGTGCAAAAAAAATAATCATAGGGAATCTAATTTGTCGTGTGAGTGTGGAAAGCATTACAGGAGGCTTGCTTAAAAATTTCTTGGGTTTTTTATTCTTTCTCCATCAAAGGTATTGTAGCGAGAATATGTTCTAATGTCTTTCTCCTAATCAGGATATCCTACTGTATTTGAAATGCTGCAGTTCAGTTTACAGCTGGTGTAACAATTATATCTTGCAGGGAGGTTATTTAATCATTGGGTCATGTTAAATGCTTTGGGTTGCTTTAGGGGAAAAAAAATGCCTAAGATTCATTAATGTTAGCTTTTTATTGTTGTTCTTCAAGTTCTATTATTTTTCCTCTCCTGAGGAAAAAAATATGTAATTTTGGTGGCAAAATGCTGTGAGGAGATTGAAATATTTCATTCCAGTGTGAAACTGTAAGGCTCTTATTTTTTATTATATATAAAAATGAAAATTATATATTTAAAACTGTACCACTACTGTGCTTTCAAAATCCGTTATACAAAACTGTCATAGTAGTCATTACAGGACTAGAGTATGAAGGTAGTAGCATAGAAGGGAAACATCCTTTTCAGTTTTGGGGTTATTTTAGCACAAGCTAGATTGAGGACAACTTCATGATATACGAATGATGGAAAAGTCCTTGTTTTGTACTATTATCATTATGGGGCAGTGACAGTTGAAGAAAATGTTAATTCTATGAGGGTAGAAACTGAAGTATTTCGGAAAAGAAACTATGAAGTGTCAACACAGAACTGACATTGATGTTCATGCTTTTTAAGATCTACTGTATGTGATCCATTGCTATTTTTTTATTGACGTCTTAACTTAAAAAAATCAATTATTTCGAAGTCATGAAATACTTATGGTGTTTATAAAAGGATTCATAATCCAGCCAAAAATTCCCAATAGAAGCCTCTCTACTCTTTTTGCGAGAATATAGTGGTATTCACACTGACAAAACTGGTTTAACTTAAATGTGCCCTTCTGGAGCCCTGAAAGTATGGGTCATTTTTAGAAACTGTTATTAGTAAGTTTTAGTACATTCTTTGTAATTTCTACCTTGGAACGTTGGATACTTAGAAATGTTAACAAATTAAGTCCTGTGCTGCTGCAACAATGATGAATATCTTCAAATTAAAAAGTGCAAAAGTGAATTTTCTGTTTTGGATCTGCTATCAGGCAACTAAGGCTTTGTTTTTCAGAGAAGATAGGGTTTTACAGTCAATGGGAGTTGTAGGTAGTCAACTTTTCAGAAAACAGTCTCCAGTGAGTAGATATTCAGGAGATGTTTCTATTCACGTGTGGGACCAGATTTGTAGAAGAATTCGGCTCTTGTTTAGGTGTCTAAATATATCACTAGGCTTCCAAGAGCTTAGTGTGGTGAGTGTGGTGAGAGCTTCCATCTGCAGATCATTTCTGGAAATCTGACCTTTATTTAGGTGTTTAAATGTGTTCCGGTTGCCTCAGAAGGTCTGGCTTCATGCATCTATATATAGGCATCCAAAATTAGTATTTAAAAAAATTGGCCCTCACTTTTTCCTGAAAAACTATTACAGATTAATTTCAAAAGTAAAAATAGAATTCAGACCTTCTAGTGCCACATGCTAACTGTGATAACATACTTTGTGCAAAGAGCCAAAATCATTCAGCATAAGATCCTACATTTGGAAGATTTGCAAAGCCAGGGCTGAACTGTGGTTTTTCCAAGTCTCCTGTAGGAGAAGCCTCATCTGAGAGGAGCGGACAAGATGAAAGCAAGCTTTCTGTTCTCACAGTGGCACTGTAAGGGAAAGGGAGGATCAGATGTAATGCAATACATCTACTGGAGAATACCCAAAAGTAGTTCATGAAGTGATGATCTAGAAAGCAGAGCACAATGGAGTTATACAGTAAAGCAGAAGCTGGCACTTATAGAGCAGATGAAGCTTGACATCAGGTTGCAGGCCAGCAAAATACTCTGAATATGAGTGGCTTAATGGAATGCCCGAGTCTGCTCTTTCATAGAAATGAAATCAGTAGGACAATTTATGGGGTTGATTTGACCCCCGTGTCTTCATTTTAATTAATTTTCACCATCCTTTCATTATTTCCCTGCATTTTTAATGTTTTATATTCCTCATGCTTTATTTATGGTTTTCGTTCGCATAATTTCCTTCTTGCTTAAAAACAAAACTAATTTTTGTTTCAGGAGTAACAAAATGAATTTATTAAAGAGGAAATCCTAAAATTCAGTGCTCATAATTGTTCAGCCAGAAAAGACCTATTTTCAAGAGAAATAACACTGTTGCAGCCTGAATTTGCAAAGCTGTAGTTCCCAGGCAAGCACCATACTAAATTCAACATCACCATAATTTACAGTAGATGACTATTTTTGTTTTAAGAATATACCATGACATCTAAAGATGGAAGAAAATGTCAAGTATAAAATGAAACAATCTTATTATGGGGTTGTAAGATATGTCTGTAACAGATCAAAATATTCAAGACTGGGGAAAGGGGAGGGAGGAAAGGAGTTCTGTGCTAAATTCTGCTGACAAGGACAATATAAACGGGGGAACTAACGTGTAACAATGTTTAATCCTGCAAAGTCAAGGTCGGACTTCTCTCTGGTTTTCTTTCCAGGTTCCAACTAGGAGTATGCCCCTGAGACCGTGTTCTCTCCGGTCATACCCAACACCATATTTCCAAAAATTGCTTTTGGATTTTGGATTGAGAGGTGTCATTAGTCTTGGAATAAGAAATCAGACCATCATTTTTCCTTTGCTGTTGAATCTGGATGAAATGGGAGGACCCATCCAACTGCTTTCTGACAAGACTAAAGGGGTAGGCCAAATCTTTAAGAATTTTTCTCTACTGACATGTTGTCAGTCTGGTAGTCTACAGACTACTGCATCTGTAGTTTGGTCTTTGTACACCAATTTCTTGATTGAGTCAATTGTTTTGGTTGATTCTCCATAATAATGTTGATTTTCCTTTCACTAGTAAAGTATCCAGGAACTAATAAGAGCTATGTAGGGCTTAGTTAAAAAAGCAACACCCACAAATTCCTCCTTCAGTGATTTTTCAGATCAGTGGTCACAGATGTCACCAGTGACCACCTGGGTCCGTAGCTGCTCTTACTAACTTCCTTATAATGGTAGTATAGAGATGTCAGTAATAACAGACCCTGTGGCAACTTGGAGAAGTGTAGTGAGTCAGCTGGGGCTAATCAGGAGTCAGCCTAAGCCATATAACCCAGCATTTGGAAGAAGCTGTAGAATAAGCAAGGGTACTTCCCTTACTACACTGGTAAGGAAGAGGCAGATCTGGAAAATCAGCTTGACTGTGTGGTGGGAGAGACTAGCAGGAATTTGAAGAGACAAAGGATAGCAGAAAGTGGGAAAAAGTGTCTATTCTGCAAACATACAAGACTTTCTTGACTGAAGAATTAACCAAGTCTGTGTATAAGAAAAGAGAAAGAAGGGCAGAAAAGGAGAGGCTTAAGGAGAGGCTTGTGTTTAAGAGGAATGTACATTCCCTGAAACTCTGGTTTAAAATGTGTCTCAGAGTGATGAGGGAAAACAGGCAAGAAAGACAAATAATTATTTCCTGACCTTATCAAAATCTGTTTAGTGCTATTTAAAGTAAAAAGTCATTGTATTGCATTAAAAACCTTTACAAGCCCGCATATCATATGTTCTCAGAGATGTAAATAGTAAATCAGAAAGCTCTTTGGGGTGAAGTTATATGATATGGTCAAGTCAGTTTTACTCTTTGATATGGTAAAAGGAGAAGGTTCTCGCATGGCAATTTTCTTGTCCTCCTCAGGCACTTCTGCTACTTATACTGCCTCTGCATTATCTGGATCCCCACCTTAAGCTGATTCAATTCACTGACTGGCAACATTTCTGTGGATTTTTTTTGTCCCATTGCCCCATCAGTTAGTTTTCTGCCTGCTAGGTAGTTGAATCAGCTCACCAGATGTATGATGGGCTCTAGTTATTGGTACAAAGGAAGGAGTTGAACCTTGTAGCAGGGAAGAGAAAAACAGGAAGGAGAAAAGCACTGAACTTCCAGACTGGCTCGGCTGTCTGTTAGCTTCATCCTAACATTGAATTCTACAAGTGTTTCTAAGTTAGTGGGACTTTTTTGAGAGCCAACGCTCAATCCAGTGAGCGCGGTCTGTGAGGTCCTGCTTCTAAACAAGATAGAGGGTAACTCTGCCAGAAAGCCTGGAGAAGGAGACGATGCTGGAAGCCACACAAACCAAAGGAGGAAACCTAACAGCAGCACACATTAGGACCCAAACACAACAGCCCGATGAATGTCCAGTAATGCCGTAGCGAGCCCTATTGGTTTGGTTCTGACCAGACACATGAAAATCAACACCCTTATTCTTAGCTATAGCTCCTTTTAAATGCTACTGACTTTTGCCTGCCTCTCTGCCTTTGAGAAAATGTTTCTGGGTTCTCCACCACTGTATTTACTTGCCTTAGTCTAGATTAAATATCATTTATTGTTTCCTGCTCTTATTTTTAAGTACTTCAGACTGACTCTGTCTTTAATTTCCTTTGATGGTACTTGTATTTGATTTCATTCCCAGATCACATGTGCAAATGAATCATACCAAGTTCTGATATCTATTTCTACTATTTATTTTTGGATGATGTTCCAGAAGCTTCTGTTCTTTTGTCACATTCAAAAAGTGGGAGAGAATATTTTATTAGTTGTAGTTGCAGGTCCTTGATTTTCTTTAGAAAGTATGACATAGAGTGTCTATTTTAGCATGTGATATGAGTGAAGAGATTGAATTGGCGTGGAGGTTAACTTAAAGGCTGAGAAGCTTTCTGGAAGGTTGCTTAGTGTTCAGTGTTACAATTCCAGTTCGTTTCATATTTTACAGATGAAGTTAAGACAGTAATACCAAACTATTTTAACACTCACTCAGGAGGGTAGTATCTCAGTTAGAACAGTTATGAGTTCTAATATTAAAGGTAGAATGAAAAGAAGCAGTATTACTATGATGTAGGGAATACGTTTCTCTTAAAAAAAAATATTCTGTGCCTGATATAATATTTTCCTTCTTGTAATATTTAGCTGGAAAAATTAGTCTGTTCTGTAACTCCAATTAAGAAAGTTGCATTAGAATAAATACTCTCCAGTTTTTCCATTGTGCTTTGGATACAGTAAGTGGCAGGGTTTGTAGCTAATAAAATATTTGCAAATTTTTAATCACTGCTGGCTGAAACATTTTGTTTTGATTGCTGCAGTATATCTGCTTTAGCTTGCCATCATAGTGAATTCACATCAACTAGCTCTTATATTCTCCTTGGCTTCTTACAAAAGCCCTCCCTTTATCGGTAGAATAAATAACGTTTTTTCCCAAAAACAGGAAGGTAAAAGTTACTGTTGGTCTCCACAAATTTTGCAGCAGAAAACGCATGATGTGTGTACTTAATGATATGTGTACTTTATGTACACATATCATAAATATGTCTTTATTATTTCAGGGTAGCGAGCATGGCTGTCTGAATGGTCCTGAAGATCTGGGCGTTAACCCAGCAGGTGGAGACTGGCAGGAGTGGGGCCGCTCTGGAGGGAAAGGCAAGGCAGGAGCTGAGGAGAAGGACCATGGCCCAGGTAGGGATGATGTCCTCATCAGCATGCGGCTCAGTCCCCCAGCATTTGAAAAGAGAAGTAGAGCAGGGTGGTAGTGGTGGCCCAGTAAGCATCGGCAGCTCAGCCTCCTGGCCCAGCTGCCCTCTTGTAGGGGTTGCTCCTCCAAACAGGGTGGCTTTCAATTGGGAAGAGATGCACGAAAACCTTTGTTGTGTGGTTTATCTTCATAAGAATTTTTTTGAACTATCCTTTTCCTAATGCTCCTTAGTGCGCGCGCTCTTCATTTTGCAGATGGTGGGCATGTGTCAGCAGGTAGTTCTGCTGTGGTTCTTCAGCGGTGTTGATGGTATTCTCCACAATGACTATGAACTCGTTCTGCATTATCGCAGTAACCCTAATACAAAACAACTGTGAATATTTCAAAGTAACTAAACTATTCTTTATTGCTTCTTTATTGGCTTTTTCTACTACATCAGGTTTTGGAGCAGAAAGGAATAGCTCATTCATGTATCAATTAAGTTTTACCCTGTAAAAAGACGCAGTAACTATATGGTTTGACAGTAGGCTGACTGATTACCAGAAATCACTTATAGAATTAATGTGAAAGTTTTAGTTTTCAGTTAGCAGAAAACATTATCTGGAGCTGAGCGTTTATCTTTTTAATTATTATTATTTTGTGTAGAAACTGAGGAAACTGCTTTTATACGTTTCCTGTGGAACACAATAAGATCTTTGCCTCTTGACTGAGCAGTAACTGAAAAACCAAACCAGTGGCCCATCATCATCAGTCATACATGCTTTTCGCGTGCTCTTGTCCATCAGAAACAAACATGTGTTTCAACAGATTGCTGCGAATGTATTTTGATTTTACCCAGATGTACTTACTTTCTTCAGGCACTCTCACTTTCATTATTGTTTGCAACAGAAAGGCTGTACTAGGAAAACCTGGGATACAATGAATGCCGTGTGAACCAAAGACGTTGACCTTACGACTGTTTGTTCCTGGCGTGTTGTCACAATACCCTATTTTGTCCTTGATAGATTGAGGGAGGTGGGAAAAGCAGTAACATGGAAGCAGCATGGAAAATTGTTTTACCCCTTTGCCTTAGAAGATGGCCTCAGTGAGAGCACTGGTGAAGTGCTGTGAAAGAACAGGCATTGTGGTGGCAAGGCCTTCACTTTGTGTTATTGGGCTGCAGCTTTTGTGAGTACAAATGCTAACTTTGGCTCTTCTCAAGGGACATGAATAGCCTTGTATGGGACTTGGTAAATGAGCCATAGAGAACAGGGAAGGAATCAAATCAAGTGAAATAATCTTGGTGACTGCTGTGAACTCCTGATAGGGATATAAACAAGAAACAGTTTGTATAGGCTGTCATGTGGAGGTGTAAATGTCTCATCTCCACATGCTAGCAATGGCTGGGGCTTTTAATGTTTAGGAAGAAACAATTCCTGATGGTTTGCATGGTCAGGAAACAGAGCTCTTTTTATTTCTTCCTCTTAGTTTTGTTTTTCTTGGTATTTTGGTATTTATTGGTTGGTGTTTTTTCATATTTTGCTTTGGGGGGGGGGTGTCATTTGGGTTTTTTTTTGTTTTTCTTTTTTTAACAGGGAAATATTTAGAAATTCACATAGGAGCATATTAAACAGCCTCCAAAATTTGTAATGTTATTACTTAATTCAGATAGAAATGAAGCGCTTGCTGAAAAGGCCTGGGGTATATTCATTGCCATAGTGATGTGAGGAGTAGAGGAGGAATATACTTAGGGCTTTCAAATAATTATCTCTATTTTTTCCAGCTTTCCAACTGTTCCTCATCTCCTCCCTCTACCTCCCCCAGTGATGCCACTGCAGTTGTAGTGGGTTCTTTGTTTATAATAAAAATAGTGAAAATAAACCCTTGATCTTTGCATTCCAAGAGTGTCAGTCTAACTTCCTGAGGTTATTTCTCAGTCCTCACAGATATTTTTCTAGGAGGTTTTTGAGCACTTCAGTCGACTCCAGAATCTGAGGAGAACGTGATAATACTACATGCATAAATACATGAAAACTTAAATTTGTTTAAAATTTGAAAAATACGAAGCATGTTTTCTGAGGAAGTATATGGAACTCTGGTCATTGAGCATATGTGTATGTATGTTCACATAGCAGGTACATTTGTACCTATAAGGTTCATTCATGACTAAAAACAGCTTTTGTTTTCCAGGAGTTGTAGAATGCTAAATGAGGGATAAAGTGAGATAGCATTGGCAAACGGAAAGCATTTTTTCGTGCCCTGGTTGTTTAAATCTTTGTATTATCCTTTTGGCTTGTAGTAGTATCCTGTGGTTAGTGGTTTTTAAATGTGATAACATTTTTTTGTTATTTTTCCAGTGTCCGAAACATAGATTTTGCCTCCTGCAGTCACCTGTCAAAAGCTAGTTTTCCACAGGTCTCAGTGATGTGAATTGCTAGGTTAGCTGCAGTGGTGAAATGTCACTGCACTTTGGTGCAGTGGTGAAAAGGCTGCACTTTAATTGATCCGGGAGACAATTGGTAACCGACCCAACCCACCGCTATGCTTACTACTCACTTGCAGTTCTTCACTTGCATTGCTTCAGTTTTTATATATGTTGTATCCATTACTGCAATAAGTATTTCTATGACCAAGTGTTTTGGCTGGAAAGTCAAAAGGCTAATGCGTGTCTGGAAGGAGACAGTGTGTGCCTTTCATTAGTAGACTGTTAGTTATGTAAAGCTTTTTTTTATTATTATTTTTATGACTAAATGAAAAAACAGGGCAAAATATTTTCGTAATTGTTTTTTTCCCAGCAAAAGACAAAAAGGATACATGGTTTAAAATCAAATTAAATAGTTGTTTTAAGATGATAGCTTTGGTTTGGGTTGTTTCTCACATAAAAAGGGTTCTTAGCTACATGTTTTGATATATTTCATTTTGGAATTGCGGAAATTAAAGAGTTTGGGGTTTTTTAATTCATAGTTTTCAAATCTGAGGCCATTAGCTTGGTTCGGCTCACATTTGTGAACCGTTACTCTTGAATTCAAAGGGTATTTTTGGCAAATATGATGTTCACTCTTACAAGGCACCCGCCCCAATTGCTTCTAATTCAGGCACCTAAGTGACAAGCTGGAGAGGTGCCCTGAGGAAGCGATGCAGAACATGGTGCTGAGCTTCCCCCACCACTCCTTGCCCTGTCCCTTGGGTTTCAGGCTTTAACGCATCTGGTTTTGGCAGCTCGGCTTGCAGTATAGATCATGTTATAGAGCAGTGGCTGTAACTCACTAAATGCTGAATTCACAAGGAATTTTCAAAAATGCTAGTCATCTCCCCCACTTCTTTTTTTTTGCTCCATAACACAGTGGTAACAGCAGTGATTTAATCTGTGACCCTCACTATGAGAAAGATGTTGAGATGCTGGAATGTTGCAGAGAAGGGCAACAAAGATGGTCCTGGGTCTAGAGAAAAAGTTTTTTGAGGAGAGGCTGATGGAACTGAGGTTGTTCAGCCTGGAGAAAAGGAGGCTGAGGGTAGACCTTATCACTCCCTATAACTACCTGAAAGGAGTTTGTAGTGAACTGCGTGTTGGTCTCTTTTCCTAGGTAACAAGTGATAGGATGAGAGGAAATGGCCTCAAGTTGCAGCAGGGGAGGTTTAGATTGGATATTAGGGAAAGTTTCTTCACTGAAAGGGTTGTCAAACATTGGAACAGGCTTCCCAGGGAAGTAGTTGAGGCACCATCCCTGGAGGTATTTAAATGACACGTAGATGTGGTGCTGAGCGACATGGTTCAGCACTAACTTGGCAGTGCTAGGTTAACGGTTGGACTCAATGATCTTAAATATCTCTTCCAACCAAAACAATTCTGTGATTCCCCCTTCTGTGCCCAGGGCTGTGTGAGTGGTGCTGCTGGTGTGCTGCCTGCCTGCCCCTGCCACCTGGGAGGGCTAGAGAGGTACAGATCTTGTCCCAAGTGGCAGGCAAGAGCTGCTTGTCACAGTTGGACTACTGATGATGGAGGGACTGGAGTAGAAATGGCTGAGTCCTGAGTAGGTGGCCATGGTCTCTCCATCCTGGCAGTGAGAACTGATGAAGAACAGAACAGGCTGTGCTTTTTGTGACATAGTGTGAATTACTTCTTACGGCTCCTGTGAATGTTCGGGCATGTTGTCTCCTTGGGGAATTGATTCGATGGCTCTTAGTTTTGTTTTCTTCTTAACATTTTCATGCTCTTTCCTGCTGCAGGGGTGAATTTCTACTTATTTGCTTGGATTCGTTACCGCACTAGTCTTTACAGTGTCCTTTTTCCGAATCCAAAGCCTGCTTCTGGAACTTTTATTTCTAAGATATTCAGATGTAGGTATTTCTAACTAAACACCTTATTCTTGAAGTTTTTATTATTTTTCACTGCAGGGTGGCCTTATGCTGTTCATACTGCACTCTTTAAATTTAGGAACAAATCCTCTCTTTTCCCACATAAGATTTATTTCTTTTCATTTCCACTGAAATAAAATTTTCCTTACCCTATATTACAGATTCTGCTTTTCCAGGGAGGAAGCTAGCACTATTTCTCTTACGTATTATATACAGCACTCTTATAAGGTAGACTTCTTCATTTGTGTCAGACTGTTCTGAATTTTACATGTAAGACATGTCAGCTGGGAAAGGTAAACGCTAATTATAGGAAAGAGAATAAAAAGCTGGAAGGCTTCAGCTTCCTCTTTCATCTACATGAAATGATTGAGGATCACTTCACCGTAAAGGTGAGAAATGTTATTTTAAAAATGTGAACTGGAGCCTTCATCTCACATGGATCATTTCCTACTGAGAGGAAGTGGCAGCAGCCACTTTATAATGAAGACAAGAGTTGGCTAAAGCCAGTTATTCACTATGTAATTCTGGAAGAAAAAAAATGGGTTTTAATTAGTGGTTGCGATGTGCAGTGACATTGAAATGGGATGCAGTCTTCGTAGTGTCTGCAGAGGGATGGTGCTTGTATGATTGTTTTATTTTCTTGTTCTAATGACATAGAAAGCAAAGAGCTACAGATAAATGCTGAGGTACTAACTATACTGATATCTGTAAGATGTCTTGTCTGCCTGAAAGATATTTATGGGCTCATTTTTGATACGTAAGATCTTAGCACCAACTATTTATTGTAGGAATCTTCTTTTGTTGGGCTGCATTGCTTGCCAATAGCCTTGTGTTAGAGAAAGTTGAATTCCTTGGAGTTAAGTTAGTTGATAAAACAGAGAATGTCTATTGCCATTATTTTACGTACCGCCATTATTTTATGTATCACCATTAGTTGTTTTTGATATCAACTGTTTTCATTGCAAAGATTTAAAAGAAATAACTTGTAATTTCCTCTATTTTTCCTCAAGCATTTTTTTTTTTTTTTACCTTGGAATAGTTAGCCCAGCCCTTCCCAAGTCATAAATATTTCTGTAATGCCTGCAATACTGTAAGAATGATAGAAAGTTGGTGGTTGAGGTAGAAATCCAGTTTATCTTTTGCAGTGGGATCATTAGTACAGGTTGTTAAGGTAAGTAGAGAGACTCAGTAATTTGACTGTTTAAGAAAATATGTTTAAGGACAGGCAACACAAACAGTTGAGCCCAAACAGTTGAGTTGGATATATTTTTAACAGCAGTACTTGAAGGAAGACCTAGGTGTTTAAAGCTTTGTGAAGGAAGAGGAAATAGGTTATTTTAGTTTTCAAATTACATTATTGGGGGGGGGGGGGGGGGGAGAAATATTTCATGCCTTATAAAAATAACACAGATTTAGGAAAAATGCGTACTGAGATGAATGAAATCCATTGGGAATGAACAAACTTGGCTAAATGCATGTATTTGGCTCTTCTGGGCTGCTTTGAAATATACATTGGTTTTTATAAATGACGTGCCAAGAGAAATGAAATATAGCGCATCACACAAAATACTCAACTATGACAGTAGAACACCATGGGACTCTACTGCTGGCCTCTTCATTGTCTAATGAGTGAGATTATGCATAGTTGAAGTTGTGTAATCATACTAATTTGGTAGAAAAAGACTGTGTACTATAAAGCTCGTGTGACTTCTTTGTAAGAGATATATGCATATTCTTACGCATATAGAAAGCTCCACTGGAAGCACTAATGTAGGTATTTAAATGTCAACAGTCTGATTTTTGTTATTAAAATAATAAAAGTTAATCAGGAAAAGACAGAAGTTGAATTGAAGTTTATAGTGCACGTAAAAAATAAAATCCAGGAATCCAGGCCTTTCCCCATGAACCAACACCTAGACACTTTAATGTGTCTTTCCAGCTCTTTGGATGTGCCTGTGGTTTCCAAAATGTTAAAAATGATATTTCTTGTGACTAGACAACTTTTGATACACAAGCATTCAAATTTTAAGCTCTCTTTTCATATTCTGCTTTGGGTTGGATTCCTGCAACTTTCTTAGCAAACAAACATGAGGGCTGGAATATTCACTGATAAGGATAATTGAAAAAGACTACATAAATTTCAAGTTTGTGGACAAGTGAATCAGAATGGGAAATGTAATTTTAAATATTATCTTTCTTCAGAGAAAAAAAACAAAACGAAGCGTACAAATCCAGTGTTCAAAAGAGCTTGAGTTTTGAATATTTAATGTTCACTGAGATTTGATTGTAAATTGCCAGTAGACCACGTATCTTTTAGAAAAGCTATGTGGTGAATAAATTTAAATAATGAATATATTAGAGAAGATCATGATCCTTTAGATTACAGCTTCAAGTGATAAAAAGGATCAGCCATACTTTCTTAAAGAACTGCTTGGTTTGTTAGTCTCATGGTGATTAGTTTCTGCAAATTTCAACATTGTAAAACAAACATTATTTTTCATCATGCAGATGAAAAATTTTGTTCTGAAATCTTTGGGCTTTGTGCATTTGTTTTTACATTTGCTGATATCTCAACATTATTTACAATGGTTTCCATTGGTTTTCAGAGTTGGAATTTAGTTTCAAAAAGTCGTAACTGCTGGAGTTTGTAACTGACCCAAGTACTGATCTAAAATAGTTGGTCGTCACCCAGTACGTTTCTGTTATTTGAGTCTGACTTATTGATGGGTCTGCAATAAAAAATAGTCACTGTGTACATTCAGTCTTCTGCTTATGACCGTTGATATTTTACAAGGAATAAGAAATTATGTGTTCTCCATGTTTCTAGAACCCCAAAAATTTGCTGTTGGCATCTAGGAAGAGTAACTTCCAACAATCACATTGCTTTTAAATTTCTAGGAGCAGTGTGCATGTCAGATGTTTTCTGCTCCTACAATGATGCAAAGTAGCCATATGCCTAGTTAACCATCTAATTAAGCTCTGCATCACTGAAGGAACAGAAAAGGCCTAGAGTGTTTATTGTTCACATATCCAGCATTAATTCACCAGATACACTTGTCAGCCTAGGAATTAGAGAGAGAAGCCAAAATGAGAGGCCAATTGTTCAATACTTTGAAGCAAACTTGTTAAAAATCTCTGATTTCCCTGTATTTTTTTCTATGAAACATCATGGAAAAAGAATTCCCAGGGTTCTGGCTTGAGTGATGGAAGCTATGTTTACAGCACGCCCTCAAAACCTGATTTTTCCAGATTTCACTGCAATTTTGTTGGCAGGTAATAAGATGAATGTGAGAAGTGAGCTGGGTATTTTGCTTGTTGTTAGAAATCTTTCCTGTGTGGAAATCCTTCCATTATACCAGCTGGTTTTGTTACTATTGTACCACTATATTCTTCAGTCGTAATGGAACAGCCTGAATTATCATCAGAATGTATAAAACATGTCCGATCAACAGTGAAAAATAGTTCCTTTTTTCAGAGTTACATGACAAAGAGCTTTTGCTTGCTTGGCAGGCAAAAGGGGGACAAATTGCACTACAAGTGGAAGTAATCAGATCAATTGGAAGATGGTATTTTCTCCTTTTATGTGTCCCTAGTAGGTAAATAAACGAATATATGAAAATACCCTTTGTTTGCCACTTTCCCCCTTTTTTCCAGTCCTTGAGTTTGGCCATCAAAATCCAAACTCATTGCACAATCACCTCTCATGCAAAATGAATGTATTTTGTATTTTTCAATTACCAATTTAATGAAGAGAGATAATAGCTTCTTCCTCCATAACTCTAGGAAAATGCAAAGATTTTTCTTCTCCTTAGATTTTGGGATCAGATGTGACTTGGAGGTTTCTTGTTCTCTACTTCCACCCAGATGTCAATGTTGTCAAGGAGTGTTAGTGAATTTTGTGATCTGTTTCCACATGTTTTTGGCTTTACTTTTAGTTTCTCCCTAACTGGCCCTGTGGAATTAAAGAGAACTAGCTTTGTACAGGACTTGCTTTGCCCCCGTAATACTTGTTTGCTTAACCATGTCAATCTACCTTCAATCTGAAATCCTAAGTAGTGAAATGAAAGCATTTGTGTTAGGATATTTAAAAGAAGAGTTGAATAAGGAAAATGGTTGGGGAGACTATGTGGAGAAGTGTGATCTGGAATTTTGGTTACAGATCTTTCTGTGAACATTGTCCCAATTGTTCCATAAACATAGATTGGAAACAACAGTATATCAGGGGTAAGTGTGTTGCAAGGAATGATCTTCATTAGCAAAGAGAGTGGATTTCTTGAAAAGCTTTTTCTGTCTCTAACTTCTACACTCTGTGCTGCCAAAGAGACAGATGAGAAATCAAATCTTTAAAGGTGATTTTTGCTTTCAGACTACTGTTTTTCAGATATTGCAAAGCCCACAGTATGATATGCAGAGTGGAATTTCACCTTGCGCTAACATCCTGAGTCTGTTTTGTCAAAGACTTTGGACAACGAGTGGAGTGACCAACATTTGTTTTGGCAGCTAAAACTACTTGCTACATCTGTCATTCATCTCTTGGAAACCCACAAACTACAAAAAGGAGACAATGCATAAAAGAAATAATGTATAAAAAACCTATTGTCCGTGCAGCATTTACAGTAGCAAGCTAGCAACATTTTTCTTGGCTTTCTGTCTGGTTCTAAGGTTGATGAAGTAAACAAAGCTACTGCTCTTCTTCAGGCTAGAAAGCCTATAGTAAAGAATGCATAAACAGCCACCTGTGACTGAATAGACACCTTAACCTTATCTTGGAAATTCATTCCTGAAGCATCTAAAATTAATACATTCTTGGCCTTCACTTAGGGACATGTGCTCCCAAGACAATGATTATTACAGTAATTGGTGGAATAAAAGCAGAATTTCCCAGTTAATAACATAACATATATTTACGTTGTTAAATGCAGTAAGGATGTCTTCTGACCTACTTTGGCAAGGTAGGTGTTTCGCTTGAATGTGTCTCTGGTACATACATGCTGGGAGTGAATGAGAGCATTTAAAAACTTAGTTTCTAAGTTTGTATCCAGCATTTAAGTTCACATGGACTGTGAAGGTTAAATTCAAAGAATTTTACAGGTGTTGATCTTACAGAAACAGGAATTAATATAAAAGATTTATTTGTTTATGTGCAAAACCTGAAACCTATTGAAATGAGTATCAGAACTTCATGGGATCAGACGCTCTTCCATTAAGCTGATGTCAAAGTATATTTAAATTAATGTCTGCTCCTGTATGCGACTTGTTCTTTCTATAGGTCTCTCACTTGTATGACTTCCATTTTTGATTGTAAATCTGTTGTCTGTTAAACATTGAAGATCAAATGGCAGAATCAGGCTCAAATAGATCCAGGTCTCTGTCGTCCTATGGCTGTAGAGCAGTCTCTTTGTTTTATTCCTCACTGTAACAGCTGCTGCAGCCTGAAGGGCGTAAGAGTAACTTCCTTTATTTCAGAGCACTTCAAAGTACAGTGGCTGAATGGAAGATTAACTATGAAAGCACGAAACATCTTTGTTGGGACACGTGTTAGAGTGTGTACACATGGTAGGGAGTGCACTACTTCTTGATAGTTTCAACAGATGGGCAGCTTGATTATAGAAGAATTTAAAAAAAAATATTTGTACAGTTTGTACAATTGTTCTACTGCTAATTTTTTCCTTAAATTTTCGAAGCACATTGAGGATGATACTGAACAATTCTGCCTTTAATTCTTGCTTGGTACAGGACAGGTATTGCAAAGATTTTCCTCTTGCAGAGTGCCTGAGCACAGCTTTGGTCTGGGTCCCATTTGTTCTCTTGAACATGCCATACATTGATTTTTCCCTCCTACAAAAATGTACTTGCATATCCCTTTGGGGTCTGGTATCTTCTTTAAGGAAAAAGAGTTAGTGTGAAGATTAGCAATTCAACTCAGTCTGACATCGTTCTGACACTTTTGTGTTGTTTGTCTGTTCTATGCCTGTGTGTCTGCTGTATGCCTCAGGTTTGTTGTCCATGTAATACTTGATTGACTAGCCCAACTATGGTGCCACCACACCCTACCCAAATCCTTTATGTGAAAAAGATAGTAAGATTCTTCTTGCTAGTATGCAACCCTGCTGCTTCCTATATTCCCAGTGTGCCTCTAATTCTGTCTGTAGACCGGATTTTCAATACGCATATATGAGAAATAGGAAAAGATGTTAAGAAAACCAGTTGTTGCTTATGGCAGTATATACATTAAGCTTCTCTACTAGACTTAGAAATGGCTTTGCAAGCGCAAGACTTTTGGAAGGAGACTGTTATCTGCTTCACACTGCATGTTTTCCTGTAGCTTTTCTTTTCTTTATCATCTGTCGCTGCCACCAACACTAATGGATTTGTGTACAGGAGGCACAGAATTTTTTTAAAAGGTTTGGTTCAGCAATTTTGTGAGGTCTACAATCCATTAAACTGAGGGACCAGTTGAATCAAAGAGGCTGCACAGCCCCCAGTTTCAGTGTTGAAAGCACTGGCCCTCAGGAATGAAGCGTTATAAAAGACGGCAGACCTAACCTTTTCTTTTTCTACCTTGGACTGAGTTCTATTTAGCAGTGACATGAAATTTCTATCAGGTTCCCTCCATACGGCCCTTTCAAGGCTCAAATAAAGGAATGAATGCCAGAGCAGAGCCTTTACCCGTTCAGTTTTCAGCTCTGTTAGCTTTCAATACCAGAAATGTATTTAAAAGTGGGTAAGGTTTGTTAACTCAAATATACCACTGTCACTCATCCTGCTCCAAAAGAATAAAACTATATATGTGTTGGGATTTGCAATTCAAATGAAACCATTTTACTTCTTGAAAATGGGCTACTGTGGAGGGGAAAAAAAAGGCTGTATAAAGGATCACATTAACCTACAACAATAATATTATAACAGCAATGTTCATGATACTATAGTTAGGGCTGTGCCAACTGGTTAATTTATAAGCCTTCTCCTTCCCTTTCTGAAATACCCAGCTGCTTTCCCCCCAACTTTACAATTTTCTGATTAAAAGTCTCAAATAAAAAGCTCTGCTTGTTAGAAAATAAAATTTGTAGACTCGGCTATCATCAGGTTTGTTTCAAAATAGGTGTGAGGTTTTGGGTTTTGTTTTCTGTCTTTGTTTTTTTTTCTTTTTTTTTTTTTTAAATACAAGAGTATTGCCCCATTTATTTTGTTTTCAGTACGTTGCGTATGCATGATCACAGTGCCATACTTTTGAATTACTGAATTTTCTAAGGAACTTTTCTATTTAGCTTATTGCATTATTGTAGTGACTGGAAAGGGGCAACCGGGATGTATTTCAAGTTTGTAAACACAAGAGTTACAGAAAACAGTAGATTTCATCTGTCTTACAGAAATTGTCGCCAGTGACTGAAGAGTTCACTGATAAAGTGTCTGGGCTGCTTTTTGTGGGAGAGTATTTTTAGGATTACTTCTCTGTCTGCTGTTATCAGTCAGGTAATTAAATAAGAGGACATTTGGTAAGGTATTGTCTTTTAGGCTAATAGTCAGTGGAACTGCATATAACTGGGAGTTAAAAATCATGCTAATAAAAGTGCAGTGTGATGGGACGGGTAAGAATGAAGCCAGAGCTATTGATCTTAACATTAATAGTTAATGCTATCAGTGACATTAATCCTAAAACTTTTAATAACACTGCTGTGTGTATGACAGTTGGAGCTCAGTGTGTGTGAGAAGAAGAGAATAGACCTCATAGCAGAAGTGACTGAGTGGACCCAAATTTTAAAGCTAGACATTCACTTGAAGGGAAGGGAGTCAATGTCAGTCTCCTTATAGAAAGTATGCTGCAGAGTACAAAACTGTGTGTGATTAAGATGGGGGAAATACTTCCAGATCCAACTGATATCAGCCTAGATAGAGTTCAAAGGTGGAGACTTCCAGAAAACCAATAGGCTCCTGAATTAGTCTGTATAAAATACGAAGTATGTTTGGAGTAGGAACTTGAAGCCTAAAGAAAAGGTCAGCTTTGAAAAATGGTTACTGTTGAGCTGGAAGGTTTTGAAATACTCTGCATTCTTTGTGTTTCTGAATGTGTGATTTAGTGCTGGAGAAGGTGATTACCTGACCCTGTATTCTACTTGTGAAGGTTTTTCTTGTAAGAATCCAGGAGGAGTTAGGATAGAATTCATCGTGTTAGCTAGAGTGGTTATTCTGTCACTCATGGAAATGACCCAAAACATGTTTTATTTTTGCTGAAATGCTCACAAAGGGGTGTTTCTGTATTGAAGTTTGCCCAAAGCTCATATTGGCTTTTGTGGGAGTTTTTGTGTGTGTATTTGTGTGTGTGTAGTACAGGGTAGCACAGGGAAACACCAAGTCAGGTCAACACTTTTAGTTACTGTTCTAGCAGACCATTACTCCAGTTTCATCCTTAAGAGAACCTTTGCGAAAATATTTCAGGGTGTGTGTCATGAACTGCTCCCCAACAAGTATTTTTTTTTCCTATATTGTGTATGAGCATATGACTAAGCAAACTTAAATAAATACTCATACACGTACTTAGATATTTATATTCAGCATATGTTTAAGAAATTGTGTAGATACAAGTACACTTATTGTGTAAACACATTAATACACCTATACATGTGTATTGATATTTATGTAAATAGGGGGGTGCACATGTGTTTCTGTATCTATGTTTTGCCAGCTCTGTACAGTGTATGAAATGTGGGGAAAAAAGGTTCAAGTCCAGGACTAAGGATCTCTGACTAACTCCTGTCCTCCAGTTCAAGACTGAAGTCACGGAGCACTGGTTGAACTTTAACTTCTGTATGCAACAGACATTGTTGTTTATGGGGCTCTATTAATGTTGTCTTACAGTTTTTTGAATCCCAGTTTTTCACAGAAGGATTGAAAAAAAATGGATTTAGCAGCCCCTGTATTATGGAAAAACATTAGATCATTGTCTAAGAGTGATACTTTGAATGCACGTTTTACTGTGAGCGTGTCAGCTCAGGATCTGTGAACACTAAGTTCCTGGAACTGTCTGTCTGCACGGTAATGCAGGCTCAGAGCAGCTTGCTTGGGAAGAGCCAAAGAGCTCCAGTGGTGGATGGACCTGTGCTCTCCCTATGACTGTGTGAACAAAAAGCTGGGCCAACATTAACACATGATGTCGTCTCGGTTTCTCTGGCTACTTCTATGTAGTAAATATAAAGCCTCAGGGATTGTTTTCTGGTCCTGAAGCCAACTGGCCCAGCCTGGCTTGCATCAGTACAGCTGAAGTCACCCTCACAGAAGAGTAACCACATCCAAAGTACCACTGGGAAAGTGTTTTCTGTCAGGCTTACGCCTGAGTGTTGTCTCGCAGAGTGCTTGGGTGCTCAGACCAAAGTTGTGTCACGTAGCACTGCTGCAGTTTTAGCAGCCTGGACGATATATCAGGACTTGGGCTCATTCCCTGGCCCTGTTTAGTTTGCTAACATAGACATAGTCTCTGTCTCTGCAGAAACCTGGCTGTTGAGTCGACGTTTTTTTAAGCATGTGCTCAAGAGGGTTACATTGTAAATGCTGGGTGAATCTAGTCTTTAGAAACGTCTAGATGTTTCCTAAATTCGTATTTCTCTTTTCCTCTACCCCAGCCTAACCTCCTCATTAAATATTAAGTCTGGTTATCTAGAAGTTAAAATCTCTGTCCATATGTAGATTACTTCCAATAACTTTTGAATCTGCTGGTTATTCAGCTAAATTTGACAAGAGTTTAGTCGTTTAGAGGTCTGAAATTGCTGGTGTATGGTGAAAAACAGTAGCTGGTAAAGATGAGGGCTCCAAATGAATGCTCTGACCAAGAGAAGGCAGGAAAGCCTGCTTTCTGTTGGTGAAAGTGGTCATAACACAAGCATATCTTGCTGCCTGGCAGATCAACACAGCTGCCTGGCAGATCAACTTGCCTATCTGATAAGACAGCTAGGAGTACTGACAGGAAGAGGGGAGAAGCTGTAGGTAACAAGAAGCAGGAGAAAGACAAGAAGATGCAATTCTAGATGAAAGTAGGCTTCTAGAGCCTGGCTGCTTGAAAACCTGCATGTTTGTGCAGATTTTTCTTTTGTGCAAAAGGCTTTTTCTCAGGTAGCAGAGATCTGCTATAGTGGTGAGGATTGTAACCTTTGAGTGTCTGGCTGCAAAGGGGAATCCAGAATCCAAATGCTGAGTGCCTGGGTGTCCTAGGGGGTGCATGCAGTGAAGGAGGTGTCTCGGAAGGGGAACACGTTGAGTGAGGAGATGCTTCAGGATAAAAGGTGCTGAAGGCAAAAGCACAGAAGATTGTGTCCAGTTCTAATCCTTCTCTGAGATTTAGGCACCTCACTCAGGAGGAAGCCTGGTGACTTAAGTGGCTGCACATCCAGTGTTTCTGAAAACACCTTTCCTCTCAAAGACCTGAACAGAGGTCGTTCTTTCACTTTAAAGGAAAAGTGGTGGAAGGAATTAGGTAGTGTTTATATATTTTACATGATGATGTGAAATACAGGCAAAGTCTTGGAATTACAACCTGGGCTGTCCCTTCCTTAGTAAGTGACATAACTATTAGACTTTAGAAACAGGGTCTCTTGTATGCTTTTTTCTGGACCACTGAGTCTTATATTTTACAGGAAAGCATGGCAGTGATTCAACAAAAAGGCTGAAGGATGCCCTTTCTGGAGTCTGGTTGTTAGATTACTCACCTGGGTGGTGGCAGATGTAAAAGAGAACGGTTCGGATCTCCCACGTTGTATGTGCTCTGACAATTAGATACTTGTTCATAAAAGCACAACTTGCAGTCCAAAGCAAAGCAGTTGTTACAGCTATACTTTGCAAGAAGCTTTAACCTTTTGAGTAGATACATGAATTTATATATTTACAAATTAAGTACATCTATTGGATCAACTATTTGAGGAGTGACAGTTTCATTTCTGTTTTCTAAATCCTGATTGATTTCATGGAAGCTAGGTTTGACCTTGTTACAAGCTGTTTGACCTTGTTAAGACCATGGCTGTTGCCAGACATTGGCAGCTTGTATCTGTGTAAAAGGCTGTTTCCACCGCTCAGATGGTGTGGTTTAAAGCAGTCTGTGGTACCCTGCAGTAAAATGGGCTAAGAGGGCTCATGCAAGTCAGCTACTGCATCTTAGAAAAAGAGCAGCCTGACAGATAGTAATAAACGTTTGTTAGAAACTGCATCTTTAACTGCTTCAGCCCCATGCAAAATGAACCCTTGTCAAGTGAAAAAGAACCTGTGCAGAGAGTATCCTTTCTGCTCATTCCACGTACAAGCATCGAGGATGAAGGCACTGTATCTTGTAGAGAAATGGTGAAGATCTTCAGTTTTTGTCAGTGCAATTAAACTGGCAGAGAGCATCAGCCAGAGATTCTCCTTGTTGCTGTGTCCCCTGTGCCCTTGAGCGTGTTACCACAGGATTAGCTCAGTCAGGAAGATGGGTTCTCACAGCTCCCCTTCCTGTGCTCAGATGTGGTGTATTCCAATTGCTCATGAGGTTTTGCTGTAGTTACCAAGGTATTTGGAAAGCAAAAGAAATTGCACCTGAAAATGTTAATGTACAGTCTGACTGCCAAATATGTACATTTTTAACAGATATTAAATTGGCTTGCTCTGCCTACAGGAGGCAATGGCTCTATTTGCCTCCATATGGGATTTGAACTGTGCTTCCCACAGCAGATTCCTCTTGTTCAGCACATCCCATCTAAAAGTTCATAAGAACGAGATGTGGGTGATTTAATGGAGCTTCATGGTTATTGAATACTTAATTTAAGTGATTAGGGATTATGCTCCTTAAGTATTGAGCAACTAGTTCTACCCAGAGCCCAATCATTATGGGGTTTTTAATCAGTTTTCAATTTTCAGACCTTTACGTTTTTCTTAGTGGAGTTACGGATCCTGTGGAGCAAGTCCGGGCCTACTGGCAATAGCTGTTTTGTAACTGAGAATTTTAGATTCAAGGAAACAACAAACCTTAGGTTTAAAGCCATAGATTTATTTATTTGAAGAAGTGAGACAAGTCAACCCAGTCCTAATAGATCCAAGTTGCACTCCTTTACCATGCTTAAACTAGGTTTACTGTTTGTTAAGCAGCCTTGGCACATCAGGTTTTGGAGGTACAATACGTACCAGATCTGGATTGTGCCTGCAATATACAAATAAAGCCTTCAGCTCAGTGGCTGTTACTTTTATCATAGAACCCACACAACTGGATGTATTTTATATCAAAACACTTATTCGGTAAAGTGATTAGTTTGCAAATACAAAAATCTGAGTAAAGAACTGTTAGAACAAACACTGTCAAAAGTATGTCCAAAGCCCCTTCTGTAATACAAAAAACTCAGTTGAGCCTTTAGCCCAGTAGCTGTTTTCTGGGACACATTCTTTAAAATATAAATATTAAATCAAGCTTACCATAATTTGGCAAATGTGACTATAATTTTTAATGGTTTTATGGAACAGGTTTCTAAGACTACAAATTCACAACTGGCAAAATAACAAGCTCTATAACGGGTAGCTGTTTCAGGTGATACAATGTCTGTGTAAGTATGTCTGGTTTTCAGGCAAATAAACTAGGAATTTGGGCAATCTTAACCCAGAAGCCTGGAAATCGATGATGTGGAGACTGAATTCTCCTCTAGCTCTTGGGGAGAGCTGCAGGTCAATGTTTTAAGTGATATGTGGATGACACAGTCATACCCCTCATAGAGCATTTGTTCATGTCACCTTAATTTCTCTCCTTGTGACTTTGACACCTTTCCTTTACAGAAAGAAGTACTCAAATTCATTAACATAACACATTTTAACTTTGAACTTTATGTGTTTATTTAGTGAGAACATAACTAATACATGCTTTTCCATGGCCTTTTGGATAAATAAAAGTAGGAGAAAAAGACTGTTTTTGGATACGTTAGAAACAAGAAAATAAGGTAAATTAATGCCTCTGCACAATTCCACAAGTCTTTTGTCTGAAATAATGTATAGATTATTATAAATATAACAAAAAGTCAGACTTATGCCAATGATGCTTAACAGCTGTTGAGAAAACCTGACAAACAAAGGCTTTGCATTTGCTGCATTTACACATGGCCAACTATTTCATAGAGTTGCCTCACTGAACTAAGTGGGACTTCTCTGATATAGAGTTGTTTATATCCATATATTATGTTGTAATAGCAAAATTTTGTCGTTCATTTGTCAATACTTTTTCCTTTATTTCTTGTTTTTTAAGAAATGGAAGGGTCAAACTGTTGCAATATTATGGTCAACTTTAGCAAAAATGCTCATCAAAATACTTTCTCACTTGAAATAAGATGTGGAAGGGTTTTGTTCAAGTATGCATTCAAATTCGGGAAAGAATATGAGCTTGTAAACAGGAAATTCTCTTTTATAAACTGCAATGCCAAACACATCTCAATACATACAGAAACAATCATAAACTGCTTTTTTGTTTACAGAGCTATTATAGCTTTAATAGAGAGATTACATTTTGGAAGAGCTGTCTGAAAGCTATTGTGGAGAGCATCAGACATCCTACCTCATGAGTATTATATTTTGTTAGGAATGTTTGGTAGGTGTCAGTACATTTTCCTGATGCTCATGTTCAAGTGCATTTTTGAAACAGACTTTTCTATGGTGATCATCAATTTTGCTCTATATGCAGCAGAGGGAACTAATGTCACTATGAAAAAATTGACAGAAAGTAAATGTATGTAATATTGTAATAAACCCACAGAAAGTAGGAAACAGGGGTTGAAAGCTAATGTAGGTACATGAGGTGATTGAACTGAAGATTATAATTTCTGAGTCAGGATGAGGCTTTTTTAATGATACTTGAGATAATGCTTTTGAAACAATGGCTGAAATTGAATCTTGTTCAGGTAATTCATATGCTATCTGAAGAATAAAAGGTCTTGGAGGGAGTTTTTACCATTCACTTTCTTTAACTAGCATTAACATATTCAGCTGGGAGGTTTTCTTGTGACATTGTTTATTCTTTCTTGACCTAAAACCTTTGCCAAAGCAAGATTTTTATGCCAGATAGTGTTAATACTTGCCCTGCTGAATAGCTCTTTCTTTCACATAAGGTAATTTCCATGTGTGCTGCCCAGCAGAGTATTTCAGATGAAGAATTGATATGAAATTGGGTATTTAATTTGAAGGTTCATATAACAGGTTTGCTATCCATGCAGTTTTGTTATTATCTGCAAGGAAAGTTTTGACATCTGTAATTGTCCACCCACCACTGAAATATTCAGTCACGCTTTATAATTATATGGAGAAACCTTATGGGCTCAGCTGCAAAACTAACTGTCCAAAGCAAATAATGGAGACTTGGCTGCAGACTACTTTCGCCTCCTCAAATAAGACATTAGCAGAGAGAAAAGAATAAGACTCCTGTACGGAAAAGTGCTGTGGCATTTAATAGAAAATGATAACCTTTCTACACAAAACTATGAACCAACCTATAAAAATGAACAAGAAAAGATATGCTGCTTCTCCAATTCTATATGACAACTACAAAGTTATATAGAACAGATGCTCGCTTTTTAATTCTACAAATTTTTACAGTAATTATTTTAGAATTCTAATAAATTATCTATTCTGAAGAAATAGTTCATATTGAGTTTTAAAAGACTTCTATTTTTTTCTCTCTTATGAAATTCTAAAAGATTTTCCCATATGAATGTAAAGACCATGGTTGGAAGGCTTGCTTTTCTTGAAAATCAAAGGAGAATATTTATTTCAGTGAGAGGCACTTATTTCAGTGATCTCACCATCTTTTGTATATGAATTTTAAGCTTTGCAGTCCAAGATAGCGGCTGTTCTGTGGGGGCCTCAGGGACAAACTCGGTGAGAGGGGCTTGAGTTCTTCTTTTGAACTGTGGAGCTACACTATTTTTGGTTGTGTCAGCGTAGCTGCTACAAGGAAATTCAGAAATGAATGAGAGTAGGTTTTGGATAACTACCTTTAGATTGTAACTTTGTAGATTCCTGTAATATACAATGGGATAGGCAGGAGATTTTAGGGCAGCTATATGATATTAGGACTGTAAAGGTTTTGGTAACTTTCTTAATAGTGTGAGATCTGAACATAAATATGTTTGTTACTAAATCTAGAACTTGGTGGTAAAAGGTACAGGAGAATAGAAAGCCTGTTTTCTCCTAGAAATTAACATATTTTTTTCTGCCTTTTTTTTGGTCAAAATGTACTTTTAACTAGAATTTCCTGGTAACTCTCACTGCTGCTGTTCATTACAGTTTACTGTTATATTTGATCTAACAACGTATAGCCTTCTTGTACCTACAGGTGGCTTGCAGCATGCCGGACAGCATTCTGATTTTTATACATTGGGCTGGTACTTTGTGTATGTCTCTGCAATAGGCACTTGTGTACACAGATGCCACTGAAGCAGTGATTCCTGAAGTCATTGGTCTATATTCCTGAGCTGAGCACTACTGTCATGCACAAAAACAATTTTCTGTTCTTCATTTTACGTAAGTTTGTGAACTAATAGCTTGTGATGATGATTCTCCTTCCTGGCTTTGCAAGTCTGGCATTTCTTGGTTATAAGAATCTAGTTTTACTCTACACACAGTAGCTGTACTTTGTGAAAAATTAGCTTTGGTTATTCCAACATGTGTAATTACATATGGTAGTTGCAGCTTAGTTACAGAAATTTTTACAGGGGAGTACGTGTAAGTCTGGGTGAGTTGAGCGTAGATTCATCTGAATAAAACCTCAGCTGAATAAAGACAAAGTTTCCAAATTTGTAAACTAAATAAGCACCTCTCTGGATCTCAGTTTCCCACGGTTTTTATTGTGTATATGTAGCAGTACTTCTCAGACAGCTTGTCATGTGGAGAGAGGTTTCATGTGATGGGTTAGTGTTCTAACCCATGTTAGTAGATGGGTTATGTGTTTTGTTTTTTGTTGTTTTGTTTTGGGTTTTTTTATGGGGTTGTTTTTTTTTTTTTAATTGAGATTGAGGCAACATTGCAAATTGTACTTTTGGAATAGAACAGCAGCAACAATATTAATATGAATACTCCATTAAAAAAGGCAGGCTTTTGCTTTGGTTTACTGATTGTTGCCAAAGACATACAGCTGGCTCTCTGCATCTTTGTAGAGAAGCGTAGCAATAGCTAGGCATTATTTCTGACAGACTATTGAGGTTTGGGACTCCTTGGAAACTCACAGGCCTTGGTTTGATGGAGAGATTTTTCCATCAGACTCCCGGGAGCATCTGTGCTTTCAAAGAGAAGGATTTCACTGCTCAGCCTGACAGGCAGGACGTGTGCTGTGCTTCCCTCTTCAGAGGAAGAAGAGCTAAAGCACAGCTTGCGCACTGCTCTTAGTGAAAGATGCCAGAACCCATCTCCTCCCTGTAATTCCTAGGCAGCTTCTCTGTTGTATTCAATGGCTTTTTGCATCTCTGTAATACATCACCGTGCAGGAGTTAATGTGAGTTTCAATTAGATGAAGATTGTTAGTCGTAGCCCCTCTTACATGCTCTGTCATTCTGCTCAAATCCACAGCTGACCTACCTTAAGGTCCATTAAGTCATTGCCTCCAAACCTATAAGCATGTACATGAAAACTTATTTTTTTGAATTTTGCAAATAAATCCAAAGCCAAAATACACAGAGCAAACAAGGCCAGTTTGACTGGACCAAAAGCAGTTCTGCTCTTCTCCATCCACTCTTCTCGAAGCAGGGTATGGGAAAAGAGTCTTGGGATTCTGAAAGACTTCTTTCACAAGTTTGCTTCGTCAAAAGTCGTCACAAAGAGTTTCTGTTGCAATCGGAGGCAAGGATTTAGATCAGGGTAAGTCCATACAGGATAAATCCCTCTATCTTCCCAAAATAACTGTTTGGAAATAAGATATAATTCTGTCTGTCAGAGTGCTGGGAATGGTGTTCTGGCCAAGAGGTACCTGAACAAAGACTTCAGTCAGACTTTGACAGGTATTGAGCTTTGGGTGTGTTTTTTTACCTCCTTACCTTCAGTCTGTGCTAAAATGGAAGAGTGCAAGGTCTCGGTTTAGGATTTATTTGGCCATAAGCTTTTCATCTTATTGGGCCTTTTATCTATAATTTTCTAGTTCTGTAGCTCACTTCACCTGTGATATGCATTTATGCCATTACTATTTTAGGTAGGACTAAATCAGTGTGATTGAAGAGTCAGGGAGAAGGAGAGGTTAGCCTTAGTTCTTAAGGGAAGTAATTGCATTTGAATGGTACCAAAACACGTGGGAGACAATAGAGGTTGTTTTAGGCAAAGGAAGTGGAGGGGAAAAATGAAGCTTTCTCAGTTATTGGAATCTTGGTGGTGTTTTTTCACTCTATTGCTATTAATGTAACATTGTGTGTCTGCAGATACTGTATCATGAAGCACAACACGGAAGTGAATATGTAGCACTGCTTAGGTTCTCTGCACTGTAGTCTGCGTTATTCCGTTATATTTACAATTGCTTCAGTTAACTGTTTTGATTAGTTGTGTTATTTGAGAGAGCACTTTTGCCTGAAACAAGGTAGTGTGTGGCAGATTGGAAGTCTTGGATGATTCTACTGATGGCGTTAAGGGGTAGCCTGGCTGGTAATGTCTAACATGGGGCCTATGGAGCACCCCACTTCCCAGACCTAATTGCATGTTGGTACTCTTTTTCCCAATTGTCTGTACCTCCTGATTTCCATCACAAAGGAGCCTTGGGTGAAGCGTCCGGGGATAGCAAAAGCTTGGGACTGCAGTGTGCACTGTGAAGAACAGCTGAGCTGCTGCATAGAGACAGCTGCTGTTACTGGTCCCACCTGGAGTCTTGACTGTCTGAGATTTCATCCAAGCTTTATGCTTGGTTTTCTGAAGGAACTTGAGGAATTTACATAAGAAATGTAGTTTAATGCATAAACCTGCTGCATAAGCGTGTGTAACGCTTTGGTGAGCAGTAGCACAGAGGAAGAGCTAGCAATCAGAGGGGATTGTCATGCTGTTGCAGAAGGGGAAGTATTTGAAAGTATAACTTGTGAACAGTAACTGCCATGGTCGACTGAGTACTTGTGAGGCATCAGTAGTAGTGTTGCTTTATCGTAGAAGTAGCTGTTCTATCATAATCATAGAATCATTTAGATTGGAAAAGATCTTTAAGATCATTGAATCCGAAAGTTAACCTAGCATTACCAAGTCCACCACTAAATCATGTCCCTATGCTCCACATCTACGCATTTTTTTAAGTACTTCCAGGGATGGAGACTTAACCACTTCCCTGGGCAGCCTGTTCAAATGCTTGATTACCCTTGCTGTGAAGAAATTTTTCCTAATATCCAATCTAAATCTGCCCTAGGAAACAGCCTCAAGTTGCACTCTTGTCCTATCACTCACTACTTGGGAGAAGAGACTGACCCCCACCTCACTACAATCTCCTTTCTTTTTGGGGCACCATATTTTAATGACATAATTAAAAAAAAAAAATTAAAAAAAAAAAATAAATAAATGAGAGAAGGAGAGAACTGTGAGGATAGCAACAGGTATAAGAAGTTTGGAAAGCATGATCTACATGGAACAGCTAAAGGAAAACTTCAGCAAAGTATTTTAAGGAGTAGCCTGCAGGCTGTGTGCCAGGAGAAGCTTGCCAAAATAATTCACACGGCTTCTGTCAGCTCCTGGCTACCCACTTTCTGAGCCATTAATTCATGGACAAGACTCAGTTTGTGGTCCCCACTTTCCCAGTTTTTCTTCAACATGTGCACTGTGGGGTGCTGGAGGACCTGCAAGCCAGTCATTTGGTGAGCCATGTATGTATGTAGACGTTGGGGAACGTTCCTGCCATACATACGATAATGTGGGAAATACCAGCATGGCTTGCCCTCAGGTGGCTTTGTGATATACCTTGCAAGTTGTTTTGGGACAGATGCACTTCTGGATTCAACAGACATCTGAAGTGCATTGCAAAGTGATATTTAGTCCTCCTTCAGAGAAAGGGAAAGGTATAGGTTGGTTGTCTTGAGGCCCCCAACTGATGATATTTTGTTTTCTTCCGTTTCACCTTGTAGGAAATATAGTGTGAATGAGGGGAGAAAAAACAAGAGCGGAGCACATATTGAAAGGGGGAAGCATGTAAAGTGGCGATCAAACTTCATGAAGTGTGAAATGTTGTTAGTAAGTTCTTTTTGACAACTCCCTCATATGAACAAATTCTTCCAAATGCATGGGCAAATGCTTGTTGCATGCAAGCTAAAATATCAATACAACTGTGCTGTCACCCACAGAAATTGTCCCACGTCTTGGCTAGGAGATGCAGATCTGAGGGGTGGGAGTGAAGAATTCTTAAAATGTGGGAATAATTGTTTCTCTTTATCCTGACTTTTTTCCATTTAGTGTATAGTTCCTCCTTTTCTTTTTTTGCTGTGCTGGTATTTCTAAATACTAATGAGACAACACATGGCCCAATAAGGATTCAGTTAAAGAAACTTAAACTCTCTAAACTAAAATATTTTTGTAGAAGTCATAGATCAGATTGCTCTTATTCTGGTGAGAGGTTTTGCTAGTACCTCTGTACTACTGAACAGTTTGGAGATTTCTGTGTTGGTCCATTTCTAATTAAAATAGTGAGCTGCTGCCTGCTTTCTGCTTTCTGGCCTTCAAGCCTTTTACTACCTGAATCTGGAGAACAGGCTGTAAAACATTAAATATGGGAAAGCTGGGAAATGTAACACGCTATAAATGCATGAAGGTAGGAGCTCAAATATGTGTGGACATAAAGATTTTATTTCTTTACATAAGGTTTAAATGAAGAGTCTGCAGTATAAATCTCTGCTTTCAAAGTGAACTATCACTTTTCAACAAGAAGGCAGGCAAGAATGACTATTAAGAAATAAAATATTATGCCTTTAGGAAGCATCAAAGCAATCCTAATAAGGCCATCCGTATATGTAAATAAGTGAAGACCCCGCCCTGCCCCCTAAATATATCATAGGACTTTTTCTTTCCTTTTTTTTTTGCCTGCAGTCTGGAATTGTATAGTTTTGCTTGCTCTTTTTTTTTTTTTTTTTCTGTTTTAATGTTGTGAACAAGACATGCAAAGTTGTCATTATGCAATGAAACTGTCAGGAGACAGCTGGGAGGTCTTCATTTAATGCCCATTATGCCCCATATTTGATATCTGTATCTGGCTCCTGATGTGTGGTAGGTGGGGGTGGAGGGTGATTGTAGTTTGGAGGAAACAAGATGTAGTGGCTCACTAGAAATTGTTGGGGGGACAGGGTGGAGGTGATGTTTTTATAAGTGGAGTGCTGCATTTAACTGAAAAGTATTACTTAAAACCCAATGTATTTATAAGCAGAATCTCTGAAAACTGAGAAAACAGTTTTAACACTTATAAATGAAAACTGAGAAATCCTAAATGGTTAGTGTAAAAGAGTGGAAGTTTAGATCTCTGTGCTAAATCTTGTTTGATTTTGTCCACATTATTGGATCAATCACATTACTGACTTTTTAAACAGAATTCTCCATTATAATCTATGTAATTCCTGAATGTCATTTTTCTCAGTTGGTTATTGAAGTGGTGGGATTGGCAGCACTCCCCAGTATGGCTGCTCTGAATATTTTTTTATGTAGATGGACCTTAAAGGAAATCTCCTGGATCTTTCTAAGCCTGGAACAGTGGAGCACTCATCAGCTGATGGTATGAGACTTTTGGACTTTCATGCTCCACTGCGTCAAGTGGAGATTTTTCAACAAGTGAGCTTGACTTTTCTGTATTCAGTTGTGAGGCAATATTTTTCTCTTGAGTACTCAAATAATATTATCTCAAGTTGATTGAAAAGCCACCCCAGTTGAAATACTAGTAAAATCCATGTTACATACAGGAGTATAGTCAATTAACCAATTATGTGTTTTGTTAAACTAATTTTTGATCTGCTTACATCCTGTGTAGTGAAGTATTAGAAAGTTCTGTTGGGTCCAGGGTATGTAGAACAAAAACCATGATTGTTTTACTGAAATGATGGACCCCAGGCAAGGCAGAAATGAGCATTAAGCTAAACTGAGTTACTATTCAGAAGAAACCTGATGCTATCATACTTCATATAAAAACCTCTCATGGTTGGGGGAAGGCAGCTTTTTCCTTCTCCCAGCAAGTCTGGAGTTAGTTTTGGCTTAAGATGGAGGCAGAAGGTTGAGTATCTCCCACAGATATTTGCTAACTTCATATTGCTCAGTCAGCTGTCTGAAATGGATGATTGCACTGAGGTGGGTTTCTGCAGTATTGATGTTCTGAGTTGTTGGCATAGGGTGGATCTTGAAGAAGGAGCCTGCATCTCATAAAGATCCTATTGATAAAATGTTAATAAATGACCTCTGCATCTAGCTGTTATTAGTATTCTGGGGCATATTAACTGCACCTAAATTATTGCATAGGAAAGACCTAAGAAATTTATTTGACTTCAATGACCTCCTTAGAGAATGGGTTTTGCAATATGCTGAACGACTTTTTTTTTTTCCTCAATATACCTTTATGAGGTTCCCTGTTAGGAGCACTCTGCCTGATATAGGTTTACTTGATTTTGGCCCTTGCCATAGGCTTGTAAATTACTTTCAGCCATATATGGGACTCTGTGATACCTCCCAGAAGTCTAGAGCATAAAAGAAATGAAGATACAGTCTGGGCTGTGGTATTAGGCTATGGCTATTACATTTATTGCTCTTATATGTTATCAGCCTGCTTCTCAGATTCTAGCCCTTCTCCCACGATCTACCTTTTACTTGTACAGCTGCCTCTGAAATATTGGTCTCTCTCAAATCCTTCTTTATTCAGACCCACACTGTCAGTTCTGGGACAGAGAGATCTGACTTAACTGACTTAGCCTGGATACCCAAAGCAGGCTGGCAGTACCACCATGGTGTGTCATCGAGTGAACATGGTCTCTGCTCTGCAGCTTGGACATATCCACTTTAATCATAAAGTGGCCCGTCTTGCCCTTACGTTTCCTAAATCACTCTCATTGTCAGAAGCTTTTCATAATCAAGTCCTCATGCAAAGCTTATCTTAAGTAACTGAAAGAAACAGCAGTCACTATAATGACTACTTTTGTGCAAGCCATGGAATCTCATTTAATGCAAATGTCACAGGCAAGTAATGAAGTCTGTGACTGTTTCTAACGTACGTAACTTTGCCTTCACATAAAAAAATCCTCTCAAGAAAAACAAACAAACAAACCCCAAAACCAAACCACCACAAAAAGCCTTTCTGCTATGGGTAATTTATAGGTATAGCAGTTATGCAAAATGAATAAATAATCTCATTACTGTGATATGATCACACATATACCACCATATAAACTGAAATTTCTTCTTTAATTTGAAGAACTATACAGCACAATAGGAACTGTGAACTCAAATCAGCTTTAACATTCTGCTAAAAATGAAATAAAGTGTGTAACTGAAGCATTACTGTTAGGGTTATATTGATGTTGGAGCCTCATTCTCAAAGACAGGTCCACTAGATGGCAGCGATATACAGCAAAGCTGTCTTCAGTACTTCGCTCCTTGTACCTCGGAAAACTTGCAACAGTTTGCAGGGATAAAAAATAAAAATGGGTCTGTGCATGTATTTGAAATGATACATTTTAAATTGAAACCATTGTATTATTTTTTTCCTTAATCGTTTTGACTATAGAGTGAGGACACATTCTTACTGGAAAACACATTGTACAGCCATCACTTGTTACCATTGTAAAAGGTTTGTGTTTGGAAACGTTTAGGTACAATAATGCAATAAAACTATTTTTTCCAGGGTGTTCCCTAATTAGCTCAACTGTTTGCTGCAGATGCAGCCATGGGTCTTGTGATCCCTAGGATGCAGTTTCAATGTGCTTTCATTTGATTTTGGGTATGCATGATTTCTTCAGGTTATTTACATTGCAATAGACTAACTGCAAAGATTTCCTTCTTCCTCCTGCATTCCTCTGAAGCTGTTCGGTTCCAACGCATTTTCCATGCACACAAAGCAATTCTGTACATCCTTAATATAAAATAAGTTGCTTTCCACTGAGAGACAGTAGGAAGAAAGAACAAATGGTGAGTTTCTGAGAGAAACCAAAGTGGGTATGTCTTTTAAATAGGATGGAGTAATTCAGAGTGAAACCACAGACTAATCTGCCTGCAGAAGTTTAAGAACTTATCCCCACAGTTGTCTGCTTCATCCTTCTGCTGGAGACAATCCACCCTGGAGCAGAGATAAACATATGTCTAGGGCTGAGCTACCTCACTGCACCATCTTGCTGTGAATGGCTAGCAAAAGATCTTCATGTTGTAGACCAAAAGATCCAGTTCCAGCCCCACTAATGGTAACTGGGAAGCAGTGTGCGCGCTAGTGAATCAGTTTGGTGTTTTTTTGTTTTTTTGGGGGGGGATGACAGGGATTGGACTCGATGATTTCAAAGGTCCCTTCAAACCATGAAGATTCTGTGATTCTATTCTGGATTAGACCCATAGCGAGTCACAAACTTCCCTTCTCATTTTAGTTTCTTTCACCCAAGGCTTGCTGTTTATGTCCGTAAGGTACCTGGAGCTCTACTTTTGTTTACACATAATCTGTATTTGTGAGAAGTAGGCAAAGAGTTCCATTTGTTCAAATACATGTTATAACTGGACAACCACTCTGCTTTTCTAGAGATTCTCCTTTCCAGATTTTCATGCAGCTCCTCTTCTTGTTTGTTTTTTTTTGGGTTGTTTTGGGGTTTTTTGGGTTTGGGTTGTTTGGGTTTTTTTTTTCATGTGCACTTTCTAGGAAACTCTGAGGAATATTTTAAACTGCAGTGTCATTAAACTAATATTTTGATTTTTATCTTCTTTTCATAAGAGAAATTCTCCACTCTTAGTATTTTTCCTGAATAAAATTATGGTCTCACAGTTATACTAAATCAAGTTTATGTGCTCAGAGTTGAATTTAGCCATTACTTTGTGAGCAGATAAGGATCTAGCTGAGAGTGAACTGTTTGTGTTTCAACATGGATAAAGCAGCAGTGATGACGCTTTTTTGCTTGGAGAGACATTTAGAAGAATGTGCAGAGCTGTGTTTTGCTTCATGCCTGCTGGGAATGGAAGCTGACTTAGCATCTTGGAGAGCACAGGACTGGGTGCAGGTTAGCACATCCTGAGTTGAAGAGTAAATAGTTTGTGCATTTGGTGTTTAGTTCTGGTTTTATTCCTAAGTCTCTTACTGTTGTGTTTCATGGGCTTCAAAAATACAGATTGGGAAATCACTTTGTATACCCTATATTAACAAAACTACTTCTAGCTGTGAAGAAGTACTAGAGGAATAGGACAGCATCACCAGCTGTGTCTGTACTGACAGACTGAGGCTAGCTTGAGAATGCTTTCTAGTACTGCCATGGCTGTAATTGAGAGGGTGCCTGCTAGGTGCCTGCCTTATGTCTTCTTCATGGGCTTTGCACCTGAGGTTCCCATGCCTTGAAACCAGGACATGGAAGATGGGAGTGATGCATGGATGAGCCTGCCTTGATGTAGCTGGGATGCAATGAGGATGCAGGACTGGGAACAGAAAGTACTGATGAATATTTTTTATTACAGATGTAACCCAAGTGTCCATAAGATGTGGCTCTTGCATTACTGTAGTCTTTGTATTGCATGATAAAATCCTGTGACCATAAATGAGGAAAGAGTTTAAACGCCTGTGGTGATATGCCAGAAAGGAATTAGGGTAGGCAAGCTCAGGCTGATTGTAGGAATTCTCAGCCGCCTTATGTCGTAAGCATTCTTGTCACCATGATGAAGTTTTGCAGTCTTGGCTTTCTTTAAAGTCTGTCGCTGCCCTTGCAATGTGGAGTAGCAGCAGTAAGCAATAGTGCCTTTCATCATCTACAGCTAGGCAGGAGAGTGGGATCACTCCTGCAGAGTGTGTAATGGCCCTCCATCCCTCTCATGGCAAGGTTAGGCTCTAATTAAAGCCAATCTTTGAGGAATTTACAGCTATTACAGAGTGCTCCCATCTGTGAGGTGAGCTTCTGAGAGAGGATAATGCTTGTGCTCATGTTTCTGCACTAGTTTCCTGTTCTCATCCAGGTGCAACTCAAGCTGTTGGTGATTATCTTTAAATCCTAGCGTGTCTGGGACCTGTTATCTAAGACACAGCCTCTCACCCCGTAGTAAGTAGTGGGACATACAACTGGCTGTTTGTTCCTGAAATGAAGCTTTCCATGGGAGGTTATGGGGTTTTCGTATTAGAAAGCTTCTCGTCTCAGGAATTTGCCCCTTCCCCTTCCTCCCTTCTCTCCCCTTGACAGTCTGCCAAAACACAGGTCTTACGATTTTTCCAACAGAGTGTACGGATTAGTTGTTGTTCCTTTTTCCTCTGTTTTGGTAAATGTTGTTTTCTAGGTAATATGGCAGTAGCTTTCTCAATGTGGCTGTTTGCTGATGTCCTGCATTGTGGGTACTTTGTGGAATAATTTTCGTTGCTGCAGCCATAGGAATCATGTAGCCCTACAAATGAATATATGCAATGGAAACATATCTTAGGGTTTAATAAATGATCGATAATTGGTTTATGAATGGCTTTAGTTACATAATTCAGGAGCTACCTTCCCAATTTTAGATATTTAGCTATATGGAACACATCTACCGCTCATGTCTACAATGTATATCATTCCTTTCTCACTATCCCTTTGCAAATTGTCTGTAAAAGAGCGTTAATAAGAAGTGTCACTAAACAGAGATTCATACTTTATATTTGTGGGGGAGGAAAAATTAGTTTAAAGAAATTAGTTTAAGAAAATAAGAAATGCTTGGGATCTGGTGAAAAGGCTTTTGAAACTTCCTTCTCCTTTTCTCTTGCCATCACTTTTTTTTTGGGGGGGGTCTATTGGCAGATCTTCTCGATCTTCTTGTGATAGAGCACTGTTTCAATGTCCTCATTAGGATCCTCCAGAAAACTGATTTCTTTCCCTGTCTTCTTGAGGTTGATGGCTGCCTTCCCGTTTCCTCTTCTGGAAGTTGTCTGTTCCAATACCACAATAGTAAAGATTTGGATTCATTAATAAAGCGCTGGTTCTGGTTCCAATAAGTTTTAATTGTAGTGAAATGGCAAGATACTTCATGTGATTTGTCCTGGTCTACCCTAACTGCCGAGTAATGGCCGGTATCATATTTGTTCTGTCAATCCTATAGGGCCAGGCTCAGCCACAGACACATTTTGGAGTGAAGACAAATAATGAAAAATGGGTGTCGGCCCCCATCCATTTTTCTGTAGCTGAATCCAGAAGTGCTCAATTATATTTATTACTGTAAAGGGAAGAATCTTTCTGTCAACATCTATAAAAACTATTGAGGTATCCAATTATGTAAACTGTTATACCTCTAGAAACTGTGAATATATAAAGAGCGCTCTTCACTTGCAGAGATTTCTCTTACAAGAGGAAAAGTGAACGTTACCGTGGTAGTTCTACTGGCTCAGTGTCTTGCAGTAGCTTTCTTTTGCACACAATTTGTAGGAGGAGGCTGAGATGGTGCTGCATGAAGCTAAAAAAGATTGGAGAGCTGTGCAAGGGCATAGGTGATGGGTCCATAAAGGGGTAAACAACCGGCCAAACTCTTCTGGGACACTGGAGGAGATAAAGAACAGCATGGTGTCTCCGAAACTGAAGCAGTAAGTATGGGGCATGTTGAGGGCTTCCCCTTTCAATCAGAACAGACGTCTGGGTTTTCCATAGCCATTTATTCCTTGTAGGCAGGATAAGGAAGAAAACTTTAAGATATTTCAGTCACTAGAGGTTAGTGAAACACCATACTGGCTGGATTGCTGTGAAAGGACGACTAAAGTACCCTTCAAAGCTTCACTCAGAACAGCTTATGTTTGCTCCTGGTTTATCCTGAAACAGCTGGTCTTGCCTCAGTTAGGCAGGACTTAATGAAAAATTGAATTAACCATGATTCTTCAGCATCTCCCACATTGTTATGCTCGTAAAAAGAAAGTAGAACAGCAGTGTTAGCCACAGCTTTTTAAGAGCCTGTGAATCCTGAAGTCTCTTACTGTTGATAAGGGATACAGCTGCCTCTTGCAAGGCTACATTGACACCCCCTCCATCTGGATTTGTCTTGAGAAATTTGTGATGAGAACCGGTCCTTTGTGCTGTTGTAAGCTGCCTTACAGTAGTGCCAGACAAATATTCATGAAGACGGCCTTTGTCTGAAGAATGAGTTCCAGTCAAAAGGCATATTCCCACCTTCAAAATGCCAGAAAAATCACTACAGCTTTCAAGAGCTCTTCTTGAATCTCAAATACTTAGAGATTTTTCTGCCTCAGAGCTTGAGGCCTTGTCCTTTCAGGACTCTAATTCTGATCAGAGCTATTGCTTTATGAACATTAATGGATTTGATTATTCTTCAAGAATGTCTTCACTTTACATGTTCAAGAGCATGTGACTTGTGGCTTTGTTCTCAGGGTCACAGTCAAAATTCCTTTTGCATTCTTTTTTCCACACAGTGCATGTGGTGGCAATGAACGTTCTCAGTATTTATCATGACCAAGGGAACAAAACCAAGCCTATCAGTGCTGCAGCATTTTCTTATCATTGTTTTTATCTCCAGAAGTTTCTATTTCATGAAGATAAGCTCACCAAGGAGGAATATATGATAGGATAGACTCCTTTAATCTGTAACATGCAGTTAAGTACATAGATGAATGACAACGAAAGAGCTCCATAAATGTTATCACCTAAACGATTGCAGACAAATTGCTCAGGAATAAGATCTATGAAGAGGACATCTTATGCTTTTGATTAATTCCTGAATTTTCTTACCCGATCTCTCCCTTTTCTGTATTGTCATCACCAAAACCCAAATGGAGACATTCTGCAGATGTGATCTCCATTTCAAATCCAGGATGGCTTTGACTTTAGGGAGTGTAGGTGGGAGAAGAATTTGGCTCTCCACCGGTAAGGTTCAAAGTTTAAGAAACAAATGCTGTGGTAAAACCCTGATTACTCAGGGAACAAGAGAGACCCTGTGGTAACTGGAAGGTTGGGAGAATTAAGGAAGCTGGCCAGGAGACTTCAGAGCTGACTGACGGCCTCCCCAGCTTCTCATCAGTCAGCCAGGGACCACTGGGTTAGCAGGAGGTGGCAGCTGTGCTCCAGGACTTCCATGGTAAAACACATAGTCTTTATGAACTGGTCAGACTTCAGCACATAAACCTTCAAAACTGATTTTCAGTATTCACGCTTTTCACTTAGGCTATCAACAGCTCTAGGAAAAACTAGAAAATTATGACAAGTGGGGGTTTCTTTTAATTTGAACTATTAGTAACTGAGAATTTACAAACTCTGCCGTGTGCAGCTGCAACAAGCCATCCTGTAACTGGGAAACTGCAAATATGTCAAAACCAGCAATAAATATCTACAAGTTTCTATAACAACAAAAACATTACTCAAACAACACCACAAGAAAACGCTCATTAAGGCCTAGATCTGCTTAAAATAGAGAGTTGAAGAGGCTTGAGAAACTGTTTTTCCAAGGCTGAACTTGCCAGAGCTGATTCAGTTCTCCTGTAGGCTTGAAATTGCTCAGCCAGAGGACTCCCATTCTCACAGCAGGAAGCTACTGTCTTAAAACTGCATGTTTTAAATATAACAGCCTGTAATACTAAACGTCTATGGCACCAGAACTCTAATTTACAAAGCTTTATAAGAAACTTCATGTACTGGGCCAGAGGCTTGTTACACTCTTTGGGAGAGGAAGCAAGCATCCTGTCTCACTTTAGGCAGCTTATTTACAGTCTGAATTAATTGAAGAAATGCAGTGATTGGCACCATTCAGAGAACAGCAAACAGTGGCACGAGGTGAACAGTCTGAGCCTGTTGGGAGAGGCAGGGGAGAACTTCTGACTGTGCTTTGCTTCTGAAGACAAATTTGTTGTGTGAACACAGCCATAAATGTCTAAAGCTGAATTTGGAGATTATTGCCTTTCCGCATTTCTTCTACTGGGGTCAGAAACAGGATTGGGATGCAGATAATTACAAGGAACTATTGGAAGAGTGGGACACTGGTTAAAATTGGTTACCTGTAAAAGGTTTAAAGGAGGGCTTCTGTTAGCATTAAGTAGTCACGATGTCTTCGGGAGGTTCTCTGTGGACATAGTAGTTTCAGCTGCCTTTTACACTGAGGAGGCCTTTAACTATTCAGTTGGTTTGTAATCTCGGTTTCTATTTCACTGCAATACTTGTTTTAACAAAATTATGACAGAACACTGAATAGGAGTAGTGAGAACTCAAAGCTTTATTTCTTTTTCAGAGTGTACAAAACATGATCCGTGTAGCTTCTAAGATACTGCTTTATCACTGTGTGTCTTGCTAGTTAGACGAGGATAAAGAGAATCATTTCCATTTTAAAGCTGAAGGACTGAGGCACAAAGAAGGCAGGACTTATTTAAATTCACCCTGAAAGTCTGCAGCAGAGTGAGGAACTGGTATCCTTAAATACCAACCTGGCAGAGCACTACATCTCTAAATACCTTGTAAATAATCATGTGGATTATGCTGTGGATGCAGTAAGTGTGCTGTGTGACAGATAACTAAGCTGAGAAATACAGTCTTTAGAACGCTTGTCTCCTAGGGAGTCTCTGGAAGTGAATCCAGTTTCTCCAGGGAGTGTTTTGTCCTTGGTCATTTGGATGTCCTTTTAATGCTGAATTTATGAGGCTGTGTATTGAGAAAGCTTAGTGTTGTAAGAGTGCAATTCCACATGCAGAAGGCAGTAAGCTGGTATGCACAGCTCGGCCACTTGTGCTACTGTGGAGCATGAAAGAAGTAAGAGTTGCTAGAAAAATACGATGTGTGAATTTAAGGTTTGGGGGGAGAATATATCATTCTGCCTTAAACCCTTAATTGATGTGGTTTTAATACCTGCGTTCCGAACTTTCAGAAGTAGACAAGAATCAAAAGAAAATAGAATGGATTTCAAGTCTCGATGAATATCAGGCTTTTACAGCTAAAAATGAAATATGTCTATATTTATTTTGAAAAAATGAAATATATCTCTATATAATATGTATAGGCAGTGAATAGCAAATAGTGGGAGCTCTTTGAATGAGATTGTTTTAGCATCTGCAAGCATGTGTCTTACATTCCAGATGAGAATCTCAAACCATTCTTAGAGACATCATTCAATTGCATGATGTGAAACCTTTCCTGTTATTAACTGGGCTTTTAATACTCTTTGTGTTACAAGGGAAGGTATAATGACTTTGTGGGCATGGACGTTAGGCAGACATTAAAGTCATGTGTTTAAAAATTACATGGATTGGAATTTCATGAAGCTGTAGTGGTTTCTTCGTAATTTAAAGCTTTCAAATCAGGAGTTAGACCTCTTCCTGAAGAACATGTCATAACTCAGATGGAATCTATAACCTTGATGTGAAGCTCGGAGTCATGTTCAGTGGTCTGTCTTGTGGAGGAGGTCATACAGGAAAGACAGATTGGTTCCTTTCAGCTGCACAAATGGAAGAAGCTCTTGACTTTTAGGCCTGTAACTTACCTTTTAAACATATCTGCAAGAAAAAGTGTGTAGGGGGGTGTGTGTGTTAGGAAATAGGGAAAATATGGGGGAAAAAACCCTCATTGCTATGGTGCACAGTAAAAGACAGATCGCTTCTGTATTTTCCCCAAAATTCCAGGTGAGTGTAAAGTAGAAGGAATCGGCAGGAAAAGTTATAGACATTTGCAGAAACTTAATGAATCTAGGTACAAAATCTCTTCAAGTACTTTTTCATCAAACAAGACAGTAAATCTGTAGCTTGTAAAGACTAATGTAAATGTAGCCTTAGGAAAGCAGATTCTTGGTCCAAACAAACCATGTCTCTTTTTGTCCAATGTGGTTAAAGAGCAGTTCTTGCTGTAGTACTGTGTGTGCAGAGTGATGAAATGGATACATCAGAATGTTATGGGAAATGTAGCTGTGAGAGAAGGTGGGAGGACTCAAATTCTTAAGAAAATCTCAGGAGGATTGTCCTTCATCTGGTGAAATTCAGCATAGATCCTTATAAAATGTTCAGTGGTCTTTCCATACAGTTATATGGATTTATGCCACACTGTGTCTGGACTAAGAATGATGAACAGGGTTCAAAGGGAGAGGGCTCACCTATATGCTTGGGATCTTTTTCCAGATGCCTAACAGGAGTTGATTGAATGCTTGTCTACTGCTGGGGGCAAAACAAAACAAAGCCCCCCCTCAGAAAATTGTTCAGATAAATCTAGTGGTTTAAAAGGTAGCTTTCCTCAGCTACTCAAGAGACATCTGAACAAATGGGAAACATGGAACAATAGCTCAAAACATGAAACAGGCAGATGACTCACCATTAGAGGCAGGAGGGAAATGGGTTAATCAAAAGTGGAGCAACCACAACATTCCACCTGTGATAGAGAATATAAATCAGTGGTGGAAATGGTATGTAGAGCTTCAGGGCTTGCTTAAATACTTCTTTCTGTAAGAAAAATAAAAAGTGAAGAAAACCAGTGTACATTTGAATCTTGGGGTGCATTTCAGAGTATAGTGTTTTGTAAGCAGCTCATCCGGAGAGTGGAGTCAAATCTGGCCCAAACAATATCTGTTTTGATAGTGATGTTGTTAGATGCCTCTTTGCTGTAGTTCTGCATATATCCAGTACAATAAATCCTAGAAATAATAAGGAAATATAGTGATACTGTAGAAATACCTTGTTAAATTAACATATGCTTAGCAGGGGAGTTGGACTAGATGATCTCTAGAGGTCCCTTCCAACTCTGACAATTCTGTGATTCCATGATATGAGATAGGAATCCAGTGAATATTCCAAAGACTGTGCCCCAAGTTATGTGGGAGAACCTGCACATTGCCTTTAAGAGAAAGACTGTTGGCATCAAAGAATCTACTGTACCATGTCTGTGTAGAAAATGATTATATAAAGGTTGTGGCTAAAGCAATCATAGCATAATATTTTGTATTCTGCCCTCCAGAATTGTGATGTGGTCTGTGTGTGCAGGAAACAGATGGGCATTTAAACACACAGATCATCTTAGGCAAGATGAGATTTACCTGCCCTAAATTAGATGGCTAAGTCTAAGTTAGTCAGCCTAAACTCACTTCATAGTCTGTGGGGTGTATTGTCTCAAGGGGCAAGGCATTTTAGCCTGAGATAGGCCCTACAGTAACATAACTGAGTTGTTTTCTGCAAATGCCAAGCTGTCTGTGATTGCCTTATTTTGTCCGTTTTTTTTTTTAAGTTAACTGTTGTAATTTCTCAAGTGAAAAACATGAAAATCCCATTCCTTTTAGTATATTTAAAAGCTTGAAAACACAGGGAAGCATTTTGCTGTAGGTCCTGACACTTTTTTTTCTCAGTGCCTTATTCTAGGCCTTCTAGAGAATCAAAATGTAATTTCATTCACACAGCTGCCCTGGAAGGACTTTCAGCAGTTTCCTTTTTTTAAAGCAGTTCTGAGTGACAGTGAGTAAGAAGAATGAAGAGTGCCTTGCAACTTCATACCTCTTGTGGTACTCCTGAGTCAGAATATTCTATGGGAGATGATGAATTCAGATTTTTTTCTGGTAGGTTTACTAGATGAAAAGATATGTAACTTTTAATAACACTGTACAGAAACAAGATATTGTTTTAGTCAGAATAGATAAACATAGGGCAGGTACCTCACCATGTTCTTATTGCTGCTCCATGGCACGCTTTCCAGTTACTAACTACAGATCAAGCCCTCCTTTTGGAATAAAAAATCCTGGGTACTGGCAATGGCAACTGAAAAATTAGTTTAAAGAAAATCAGGCAACTTGTTCTGAAGATGAATGAGGGTATTAATTTATAGCCACTAAGTGTACACATGAAACTGGTTCTGTTAACTCTGGTAAAATCAGGTTCATTTCCAGCTAGTGGGGGTATTTCAGTGGAGCTCACTTATCCCTTGTCATCCAGATCAAACAGCAGAACTGGAAAATTCCACTAGTACAGACTTCAAAGAGCTTCAAGAACAGAACTTTTGGAAAGGATTTTTTTTCCCATTCATTGAGCAAAGAGAAATGATGAGCACAGTTGTCCTTGGCTATAGCTTAATAAAAAAGATTCAACCTCATCAGCCAGTTAACACCAAATGAGTCAGGACATTACACAACTATGAGAGTTTAAACACAGCACCATACGGGGTGACACTAGTTTTCTCCCCATCCAAAACACACATGATTCGTGCATCCCCGGGTCTTTCCTGTTGTGACATAATCACTTTTCTTCCCGTTCAGAGGCATTTACTTTAGCACTTGATGCTTTCTTAATTTATTTTTTTTTTTAATTATGGCACTTCTATACTTACTCTAGCTGTGAGCTAATGCTGTGAAAGGAACCTTTGTTATTTAGACTATCCTGTTAAATAAAAGACACCATCAAAAACCCTGTGAAAAACCTGTCAAGTGATGAACTTTCAGAAGGTGCTAGTTTAGAATAAGAAAAGTGTGAAGGTGTGGCAATTATAAAAAAATTTTTTAAAGATTTAGTAACTTGAAAGATGAATACATCTAAACTGACTGTCTTTACTCTTTTCTGGGTTTCCCTAATTAGTTGCATGCAATTTCTTCTTTTCTGTTGCATTGCTGCTTCAGTATCCCTCCCAAATTAAAAAACAAACAAACAAACAAAACAAACAAACCCACCCTTAGTACCTTGTCTTTTTCACCACACAGATTTTTCCTTAGTATTGCAGTACATTTATCTGACTTAATTAAAATAACAAATATTTCATTACAGAAGCTAACATTTCTCAGACTATATTTAGGAATCGCCCTTGAATGCCATGTTAAAACATCGGTGTCCAGGTACCCGTTAGATGAATGTTCATATAATGAGGAGCATTGCCCTGCTGTGTTGGCCCTATTGGTGACTTATTGTGCTACATAGGTGTTACTTTCCATTGGATTTGGCTTTCTCTTTTGCGTTTACTGCCGCATTTTACCAGTTTAATTCTACCCTGTTATGGAACGTGAAGCAAATCTAAGACATTTAGGTACCTATGGTATGATGCTGTCCTCATCTCTCTGCTTGTTCTCCATTCCCTATGCGTAGACTGAGAGAATTGACACCTGCCTCGGTAATTACTGGGGACACAGTAGCTTTTTTGCTCAGTCCTAGCTGGGGGCCTCCTCTTGTTCCTGGGCAAAAAGCTGTACCTCTTTGGGAACCCCAAACTCTGGACAAACCCTTTCTTCTAATAAGGATCATTAAGCACCTGGAGGAGGACTTCTAACATTCTTGTTTTGTCATTGTGCATGTGTGTATATATGTATCTATATAAGTCATACATATATACACTAAGTGCTTACTTGCCAACTGTGACAGGCAATGTTGCCACAGTCCAGGAAGGAAAACACACATCAGGAAGTTATCCTGGCTAATGTACAGTGCTCAAACCGCTTGAGAAAAGTACTTTGGAGAGGTGAAGAATATCACTCTAATAATGAGTGAGTCAGTCAAAGCCCTGAGTCCTGGTTTTGAAGGGTAAGCAAATGAAGGACTGCCTCCAAGCAAACAGCGGGCAGCTGCTGCCTCAAGCAGCTCAGCTACCAGAAACACAGGTACAAGAGTCAAATATTATCTACTTCAGAATCTGCTTCTTCCAGATTCTGACTGTGGAAGAGATAGCTCTGACCTGGGGATGCAGATCCTACCTATCCTGTCAAATAGCCAACCTTGCTTTGATCTCCTGAGCTTCCTTTCAAACTGAATTATTACATGGTCCTGTAATCCTAATCTTTGTTGAACAAACCTTTGTCATAAGAAAGCTAACAGTGTAAGGAAAACCATCAGTTGCCCAAGAACGGCCAATTGATGCCAATAGGATTTTGGTAGTTGAAGCCCAAAAGTGGATTTATTGTATGGTGGAACCACTGTTCAAACATTTTTTTTCTGAGTTGAAAAGGACAATAAGAAAACATACTGTCTTCGAATACGTTGGAATAAAACCAGTAAGTGTCTTAGCCCTGAGAATGCCGTTGCTCCCCTGGAGTACTTTTATTTTTTATGACTGCATCCTGAAGCATCCTAATGTGAGTCAAATGTTTTATGTTTCCCATTGTATTGCGTGGATGAGAAATGTGTTATTTTATCTTTACTCTTTTGGATTTTGATTTTTCTCTTGCATTCCTTTTGGGTGGCACAAGCAGTTCAGAACAGGCCCTTTATGATTTATTTTTTTTATGCTTTTACAAAATTTTATCGCCAATAAATGTTACTGATACACATGAAAGGCAAGCTTTCTGGGAAAAACAAATCTTATCACTTTCTACTGTTAGTGTCTCCCATCTCTACCTTTCCTCCTACCTTTCTTCACTTGGTATAAAATGGCTGTGGTGATATTCTCTCAAGTGCTAGTGACGAAATGAAGGATTCATAGCATTGCAGCCTAAAAAAATCTCTTTGCTGATCTGCAGGCCGGGTGATGTTATGACAGAGAAGTCTGCAATGCACTTTCCAATATTGTTCGTACTTCTTCCGTGTGTGTTTCCCTGGATGGGATCTGTGGATTTTTGTTCTTTGTACCCACAGTAGAAATGTTTTAGACTAGACGTTTTCTTTTTTTTTCTTTTTTTTTTTTTTTTTTTATAAAAGCAGAAAAGAAATGTTTCTAATGTATTTCTTCCAGTAGTTTTCTGGAACCAGCCATTTAGGGGGAAAAAAAAAAAAGAGCAGAACATTTATTTTCTCGTTATTTAATAATATATTTTATATAAAATAGCAGAGGATTTATTAAACTGAATCCTTTCATTACCTTTTATAATGAGAAAAGTTTATTAGAGAACACAGGGTCATAAAGCCTTTTCCTATAAACATTTAAATGATCTATTTGGGTTTCAGTCTGCTCTTTCAACTCCTTCAAACACTATCACCTCCGTCACTCACTGCCAGCCTGCCCAGTAATCTGTTCAGACTGCTGATAAATGTCTGTTTCTCTTGCAGACCTCCCTGTGCCCCACCTTCTGGCTTACTTGTAACTGTTCCCTGTGGCACAATAGCTTCAGCCTTTTCAAGTCCAAAAAGGATCCATTTCAGGGCTCTAGACTGACCTTTTCTTTAGCACAATGGGGAGAACTCCAAAATGTAAAAGGGGAAATATCCATGTCTCCTCTGGCGCATTTGCCAGGGCTGAAGTTGCATGAATTAATAACCCAGTGACTAACTATTAGTTTTCATTTATGAAGCGACTATAACCTTCAAAATTAAATCGGTGAAGAACTGAAGCATTCTGCTACTTCTGTTGTTTCTTGTGTTCCTTGGCATTCAGTTGAATTCCAGATTTTATCCTGACAATAAGTGAAAACCTGGACATGGAACTGTCATCGTGAATTTTGAACACAATGATTTTGCTGAAATGGTTAAGAAATGTTGTGATTTTCAAAGGAAAGAGTCTGGAGTAAAGTATTGTTTAGGTCTGTTGCCCAGAGAATCCACGCAGGTGTTATGTACACAGAATTCTGTCATTTAATTGTTCATTGTTCTCCCCACAGGCCTGAAAGGCGCGTTCATATGCTATTTTTCTGTGTTCTTATCACTGGTACAGCTGTATCCATCAGACAAATGCTAGAGTACACTTGTCCTTTTTCTGCATGATTAGGAGAGAATTATATTGTTTCATGTCTCAAAACCTCCTTTGGCAACTATAACTTCTTATTAATTTATTGAAATTGGCAAATTGACTGTGTGGGAAGAGATTCAACAGTTGCATCATTTGGATCTGGATTAGTTCCTGACTGGATGTGAGATATTTCTGTTGTAGGCAACATACAGTCAATTTGAGATGCTACCTGCCCATGTTTGGAGCTGTCTACCACTTGGAACTCTCAGAAGAATAACTGCAACTAGATCTCAATTTATAGCATAGAACTATTATAGAAATACAGTGTTGAATAAATCACGTGTGCTTTTTAGGAAAGATAGCTGTTACCATAATCTCCAAAAACCATGATCAGACCTTAAAGGTTTAAAAAAAGAAAAAAAAAAGGGAGAGAAGTAAAAAACAGAGAAGTGATGAAGAAAGTTTGAAGTTGCTCTGTAAAGACTAGTTATAATGCTTTTTAATTGATTATCAAAAAGAGAAAATGTTAACAGTGAGGGTATGGAAACTAATTGCAACAAATCTAAAAGTTTAAAATTAATTGGTTTTGAGAATGTCCAGAAGCCTTTTTAATGATATATTACATACGTAAGGCTTCATTATTAAGAGGTAATACGGTGAAATCAAGTTCTTCTGCTGAATGATTTTAAGACCTAAGGAAACAAAAAAGTCCTGAACAGATCATTGGAATAAAATCTCTATTGATCTTTCTTCCACTTTTGGACTTCTTTATAAAAACTGTAATACTACTGATAGTATCTACTCTTTGAAACTTCACATGAAATAATTTGAATATACTTGAATTATGGAATTGTTTGTAAACGGTCTGAAGGAAATGTTACTTTGACTTCTGCAAATACAGAATTAAGTTTTCTTTTTAAAAATAAGAACAAAACCAAAATCAACCAACCAACCAAAAAACCCAAACGAAAACAACAACCAAACCCCACCTTAAGTAACTCAGTGTTATTTCTGTTTCCTAAGTGGAAGAAACAGCACCTGAAAAAAATGAGTGGAAAGTAAATTATCCTGGGGATGAGAGTGTGTAACACACCAAGGACAAAGAGAGAGGAGACTAGCGGGCCTTGGGAAATCTTTATAATGTATAAAACCTTTTCCTGTCGTCTTCTCCAGCAGAAGTAGCATTTGCTTTTGGCTATGTACCTGGACACCAGATTTAAAAATAGCTGGGCTCCTTCCTGCCTGAGGAAGAGAGAAAGACGTAAGTCAGATTTATTGGCTGACCTACAAGCTTTACATTTAATTTCTTTCTGGTCACATTTCTTGAAGACATTGCTTTACAGACAGGGTGGTCAAAGCAGCAGTTCCACTGCTGATCCACATTAATCTAGATATTTACAGGCTTATATGCAAGCGTATTTGTTCAGGTGCTGCATTCAGAGGAATACATGCTCCTTCCCAAACATTTATGTACACAAAAATACTTTGCACAAATATTCACAGAAAAGTAAACCAAAATTAATGCTTGCTTAATAATACAGGGGGGAATTTCCAAAGTGCTTAGGATTGCTTGGATTTATGCTCCCTGATGTTTGTGTGAGCTTTCACTGCAGGCAGTGATAAGAAAAAGAGTCAGAGTTACCTTAACCCTTTAGAAAATTATATAAATCTTTCCTTGCACTTGTTTTCTTCAGAATTGTTGGGGATATGTTTATGTGGCAGTATATAAGACGTAGAGATTCTTCTGCTTGTAGGATGTAAATACCATCATATGACTTTGGCATTTCGTCATGAACTTGGTCTCTGAGACAGCCTCTGCAAACTGCGTGGTCGGGGAGATAGTAAGATGAAGGACAGATTTTTATGACAGTATTTATTAGAGTAGTAATTTTGGGGCCTTGTATATTTGTACTGCATGAGATGGTTCATTCCAGAAGAGTCGTCCTGAAGCATCTTCAGAGACACAGCCACAACTGGCTCATTTTTGGGGGGCAACTGAGGAAGTGTAGGAATTGGTTTCATATTTGGGGAAATTTAGGAAGCATATACTCTTCAGTAAAGCTGCTCAAGATGATAATGTTTTTGCTGCCATTTGTTCCTCAAAAAATAAATACCTATCCTAACAATATTTTACTGTTAAAAAAAAAAAAATCCACTCATGATCTTAACTGTGTGATCTATGATAGTTTATGTAGGGCTCATAGATTAATGTAAGTTTTGCAACATAATTTACCTATTAATGATGATGGCATCCAATCATATGATTAAAATACACATCTGAAATTTATATAATGACTGATCATGTATGTCTACATAGTTGCAGATATGCACACTCTATATAAATATATATAAATATGCATTAGGTTTTGTGTATAGTACCTGTCATTTAAATATACAAAGACATATGAACTTCACAGAACTTTCCCATTTTGGGAGATGTTTCCATCAGCTCTCATACCCACTGCACTGCATTGGCTTCCAGCACCACAGTCAGCGTGACTTCTAATTTTAAGAGTAAATCCATGTATAAAAACAGAGGTATTTGGCATGTGCTTGCATACCTGTCTTAACTCATTCTAGTTAGCATGATAAAATAACAGTGAAGCTGAGATGGCATGAGTTTTTATATATATCAAAACCAGAGTGCAAACTCTCCCTCAGCTGTGGTTATGAACTGTGATCACAGACACAGGGCAGAACCCACAATGCTATGTATTCACTGCTGTTGTTACCTGGATTAGTTTAAACTAGGATGTTTACTGTCACGTATGCTGCAATCACCATTTAAATTTCTCTTTTAGTTTGATTACATCTTAAGTCACTGTAGGACTTTCAAAAAATCCTTCTCCATACCACTGAAAAGAAAGAAAGAAAGAAAGAAAGAGAAGATACTAACTTCCAACCTTTCTGTTAGAAGACAGCATTTTTGAGAGCTGGAGGGAAAGTACTGTGACTAAAAGCTGCTGATTACACTACAATTCATGAATTATTAAGTAATGAGGTATTTTTCCAGGTAAGCAGTTAAAACTCCTGTCACTTTTTGATCTGGTGATTCCAAAGCCATGATGGTGTCTGCATATATATTGTGTGTCTGGCTCCATAAACAACATAAACAGTCATTTATGGAGCCACACAAAGTTTTTTATCTGTTCAGATACCGGCCTTCTTCATTTTCAGTTGATCCACATAAACAGGGTGGTCAAATGACTAGAAAGTTCCTGACATCTTAAAGAGGATTTCGGAGTCAGTCTAAAGTGTCATTCACTGGCTGCTAGAGTTGGAGTTTGGTGGGGTAAACTGAATACGGTTGTTTTCTGGGGTCTTCCCATAGCAGCGGGGCAGATACTGTTTAGTGGCTCAAGCCAGTAGCTTCCTAAGTGAACTTGTGTCTGGATGTGATTTAAACAATTTCTTGTGTGGAGAGTAAAATTTATTATCTGAAAAAGCTGTAAAATGACTGCATGTTCTGCACACCCTGCTATTTAGGATCTGTCAAAAGAGGACAGATCTAGTCTGCAATGACATGGAAACAGGCGTATTAAAATAGCTGACTGTTGAAATAAAATAGTAATGACGGGATGAGATGACATGGTCAAAAACTTTTTAAAGAACCAGCACCTAGTTCTAAAAATGGATCTGCCCCTGGACAATTGCTTTCTTTACAAGTAGGATCAAAAGTTTACATGATTGGAAAACAGGTCTGTTTTCCTTGTGATTCTTAATTTCTTGTTCTCTGGGCACATGAGGTGTCATAGAAAGGCTAGGAACTTTGCAGCTGCAGCTGAATACTCTTTGGTTTTACTATATGAATAAATTTGCATTCAGCTGAGAATTTATTTTTAACAAATAAGCTGTTTTACAGCTGAGCAAAATCTATGATCCTAAGTGCTAAGCTATGAGCGAAACACTTGAAAAGTTGGAAACAACAACAAGTTGGTTGTGAAATCAAATTACTCCACTAACAGTAGAAAGGGTTCTTAAGTAACCCTTGGTTTAGTCACCAAGCTTTTGTAACTATGGCCCTCTGTTTCTGATGTAGCTATTTCCAATACCAAAAGGAAACTGTGAGTAGAAGTCTTAAGATGCAGTGTGATTAAGTCAAGGACGTAAAGACATGGATCTCTGAGGACCAAGGATGTGAATCCAAGTAGGACTGATTTGCTTTCCAGTTTTTTAAGAGCTCATGATGAAACACACAACTCTGTCAATAGAGCTCAAGAGATAGCTTTTACATTGGAGTTACACGATGTCTGTAATAAGGTTCAGTTATCGTGCTTAACTGTATGTGAGGGATCTGCAAAAATTTTCCAGATTTGTAGGAGAAGAATAAAATGAATGCAGTCTGCTTTACATAACTGTCTGCAGTGAACAATAAAAGGGCTGTAACAGGGATCATTTCTTCGCATATGGAAAAAATATAGGTTTTCTATATACTTGTAATATATTTGCTTAAAATTTATTGCATGAATATTTAAAATATATATCCCCTGTATAAAATACTATATGTTTAAAATAGGACAACTTTGCCAATTTTCATAATATTTCAAATATGTGGCATAACAAAATGCATTCAAAGTATCATTAAAAATTGATACTTTTGGAACATTTAAAATGTAGTTCTGTCTTGACTATTTTTAAAAAGCATGTGTACAGAGGGTTTTCAGATATATAATTGATAAGCAAAAAATGGACATCCCTCTCCCCTTCTGTGGAACCTGTGATAAGATTTAGTCAAGAATTATAGCATACAACAGACGGAAGGTATGTTCATGTTATGACCCTGTGCTTTGTGTAGTAGCGGTGTAATATTTTCTACCAGCTAGGCTCTCTAGAAAGTCCTGACTTTTCTGTACTCTGATGATGCAAAGTATCCATAGGCTTGGCTAAACCCAGATAAATCAGCTTTACAGCTGTTTTGCATTGCCAAGGGGAGTGCAAAGCAGCTGGAACTTATTGCTGAATCTGGTCTTATATCTTTTCAGTGCCTTCAGAAACCAATGTGGTTGTTGGGTTTTTTTTAAACATACAGCAGGTTGCTGTGTGTAACACTACTCTAGAATGCTGTGGGAAAGGCTGTGTTATATCCTGAAAAGAGAAGCCAACGTGGTTCAGAACTAACAGCTCCTTGATGTGCAGTACTCGGGCCAAGCTCTGCCTTCAGAGATAGGATATAAGTAACTGAGAGCAATACACTTTCTTTGATGGACATACTTTATTCTTGGAAGTCGCTCAAAAATGAACCTGGAGCACTAATTCCCTGATGGCAGTTTAACAAAAAGAGAGAGAATAACTGAAGGGACAGAAAATCATATAACGGCCAAACAGTGTGGGGGTAAGTTGTGCCTGAAGCTGAACAGGAAATAGATTTCCTGGCCTGCAGAAAAAAAAAAGAAACAACAAAAAAAAAACCACTAAGAGGAAGGGGGATGTAGAACTTTTTTCTACTTTGTATTTGGATGAAAATAGCAATTAAGAAAAAAAAATTATGAACAAGGCTCTTTTATCCTTAGGTTAAACTTAAAGATTCCTTCTGCTTTGCACGAGACTGAGGTTCAAGACCTCTTATCTCTGAGTCCAGCCAGGACTTAAACTTCAAACTGATATTGAGTCTCCTGGTGTCTGGGCTTTCGGATGTTGGAGAGAGAGGGCTAATGGTGAGAAATCTTGGTGTTTAAATAGAATTTGTGTCTTGGACATAGGATGCTTTCCTTGAAGTTTAAATTGATATGCTCCTACAAAAAGTTTGGTTTTGGCAAATCTGCACTATTCGAAGAGAAACACTTTTGTTGCGGAAAAAAAAAAAAAAAGAAATTAAAAAGATCTGAACAGCTGCAGTTATGTGGCCATTTTGGGCCAAATCTGCCTGGGCATGCCAGCACCTAAATCCTGTGATTCATCTTCTAAGCATTTAACATTGAAATTCCATTCCTCAGGAGACATGTTCGGCTCCTGTCCAGCACCAGCCTTTCCAGCATCCTTGCTTTGCTGTGCCAAAGTTCCTCTGGTGCCAAAAGTGTTACGGCTTGCTGTGCCCAGAAACCCTTTGCCTGTGCTGGCAGTGAATGCCTGCGTGCCTGCCAAATGATGCCATGTCAGACACTGCACTCTGGGTATTCTCTTGGCTGAGTCACCAACAGTGTGAGAATCCACCTGTGTTTACTAAGCCCACCTCATAAATAGTGCCAGCTCTCTGAGCAGAGGCAGTGCTGCCATGGCAGCTGCCATCTTCTTATCTCATTGCTCAGGATTTCGTCTCATGCCCAGGACACCAATTGTGTTTTTTTTTTCCCCTCTGACTAAAGCAAGTCAAAGGCACACTTCTGTGAGGATGCCTCACCACTACGATGTGGGAGAAAGCAGATGATGCTTTTACAGAATCCTAGAATAGTTAGAGTTGGAAGGGACCTTAAAGATCACCTAGCTCCAGCACCTCTGTCATGGGCAGAATTACCTCCACCAGACCAGGTTACTCAAAGCCCCATCCAACCTGGCTTTGAACACTTCCAGGGATGGGACCTCAATAACTTCTCTGGGCAACCTGTTCCAGTGTCTCACCACCCTCACAGTAAAGAATTTCTTCCTAATATCTAATCTAAATTTCCCCTCTTTCAGTTTAAAACTATTACCTTCATCCTATCACTACAGTCTCCCATAAAGTGTCCCTCCCATCTGTCCTATGGACCCCCTTTCAGTAGTGGAAGCCCGCTACAAGGTCTCTCTGAAGCCTTCTCTTCTCCAGGATGAACCCCAACTCTCTTGGCTTGTCTTCACAGGAGAGATGCTCCAGCCCTCTGATCATCTTTGTGGCCCTCCTCTGGACTCAATCCAACAGGTCCACGTCCTTCCTATATTGTGGGCCCCAGAGCTGGACACAGTACTCCAGGTGGGGTCTCACCAGAGCAGAGTAGAGGGGTAGAATCACCTCCCTCGACCTGCTGGTCATGCTCATTTTGATGCAGCTCAGGATGTGGTGGGCTCTCTGGGCTGCCAGCATGCACTGCCAGCTCATGTCGAGCTTCTCATCCACCAGCGCTCCCAAGACCTTCTCATCAGGGCTGCTCTCTTTCTGCCCATTCCATGGATGCTGTTAAATTGTGCAGTACTCCAAAGACTGCCTGCATAATAGTGCTTCATCCAAGATTTTGAAAGGTTCACTAGAAGAGCGACTGTAGGTCAACTTTCTCTCATGCTGGGTCTGTGCCTGGTTATTTCACATGCTGTCTTTGCTCCAGTTTCTATTTAATTATTCCTTGTGAAACAGTTAACAGGAGGGACTGCACCTATTTCTCTACAAGCTGTAGCACATTTCAGAACAAGCAAACAGCTTGTGGATATTAGGGGACAGGAAAGCTAAGCAGCTTGTTTAAAGTCTCACCAAGAGGTTCTGACAGCTGGAAATGGAACAGGCACCTTTTGATGCTTCACCCTGTATTTTAGCCCTGAACTGTTTTCAGGGTCCTTGATAGTGCTACAGATATTTTGAACTGTGATGTTTTCCCACAAACTGAGCATTTGCTGTCTTCATTTTCTCCTGCATGGGGCACTTTTACATGGCTCTAAGTGTGCGATGGCAGTTGTGATCATAAGTCACTTCTCTTAATTTGCAGGAAGGAAAAGTACCACAAGGTAGAAAGGTAGAAGTGAGTATGACTTATTACAAGTCATACTTGTGAATGCAAGAATTACAAAGTGAATGCAGCTATTCATGTGATTTCTGGATCCTCACATGCATCCCTTGCTTGTCAAGGGAATTTGTTCTTGTGTCGTATACCTCCTTGTACATCCTGGAAATTCTGGTTTCTTACTTCCCTTTCATGCTAAAGTACTTTTTTCTTCAGGGAAGATGATAGATATGTGTTTTTTCCTTGTGAGATGTTTAGCTCCTCTGAGTACCTTCTGGTCAGGTAGACATTGTTCTCAGCTGTTTTCCTAGGTATAATAATTCAGAGACTGTCTGGAAAACACTGGGGCTGAGTCACAGGCTATTTCTGAGGAGAAGGGAGGTTGTACTTAATGTATAGTGGGAGCTGTATAGAGCTGCCTCAGAAGGGTTATTTTCCCATCAGGGTACTGAATAGTGTCTGTGGCTTCACAGCTCTTGTGGTCTGTAGACTTCACACCATAGAGCTCTAGTGGCAAGGGACAAACATGGCTTTGTTCTTCATTTCCTACAAATTTAATTATTTTTAAGGAATTGCAAACTTGATTGTGAACACGATTTGACATATATTCTTTGTTGATTTTTAAATTTCCATTCTATTAAGTGGTTTGACAGTTAAAAACTTTGCCATGGAAATCATAATCTGCTGTAACTAAATACATAAAATCCAATAATAAAATTTTGGGGAAAACCCCTGAAGACATTCATAAAGTAATATAGAAAAATGTAAATCATTCAAAGAAACACCAAAACATCATGTAATTCATAATTATGTTAGTCAAATAACCATGAATTGTTTTTATTAATAGAAAAAAAGCCAAATTATATCTTATAGACTAAGCAAGTATTAGAAAACCGTATCTCCAGAGATCTCCCTCATGTGCAGAAGCACAGAAAGCAGTATCCTCCGTGAAGAAGGTATCTTTCTCTAACTCTTATTCCAAGAGTGAGGAGCAAGTGTAGGTACTAGCATCTTCTCAGGTAATAAAATTTAGGTACAGAATTGTTTGGAGGGGAAGGGGTCAGCCATAGGCATTTGGACTCAGTCAACTGAAATTGGTAAGAAACTTATGCTTGTTCTTACGTAAAGCTTGTAAAGGACAGCAAAAAACCTAAAAAATATATGATGCTACTGGATCAAATAGTTTTAAATGGTTTCTGAAAATGTATTTTCATTCAGAGTCTTAGTTATCTCTTTTCCTGGTTTCTCACTGTAAGTAAACAGTGTTGTTTAAATTCATATTTTAATTTTTCTCTCAACAGTTCTGGATGGGTCACGTAGATGTTGCTTATCATTAAATGGCATCGAATGCGCAACTTATAGAAAGAAGGATTGCTTCCTATTTTTCTTGTTGTCTATTAAATAACTACAGGTTCAATTAATTGGAAGTTAAACCCAGAGGCATTTTTCTAACTGTGGCCAATAATATATAGACCTTGAAAACCTTGCTAATTAATGTAATGAGCAATGTATTTGAACGGAATAATAAACAATCCAGCCAGATCAAATCCTTTTCAAGCAAACCAGATGCTAATACTTTTCAGCAAAGTTCCAATGAAGTGGTTAGCTTGCCAGGGGAGAAAAATATGTGCACCTTTACTGTTTGATTATGATAATTAAAAATAAATATCCAGAATTACTAAGAATTTCTTACAGCTCTTTCTATCCATCAAAATCCTGGACTGCTATAAATCTCAGGAGAAAGCCTTTTCTCACAAGAGTTATTAGAACAATTCTAAATCAGCTGCTGGCCAAAATGAACCTCTAAAGTTTTAGAAGTTCATAAAACGTTAAGTACATATTTCTTAGGCTGTTCCTGGTTGTTCTGGAGGACAGCTTAATCCGTCCTCTCGTCAGCATTGTTTTTTTTCTCCCCAAGGGGATATTCTACAATATGTTTCCTTTGACATGTAATATGACTGCAGTTCAGTGTAATCACTTGCAAGATGATAGCGTGAATTATATAAAAGAAATGTTTTGCAGTAAGATTTTGGTTATTTCAGGAAAAGCTAACTGTTAGGCCTAGTGAACCAAACCTGTAAAATTCCTGAATGTTGGCTGAACTAGTGAGTGCAGGACTTTTTTATGCAGTTTGAGTTTAGAGAAAGCAAAAGCAGAAACCTGAATGGAATGCTGAAGTGATTATTCGAGCTCATGTTGGATGAAGAGCTGCTATAAGACCCATCTCAATTTTACCTTTATTTTGCTAAACTATATATAGATTAGGCACAGTCATGTCCATTAGTAATTTCTGTCTTCCTCTCATGTAAGCATAAAACTAGTTTAACAGAGTTTCCTGGGAAGAGCACGATGCATCCAAAACACACAAGTCCTCATCCAGCTTCCTGTCTGTAGGTAATGCTGCAGTCATTTTGGATTAGCGATAAACGCTCATGAAATTGGAAACAGGTTCTCCCAGCTTTACACAAGAATCTACAAAAACATGAATACTTGTACCTAGAAAGTGTGATTCCAATTCAAACATCATAAAATAATATACAGTGCATGCTTAACTGCATGCAGGGCCATAAGAACATATTAAATGACATTGCCAGATGCCAAAGACAAATATGGTTTCAGCATTCAGATGTATAAGAATCTGGAGGAGACTATGGCTTAACTTGAACTACTGTCAGGGCTTTATTTCTGTAAAATTATTTTCTTACCCCATCACTTTTTGCCCTCAGTTTCTGTTATCATTCCACTTGTTCCTGGCGCATATGTTGCGATGTTATATCATATGTCTGAAAAAGCTCTAATACAGCCTGTGCACCATTCAGCTGTGCTGGCTGGGTGACCTCTTCTCACCATTCGTTGAAGCCCTTGAGTGTGCAAGTCCCCTCCTGGAGGTGCAGAGTGATAGAGATGCTCGGGGAGTCCTCATCAAGTCTAATGTATGTTTTTTTTTTTCACAGGCTGCATAAGTGAATTGCCACCCACGAGCTTTCAGCTGAACAGGTTTCATTTTTGCAGTCAAGTTATGTGAGGTGGGAGATCTGAGAGAGGAGAAGGTGGATACAGTCATTTTTAGTCCTTCGTACAGCTACAGTAGTTTCTACGGGGTACTACTGGGATCACAAACCCGATGATTAGAAATGTTGATCTGAACACCAGCCCCGTGCAATTTGAGAGAAAAACACAGGTACAGTGAGTAATTTGTACTCTTCGTTATTCTAAGGACTTAGAGCATGAAACTATATTCAAATTTAGAATCCAAACTAAAGACATATGTCATAATTAAATGATGCAAGTTTGGAGGGAATAATCTGAGAAATCACTTACTCTGGGTATCTCATAAAAAATTGGGGAGTGGGGTGGGGGGCGGGCCATTTGCCAGCACGAAAATCTAAATCTGGAGCTCAGATGAAGCAGTCCAATGTGAAAAATCAACATCTTTTTGCTTATACTTCCTGAAATGTTTAGGCTGATGCTAGCAAACCAACTTTTTCAACCTTAAGGTAAAATAACAATGAAAAAAGGATATGAGGAAAACCTGTAAAAATGACAAAACTAGCCAGACTGCTGTCTTCTAAAATACTTTCTCTCATGTTTGAAATGAATTAAAGTTTTCTGAGGCTTTTGGAGTGTCCTTGAATTATAGTGTTGGTACCAGATGATAACATCTGTCCCAGTAGGAACTGGATTGGAACAATATAAACCAATGACCTTCAGCTGAAAACAAAGGATCCCCCTTACTTACAGTTGCAAATATGGGTTAAAATCCTATGAGTTGGAAATTTATTTTTTTTTTTATCACTTGCTGATATTGTTGCCTCTGTGTGCGAACTGCAGACTTGCAATCACAATTGCTTTGTATCCTGTAATTTGTCACACCAATGGAGTTTTTAGGTTCTCACATTTAACGCTAATTTTGTGATACTGGGGTGGTCATCAATTTGAGAGAGCACACTTAAAGAGCCTTGCTCTCCTAGTGATCCACAATGACCATTCATCATATCTCACGTAATATGCTTCTCCTAGAAGTCCCAGGGCAAGTATTTCAGCTCTCTCAGCAGCCAGAGCTGGGACTGAAAAGCCTTACAGTAAGAGCGCTTGCGAAGGGTCTGCAGCTCTGAGGGGCTCGAGCGGGGATCCGAGCGCTGTTAATCCACATCCCTGGCCAGCACTCCTGCAAGCCGGTGGGCAAGTCTTCAGCCATTTGCTTTTCCTTCATAACCTGCAGTAAGAGCTCTTACTTTGCAGCAGAACTTTGAATTTTCTTGGCAAAAGCTTTCAATATGAATGGAAATTTCAGTTGCCCGGGAAGAGACTCATATTTTATTCTGGACCCTCCTCCTTTATAGATACAACTCCAAAAGTTACAGTTACCATTCCCTCCCCCTCTGTGGTTTTCTTATGGAGCAGGATGAGAAAAGACGTGATAAGAAACCAAACCTTTACCACCAGGTACTTCACACTATGAGATGGATTTTCTGTACTGTTTGAATAGTCCATTTTCTTCTACAATATCTAATTTCACAGATACAGATGATATGGAAGGAATAGGGAAGACTTGTGTATTTACTGGTAAAAGTCTCTCAAATTTATCTGTTGTGGTACTTGGGAAAATCATTCTACCACTGTTACTTTTCTTTCACATGCAAGAGCAGTGGCAGAAGCATATAATGTTATTTCACGGTTACTTTTCAGATTTACTTTGATAATCTCAAATTATGTGTGATGTGCTGGACAATTCCCCTTGGATAATGCCTTCAATTGTCTGTCTGATCTCAGATATTTATCTTTAAAATGCTTTTTCTCAAACAGACACGGTAAAGCTTTGTGGAGTTAATAAATAAGTAATTTTATACCAGGTTTCTGTTTTAGATATTCTTGATTGTGTTTCTGTCCCTTTTCCTATTTCAGGCCAGTTCTTTTCCTCTACCTTGTCCCTTATCTGTGAGCAAAGCTGTTCAGTTTTGCAAGAATAACAGAGACTTTTCTCTAGGATTTAATTACTCAGATTTTCAGATTCCACTCTCATTCCCAGAGAAATGAGTTAACTGTTAAGATAGTTATGATATTATCATAGTTTCTGGTACCAATGTCATCTAAATATTAACTGCAGATTGAGTTGCGCTGGTATTACTGAGGGATTAATTTTACCTGAGGTCATTTTTTAACCCAGAAAAGAAAAATAAAAATCCAACACAATCAAGAACAACAAAAACCCCAACCCCTAGTTGCAGGTAAGCTCTGAGGGGGCTAGGTTGCATTTGGAAAGTTAAATAAATAAACAGAGGGACTACTGGCTAGATTCCATGAGCCATGCTTAGACTTTCACAAAGCCACAGTTGAAGTGCTGTTTTGCAGAACCACTGCACTCTGAAGGTCATAAGGACAAAGTAGGTCCATCAGGGAAAGCATTTTAGGTTAAAAAAATATAAAATAAAAAAAAAAATGATGATTTGGGCATGCGTAATCTTTATGGCACTGCAAACATAAAATGCACTAGCTCAGGTGGCATGCTTTTTGTCAAACTGCTGGCCTGCTTTTCTTTAGGGGATCTGGAGACATACAAAGCTGTGTAAATGGAATTCCTGATATCTAAAGCTTTCCATGCTGTGTTGCAGCTCTGTTTGTTCTGCAGTTTGTTCTTACTGCACTGGTGGAACCTGGAGCCTAACCAGTCAGCAGGGTGTGACCTGGGGTGGGCTGGGAATTGCCCTGCAGTACCAGGTGCTCTCTCAGCTACTTGGTTTGTAAATTGCTCCACCTTCTTACCCATTGTGAATGCCAAAACCTTAATTACTGACACCCAGGTCAGTGAAAGACCAACTCAGTCTGGGTCTTAGTCACAGCTGTGTGACAGTGACTAGTGAGAGATCAAGAGAGCAAGGTCAATGAATCTTCTTGCTGGATTTCGTAATTGCTGAGATTTTTGTGGGCTTCTGTTGTTACTCCTGGATCTTCAGCCATAGTAGCTTTTTTTTTTGAAGACCAGAGACATGGCAGGAGGTAAGGATGACCAAAATTCAGGTCTGCGCTTAGGGTTACCCATATTAGATGTTGTGGTTTAGAGGTCTCTGCAGCATTCCTTCCTCAGAGGAACTGCTGAATAAAAGAAGATAATAAAGTACTTCAGTCATCCATTTTAACGAAAGAGAGAAAAATATTTCTTGATTGTGCCATTTTATTATTTTTTTTTCCATTCCCAAGGGACTGGTGTAACTAACATTGATTTCTTTTGCATTGGATTTGTAATCATTGGAGGGGGCTCTGGCAGTGGAATTTTAACCCTTCCTTCTCTCAACAGCCTTTATGCTGACCTTAATGTTTCCCATGGGAAATAAGAGAATTTGCTTAATCTCTTTGTATGGGGCTAGCCATGAGTTATTGAAAATGACCTGTTGTTATTGTGCCAATGAATAAAATGTCACAAGTAATTTTGGCAGAACTAAAGAGTAAGCTAATTGAAGGACTAGTCAGTGAAAGTCAGAAAAATTTCATCTGTTTTTAATATGTACCAAGGCTCAAATTCAGCTTTTATTTCACCTATAAAGATATTAACTCTGAAGTATACACACCTCTTTCTACTACTAGCTATGGCACAATTTTTTATGAAGTTGCATTAAGCAATCTGATCAATAATCAAAGCCATCAAGGTTAGAACTTAAAGGCAAATTGCATTGCTAATTCCTACTTTGGAAGAAACCTTAGACTTTTGAAAGGAACAGGCTTTTCTTAAAAAGATTATTTTTAGGGGATATCTAGGAAAAAAAGATTAGCAAAACCATTTTGCAACCGGTGATGTAGGATTACGTATTTATGAATCTCCAGGCCATATGTTGCATGGAGTTGCAGCAGTTACTTATCCTTAGAGATGGCTGCTCATAACTTAAGAATGTGTAAACACAGAACACTCCCTGAATAAATGCTGTTGGTAGGAGCCAAGAGCTCTGCAAGTTAACAAAGAGTTATTGTTGCTGTTATTGTTTGGGATACCTTTTAATGGAATCGAAGAACCAAGACGCAGCAGTTTTAGACAGGAACTGACTTCTTACAATGGGGAAAATTTGCACAGAGGCAGCACTTGGTTTGCAAATTGTTTACTGGTAAATGAGATCATTCTGCTATCTACACACTCCCCAGCACCTTTTGATTTATAAAATCCCAATGGACTGTGGCCTTTCGTTTCTATCACAACTTTAAAAAAGGGCCTGGCTAGCGCAGAATTGCAGAGTTTAATTTCATGTGAGGTTCCTGCCAGTTTATACCCTTTATTCTTTTAATGTGTGTCATGAAAAGAAAGCTGCTACCTCCATCAGGATTTTCTGAAGAACAAAGCATGAGGACAAATTCTTTTCGGCATTATACCAAGGCAATGTGACTAACTTTTAAAGGACTGTATGATGTAACTGGGAGCAGTTTGGCTTTTGCTGTGCAGTATATATATATAATAGAGATGAATGGAAAAGTCAGCAAGGGACTATTTTAGGCTGAGTGTGAGAAATTGTTTCTTTACAGTGAAATCTTTTATGATACAGAATAGTCTCTGGAGGAAAATGGTGGGAGCTCCTTTACTCAAGTCATTAAAAACTAGACAAACCTTTAGGAACACAGTGTGGAGCAGTCTTGAATTGGCAAAGATATGAACTAATACCTACAAGCTCTTTTCCACCCCTACTTTCCATGAAAGACAGATGGATAGATTGATAACCATTGAGGTGGTTTTAGCTAATGCAGCTTTTTATACTTGCCAGACCAGGTTTTCAAGTCATTTGGACAACTGTGTCTGAAGTGGTTCATAAATTACACCACATTATGCCAACAAAACTCTTTTCACTTCAGGGACGTGGCTTCAGCAGCAAAAAGTCAGTATGTCCACCATTGTCCTTACCGAGACTTTTTTTTTTTTTCTCTTGGGCAGCTAGGTCCATGTGAAATACCTTCCTGTGAACTGTTTGAAGAGACATCACTAAGTACCTGTTAAACATCACCCAGACTGAGCCTGTCTATCACCTTCCCTTGTAGTTGCTCTTAAAAGTGCCTGGCTCAGAGAATCTTTTTAGTGAGTTTTAGAGTAGTCGATGTGCCTTGGCCCCACCAACCTCACCTCCATGGTAGAGAGGATTTATTTACTTGTAGGGAGCATGGGGAAATATTAGAATTAACTGAAAATGAATTGGAAGGGAGTTTCTACCTAACCAAAAAGGTAAGGAAGCTTAGAAATTAAATAAGAGCATACAGATGGAAACATTTTCCATTGCTGCTATGGACCTTTTTATAGAGAATTTGAGCCATGTAATACTTGCTTTTTTGTTTGCCTTTCACAGATCCTTTAAAAGTGGTTCATGAGTACTGATGAGAACCTGTGGTCTATGTTCACAAACAGCCATGAAAGTAAACAGTTAGGAGTGGTCAGTTGTTCCGTATAGTGATTTTTGTTTACCAAAAGATATCTAGGTTTTCTTTACTGTCTTCTCACTCCCATCAGTTCAAGTTTTTGAAGTTGACAACTCCAAGTCATATTTAAGCAGTATGTCTTACCAGAAAAATTCTGGGCAGCTGATACTTGTTTTCAGTCTCTGCTTCTGACTGAAAAAGTGCCTCTGCTGTAGTCCCATCTGAGGACCTGCAACAGCAGGCAAGAAAAGAGAGAAGAGTATCTGCTTCCCTTTCAGTAAAGACTCCTCATTACTACAGGACAATAATTAGTGGTTTATGCCGTGTGATTTTTCCTGATCTTATTAATTATTTGGCAAGATCTAACCTCTTTTCAAAGATTTCTGTGACCCACTTGGATTTAAGGAATCCTTTTGGAGTCTATGAAGACACTACAGGGCTACTGCTAAGCTCTGTCCTCACTAATGCTCTGTCAAGGGCCATTTCTTTGTTTTATATGAGTAGAGTGCATGGTGGTGTTATGTTTGTAAGCATGGAGGGGAAATAAAAGGTAGTCATTGCCACTTGTTCTGTTTAAAGTAATTGTTTCAAGAGTAGATACCAAGAGGAATATGATACACCTGTACAATGATTGGCTATCAGAAACTGAATAGGAGCTACTTCAGCACAGGTGTTTCTGATGGTGGTAATTTCTTTGTAATCTCTTTCAGGTGGAAAATCTATTGGCTGATTATGTTAGTCTCTCTTTCTCCTGTTCCATGGCTGATCAGGATATACACCCTAGCTGGAGGTGGCTAAAATATCAGGTAAAGATTAAATCTATTTTATTATTTAAACCATGTTTGGCACTGGCAATTAAGAAACTGTAAGTTTGGTTATTTAGTGAAGCAGTATGCTGGGGTCATTCTGTGTGAGAACTAGCTGTAGCCAAAAAGGCTCAGGTGAAGAGTGGGAAGTGTGGGAGAAAGCAGAGGCAAGGATGTTTTCTCTAAAACAGTGTTCTGGATTAATCTTCACATAAGATTTCTTTGCTTTTTATGTTTGGGTTTTTTTGTGGGTTTTTTTGTTTTAAATGAGAGATATAGTTAATGGTAACTAACTCCATGTTTAGAATGAAACCAAAAGGGGAACAAAATTGCAAGGGGCTCAAGTGAAACGTGATTATTACTGCCTTTATTAGAAATGTTCACAAAACTTTTAATTAATCAGATTCAAGGTTATAAACCATAATTCAGTGTTAGCATGGTTTCCAACAAGACCACTGCTGCTTACTACTGTCACTCAGGCACTTTCAGATGAGCTGAGAGACATCTGCTCATCTTTTTTCATTTAATTCAAAGGAGTACTTTTTAGGTAAAATGAGAAAGAAATTTGGAAGAGGAAGCAAAGATCTTAACCAATGAATAATTATTATTACAGAAATACTCAATAATTATCATGCGAAAGATCTGACAGGACATAAACTGTGTTGAAAAATCCCCTCATCTTGTTAGGTAACCTGCCAAAAGCTGAATATATCCTAATATGTCATTTGCCTTATTGTACTCATTTAAATCTCATGAACTAATACGGGGGGGAAAAATCTTAGATCAAACTATTTTTAGCTGCCAGTGTGTGATGAGGACCTTTTTCCAGTACACTGGGGTAAAGAAATGGGCAATGAGAAGGAAAGCTTGATGTAGCTCCAAAAATTCCTTTTTTTTTTTTATGGCATAAGCTGTGGACTGTGGAACCAGTTGGGAGCAAGAAAACCAATTGCCACCCTGACTGTCCTGGCAATTTGGGGTTTTGGCAGAGAAGCTGGGAAAGGTTTCCAGCTGGGGAATCATGGGGGAATCACTCTGCCTGGGAAAAGGCCTGGAAAGGACTAGCACATGTGAGGAAGAGGGCCCTACTCTTTAAGAGGGCAGCCTCAGAGGAATTGGTACAGCCAGTCCCACTGCTGTGTGAGGTTATACTGGGAATCATGCTGCGGATGCCAACATGTTAAAAGCAGTACTCTTTGGAAGGACTTCTTCAAGCCTCTTTGAAAGTCCTTATGTTTTCTTGAGGCAAAGTAATCAAAATATCTTATATTAAAGCAATCATCTGAGGCAGCAAAATGAAGTACTTTGAGCCTATTTTATGAGCCACGTCTCTCTCCCTCTGGCTCTCTCGCCACACGTATCTGTGTGTAACCTATTTTGAGTGCACAGTATTTGAGCTCTAACACCATTTGAAAGTGTTACACTTGGCACAAGTTAGAGAATTTCTAGCATGCCAGGTAAAGCCTGAGTCCTTTGGAAAGAGGAGATGCCAGTCAATCTGGTTTGCAGCAGGGGTTATGTATCATTTGTAAGTTCTTAATCATATCACAGAGTTTTGAAATGATGTCCTTGGAGGGCTCAGCCTGTTGTTTTCATCCGCTGACTGGCTCTGTTTAAGCACTGGGAAGCCAATAATTTGGGAATCATCACTCTGTCCTTCGCAGAAGGTGTTAGGACTTATGAGAATACGAACAGAGCTTGATAGGTTGCAAATGGCTAAAGACTTCAGTTTTCAGATGGGCTATGCACTTTGAGTAGGATCATGATAAACAGACAGCAGTCCTGGTGGGCCTGATTTCTCAGCAGTACCTCAAGCGAGGCAGATCTGTAGAGGTGTAAGACATTCCCAACATTCCCTCGGACATTCCCAGTCCAAGCTATGCCCTTGCCTGTCTTCCTGAGCATATAGTCTTTTCTGAGGGCTGAGAAACTCAGTGCTTATGGCATTCACGGGTCAGCTGAATGAACCACACACTGCTGTGCTGCTGCTTTGGGTGGTGAGGGATGCCCACAGGTGGGGTGCTTTGAAATCAGCCGGCACATGTGAACGCTGCTGAGCCTTGGGCAAAACACATCATGGCAGCTGCCTGACAGGAAGGAGCATGTGTGGTATTGCCCTCTTTAAACAATATCTGCCAGAACGTGTACCTTCTAGATGGGGAGGGGTCTTTTCCCACGCTTTCTCCTTCTTACAGCAACCTGTTGTGCTAGGCAAGAGTCCTTTTTACCCTTTCAGTAGAAGCTTGGCCATAATCCTGTGGGAGTCATTGGACCACAGGGAGACTTGCTCGTCTGGAATGGAAAAAGTTTAAGTTTTGATATCTGCCTTATAAATGTTCTCCAATGACTGCTTAATAGAGCATGCTTTGGCAGCCCTCAGGTGTGGGGATTGGAATGTAGATCTCCCCAACACCTGGTGGCTGATAGAGGAATAAATTCATTAAAATGGGAAGAAAAAGTGCACTGAAAATTGTGAAGCATTCACGTGTTCAGGTAAAATGTGCCAATTAATCAACTCAAAAGATTGAGAGTAATCTAAACTAGAGATTGAAAATAATCTAAAATAGATTAAGTTGAAAAGAAAGGAAGAGTCTTTAATTAGGCTATTGGGCAGGGAAATAAAGCTTGTAAACAGGTCTTACTGCTGAGTTAAAATGAGTGATTCTAGCGTTCATTGATTCTAGCGTTTATTGTCTTTTAGCTGGATAAGATTGCATTTTTTTGGAGAGGATATGCTGAGTGAAAAATTAGTAAAATTTCGTAATCTGGTATTTTAATAATAACTGTCTGAGCAGTTGGGGACTGTTGTGCCCTGCATGAGAAGGAAAATGATACTGCTGCAAGGAGAAAAAAAATACTGCACTAAAGAGAAGTGTTCTCAGCTGGAGAGCCAACTTGACACCAACAGACTACAGCCTCCTCCAGACTCTGCAGCTGATGATATCATTACAGTGCAGTGCTGCCACCATGGCACTGAAATCTCTGTTAAATTATTAAGAAAGCATAAACATCAAACAGATAAAGAGATTTTTTAAAAGCTACTTGAAAGTGGAAGTGCAAATTTAGAAATGCAGGAGTACCTGGAATATTTTCATCTGATAAGTTCTAACAGACAGCTTTTCTCATTACAGCTGATCTAGTATTCCTTCCTCTTTATTGATGTTGAAAAGATTATTCTTAGGAAATAAAGACATACTTTGGGATTTCTGCAGGCAAAAATAAATACACAGTGTCCTCATGAAGTAATAAGTGAATAGGATTCCATTCTAAATATTTTGCAAGAGGAAGATGGGGTAGGAACTGAGGCACAAGGAGCAAAACACATTTCCTGAGGTCAGCCAAGAGGGAGGCAGCAGGAGGTCCAACAAGGGCTCTCTGCCCCATGAGGCCAGACCCTCTGCAGAAGGTATAAAACTTTACTCAGGATTTGGACTAAAGTTTGTCATTGACGTGGCAATTAGAAGTGAGGCTAATACATCATGAGATAGGTTTAACAAACATGCATATTATCGCAATATAAATAAATGTGTAAATACACAACCTGAGGTTGTTAATGGCCTTATGTCCTGCTAGATTCTAAAATAATTTAGCACAATAAAAAAAAACCCCTAATACCTAGTGATAGATTTCTGCTTTACTACAGTGCATTTATAAAGATATTCCTGATACTAACGATGATTTCTTTGGAGTTTAATGTAAAATAAGAAAGACGTTAAAAATTCTTTTTGTGCATTTTTTTTTCCCCTGCTTTAGAAAATCATATTTTCAACTCAGCATTAATCGGTCTTTATCTAATTCTTAGCTGTATCACTTTACATTGCTGTTTAGCAATACGAAGAAAGCTTTTAGTGTTAACAGACGCAATTTGTAAAGTGATTGTTTTGTAAGACAAGCTATTTTTCAAAAATGCAGTTAGACTTCCTGCAATGTGGCTATCTAAGTTTTGGAGGGAGTCAGGAACTTTGATTTACATGGGAAATATTATGCAAAAAATGGCTTTAGGGTATCCTCTGAGTACCCACAAAACTCATTAATTCAATCCTGTTGTTTCTGAACAAGGTGTGTTCTTTAGGGAAACTTTATTCTTCAGATACTCCAAAACACTTTCCAAAAAAAGATACAGACTTGCTGAGGACATTACACAGATATTGCAGACACATCTCTCAAACTTCTAGAGCAAGAAGACCTAAAAGCTGAGCTAGACTGCAGGTATATTTTCTGTTTATCAGCAAGTTCGTGGAACTAACACTGACCTCCTCCTGGTAGCTGATAAGGTACAGAATTAACAGCAAAATACATTTTCTTTACAAGCAGCTGAAGCGGGGTGTAAGGAAGGCTGAGGTGGTGCCAAGGAGACCCTCAGATGTGTGTGTCATACTTTGATTTAGCTGTGGGAGAGGAAGGCAGTTGAGAGCAGAGTTAAGGGCAGAGAGTAGAAAGTGTGACTAAGACAGAAAAGAGTGTTTTTTTAAAATACAGGCACCACAACAAAATTTCTTAAAAAATTAAAGTTTAAGGATTACAAGGTATATAAGTCAATTTTCTTTTTCTAAGACCCCTTAGGAGCATTTCAGAGAATTTATCATCTTGGCTGTAACTTGACTACATGGACTAATCCCATGTTTGAAATTTATTTTGTAAATATTTTCTCTCTCACCAAATATCCTGAAAAATTATGTGTTATCACTTCAGTAAAGTGGCAGTTTTTCTTCTGAGGTTTCTTCATAGGCCAAAATGTGCTAGCTTTTAGTTAGCCCTGATAATTAAAAGAAGATGGATATATAATTCTAATAAAAAAAAAAAAAAAAAAAGAGGTAAATTTTTATTAGATTTACCACAAATGACACTTGGTTCACTCAGCTGTTTTTCATGTGAAGTGTCAGCAGGGGGCCAATTTTGTAATAGAGCTTGGCAAATAGCCAAGTGTTATTAAGGATGGCATCCAATCTTTTTGAGATCAAGAGATCTCAGATCACAGGAGAGAAATGGTATTAGTCGCAGAGACTGTTAAAAGACTAAGTCACTCAGTAGGTCACAAATTGACCTGGAGGTGCTGGGATAGATACAGTGAAATTTGGTCAGACTAAATTGCCATAATAGTATCTTCTGAAACTAAAATCTTTTTAGCTAGGAAGCTAAATGCTATCCTTGAAAATCCTTCTCAGACTGACTCCATTTAGTTTCTCTCCGCTTAGGATTCTCTGGGCTTTTTTTTTTTTCCTTTTTCATCTATGGAAATGCAGCACTGCCAGATTACTCCTCAGTCAGTAAATACCAAATCTGCTGTGGGAGTTAGCAGAGCCAGCGGGGCCCAGAAGGAGGTGCGCTGATAATGACTTCAGCAGAGCAAGAAAGGACAAGAATGGCACACATTTAATATCCTTCACATGGAACAAAGCAGCATCAAGGTTTTAAGCATGGCTATTGCAAACCTCTTTGGGATCCTAACTCATTTTTTCTACAATGAATCTGTGTCAGTGCTTGATGTTTTAAGTTAGTAGGTTTCAGTTCTGCTCCTGGTTCAGCGAAGGCATTTATGGCAGAAATTTAAAAAGAAAAAATCTTATTCCACTACCTGGGGTGGAGGGGGAAACCTATAAAAGAGTTAAGGAGATAAAGAATTCCGTACATCCACCCACATTTTTCTCATTCATCATGGGTATCTCTTTTCCTTCTCTTGGTGCCGGTAATAATTTTTATTTTTACTGTGTTTTTGAGCAACCTCACCTAGTACGTTTTCTCTTGATAATAAATTATTTTTCTGGTAGTTCTAATTTCAAGTGTGTTTGAGACACTACCTGTGTCTTCAAATTTGTAATAAATGACCATAGTTAATAAAACTTAATCCTAGAAAATGAGAAACACAGTTCTCATTTTAAGTGCTCAAACACCACGGCAAAGAGCATGAAATAGATCATGATTATGTGCATTTTTTAATGAGTAAACCAAGAAAGATTATGAGTTAGAATCCACTATCACTTATGAGAATCAGATAGGACTCTTGGAAGAACTCTATGGAGTTGAGGGATTTCAGTGCTAGTTGAAAATGGCATAGGTATGCCACAAAAATGCTTATTTTGTTGCTTTTTAGACCTATCCAGAAGGTGAAGAATAAATAGAACATATTGCCACTTCTCACTGTGAAGAACTATATTAATTTTTTCGCTTTTATTCTGGAAAGGTTTGTAAGAACAGTCAAGTATTTCCTTTCTGTTTCTTTCTGAATCCGGGCAAGTTTATGCCCCTCTTTACTTCACCGTGGGGTGCTTTTTCTTTGGCAGGAGAAAATGCAGATAAATGATAGCAGTCTTCACGTCCCTATGAAAGCTCTCTATTCATTTCCCTTCCGAGGGAAGAGGAGGATCTAAGCACAGTTTAACCAGGTCAGATCACTTAGCCAGTATCCTGTCTTTGAGGCCAAAAGTAGGTGTTTACAGAAAAATGTAAGACCAGAGCCTGAACAGTGATGATTATATAAAGGATGGCTGATATTCACCTGTGGGTTAAAGTCAAGCTTCTGTGTAAGGGAAAGAGAAGCTGCAGCTCTGTCCCCACTGGTCAATCTAGACAGTTTCTCAGGTCTTTCCAAGCATGTCTGAAACAAATTTTAAGATGAAAAAGGTTGGGCGGTTTTTGGTGGTGTTTTGGCTTTTTTTTTTTGTTTGTTTGTTTGGTTTTTTTGTTTTAATAGGGATTTCCAGCTGCATGCTGGCTTGGTGAGACTGTTAATTTGAATTCATTATTTATTTTTAAAGCTACCGAGCAGATATTTTCATGGCATTGTATATGATGACTCCAAGGTAGGTCTCCATTCCTGACTGGTAATCACCAGTTCAGAGTCCACTTTTTGTGAGCAAAGTTAAGATTGTTTTTTTCTCCATGTGCTATTTTGTACATTTATGTACATTAAATTTTTTCTATCACCTTATTCCCCAGTCATTTAGACTTACAAGTTGGCCCTACATAGTTGGATCTCACGTTTATCATCTTGGATAACAGTCCCACATCATACCATAAGAAGCCAAAAATTTATTTGGGAGCCGAGAGACCTGTTTGTTTTGGAATAGGAATTTGAGTTTAGGTCTTCAGTATCACTGCTGTTTTTTGAAATGTCACATACGTTTTTCATTTCTTATTTTATTTTTGGAGGAGGAGAAGGGGTTCTGGGCTGGACCCAGGTTGTTGCATTTGTAGCTCCACGTCAGATCCATCTGCTGTTGGCTTGAGAGCTTTGATCAGGGCAGTTTGGGTGCTGCTGTACATGTACATGCTGTACAAGTCATTCAGCACATCCTCTGCCTAAAGCTGAATTTGCTGGTCCTGGCTCTGCTGCCTCTCCTGTATCTGAAGCACAGTCCTCTGTATCAAACTTCTATTTATCTGATGTGTTAGCTAAGGAAAGAAGCACTGACATCATGACCTGTATCTACCACAGTCACAACTCACTTCATGCGGTACTTTTGGACAAATATACTTGGGAGTGATTTTATTTGTGTTATTTTCCTCTTTCTGTGATATTCTTGGCAGCATTCTCGGTGAGTAAATGGGAGTGGGTAGGAAAAATAAGAAATTCTTGCTCTCAGTTCCATCTTTTGGTTTCCTTACCAATCTTAAGCGTTATTCTTCACAGGTTGTAGCCTCGCTTTCTCAGGCTTTTTTTCTGATTTGAGTTACTGTTAATTTCTACATTCGGTTTCTTCTAGACCTAGATGATCCACAAAGATTAGCTCTTCTTTTCTCTTTTTCTCTTCCTGTTGTTCAGCTTTCCTAATGCCAACAGCAGAGCGTACTTTCCTCCTGAGGAAATTGGTCTGTGCCACACATTCACTGAGCTACAACTTACTCATTATGGTAAACTTAGCTAGAATATGGAAAACAGTGGTCTTGCTGAATCTAACACCTCTGTTGATTTTACTGGGGTCTGGTTTTCCCCCAGTATTGAAGTGCCAGATTAAAAATAAATATTAGTGAGTGGATAAAAGCCAAAGAAAATAACCCAAAGATTCTAAATTTGTTTAACACCCACATTGGAAAGTCAGAGCAACAAGTGAAGTTAAACAATAGAGATTTCAATAGTGATGCGGAGGGCAGGGGGGCAGTTGAGTACAATTTAGGAATTGCAGTTCACTGAAAGCTGTGCTGGCTGTTGTGTCAGCTCTGTGTGCCCTGGGCTGCCTATAGCCCTTGTGAACTAGGGATGAGCAGCACCGCTGTGCAGAGTCTGCACTGCCCGAGGTTGTTGTACCCTGCAACATCTGTTCTACTTTAAGGGGCTTGACTAGCAAAGAATTGTAAGAAAGGCAGCTATCACCACTGTAATTAAAAATGCTTTATCATTGCATAGTATTGTGTAAGAGAGAGAACCCGCACAGCATTGTATGGATATGATGTAGCAGTTAAATAAAAGCTGGTCCCGGTGCTGGGTCTCATGTGAGTGAAGACTGGAATGACAATGGATGACAATTTTTAGAGAGCAGAGCAAAGGCTTGTCAATAAAAGAAATAATGCTGTGGAGGGCCTGTCTGCCCACCTCGGGTACTTCTGGCAGTCATGACTGCCTTTTGGGAGCAAGAAAGGGAAGTGTGTTCTTTCCTGATCACACAGACTTGAGGTCTGTTAGATGGTATGAAGAGGCATAGCACCACTGACAATTTATCTGACTTGCTGTAAATGCTGTTACCAATGTGGATGTAATCAAAAGCCTAGCCTGTTTCTAAGAGATGGCATAGTCGTTTTTCGGTTTCTTTAGGCATCTAGTGTACGTGTTGTAATACATAAAAGGCAGTGACCTGGCCTGGAAATGGTATTCCATATGTGGCTGGATGTTTTCATTATATTTTGTTAGGAGACACAAACAAGCCTCTTAGTTTATGTTGAAACACAGGATGGTGACTTCTACGAAGTTCGCATTTTTTCTTGTTTAGCTAAACACTTTCAAGAGTAATGAACAAAGACAATTATTAGAGGATTTTACATATTTTAATGTTACAAATGGGAACTATGGGATTAAAACAAAGACATCAAAATGCCATATGCTAGTTTTCGTCTGTTACAGAATCAATTCAGCTGCATGTAACTTTAGGCTCTTATTACTGCAGAGGTGAAAAATGCAACCTTACTGGGCCTTGTAATCAAATCCAAAACCTTGTATCCCAAGCCACCATGCAGTTAAATGCTCTGGGATCTTGTTCTTTATCTTCTTGGAGGTAAAAATAAATCCACGAAGAAAGTGCAGTAATTCTTCCATATGTTTGAACATACTCATTTCCCTCTGGTTCATGAATGCTCTTTAATGTTTTCCCTGCTAGTGGGTTTCCTTCGGTCTTGTGCAGATACCTGATAGATGATCGACATCCTGGAACCTCTATTCTCTTGGGCTCCCAGCCTAACCTTGAAGCCTTCAGGTGTCACATATATTCAGTGCCTTGGAATTTTTTGCCTGGCCATTTTAATCCTCTATCATCAATCTGTTAACAATGGCTGCATGTTTTGTTTCATCTCAAGAAACATCTGGAATAGTCATACGTATTTAGTGTTTTTTGTTGAAAGGATCTTTTTTATTTGGTCTCATATGTAATTTTTCTTCTTTCATATACCTTGCTTAGCTACCTATTTTCACTTAAATATATCGGGTCATGAATCTGTAAAGTGGATCCTTGGCCTGCCATCAAGTAATGTGCCTGAGCAATTGATTATTAATGCAGCTTTTTAATGTAAGTCTTCTGTAATGTCTAAGAGATGTTTGACACACCTTTTCAAAATCAGTAAATAAACCAAAAACTTAGTTGGTCATTTAGAAAAGATTTTATTGTGACTGGACACAAACTTCACAGTGCAAATATTAAAAAAACCTAACCAACCAAAGAAAACTCAAACCAAACAGCTGACAAATAAAATAAAACAAAAAAAAAAAAGAGGTGTAGATGCAGTACTCATCTCTCTTCTCTGGTCTTCAGACCACATTTTAGAGGACAATGCTTCAAGCACTAGACTAAAGAATAGTAGTGAAATGGTGGTAAATGCACTCAGGAAGAAAAGGCATTAATTGTTTCTTTAAAGTAATGCCACATACAACTAGGAGTAGCACAAGAATCGGAAGAAGGGCCAAAAAGAGAATGAAAATGTCAGAAGCCCTGGACTAGGGCACCCTTCTGAAATAAGGAGTCTTGGTTCTGGCATGATTTGTGCTGGCGCAAGTAGAGGAGAGTATGAGCAGCATCTGACTCCCATGCCAACATAGACTTGAGAGACAGATCCCTGAGCCCCACAGTTTAGTTGAAGTCCCCATGAGTGAAAGGTCAATTATCTTTACTGTTGGCTGCCTGTACTTCTGACATCATGGATATACATCTAAACAGAAATGCTGGCAATTTTTTTCAAAATTTGTCTGAGGGCTCTATTTATTGTATACCTGCCATTGCTGGTGTTTGGGGTTGTTTTTTTTCCTGACTACTAGTTTGAGGAGAGAAGATGATTTTGTAATTTGAACCACGAGCATATTAACTATCACTCTTGGCTAATACATTTAATGACTTTGCTTTCAACCTGATTTTAAAACTTGCTCATCTGTACTGCTGGCTCCTATGTTTTAGGAAAGAGATCTAATGTCCCTATAAGTATTAAGATTTGGCCATGTTCTGTTCCAATGTAGCAGTTCCTTGGAGCTGTAGGAAGTTTTATTTCTGTTGCACATCTGCAGTAAGAAACAGGCATTTGAAATCTGAGCCCCTTAAGGGCCCAGGTCTCAGAGATATTGATCATCTCCAGCAACTTTTTGTCTGCTTTCAATTCCCATTGCAGTCGGCAGGAGACGAGGCTCTCGGCACCTTGCAGGATCAGGCTTGCAGAGGTTGCTTTCAGAGAAGGCTGTCTGCCTATGTATTCGGCTGACTGGATGATCTTTTGTCAGACAGCTCCATATATTATTGCACATCCCAGATATTTCTGCTGTCAGCTGGAGGTAAAACAAGGTTTGCGTTGTCTGGAGTCAAGTTAAAAAGTTATAAGCGAAAGCAAGCTAGAGTAATGGATTTATATTTTTTTGAAACTAAAATTTGATTATTCTTTCAAAGATATTTTACATACAATACATCCAATATTTCATTTTAAAATATTGCCTATATTCAGAAGGGACATCTTTTCTAGGAACTTCTGTGTTCTAGTCATTTTCCTGTTTAGTACTTAAAGAAAAGGAGAGATTAAGTCCCAGATGGGGCTTCCATCCAAGTCAGAGTAGCAGTCAGGTAGCAATGAAACAGGTATGTGACTCAAGAACTCCACCAGACGGTGGAGACAATTCATTTGTTACGAGGTCCCTAAAGCATCTTCAAATGTGATAGTGAATATGTAGTGTGACTGGAAACGAAAGCTACAACTGAACCAGTGGGAGGTGTGGAAGAAGAAAACCTCACCTACCCACAGTGTTTTCAACGGAGGACTAAGGAATAAGTTTTTTGAACCAGGCCCCCAAATTTTACCACTTCTGAGGGTTTGCACAGTCCTTTTTAGCTTCTTCTCATAGAATTTATGAATAAAGTAAATTATTGACCTTAATGCAAGAGCAATTACACAGGAGGTGCAGGGGATAGATTCATGGCTCCTTTTTCCTTACATTCTGTGAATAAAAGATTTTCTGGAGGGAGATTATACTAAAGTAAAAGCCAAGTTCTACTTTCTACAGAACTCTAACACTTCAGCCATAAATTGTCATATAGTGCAAAAGAATAAAAATAAATGCTATGGTTAACATTTTAGGTACTAAAAGCGCTCATTTTAAGACATCAGAGGCACTTGTTAATCCCATTGAAGTCAAAAGGAAATTGCACAGAACCTCAAAAAGCAAACCCAAACTATCTTAAATTTGGCAATAAAAGTCAAAGGGATTATTAAAATGTTGAGCTTAATGCTTAATGAGTAAACCCTTCTCCCCTACTTCCACATAGCTATTTTGAGTATACTTATATACTTTCACTATACTCCTGGCCTCCATTCTCAAATGGGACAGAACACTGTTAGTTGCCTTCCCAGTCAGCGTTTTGATGTTGGGTTTTTCTGTTTTCACTGCAGTCATGCTTAGGCCGTATGTAGCCAAAATGCACAGTGTACTGACAGGTGAAAGCTGGCAATTTCAAAGTATTCCATCTTTCCCACAGACGGAGTCTATCTTTACCCTAAGCAATTATTTTGGTAGTACAGTTCCCATTTTCCAAGTGGCAACACTGCCAAAGAATTTGGTCTGTGCAGTGCAAAACATTCTGCCTAAAAAAGTTAAAGCTAAATCAACAGCACGTTGAAATCAACTGGTGGAGATGCATTTCTGTGTTTGTGGAGAAACGTTATGGCAGGGGTGAGAGAGGAGGCTGTAAAGTTAAGGAGGGTGAGGCAGAGACGCCTGTGTGGTGGCCAGTTGGCTACCAGCACAACAGCCCTTTACCCCAGGCTCTGCCTCTTTCTTCCCTGCATCCTGGAGCACAGGGGCTTGTTCTGTATTCTTCTAGTAGCTGGATACAAGGTAACAGTAAAGGTATTAAACTAAAATGTCTTTGTTGAGTGCCTTAAGGTATGAGACCTCTTGTAGCTACATCTTCCTAGATTTAATGGGTTGGGTTTTTTCGCTCAGCAAAAATATCTAACGTGTGTGTGTAGGTTCAGTATAATTCATTGTCAGTTTAAAAGGATAATAATTTATCTGCATAATACATAAAGTTACCTGAAGTCCAGTGTACATGTTGTCACTAATTGGCTCTTGTAAAAATCATTGCAGCTGATATAACCATTTTCTAAATAAGATTAAGAACTGATGCATATATAGTAATTTTCTGAGACGGAAAGTTTTCTCTCAGAGCAAAAATTACTCACTTATGAAATGTCCTAAGCCCAAACTGCAGGTATTCCATCCAAGAGAGGAAATAAAAGAGTACATCCTGAAGCACTCATACATGTCTTTAGATGTGAGGTGTTACTGTAGCACTGCTAACAAGTAGGAGAGTCTGTCTGATGCAACATGGAGCTTGGCTAGTGCCATGTGGAGTAAGAATTTTCAACTTCTATGAGAAATATCGTTCATGTAAGTTCAAATAAAAAAAGCCATGGAAGGAACTGTTCTCCATGGGATTCGTCTCATGACCAGGGAAAGAGGTTGCATATGAGTCACTTTGAATTATTTAGTCTAACTCATAGCATACATTAAACCAGCCAAGTTAGATTAAAAGGCTGCTTCTGTATGAGCAGGCAGTGCTAAGTATGATCACAATGATTGCATGATTGGTTCACTCTCTGCAATAGTTATTCTAGACTCTCTGAGGAAAAATTTATTTGTGCTTTTATTTAAAGAAAATATTTGAAAACCTAGGTACAGCTTGGTCTTGCTTTTACTAAACGGAAGAAATATTCCTGATTTTAAACAATTTCAACAGCTGCAAGGAAGCCACAGTCATCCTTGATCTGTCAGTGAAATTAGTTTTCGTTGTTAATAAAACCTGATATCTTGGACAGGATGTTTAAGAAATGATTGTGGACCAATTGTAACCATCGATGCGCAAACAGGAGTCAGCATTAAACGTCTGTGTTTAATAGAACAGTCTTGCAACCTAAACACGTAGAGAAAATGGAGTACCTCCAAAGAAACATGCCGTCCTCCTCTCTGTGGGCCTGCTGCTGCTCCTGCTGAGGCCTACCATACATCTCCTGTTGCCTTTTCAGTTTGGAGTCATCGGCTGTGGGTGTGTAATTGCCTTTGGTAGGAAGCGTGGGTACCTCTGAGCAGCTGGCTGGAGAGCCTTAGGTATCTTGCCGCTGACTGGTGCGGGCTTTTGCTGAAATATGACTTTATTGGTAGGAATGTGCCCATTTCAAGGATTAGACATGGGTTTTCTGGATATCTCTGTGATCCTTTTAAGTTCCTAAATGCCTACCTCGTTTTAGCTTGCGTGTAACTGGATTCATGTGTCTCACTGATGTCAGGGGGACTATTTACTTGAGTTATTTGTGCTCTTAAATACTTTAAGAGGGAGGCCTCAGTGAGTTGTTGTCTTGGTTTGGGGTGGAGCGGAGCCAACCTTCCGTTGAGTGAGAGAGGCTCTGGCTTACCCTTGTTGCTGTGGCAACCGGGGCCAACTGACTGGGTTGTTTACCCCAGGGATGGGTCACCTGACCTGTGGGGAGGCGCGGACAGGTCAGGTGACCCAAACTGACCAATAGGGTATTTCATCCCATCTGCCATTCTTAGTAGAAAAGCTGAGGGATCCCAGGGGTCAGGCTGGCTCTTCTGCCTTGACTCATCTTTGATGACCGATACCTGAGGAAGGCCTTGTCCATTCATCTACCTTCTGTCCCCATCAGAGTGTTCTGGATTCTAGTTACTGTTGTCACTGAGACCATTCTGGAACTTCCCCAGTGGCTGCCGGTGACAAGTTCCTGGGAGCTTGATACAGTTTTGTATATATATTTATATACATTATCTATTTCATTATTTCNGTACTCCAGGTGAGGTCTCACAAGAGTGGAGCAGAGGGGCAAAATCACCACCCTTGACCTGCTGGCCACATTTCTTTTGATGCAGCCCAGGATGCAGTTGGCTTTCTGGGCTGCCAGAGTGCACCATTGGCTCATGTTGAGCTTCTCATCCACGAGCACTCCCAAGACCTTCTCCTCAGGGCTGCTCTCCAGCAATTCTTTGCCCAACCTGTATTTGTGCCTGGAATTGCCATGTCCGAGGTGCAGGACCCTGCACTTGGCTTGGTTGAACTTGCTGGGTACAGAGGTGAGACTGACCGGCTTGTAGTTCCCTGGGTCTTCCTTTCTTCCCTTTTTTGAAAATGGGGGTTATGTTTCCCCTTTTCCAGTCAGACTGCCATGACTTCTCAAATGTAATGGAAAGCAGCTTAGCAACTTTGTCTGCCAACTCCCTCGGGACCTGTGGATGGATTTCATCAGGTCCCATGGACTTATGCACCTTCAGGTTCCTTAGATGGTCTCAAACCTGATCTTCTCCTACAGAGGGTGGTTCTTCATTCCCATAGCCCCTGTTTTTGCCTTCTGCGAAACCTGACAACTTATGAAAGAAGAATCTGCCCAGTATTACATCCAAAGAGACAATATAGCAGAGAGTTGTATTTGGGAAGTCCAAGAACTGTTGCTGATTTTACAAAATTATGTAGTACTTAACCTGGTATTCCCAGAGGAGAAAGAATAAGAATAAATCCATGTTTTCAGTTATCCAAGTAGGGATGGCTGGAAAGAGTCAGTCTGGAGAGGTGAAAATGTAGTAACTTCCTCCAGAAGCAAACACGTTGGAAATGAAACTCATCTGTCTGTGCCCTCTTACCCTTTGAGATACTCTAGAGTATTCTGCAGGTTCTCCAACTGCAGTTCCAGAAGAGCTTGGGTCTCCTGTAGGTCTTGTGCAGACATTTCAGATGTCTTTCAGCAACCAAGATGTACTAGGTGCTTTTGTTTAGGCAATGGAATCCCAGCATAGTAGACTTTTTTTTTTTTTTTGAGTGCTGACTCTTACATGCGAAAAGTTAGGCTCAAAGTAGTGCTTATGCTTTTAACTTTTTATTCATTTTATTGGCAAAATAGGAGCCTAAAAAAAAAAAACACCAAGTACTTAAGTGCTGTGCTTAATCTGGGCCGGGGAAGAAACTTCATCCCACGTAACAGCTACGGACAGCTGCTCTCTGTGTAGTCATCCAGCCTTCCTGGGAACATTGGTCTTGAAGAAAGTGCCTTGATTGCATTTAAGGAAACAATACAGAATTAGGAATTCTGCTGGACTATAATAGAGGCACAGATCTGCTAAATGCAGGTAAGAGCTGTGCTTTTATTTATCATGGGAACCTTTGGTGATGCTTGCACCATTGATCTTTGTTCCCTTAATGCAACTCCTTAGGAGATACATGTATTAGCTTGTTTTCCATCTTACTGTCTAGTTGGTTTGACTGCAGAAAGCTGGTGCTGGACATGGGCACAATGAGATATTTTGTTGTGCTTGAGATGAATCATCTCAAATAAAGAGGGAAAATACAGCCTGCAGAAAATGCCAGCTTTTGGACTGATAAATGTAAGAAGAGGATCATGCATGTGAGTTTACTGTGGGGAGCAGAACTGGATTTATGGTGTGTTTATTTGCTTTAAGAATTTAATCCTGTTTGTAAAATGGGACCATTTTAATGTTTAAGAGATATATGAATGCTAAAAATAGGAGCCTAAACAGCGGTAATGACATGACTCTGAGGATTGTGCTTATTCCTCCTGAATGTGAAGGGAAATGATTATTTATAAAAACATCTATTAAAGCCCACTATTGAGTACAAAACGACAGGTGAGTACCAGCACTCACAGTTGTGCTCAGGACTCACAGAAGATGCACTGAAGTAGTTTAAAGTCACATTCTTATCTCCTCACCTTAGACGGGTTCTGAGGAAAGTTCTGCTTTAAGTCCAGGAGTACCTACTGCAGATCAGAGCCCACTTAAGCTTTAGATAGGCAAAAGTAAAGCATTTTCAAATACTTCAGTACTAACTTTGTGGTCTATTAATTATCTTCTGGTTTGTTCTTAAGTCAGACAACAAAGATCTTTCCTCTATGCTTATGAAGTTTAGCCTTCTGTTACATACTTGGGTTGTTCATACTTGTTTTTTAAAGAAATCCTGACTCTGGTTGTTCATCATACTCATCTTTTTAGTTAATATGGTTGAAATATGAATTGAAGATGCTTTTCTTTGTTGGAAATCCTTTACTTGTCTACTTTTCTATTCTTGTTTAAAACAAACACTCATTTACTTCAAATACACTATTTAAAAACAAAACAAACCTCAAAAAAAGCCACCCCGCAAACCTAAAAAGGCTGATTAAAAGCTGGTTAGTCCTGCTTGTATGTGTGATCTTATCAGACTGGCCTTTTCCTTTCCAGATGTCACAGTTTTATGTGGTGTAAATGATACTCTCATTACCCAGATGGTCTAGGAAGGGAACAGCTTCTGGGAGGTATATGCTATTTAATTCTGTACGTCCAGGGTCTATAAAAAAAGAAACTGGTCAGTAAAGTGTCTGAATATTGCAATATCCATTTGGGAATGGAAGCCCTGAACCAACTGACTGCACACTTGACCAGATGTGGCCTCATCTTTATAGACAACAACCAGACCACCAATAAAATTATTCAAAATAAGACTCGGAGTGGCAATCACAGGACTGCTTTTCTAATCATAACAAGCTCAACTGTACACAAACAGTAAGGGTCAGATTTAGTTCTCATTTACACTGGCATATAATGGTCTTGAAGAGAGGAAATTTTTTCTTTTTCTTTTTTTCCTCTTGGCAGGGAGAGTGTTTTTTGTTTTGTTTTCTCAGAGAAGTAGCAGAGAGTGAATTTAGTCCTAATTTTCTGAGCAGACGTGACACATTTTTAGGAAGCAGATAGGTAATTCAGCACATGTTAATAGAACCAGTAATTGGACACTAAGGGTTTAATGAATTTTGTTCTTGGATGATGGTGTACAGTGCGGGCGTCTCACTGAAATGAAAGGCACATATCTGAGGGCAGAGCTGACCCATGTAAAGTGAGTGTGGCCTCCCTCCTAAACGCCGAAAGCTATTGGATAGCTTTCAGAACATCTCCTTGGAAATTATTCTAAGTCAGCAAATAATCAAACACAGAAGTATTTCAAATTACCTTGTTTTTGTAAATGATATGTTAGTTTTCCTGGAAATGGGTCTACATGTGGCAAAGTTTACTATTTAGCAGAATTAAGTTAAAAATAGACTGAAGACAACACTTATACCATGTCATGGTCTAACCTAAAGTAAGCAGGTGCCATCCCAGTGGCATTCCTGAAATAGCATCCAAGTATTCTAGTTTTGGGTTTGATTGCCTCCACTGCAGTTCCCCAGAGCCTGCTTTCTGCAGATCCTTTGATATAAAGCTCTGTTAAGGTTTGCTGCCTTGAAGAGTTGTAGGTGATGCAAAAGTGCTTGCCTAAGCAAGGGGGTCCAAGTCCCAGGAGATCCCTTGGAATCAGGGGTCTGGGGAGAAGACCACTGTACTGCTGCTCCCCTTTTTGCCTGGCTGGCAAGATCTATTCCTGGGGTATGGAAAGGCAGGCAGACTGATCCCAGCTAAGTGCCTGCCCTTGAGAAATAGAGGACGAAGTGCAGGTCAAAGAACATTCCTGTGTTTTCTAGCCTACGCTGGATAGGAGAGATTCACACAGAGCTTAGTGCACTCCCCAAATGCCACCCATTCTGTCCTTTGCCCCAGCACCTCTGCACACTGTATTTTCAATTTCAGGTTCCTAGTGTTCTTTTTCTCTCTAATAGAGAGGTAGAAGTATGGAATATCGGTTTAGTCCGTACGTGTCAAAGGTGAATTTATGATGTAGAAAGAAGAATAAATGAGAAGTAGAGTTCATATCTTAAAATGCAGGTTACTTTTTCAGGGATGATTTTTAAAATGTAGTATATCCTGCAAGAATTGCATTTTTTCCAGTTCTCAATTTGGAAAAAATATCTCTCTTTAAGCTGAAGTATCAAAAAAAAAGAAACAAGATTTGGTGGGGTTTTGGTGGGTTTTTTTTTTTTGGCTTTTTTTTTGAGTACTGAAAGTCATTAAAGTTGGCCTTGAGGCTTACTGACACCAAATTCTAATGCTTCTCCTGTCTTTGATTTTCTGGTAATGTACTAGCCAGCTGACCTCTCAAACATCTAGCCTCTGGAATATTTTCCTGCTCACCATCTGTATTTTTTTAAGTGTAAAAGTGTGAGAAAAATTGCCAAGAAATGAACAATAGAAATGTGAAACTGAAATTTTATTTAGATTGCTAATCAGAAAGCGTTCTCAGGGAAACAGAAACACTAGCAAAGAGTAACTCAAAGATATGTGCATTTGAAGGAAACAGTTAATATGACAGCATAACTGAACAAAAGTCCATTAAAAGCTGTGGAGGAGACTGTTGTTCATGCTAATAGAAGTTGATAGCCAAGGTCTGGAACTAATAAGTGGGTCTAGCGAGGCAGAGCTTCTAAATTACTGAGAAGTCAGAAGATGAACAGAGAGAAGAAAGTACTTTTAAATCAGCTGATCTGCTTTAAAGCAAATCTGTGTACAAATGGTAGGAACTAAAAGTAGGATTGAAAGCATTTGCTAAAGTGTTCTGAAAAGACGTGGGTTATGGCTAGGTTAGGTGACAATTGTGAAGGAAGTCCCTGATAGAAGGACCCTTGTGAATGAGTCCCTGATGAAAAGTCAGGGTGTTAGCAGACAGTCCAAACTGGTTTGATTGGTTAAAATGTCCATGGGTAGCTAAGGAGTTGGGAAAACTTGGAGAGTGCCTGAAGGTCTGAAATTTCAGGAAGAGTGTAGTGCAATGATAGAAGTAATTATCACTCACCTGGTTGAGCTCTGATTATCTTCGACGAGGCAAGTGAGATGTACTGTCATCTATGCTTCTGTAGTTTGTACAGCAGCTATGGGCAAAGAGATAAAAGTAATGTCAGAAAAATATAAAGGTACACAGAGAACATCTGAAACAGCTAAATTCATTTCACTTCAGGAAGTTTTCAGCTTCACATTCCCTCTGACATTTCCCATCACTGGGTGTATTCCTTTTTCTCCCAGTTTCTGCCAGGTAGAGGTTGGCAGTTGTGTTCCTGTTGGCTGCTAGGAAGGTCTCTGAATCAAATCTCAGCTATTGCCTTCCCTCTGAACATGCAACTTGTCTTCTGGTTTTTTTCTGTGTGAAAATTTGGGGGCCCCAGATGTTATGGCCATTAAATTTTACACAGATAAGATTCAGTGCTTCAGTTTTGCTCCGAAACACCTGAGCCAGACACGTATTTTCACTGTAGGTCGTGGAAGGAACCAGCCCGCAACCATACAGTGTGCATCTGTTATGTGGCTTCTGTTTCACCTTTTTTACCCAGTGCAAGGTAATCTCCAGATTCACCTCTGGTGAAGACCGTGTTATACCCAAAGGGCCATCTTTCCTTTTGTAATCCAGTGACAGAACTGTAGTCTTCAAGGAAAAATGTCACTTTCCCACTATGGGAAAAATCTGTCTCAAGACCTCTGTTTAACTTATTGGTAGAGATATTTCCTGTATTTATGTATTAGTTTTGCCTTACTGCAGTATCTGAGCACTTTTTCAGCATCCTTTAACCCCTAGAAGTGAAGCAGGATGCTCTTATGAGCTTTTTTTTTTTTTTTAATTGCTTAAGCTTTGGAGTGGGATAGAGAATTATGAGATGATACAGGTTAAAAATGATAAAATTAAGATTTGTATATATTAGTCTTGCTTTAACTGAATCTGCCTATTATGATGGGAGTTGGCAATCTCATTGGAATGGATAAGCATGAGAGGTTTTTAGCAAAATGTCAGCATTTTGCTGACAAGTTCATCTTGTTATTGTTTAGGCAGCCTCTGCCCATTCTGCAAGTGCCCAGAGCACCAGACCACATGCAATGCTGGATCCTGAAGTTTTCCCCAGGATCTGAGCACATGTATAGGGAATATTTGTAGTGGAGGAGTATGCATATATAAGAAAGACAGTAATGGAGTACAAAAAAAGAACCGCAGAGCAGTACATAGAGAGGCCTGTGTAACAGTTGAAAGAAAGCCAAAGAAATGCTTGGACTTGCTTCTTCCTTTAGAGAAAAAGTAACACATGTGAGAGAGGTGGCTAGAGACAGTGAGCATGCAGGGTAGCGTTTGGGGTAGAATATCTGATGGAAAGAGTCTTGGAAGTATAAGCAAACACCCCCTATCTCTTCCTGATGGATCTGTGCAGAGCTGGGGGAAGACAGGACTTAGTGCACATTTATTGTAACTTAAGTGGGATTGCATCAAAGAGATGTCTGATGCCATTGCCAGTTTCACCTCCTAATGCAAACAATATGAAACTCCCCCGATATATTAGCTATATGCTTGGGTCAACTGGAGCAGTTTTTCAATTTGTATAATTCAAAATGGGATACAAGTGAAGAAAGTACAGTTCACATAAGAGCTGTGTACTTTCTGTAGCTGTTGGGGAATCTTACTGCAGCTCACTGTGTTTTGAATTCCATTCCCAAAAGTCTGCCAGTTTTCATGCTGCAAAACTAATATTCCTCTTTCCAGTTTTATGTTCTCTAGCCTCTCCTTTTTTTCTGATATGAACCTACTAAATGTGGTGGATTTTTTTTCTTATATTTCTTTCTGCTTCAGAGCTAATCATTCTTTAAAATACCCCCCCCCCTTTCTTTTTTCCAGACATAAATACACCACAGCACTGAAAATGCTAAGTCATAGAAAAAATGCATATTGCAGCTGGAACTGATATTTGGTGCATTAATTAGATCCTTCCTCCAATCTTATGAAAACACAACTGAAGCATAAAAGAAAGAACACTACTCTAGCTCAACTAAACATACATCAGTTATTCATCAAGGAGGGACTCTTAAAACTCCTATTTTCAATTGTAGTCTCCAACAATAAAAGTAAACCCAACAGAGAGCTTAGTATGGCTAGATAGTACTATTTATTGCTAGTGTGTTCATGGAGGAGGAAACTGAACAAGCCTTTAAAATATTAACTGAAGCAATGCTAGACCCCCCGCTGTTCAGGCATTTAGCAAAGCTGCTTGGGGTAAAGGGATAGGGAAAAGAGATAGAGGAAGAATTATCTCCAAATGTGGAGAGAATGAAATAAAAAAACACTCCACTGATTGAAAAATAGGAGAGAAGCAATGGAAGATAAAAATAAATAAAAATAATTATAGTCATTAAATAATTGACGGAAGAGGTGTCAGGGCAGATGAAAAGCAGTTTGGAAATGCAAGGCTTAGTTACAAAGTGGTGGTGTAACCCAGCTGTATTTGAAGGTTTGCTTACAGACAGGTCTAAATCACAGTACATGAACTATTATTGCTGTATTAGCAATATATGCTGTATTAGCAGTCAACATGCAATTGATGACTCTTCAGGCAGGAATTGAGATCAGAAACTGTCACCTGGGAAACACCTGCTTGCCTAGCACATGATTCAGAAGATACCTGTTTTAATAGGGGTTCTTTCTTTTTAGCATATTTCTTGAAAAAATAAAGCTTTTGCCACCTTTTTTTTTATGGGTACTTACTGAATGTCTGTTAGTAGGTGTCCCACAAAAACAAGTAAGTAATAAGGTCCCCACAGATTTTTAAACTGATTAGCTATATTTGGCAGAGAATTATTTGTTATCCCAAACAAAAAATAGCTGGGACCCAGTATAAAAAAGGTGTTGTACTAATGCCCCTGTTAAGGGGAAAAGTCAGCTCATCTAGATATCAGATAATCACTGTGAAGGAATAAGCACAGAATGAGAGGGTATCCACAAAAAAACCCAACTTTCCCTGACAGTTATGGCCTCTTAGACAACAGAGAATCCATTCTGGATTCCTTCATATCTAATGAGAAAACTCAACCTTGCTGCAGTGCAATTGCAAAACAGACTTTGGAGGAAAAGCTCCCAAAGCCTGCACCCTCTTAGTTACACCTCTTCGCATGCCTGAACTTGACTGTGGTGGATATCTCGGTGCCTGCTTTGTGTGTAAGCCTTTGTGAGCCTCTAAACCAGGTTTTCCTATATGTGAGATCTCTGAAAGGCTCCAATTAGTAAATATTTTTTTAAATGGCTCAGGTCTTTCCCCCTACAAAATACAGTTGTATAACCTTCTGTTCAGGTTTTCCCTCTTAACAATGAGTCTTGAATTCTCTGATTCAGGATAGAAGAGTTAAAGGACTTAATTCCCCTTCCTTCCTATGCAGCCATGCACTAAGGTACTCTCCTGGGAAGTGAGAAATGTGCAGCTGTGTAGGAAAATTAATACCAGTCAACCATTTTCTTACGTATGTCTTCAGAGCACTAGGTTACTTGGTAACTGAGGGGGGTGTCAAGACTACTTTTAAGTGAAATGGGCTCTTCCCTCTGAAAGCAATGTTGTAGGCTTGCGCTTTGAAGAGAGACTTCATGCTGGGAATCCAGGTAGAAGGACCATCCTCAGTACTGCTCTAGAGCTGCTCTCAGTATTTTCCTGTTGAGTGCCAGATTCAGACTGTGCTTCTCAGTACAGTACATGATCTTGTTCCCATTCTGTGGTACCTGCCTGTTTTCTTGACTAGGAATGTTAAAAAAAAAAAAAAAAAAAGGGGTTAGGTGCCAGGAATCCAAGTTCTTGGTGTGTTGTTCTGGTCACTTGTGATGCTTGTGGACCAGAGGCCATGTGAAGTGCAGAAGGGCGACCATGTTCTCTATCTTGTTTGTTCTCCAGCAAGTCATAGGGTACCAACCATAAAGTAAAATGAGGCCATATTAATAGATGTGCATTAAGCAAATTCAGTTTATCTTGACAAAACTTCTCTGTAGAGACACGTAGGAAAAATAAGCAAGAGTGCTAAGGGATTAAAGAAGAGATTGACTCTATAACCCTTGGTTTATAAATTGCCAACTGTTAATAGAGTTGCCTGTAGTTGTAGAAGGATTTTCTATCACCACTGTTGGAGGGCCAACAGCAGATGATACAATCAAAGCATAAGGACCTGATCCCTAAAGTAAAATATGTTTTGTTTGTGTAAGTGAGACCTAGGATCTGTCTTCATCATTAATGCTACGCAGATGGTGACACCCTAGGAAAGAAGACCCTTGAACCACACGCTTCCTAAGGTATCTTTAAACTCAGTAAAAGCCATCGTTACTTACTCTGTGTGCCATACTTCTATATTATTGGCTGCCAAGTTCTATTATGGCTAATTGATTTACTATGTACAGATGTAGTGAACTTTTTCATGTCTTTGGACCAGATGTTGCTGAACCAGAGGTCAGTTGTGGGACTTGGTATATCAATCCAGTTTTTCTGTAGCAGTATAATAAATCAGCTCTGCTGAAGTTCTAGGCACCAGAAAATTGAATAAATTATTTTTAACGTTCAGGATAAAGTCTCTGCAAGTTGTTCTATTTGTTGTGTTTTTCCTTCAGTCAAACTATGCATAAGTACAGATGTTGACCTTGAATTTTAGAGTTGCTCAGATGCCTTTGTAATGAAGAAAAAGGAAAATTGGAGTCTGTGACATTGCTACCAGCAGCACTTTTCTGTGGACCAATAGCTCAGGGAATTCACATACTGTTTCAGGTCATCTCTTGCACTGGTTTCAGAGGCAGTATGTCCTCAGTCTTATTGGAACACACTGATCTTGTGAGCAGAAAGAGAGTAGATTCAGTGTAAGAGCTGCATTTCTAACGATGCTGATTGTAGACTGTTAAAGGAATAGAAAAATAGCTATAAATCCATGGAGCGACTTGTTGTATTTTCAAGTGACAAGGAAAATGTTATCCATTCCACTTGTTAATGATAATGAAAATAATTTGTTCAAATCTTCTTCAAACTTTTTGAACTAGGAGTGTACCTCAGGTGTTAATATTCTGAGAGGATCTTGAGACTTGTCATAAATATCAAAGGCCTAAGCTCTAACACGACTTTAAAGAGTTAGGAGAAGAAGATAAACTGGGTATGAAGTGACAGTTTCAGAAATGGGAATATGTAAAGCTCTAAGGCATATTTGCTAGTCGCTTGTGCTGATCAGCTCATTTCTGTTCTGGTTCTTGCAGAAGTCAGTTGGTCCGTTTTCTTACATGAGCTAACATTAAAAGCATGTCAACATTGAATGAATTAAAGTTGGTTATTTTATAAACCATATGGTCTAGTTGAATCAGAAAATAAAGGCTTGATGAAGAAATCACTTGGTGAGGGTCTGTACAGGAAGTTATGTGTTAACTATTATACAGGAAATCAGACTAGATAATCAAAATGGTACTTCTGGCCTCAAAATATACAAATCTGTCCAAAGAACATTTTTTGGCCCATGTTTGATGAGGTAACTGGTGGTTCCTTTGAACTCTCCCAAACTGAGAATAGATCTTAGTTGTGTTTTAAATAAAATAGGAATAGCTCTTTTATATATCAAAGTACAATGACAAAAACAAATTTACGTATTTAAGAGCAAATAAACACTTATCTATTTAATTCAAAGGCAGTGTTCTTTAAATTTTGTGAAGCAATATTTACAATAATTTTCTCACTTCCTTAAGTGGAATATAATGCCATGACATACAACATAAAACCTCTCTCTCTCTCTCTCCCCTTTTGCGTGTGTGTACAGTAACATAGATCAAACAGGATTTAAGGATAAACATGACTAAATTTTTTAAAAAGATTACGGCATTTCCAGATAAATGCTAGAGTGAATACTTAAATATGCCCATTTATGACATTTTTGTTCACTACCACCACGCTTCTTGTCCAAGATCATAGTCATCATAAACAAGATCACAAGACTTCACTTACCATTTGATTCATTCATTTTCCTTCTGGGACTGTATCCAGTTAGCCTTAAATAAAGTTACTCAGGAATTGGCCTGCTTTATGTATACATACGAATCAAATGGAAGCTGAAATGCTATGTTTGTGATCTTGCAATCGTAGCTTAATATTGCTAACCAACACAAGGGAAAAAAATAACTGAAAGCAGTAAACGTAGTGCATTTCTTAAATATTTAATTGAACACTTATCTAAAACACGATCGTCAGGACATATAAAAATCCCTGAAGCATGTTTGATCTTAGTAACTTTGTTGTTGTGAATACTAACTCTGAAGCAAAATACTGTCCTTCTTAAAAATGTGATGGTTTTTTTTTGGAAAATGTAATTTTGCATTTAATTTAAAGATATGCATATTACCTTTGTTTAAGGCTTTGAACAGAAGCTTGAACACTGAAATAGATAACTAACTCTTTCTTTGTGATTTGTCCAAAAAAATTATTTAACTAAGACCTGAAGCATAAGCCAGCTGAGAAGTACTGTTGCTGTAGAATTGAGGAGCTCATTGGCCAGCCTAATCTTTTTTGGGGCGAATGTAAACTATCTATAAAAAAAAGAGAGTATGGATGACACAAAATTATTAAACCTACATTCCTTTTATGTAGCTCTTTCCATTTGGGATTAGAACTCACAGAGCTGTGGAAGTGATTTATAATAAGATTTTGAAATTCTTGGAGCAGTACCACAGAAAGCTCTTTTGTCTATGAATTTTCTGAGATATAACTCCTTCTTGATTTCAAACAATTCTTTAGAAACATTAAGGATCTTAATTTCACTTCAAGAAATAATTTTCTCAAATCTGACAGAAAAATTGACTATTAATTTGATCTGACTATGGTAGCATGTGGTTGCAAAGTAAAATTTTTTGCAACAATCAGAATTTAATACTATGTAATTAGGAATTTCATCAGACTGGATTGATTTAGTATCAACCGTAAGTTTTATGCTCAAAGGTGTAATGTGCTGCTATCAAGTTAAACAGTATTGTTGTCACTGAAGTTAGTATTGACAGTAATCTCTCTGTCTCCGTTGTGTGTCAAATTTAATATTTGTTATTACTTGTAAAATATTTGCAAACATAAACATCTGAAACACTAACAGATCAAGGAATTTAGAATTTGTGTTCAATCATTGGCTAAATTTAACTCGTGCTTTGGTATTAGACCTACTGCAGTACTTCCATTATTAATTATTAATATGCATTCTTGCAAAGTGAGAATTTCCTTACTTTGCCGTGCCGGTTTTATTTTTTTCTTATTCCTTTTTTATACATGTGTACCTATGTGGTAGAATAATCCTCCTCGGGGATGGTCCTCCCCAAGTGCAGGACCCTACACCTGCCCTCGTTGAACTTCATTAGGTTGCCCTCTACCCAACTCTCTGGCCTGTCCAGGCCTTGCTGAACGGTGGCACAGCCTTCTGGTGTGACAGCTACTCCTCCCCAGTTTTGTGTCATCGGCGAACTTGCTGCTTTTAATTTCAATTGGACCTTTTTGTAACGAGATTTACCATTTACCTGGTTGGGGTGTGTGTGTGTGCTGTGGGGGCAGCCTCTGTGAGAACCAGCTAGGGCTGCCCTGAGCCGGATACAGCCGGTTCCAGGAGGCTCTGACTGACCTGCCACAAGGGCCCAGCCCAGTCCTTCAGGCAAGACGATGGTGCCTCAGGGAAAACATATTGAAGAAAGGGCAAAAAATGCCAAACAGATAGAGGAAGAAAGGGGGGAAGAAAGAGTAAAAGTTAGCTGAGGGAACCCTGGGCACTCCATGAAGAAGGAGGAGAAGGAGGCCGCAGCCTCTCCTTCCCTTGTGTTCTGGAGATTTCTACTCTTGGAAATCCAATTAGGAAATAAATTATTAAGAGATATACACAGGGCTAAATTAATAATCATATTCATACAATGTATGCTTATGAAAGTTTGCATTTGCAAATTTTAAATAGGCCACACTACATAAGTTGTTCACATTTTAGTATGTGTGTGTCTTTAGAGATGAAAGAAAGAGTTCTGTATTGAGCACAAGTACTGTGATTTTTTCAGATTGATAAATAACGGGAATGTGAACTGTTTTGTTTACTGCTTTTACAAAACTTGTCTTACACTGTAAAATCATGACAGGTTTTAAAACTCCTTTGAATTTTCATCTGTCTCCTTTCTCCTATTAGTTAGTGACGCAGTTTATTTAGATAATAGATGGAAAGCTCAGTCCCATCATACAGACAAATGAGGTAGGTGAGAAAAATACTCTTGTGTGATTCTGGCGTCTGCATTAACGAATGTGCTCATTTTGACAGTGAACTGACAAGGGAGTATTTTACTGATGGGTGACTGACACTCGCTCTCCTTCTTCAGCTCCTTTAGGTGGTGAAGGATTTGGGCATCCTCAGACCCAATGGCATTCTGTCCCAGAGGTGGCTTTCCCAGGTCTCCTACGTAACACCTGCCTTTACGAAAATGAAATGGTGCTTCAGAATTTCATGTGCAGATTTGATGTACTCGTGAACTATTTGCCATAGGTACTGTCAGCTTCTCTTTGGGTTGCCTCTAAAAGTCTTCTAAGTACTGCAATCAAGGGCAATTACTGCATCATTTGCTTGTGTTTATAACATATTAGAGCTTTCTGGGCTTAAGCACTGCAATCCATCCTGATTGCTACCAAGTAATCCTTTGCAGACTTGTAAATCAAAACTGTGGCTGATTTTCAGCAGCATGATTGCCATGTTTTTGAAACTTTGCTAATTAAAACTTTATGAGCATGCAATTAAAAAGCAAAGAACAGTTTCCCTGCATTGCAAATGAAAATAAGCCATAGAAGTTGCAGCAAAAACGAGCCTCTATATTTGCTTTTCTTAAAAAAATAAATTACATTTGGTGGTTTTGGGCTTTCCAAACCTTTTACGTTTGTCTTTGAAACCCTCCCTTCTGGTTGACTTAACACCAGGAACTTGACAAATCAGACTGCTTAGTTGGACCTTCTCATTATGCTGCAACTTCAGGTGCAACCTTTGTCACTTATTTTGTGGGCCTAGTGAAAATAAGCCTTTTAGTCCTTTAAATAGAAAATTCAGTGTCCTGAAGTATAAAATACTGTTTAAACAAGGTTTCTAGGATCCAAAACACAAGCAAAAATTACTCAGATCTGTAAAGGCAAGGTTGCTGGAAATCTACATTGAAATTCAAGATAAGAACAGTTAAAGGGAACAGAATTAATAAGATCTGTTAACATTGAAAATATATCTTTCTGGTGGGTTTCTATAAACAATATGAAAAAAAAAAAGTAAGGTTTCCTATTGAAGCTGTTAGCTGAGCTTGTATTTGGGGTCACTTGATAAACCCTACAAATCATGACTGCTCTGGTTTAATTTCAAATCTGGTGGCGTAGAATGCTGACACAATAATTTTAGTGATCACAAATAATTAAATTAACTTTAATTTTGGTCTACCATTTTGAAGATGCACAAAACTCCAAAAAAGAAATTAGCTCACTTTGAAGTGCTCTGTCCAGTCTCAATAAAGTCGTCAATGTAATGCATAGGAAAATGAACATATATTAAGAAGAAAAGTTCCTCTTTTACTGCACTTTCCACTTGAGCTCTCATATTTCTTAATGTAGAATTTGGAATCAGAAGAAAGTAAGAAGATGTGTTGAAGAGGTTGTCTGCAATGTGGAGGATATAAAACACTTGTATGTGACATGACCATTTCATTTTCAGCAACTGAAACCCAGATGAGGGGTAATAATTCTTTAATTGTGAGATCTGATGATCACTTCTTTCTTTTTTTTGTTTCTCCACCCCCTCTCTTCCCCCGTATACTATACTAGCTTTGATTTAAATATACATCTTAATTTTAGGTGTCTCTAGTTTGATGACATGAATCTTGTATCTACCTATTGAACTAGTCTCATCATTCTGTATTTTCTGTTTGCTCTTTGCCTTACTGTCAAATGACTTGCAGTGTTCTTTCTTTTTTTCAGTAATTTTCCTTGAAGTTTTGCTAATGTAAATGTTCAAGGGCTACATAAATACTATGTAAATACTGAAGGACTGTAGGGTGTGGCTTAGAAGAAAAGCATGGTTCCATGGATGGGTCACTGAACTGAGGCTTTATGGGCTTTCTTCTCAGTGTTACTATTGGCTTTTTGGATGCCTCTCTTCATCTGCTCTGACCTCTGGTTTCTTGGTCACCTCTTATCAATTGAGCTGGCAACTGTTTTCAGGTTCTTACTGACAGTATTTTTTTTCTTGTGATAGGTACTGAACAAAGAAATGAGCTTGTGACTCTAAGCCCCATATCACAGACTTGTTTAATTCTTACCATAATGGGAATCCTTGTGCATAGTGAAACACCTATTCCTGTAATAAAACAGAGTAAAATGAAGTTAAATTTTTATGACTTTTCCAGATGAATAATTAGATTGGTGTAATGCAGGAAATACGTATACAGGAAAATATAAATTTGTTAACAAAAAAAATGGAAAGCAAATCGGAGCAGAAGGCATACTTTGACATTTATTAGCATCCAAATTAAAGATATCATTGCATAGAAGGGGTAGTATCAGAATGCCAAGTGGCAGTTTACTAGAATATGTTATGGGATGGCACTACTAATTGTTTGTTCAGTGAGAACCAACCAATCTAGTTCATGGTAGTTCTTTGGAAAATGTACATATGTTACTAAAAAGTGCATTGTTTTAGCTATGCTTTGGTAGGTATTAAAATATAAACTTAATTTTCTAATTTCTCTGTGCTTGACATTCCATATTTAACATCTATATAATGCAGTTTATATTGTAATTTCAGAATAATTTATAGAATTTTACAAACTAGGCAGGGAAGAAGTAGTGAAGAAAACAGTATGTACATCCTACATAGGAGGTCACTAGCAGGTCTTAAACTTTAGGTTACTGTGTTAGTTTAAGCACCATAGCAATAAAATGCTGATGGGTGTTTTTCTCTAAGCGTACCTGCCACTAGAGGGGAATGGAAGAACATGTTTTGCCCCTGGGTTTCACAGCTATTTGCTCAATAGAAAACTGATGTCGTGATTGCGCAGTCTTGGGTCTTGAAAGAGTTCCCTTACAGTTCTGTTCCTTCTCTTTCCAGTCCATGTATTCTCTCAAACTTTTGTCCCTGCATCTGTCCCAGAGTGTCTCTTCTGTTCCTCTATTGCTTTTCACAAATTGTCCTCTTGTTTGTCACCTGTGATAGCCTTCCTTTTGTATCAACTCCTCTTTCCTTCCATTTCTGCCATTCTGTCCCAACGCCTGCTCTCCTCTCAACTTTGTGCTCTCAAAGTCATTCTGTTCTGTGTGACTTCCCTTTCCTTTTCTGTCCCTTCCTTTGCATCTAAAGCAGGCCACTTTCTCCTGTGTTTCTTGCAGATAAATGCTTAGATATGAGACCTCAGAGATTATTTTTTTCTCTGACTGTTATTGTGATGCTTGATTCTGTAGGATCCTCTGGGAAGCTGGAAAAGCATCAGTGGAGAAAGATGTGGTAAGTCTCTGCAATTCTGGAGTGGAAGGGCTGCAGTCCAGTTAATATGAGCTTTGTGGGGCTGAAGCGTGCTCAGTGCAGAGACCATCTCTGGAGAACTGAATTACCAAACTACCGAGTGACTGAAATTTTCTGGACGTAGGTAACATTGCCAAAGTTGGGTTGAGGGTTTTGAATGGTATGGGGAAAAATATACCTCTGATCTGAGAGGAACGTTAGAGAAGTTCTAGAGCTTCTTAATGAAACAGTAATAACAATTTAATTAACCTGGCTGAAATAAGTCTTCTTAAGGGGTCTGTTCATACCACCTAAACTTAGGCACCTAGTTTAAGGATCTAGGTGGGCCCAGTTGTTGTGAGTTTTTTGTAGTAGGTGATGAAAAGTAGATTCCCACATGATGTTTCAGGTTATCTAAGGTAATTTTCTACTCAGGATGTTCTCTAGAATAGTATCTTTTGGTGTTCACCAGATATGGATCTTAATGTGAACAGCATTCTGATACAGGAACCGAAATTAGAGGTGTAAGGCAGAGAGGTAGGAAGAAAGGATAACTTTGGTCAGGGTAATGGATGTATCAGATTAATGAACTGTATCCTATATTTCAACTTAAGACAGATAAGTGTCCAAAAACTGCAGCCCAGTGATTTACGTTTGCTAAACTGTTGAACAAAATCTAAATTTTTCTAGTCCTGTAAATAAGAGTTAGCATTTTCACAACCTAATATACGCTGTTGACTGTCTGTGGGAAAGAAGTTGCTGGAGAATTAATGAAGAGAAGTAGTGAAAACTGAAAAGGCATTTGTTAAGGTTTCCTTTGAATTGTTAAGTTCAACATTTGTTAAGACAGAAGCAACATTAAAAAGAAAGTGGCAGGATCAGCAGTTATTAATCGCCACTATTTACAAATATTAAAATTATTTTTCAGGACACACCTGTCAGGCTGGGATTACCATCTGGTCAAATTGTACAAATTTAGAAAATGAAACAAGCTTTTTGTTGTATGTGTGTGTTTAATGATTAATAAGTTAGTGATAGGGAGCTGCGCGCTACATTGAGCATATGCCAGAAAGCCCAGGGAAATCAATATTACAATCCATCCATTCATCGCCCATAGAATTTGCTCACAGTGATGCAGGGAGGGATGAGGAGTGAAAGGCTTTTGAAACAACTGTCTGTAAAAAACATTAATTACCTCTATCATGTATAAATAGACCTGTATTTTTCATAAATTTTCTTGACGAAAGTGATTGACCTAAAACCACTTGATCCCAATTAGGAGTGATGAGAAGGAAGTGAGTAATATTTTTCCTTGGCTGACATGGTCTACTTTGCTTTGTCATGAAAATAAGCTGTTTCTGTATTTAAAAAAAAAAAAAAAACACCACAAAAAACCCCTCCAAATTAACCTTAATGTTCTTGCATCATGCCTATAAAATATCTGGTTAAGAAGGATTAATCCCAGTTTGAACCTGAATCAGAGATGTTATATGATAAAAGAACATGTTTTATAGCTGCTGAGACCTTCAGAAGTCATTTCTCCAAAGAATAAAATGCTGGGCTGCATAGATACCTTAACATTGAAGAGAATTAACTTGTGCCAAGATCCCAAGTTAAATAAATTGAAAGATAATCAAAGTGCTTTTCTGCAATTACAGTGTTGCAAAATATTGCTTAGAGGTTAAAATGAAAAATATTCTACATGTCTAAATTGTGTAAATACTTTGAAAAATAAAAAGGTAACAAGTGCCTTAAGTTAATCAGAACCATCTTTAAAAGTGGTCTCTTAAGTAACACAAACATACTTACTTTTTATATGATCGTTTGCTTTTTAACAAATCAAAATATATAGAAGGATGAATTTTGCATACCTTTGGTCCATGAAAGGTTAAGTAACGTGCATTCATTAGAAATTACCGTCTGTTGTGTCCTACTCCTGCATATTTGCAGTGCTGACATGAAGAATGGGATTTTGTAACCTGACACTAGGCATCAGGTATAAAATTAGGTGTAAAATGCTTTAATGTTTATACATATTAATGTATGTTTATATATGCCTTAGTAAATGGACAATCCTTAAAGCAAATTAAGTAGAGTGAACATTTACATGTACTTGCATCTGTGAAAATTCAGTTTTGCCTACCCTCAGGGGTGTGTAATGCCACAGCTTTCTAGGAAAGTCCCAACAGTATCTGTGCTTCTGTCACTAGATGCGCACGCAGCCGCCTAAGTTGAAGGCAGCTGCCTCTAATTCTTGCCTAAGTAGTACAGGACTCTCGGCGAACTGCTTTGGTACTTCACACACCTCACCTTCAGAATTTCATCTGGCAGGCATACACAGAGCATGACTAAATTTCACACAAAGACAGCTTATGTTTTGGCATTTTGGAACAGTCACATGGAAGGAGGAGACCCATGTTACAGTTCCTGGCTGAAATCTGATATCTCCCCTTCTAGGAGAGTGCTATAGCCATTAGATTATATGGGTTCTAAGATTGCACTCAATTAGATTCTTCTACCTAAAAAAATGAATGTGCAGTGAACAGCAGTATGAATTTACAGTGCCCTTGCTACTCCCTGCTAGCTCCCCACATGGGGATTAATTTACACATTTCAATTTCAGTAGGGTGCCTTTTACAAAGGCACTTCTACTGCATGCTCTGCTTATATACAGTCAGCCTTCGCTAACATCTGATCTCCAGCCGTAACTTACTGACCACCATGTTCAGCTTTGCATTCCCTTACATCACCCCCAGGGCTAGAGGAGAGCCAGCTAATGCCGGTGAACTTGAGATTCCTCTGGCCTTCAGTTTAGACAGTAGTAGATGAAAAAACTGCAAGCCTGCAGAAGCCCGACTGTGGAAGGTAGAGGAAGAGAGGTAGTAGCTTGTAAAGCTGCCTTTTTGATCTAAGGGGTCACTTGTGGTTTAAGCTAATAGTTTTGACTTTTCACAGAAACGGACTAAGAGTTTGCTGAGAGACTTTTTCAAAGACTAGTACTGTATAGTGGAGATAGTTGAGTGAGCTCTTCTACTTACTTCATTACAAAGTCAAGTAGGATAATTTAAGCATATTGAAATATAATATTTGAATATAATAAAATATAATATATCATGGAATTATTTTATTTTCCTAAAGTGAAACTGGGAAACTCACTGTTTTGCCATGATATGACCAAAATGGCAGTTTCAATTAAAAAAAAGAGTCCTATGCCATCACGTTGGGCAAAATCTAGGGCTCAGTAATTTTGCAAGTAATTAATTTATTTGTGAATGTAAGTAAAAGAACCATGTCTTAAGCATTTAGTCTTCTAATACATTTTGACTTTTTAAAGAATTATATGCTACTGTGAGAACTTTAAATGTTTTAATTATACCCTTCTGTCTTGTCATTGTACTTTCAGTGAAGCTTTTAAGAATTTTGCCATCTTTTAGAGCAGGTAGGTGGCAATCTACTTATCTTTGTACAGTGCTGTTATACACGTACACTCTCACACAGATAAAATCAACATTCTGCAATTATAATGAAGATATAGACTATAACTGTATTATTCTGTGCAGTTTTGGGTACATTACCATATAGTATTTTTTAGTTTTTCTCAGATGATTCATTCACCTCTTGTCTGGTCCCGTTTTTACAGTCTCTTGCCTTCCTTCTCTTTCTTTTCTCATACATTCTTCTGTTTCTTATAGGTGCATCTGAAGAATAATCTACAGTGTACAATGGATGTGAGGTGTCCTACCCATCTCAGTTGTAGCTCAACATAATTCAAAGTATTAGCATTTAAGACTGCAGTATTTAATGCAGAAATTATGAACAGCTTTCCAATTTACTAAAGCCTGAACACATTTTCTNATATTTGAATATAATAAAATATAATATATCATGGAATTATTTTATTTTCCTAAAGTGAAACTGGGAAACTCACTGTTTTGCCATGATATGACCAAAATGGCAGTTTCAATTAAAAAAAAGAGTCCTATGCCATCACGTTGGGCAAAATCTAGGGCTCAGTAATTTTGCAAGTAATTAATTTATTTGTGAATGTAAGTAAAAGAACCATGTCTTAAGCATTTAGTCTTCTAATACATTTTGACTTTTTAAAGAATTATATGCTACTGTGAGAACTTTAAATGTTTTAATTATACCCTTCTGTCTTGTCATTGTACTTTCAGTGAAGCTTTTAAGAATTTTGCCATCTTTTAGAGCAGGTAGGTGGCAATCTACTTATCTTTGTACAGTGCTGTTATACATGTACACTCTCACACAGATAAAATCAACATTCTGCAATTATAATGAAGGTATAGAATATAACTGTATTATTCTGTATAGTTTTGGGTACATTACCATATAGTATTTTTTAGTTTTTCTCAGATGATTCATTCACCTGTTATTTATCTGGTCCCGTTTTTACAGTCTCTTGCCTTCCTTCTCTTTCTTTTCTCATACATTCTTCTGTTTCTTATAGGTGCATCTGAAGAATAATCTACAGTGTACAATGGATGTGAGGTGTCCTACCCATCTCAGTTGTAGCTCAACATAATTCAAAGTATTAGCATTTAAGACTGCAGTATTTAATGCAGAAATTATGAACAGCTTTCCAATTTACTAAAGCCTGAACACATTTTCTATACTATGATATGGCAGAAAAACCTGGTGACCTCTGCTATGTGTTCAACAAGGCTAAGGGGCCTAACATCTATGTAACCCTCATTTTTTATGATATAGGGGATATATGCTCATTTTCTCATCTGCTTTTCGTATATGCACCCTCATAAGGGAGTTAACCATGGAGAAATCAGAAATCTATTAGAGCTTATATAGCAGTGTAGTTGTAGCTCAGCCTGCACTTTTCTTGATGATGGATGCTTTTCTCTGATGATTGAGCAGGGGGCTTTGGCAAAATGCTGAGATAGCTCTATAGGAGATGATTATTGGGAGTGGCTGTAGGCACAGGAGCTGGTGTGACTGACCCCAGTGGCATATGCCATTAAGCACTGGGAACTGTTCAGCGATGATGGGGACTGTCCTGCCACAGGGAAAGCACCAGCTCAACAGGTGGGTAATATTCAGGGTTGTATTTGCTGAGTCGGACTGGAAAGGTGGTAGAGTTCCCTTGGTGCTTTGTGACAAAGATAAATAGTGGGTAGCAGTCTGTTAGACCGTATGCTCAGGGCCAGCCCTTGTAAAGAGTCCAGAAATGAGCTGGTGGTCTGTGAGGTTTGGCAAAAAGGTACAGAGGCCTGTATTTATACATAAAGGAACCCTACTGAGGAGTTGTCCTCGTCTGCTTGAATTGGATTGAAGGATTTGGATATCTCCCAGTCTGGGTTACAGAGGAGGTGACAGAAGTCCTGTATCTGTTTTTCCTCATAGTCCCTGGAAAATACATAGTTAAGTAAGAATTGTGGCCTTCTGTTCAAATTCAACTATTTCAGTGCCCGTGTCATCTTCTCTTCTATTGTCAGAATCAATGTGGGATGTGATGATTTAGGAAATGGCAGCAAATACTGTGGTTAAAATGTTTCTAGACTTCAGTATAGGCTCTGCAACAGATCATAAATGTCATGATCATGTATCAAGTATTCTAAAATAGCAGATTATTTTAAGAAATAATATCAGATCATGTATGTGGAGATCAGCACTTGCCCAGAAGAAAAAAAGCACCCTTATGGCTGACCCTCCAAATTCTCTTTTACGAATGTCATATGAATAATGTTCTTTGCATGGATAATCTCAAGAATGACTTCTGCATTGTAATTTGCTGCCACTCAGTAATGCCAAAATTTATTGTTTAAACCGGGACTATTTTTGCAGCAAAGCTGAGTTAGTCTCTGGCTCTGTACTGCTACATCTAGCTCCTGACATCTCTGTGCCTTGACATCCCCCAGAACTGGAGATCTTCAGGGATCCTGAGCAATATGCCTTCCCTGGGGGAGGAAGGGTGGAGGCAGGGCCCAGCAGGGTCTTGCTGCTCCACACAAGCTCCATCACCTCGGTATGGGTGGGCAGGGGAAGCTCACCTCGGCTGCAGTAGGGACTGTAACAGGCTGTCGGCATCGAGGGCAGCAGGAGTTGGAAAGCACTCAGCACCTAGCAGGGCTTGAATGTTCCTCACCCTGAGGTAATGGAGTATGTAACCCTCCCCTTCTACTCCTCTTTAGAAGTTTGACCTCAGTTTTTTTAGAAGTGGGGAGTGTGTGGACAGGGAGATGAATGTGTTCAGAAAATCCGAACAGACTGGTCGCACTGTCCCATGTTCTGTGTTAATTGGTCTGCTCCTTGCGTAGTGGTGTGGCACCCATCTGCATCCATGGTTCCCGTTAGTGGGAATTCTGAAAATCTAGTGAATGTGGCCAATAAAGACAAATTAAGGGAGAAGAGAATTTTGCCCATGGCTATGGAAGAAGAGAGTTACGTCTTGTTGTTTTAGCTCTGTGGGACGCCACAGTGGTACATACGGCATGTTAATGTTAGGGTGTTTTATTGTATCACTCTCTCATGCTGTGTTCATTTGTAGGGACAACATGACTTCCATAATATTTATTTTAGGGTCATTTTATTACTTTAATAATGCAGATTTAGATTGCAATTAAAGCCTGTATGATTTGTTTTAATAGCTTGCAGCTTGGTTTAGCATATGTTTTGATATTATAAAACTGCTTCAATAGACAATGAATTCATTTGTCCCTTTTACTTATTAAAATGCATGTGTACTTCATCAGGTTTATTCTTTGTGAATTTTATGAGTGCGGAATTAAATAATAAAGTCACATACAGACACATGCCAAATTTGGGACTTGATTAATTATGACTGCCCCTGTGAAAGAAAGAACCATGAAAAAAGTAATCATAATTGGTTTTAATATTAGAATAATAACATTGTGCATATTTAACCACATCTGAGGAATTATTCCATGACTGAGTCATATGGCATTGTTAAAATAGATTGCTGATCAGAATGTATTTATATGGTATTGCAGATTTCATGGTTTTTTTCTTAATATTCCTATAGATTAAGTTCTTCCCTTTAAAACTGCACCTTTCAATTAAATTTGATTATTCCTTTTTCCATTGTTTTGTAAGTGGCATTCTCTGCCTTCTGGCATAATACTTACTGTCTTTTAGCACACTTTATACTAAGGAACACGTTTGTTTCCCTTTAATTAATTTCCATTATTTTCTGACAATGAGCTTGTATTGTCCACATCATCTGCTACAAAGATTATTTTCCCTTCCAGTTCCTTTAAACTATTTCTTTTGTAACAGGACCCAGACCCATGAGGTGTTGAACGTTTCTAAAGAGGAATCAGGTACATTCAACATTATGTGACTGCAAAGTGTATCGCTAAGCAGCTGAAACAATATTTGGTGAGGATTTCATAGACCTTATTGGGGCACCAAAATATCATGCACCAAACTATAGCCCCCTAAATAAATTTTGTTTTCCACCTATATATTACAGTGAAGAGAACTGGGAAAGCATTGAACTAACAGGCTTCTCTTTTCCCTTTCTCTCTCTCTTTCCCATGTTGTGGGGTTTTTGTTGTTTTTTGTTCGGTTGTTGATGTTTTTTTCCCATAAAGAAAGAGTGATCCTGTCTTGTTCCTATTTTGTTTCAATAGCGGTCTTTCTAGCACACTTGTTTGTGTCCTAACATGAACAACAACAGTGGTAGCTACCAACTGCTTTCCTTGCTCTGGAACACAGAATCATAGAACGGTTTGGGTTAGAAGGGACCTTAAAGACCATCTAGTTCCAACCCCCCTGCCATGGGCAGGGATCTTATGTATCAAAATGTCTCATGAGATAATGAGGTAATTACCATCATCTCCCAAACTGAGAGTGCTAGATATTTGGAATCTATATGTACTTATTGGTTGAATGTCCTAGATGAAATTATCTTGAATTTTGGAATTGGCAAAATCAGAATCCAAGTTTGACTTGTATACAGTCAGTGCTTTTTATTTGTTGCTTATGCCCCCATAGATGCCTTTTGTATATTGCTAAGAAACTAAAAGACTATGACTTTTTTTTCATATCGTAGTAGACAAATTGAGACATTTTTAAATTCATATGAACTGGGTAAAAAAAAAAAAAATAGTATGATTAACGTGCAATTTAAACCTTCAAATGTTTCAGTGCAGTCTTCTGAGAATAATCAGGTTATCCCTGTACGCACATACACATTTATTCTTCAGGTTATCCTCAAAAGGGTCTTAAATATAATGTCCTTGTTTGCCAACACGTGCATGTGCTGTTCTAACAGTAGGTGACTTTGAAGGTGCTTTGAAGCACCTTAAACAAGGTTTAAAGTTACTACATTTAATATTTTCCTGAGTCAGGGCCTGAACTGTTACTGCTTAGAGATATTTAACACTATTCGTCTGCGTAACTATTTAAATAACTTAAGAGTCGGAGGGAAAAAGAAACCCCTCAAATTCAGAGACTTTTGTCGTATAACCAATCAGAAAAAATTGTGAGGAGGTGAAGTGTTTCATGGTTGGTGACCATGAATTTGGAGCATTCCACAGAGTTCTGGCAATAGAAGTCCTTGCTGGAGGAACTTCTATGTTCCCTGGGAAGTCTGATATTCAGTACTATCATTGATATGGTAAACAATAAATATTCTTCTCCACTTTTTTTAAGATGGATTCAAAATAGATTATGAGAAGTATTTTATGACATGGTTGCCTGTGATAAGGAGTGACTGGATTCTGTATTCCCAGAAACCTTTCCAATTTCTGTGTTTCTAAGGAGGAGATACGTTGCAGAGCCAACCAACCTGCCTTCTCATGCTGCTCTTCACTTTATTAGGTTTGACTTGGGAAAAAAAGAAGTAAAATTAAGCCATTATTTTTTTTTGCCACTGGATTTGTTAAGTCTGGAAAGATGGCAGGCTTAAATCACTAATGGCCTCATAGATGCAACCTAGTTTGGAAGGTAAATGGCTGCTGTTGGGACATTCAGTTTGATGGAAAGGGCTTATTAATAAGGCAACCTTTTCCAAAATCCGAGTTGGAGCCTGGGTTTCTGTTTTGGACACTTCTCAGATCTAATTGTCACTTGTAGCTGTTTCGCTATCTAGAGATGTCATAGTAATATAAACCTGTGGAGGTGGTTTTTAACTTTTTTTTTTTTTCCTAGAAGCAAGAGTGAGGAACCAGTTTGAGCCGCTGGCTATCAGTCAGAATTGTTACTGTGCTAATGAAAATTTGGAATGCCACTGCAAACTGGAGTGCTTGGCAAAAGCAGGAATTTCTCTGTGCTGTTTATGAGGTACATAAAAAGGTCAGTGTTACTTTATAGATTTTTAGCCTTAGCAGTATTTTCTTTTTTTATGATTTACTTTTTCTTATTTTGGAACACCCATGACTTTTTGTTCTGGATATGCAGTGTAGGTTTTTTGATTGGTTGGTGTGTTGTTGGAAAAAAACATTGTGTTTCTAAATTCCAGACACATTTTGATTGTATTATTAGGAAAACATTGCTCCTGGAATAATAAATGGTGGGGTTACATTAAGCGGTTGTCTTACATTTTCTAAATCTGCAAAAGAAAGAATCAGAACAATAAAAGAATGATCAAGGGTGGGTTTCTTTTGTTTTAACAGGCAGGTCATCAGTTGGCCTGTTGGCAAAACCATTCATTTTGTAATGAACCTACATGAATTTCCAGAAGTTGCAGATTTGGCCAATAACTTCTTAAATGTCTCAGAATCCTTCACTTCTCCTTTGGCATTGCCAACGTTAACAAATACAGGATTGTTTTTGTAATGCTGACTTGCCCCTCTATAACCAAAGGGGAAAAAATGATTCTTTTTTAGGCCAGTGGACAATGGCATTGACCAGTCTGAGCCAGCATAAGATAGTGAAGTAAGACTTTGGATATGATAGAAATACACTGAGCCCTATGTCAAATATAGGTAGTTTGTTCCTCAATTGAGGATGTTTTAGGTGCAGTACTCAGTTGGGAAGGGAGTGATGTCTCCCATTTGAAAATATGGAAGTCCTAGAGTTTGGGCTCATATTTTTTCTTTATCTCCTTATTGATTATTTAGAAGGGAAAAAATATTCCTGAGGTGCCATTTTGCCCTGCCAGGTGCTTAGATTTTATGAGGCATTGATACATTCTGAAATGCAGAGCCATGTATATGCTGTCAAGTATAGACAAAGAGCTGCAAAGTGTTCATGATTTCGTAAGATTGCATTCTTTTCTGTTCTAGTTCTCCCAAAGAAGTCTACCTCCTCTCCTTTTCCTAGGAATGTTTTTTTTCTAAGTACAGAACTCAATGCTAAGGAGCACAATTAAAATGCGTTGATTTAAACTACATCTTATTATTTTAATAGTCGAATGACCGTGCTCCCCCTGTGTGGCCTACAGTACATAGGTATAACACGGTAATAGCAGCTGTGAAAACAGTCTGCCTTCCCTATGTTTAGATACCTATCTGTGGCTAGGGAGCAACAGAGGAAGTCAAAACTCCAAGAATATAATGAGAGTAGAGAATGTACAGTTGGTGCATTTCTTCCAAATCTTGCTAAGTAAAGCAGTTTGAAGACTTGTCCTTTTGTTCTACCGAGTTCACCAATCTGAACTTTCTCAGACAGGTTATGTGCACTTAATCTCATTTGCTCAAAGACAGGCCCCTCCAGTGCTGTGGGGTTGTGGCTCAGGATTTAAATCTTCCTCCCACAGAAGTTGGTGCAATTTAGCCCATACAGAGTCATAGGCAGCAGGGTTAAATACGAAGAACATTGCTCGTTCCTCAAGAAATATGTTGAGTTCTAATGTCTGTTTGTGAATTAGTTCCTGAACATGCAGTAGGAATGGAAAACCATTTTTGGACTTAGGAGATGGGCTAAAGTTATACACCTGATTTAGTAGATGATAGAGGATTTAGTAGAAGGTGATTTGAAAAAAATGGACTTCAGATTCTCTTTACAGTAATAACGTACCCTTTCCAGAACAATTGTTTCTGGGAAAAGGCTTTCCTTTTGGTGTCCCCCATGATATCTCTTGGCTTTTTGAGACAAGTGATCAGTCTGAAAAAGCTACAAAGTTGAGTACAACTTTTGACAGCCACGCACGCAGATGTATTTGAAAGGACATCCCTTATTTCTTCCAAGATTTTTCTGCCTTTTGTAAATAGATTTGTTTGATTTATGGCATTAGAAGCAGTATCAAGACCTATAAAATGTGCAAAAGGTTAGATAAACACCACAGCAGGCTGGTGAACTGCTTTAGGGACGCAGTTTTCTTCCATAAATTGTAAGTAGCTACTCAAACTGCAGAATTTTCGTATGATCTGTATTATTTTCTCCCTCTAGCTGCAGACGCCCTTCAAATCACTGTCAGCTTTGCAGTCAGACCTGTCACCTATGCAGTCCAACTAGATCATCACTGTAGGTCTCTATCAACTGACCTATTCAGTTCTATCTTCTGTCCCAGGGGGTGACACTCCTTCTCTTGACTCTGACTTTTTTGCTCCCAAGTTATGTGATTGACGCCTTGCTGTCATCATTATCTTCTTATTATAATAATGTCTTGAAACCCAAATTGGGAGAAAGCCCTACTGTGGTAAAGAGAAGAACGGAGGAGCCACTAATCAACAACTGGAGCAGACAAAATAAATTGGAAATTAATTGGATTGCACAGGTCAGAGGAGAACCTATATGGAATTATAATTCTTCCAGTCCCATCTCTTGGCGTCTTCACTGGGGCTACCCATTTTCCTTACCTTCTTCTCCCTTGCTACTCTGGGAATGTTGTGTTTCTTCAATAGTTAAAGTAGTTTTTCAACTTCCCTATATTTTAAGAAGTATCCATTTACTAAACAGCTTCTTGATCACTCTGTTACTTTTTCATATAATTCCAAATTCTCACTGCAAGTTTATAGTTTGGTAATTATTTTTTCAAAGATTTTCCAGGCTCTGAAATCTTTTGGCTTTTTTTTTAAATTTAATTAAAAAATAGAAAGGCAAAATACCCAGAAAAAAACCCCGAACCCTTTTGCTCCAACAAACAGACCGTTTGAAAGAAACATCTTATTACTATGTCAGCAAGGGAATGAAAAACCAAAAGATTTTCTGTGTTACCTTGCTGATGAATTAAATAAAACAAACCACTTTCAAACCATAGGGGTTGGATTCTTACTAGACCAATCCAACCATAGNAACAAACCACTTTCAAACCATAGGGGTTGGATTCTTACTAGACCAATCCAACCATAGGAGTTGGATTCTTACTAGACCAATTGGTGCTTGTTCACTGGTTTTTAGAGTCTAAGTGCTACTTTTCAATAGCTAGGTATTTTCCCATGTCCTTATCACCATAAATGGAAGGGTGTCTACAACATTCTAGAAAAGATGCAAGGGGCTGAACCAATTATTTTATCACTGGTATCAGTGATTATTTTATTTTATTTTATTTTATCACTGGTATCAGTGATAAAATCAGTCTACTTAAGGGCTTGGATTCCCCTGAGTTGTTAGCTGCATAAATTGTGAAAATTTTTATCCATATAGAGGAAAAGGCTGCTTCAGTTGCTTTGAACACACAGATCTGCAAAGGTTTGCAAGATTTACATTCTTTTTTATCTCTTTATCTTCCCTCCGATGTCTACCTTGTTCTTGCCCTTGTATCCTACCATGAAAACTGCTCTGTTAGCATAACATATCTGTAGCACATAACACACGCTTTCAGCAGATGAAGCAATCAGCAACATCTTTACTCCCCACAACTGTGCTAGCCAGGGCTCCGTTTGGCTCATTTTGTTCAAGTCAGTATTCCCTCATCCCCTTGGTATTCATGTTTTAAAAACACAGAAGCTGAGTTTAGAAACACTAAAGCCAATGAGAAGTGCAAGAGTGCCGCACCTCTGGGAATCTGGCCCACATGCCTTTTGTTTTGAGTGTAGGATGGATCCTAAATGAGAAGCCTTTTGTATTTTGGAAACTAAGAAAGAGCTGAAGCAAATTTCTTCATACTTGGCAGAATCAGAGTTGCTCTTGATGGAGACCAAGCATGGAAAGTTCTAGTCTGAGAGGATTATTTTTGTCAAAGTTATGACAAGTCTGAACATGAAGTTTTGCATAGAAATCCCTCACATTTTACTATCTACAGTGACGGTAGAATACATTTATGTAAAAAATAAAATGAGAAGTTAGATTTATATTCACCAAACAATTACTAGTAAGCAAAAAAAACCAAAACCAGATCAGTATAATGATGTTTTTGTCAAGCGTAACAATTTTGGTTTGGCCCAAATACACAGATACAGATTTGGACTTTCTGTCACAAGTTGCCAAACATTTGTTTTCATTTAAATTTGTGTATTTGTGCATGTACATATTGTCAAAGGGGATTTGACTCCAAGAAGAACAGAGGTATGATCCAAATCCCAACACAATTCCTTCCATTGACTTCACTGGGAGTTGGATCAGCACCTTAGTGAGAATGTTCAAAAGAGAGTATCCAGAGTTAAACTATCAGTTCTTCATCCAACTCTCATTGAAATCAATTAAATCTTTCTATTAACTTCAATCACTCTTGGATCTAGCTTTAAACCACAAATTTTGTATAATGGGACATATGGAGGTTATTCTATTAAGTATATTTTGAACAGAAGAGGGCACGAAAATTTAAGGACAGAGGGCTAAAAGCCAATATTAACTGAATACAAACTATTAGAGGTTAGAAAAATGCAAAATTTGTTATTTTTAAAAGGGCATGATTGTTGAAATAAATCAGAAGTCTTCATTTTCTGTCAACCATTTTTAGAGTTTAAAGAGGATTTAACTGTGGCTGCCTCTTTGTTGGTTCTGGTTCAGAAAAGCAGCCCCATTCAGACAGCAGTTAAGCAATGCAACTTAAGTGTACGCGTAACTCCTTTCTTAAGGAGAGGTGGAATTAAACACATGCTTTAGTGATTTCCTGACCTGGGGCTTTTATTTTCCTTCTGTGAATATTAGTGAAAGTACCTTTTTGTTCATAAGAACACTCATGAAAAGCACATTTAGAGCCCCTGGCTCAGATTTGCTTAATCTAATCAAGAAAGAGTAAGTCACATGATGTATATTAGGTAACCAGTTGCACAATTTTTGGGTGACCGTTAAATCATTTCAGATAGTAAAAATTGTAATAACTTGCAGTGTGCACTCAGATAATTCATAAACATAATAGAGAGCTGTTCTCTAATTCTGGATGTTCTCTCGGTGATGAACATTGCAAGGTAGGGAATATTTTTTGATAGGAAATAGAAATACCTGAAAGAAACTTCAGATGGACTGTTTTCTCATAAGGCAAAACAAAAACATAATTTCCTCCAAATGTGGAAAGAGCTTCCATTGTCTGCAATGCTCAGAGTTTTCCTGGTTGGGAAGAAATAGATACAAACGAAAGAGATTTGCAAAATGTTGTGCTTAAAGTACACCTGTGGAAATCACAAAAGAACTCACGACCCTCACAGATACCTGCGGGTACCTTTCAATATTAACAATATTAATTATACAAGCTCAGATGAATACAGTATTTGTGTGAAAAAAAGTGGGAAAAATGTTTGTGGAACACCTTTGTGAACACATGGGGAAAGCATTTTTTTATGTTTTATGTGTACATATTTCATACATTTCCTTAGACAAACTTTAAAGCAAAGATTTCTGGGTGAAATGACCTCATTTATTGTTTGTAAACTAAGCTATCTAATTTGGTCCAAAGTCTCTTTATCATATGGTGTAAGTCAAATGAACTCATCTGTTGTTCAGGCTTACAGTTGCAGGGAGTTTTCAGCTTGGCAGTTAAACATGAGCTCTGCTCAGGACAGGGCCATAATGTAGCAGAGACATTGCAGAAGAGTGCTTTGGGTCCCAGAAATCACCACCATGAGATTACTCATTTTTCATTTTTCTAAAGGAAGTTCTTAGCTCAGTTTATTTCAGCTGGCTATAACTGATACCAACCTGGCATCTGGAAACCATGAACACCATGAAAAAGGGATAACTCCAGGAGTTGTTAACTGGCCCAAACATCTCTGTGCATTTGTCACAGAAGGGTTCTCTGTATTACTGCAAAAAAGCACTTTGTAGGGTGAAGCATATCCCTCCAGGGTAATGCCCCCATTGCTGTTGCCAGCACCTTTGTATCACTGCAGAACAGTGCGAGCATGAAAATCCTCATTAGCAGTCTCTGTCCTGTCAGGTCTGATCTCACATTTCCCAGGAAGCTTCATCTAGCTGAGCAGGGCAGTTAACGCAAAAGCTGATGTTATGGCAGTAGGTAGAATAGATGGATGACACAGAGAGGCATAAAGATACTGATTTCCTTTTTTCTTTTCCTTCCACCAGACCACAAATTAATCTGAATTACTTCAGCCTCATCCTATCCACATGTGAACAGAGATAAATACTTTCTTTATTCCCTGTTCAGCAGAACTCATGTTTTGGAAAGAGGATATTGTAGTTTGCTTGAAGCAGGGGGTAGGGTACCTCCTTTTACTGCAAGGCAGTTTTGAGTGCACTTGACAGTTTCTACTGACTCCAGCATTGGGATGGTAACTACTGGGACCAGCTGTGTTTACTGAATCAGGTAGTTTTTTTGAAGAACCTGACTAGATACAGAGCCCATGGTACACAGGATCTATGGAGGAGCATTCTGTAGTCCAGTTGGATTTTTTCCCAAGGTCTGCAATTTCTTGTTAATCTGTTGAAGCTACAGGGGATACTCAGTCAGTATTACTCTGAAGTTCTGTCTCAGTTCAGAAAGACTAATCTCCAATTTATCCCTGTCGAGGGTGAGGTGTTTTTTGAAGACTTACAGCCAACCACTAGAAAATAGCAGGCGATGGGACATAGTGGACTTCAGGTTCCTGATCCTGGGCCAGAAACCAGACATTTACATCTTTGCCTGTTTGGGAATAGAATTGCGTATGTAGGCCATACGTTTTACTTTACACTTCTCTTTGGACATTTTAACATGTACCCTCTTAAACAGTGTCTTTGGGTTTGATGCTGTAGCCTATAAGGAGCCTGGAATGAGACACCACTATGTCTGGTCCTTTACCAAAAATGTTGGGTACTGCTGCTCTATAAAATGCATAAAAAGTACTTTCATGCAAGGCTGGCCTTGGGCTAGACTCCCTCAGGAGCTAAGGAGATTGCAAATCTCGACACTTTGGAGGTATTGAATGCATTTCTTCGACCTTCTGCAACATGCATCTTCCACTGGGTGAATCATGAGGGAGATGTAATGCTCTGTTACAGCATGCTAACATGCTAGTTGATGTAGGGAGAGACAATGATGTTGAACATGGACAGACTAGCTAGAAAACTGTAGAGAACTGAGCCCAACAGAGAAATTTCATCTATGTTAATTCTTGAAGGACTAAGATAGGATCCTGTTGCTTTAAAGTGCAAGAGAGGTAGATCATGATTTGAGTCTGGAGACAGAAGGAAATGTGGTGCATTGTGGTTTACCTTCACTCAAGTGCCTCAATCTTACCCTAAAAAATGTACAGCTGTGTTATCCGGTGGATGGAACAAGGACCAGGTTGAGCTAACCCCTGCCAGCCTTGCAAATTAAAACAGATTCCATCAAAAATATTCAGCTAGGGCAGAAATGAAAACTATTCCTGGGAAACATGGTTTTATGGCCAGAATTATGTGCTTTTTAGCTGAATAAAACAGAAAGTTTTAGAATTACAGTGACTCAGCAAAGGTCATCTACAGTAGACTGCATTATCATCTTTATTTCAACAGAGAGAGGATGACTAATCACTTACCTGCCCTCTTCAATTTGAAAGTTTGGTTTTGAACAAGTTTGTGTTGCCAGAGTGGGATGCCAGGTTATGCTGATGCTGCAGAGTTCAATGAACCATTATTGAACTCATTTTTCTGTACATCTCATGGCATAACTTCAGTATAACAACAATATTGTGATACAAATGTCTGAAAGATACTAAAATACACAATATGTTGTGTGTTTGGTTTAGCAGACCATGATGCCACTGATGCAGGCATGGATTTGATTTCCCTCTGACCAGTTTACTTAGCCCTGTGTAATCTAAGGGCAAAGTATCAAAAATAGACATGGAGATAAGGAATGAGAATACATAGGCACAAGCATCTTTGAGGGACAAATTCTTTGATCATGTGAACTTGACTGCTTATTTGTACAAGATCTAGATGTCGCCTAGCATATGCCCATTCAAGTTTGTAAAATTTTAATATGCCTAAGTAGGTAATTTACTTTCAGGCATATCCTGCCGCCTTGGGCTCTATTGTTTATTTCACCACAGTAAGTGGGTATTTTGTTCCCCCAGCTGTGCAACAGTCTCTAAAGCTCATCTTCATTTGTTTTCTTTTTCTAATTGTAGTCATTAAGATCATGGGAGGTGGGTGTTCTCTGCCTTTGCTAGATTCAGTATGCTAAGTGTGGAATACTCTATGCAGAGGAAAATTCTTTTCCTTGAAGCATGAAGTAAGCACTAGAAATGACCTCTGTCATTTACATGCTTATGAAATAAAACAAAGGAAAAACATGCTTTTCCTTCATTTACTAGAGGAAGCTGCAGTTTTGACTCCGTCTTCAGTCTCTTGGAGAATTAGTCTTCTTGGGGAATGCACCATTGTTTGTGATTTATGCTTCCAGTTCCCATTAGTGACTGGCTATATGTGTGAGGGAGTCCTTTTCTTCAGTAAAAATACAGAAGAATTTATATAATTGTTTTATTTTAATTATGTACTTGGCCTTGAATTTAAGGAGAACAGAAGAAAAAGGAAAACATTTGAAAAGTGCTGCAATTCCTGCTCTATTTGTTACACTATCAGCACATTGCAAGAAGGAAAAAGTGAAACATTAGGAGCTGAAACTATGCAGACAACAGAGGCTCAGATTCTTGCAGGTATCTGACGGGTAAATCTCGTGGATTTCGTTAAGAGCCTGGCTTATCCTCAGTTAAACAAGAAAGCTGAAGACATGGAAGAAAATTATGCAATTCGTTTGACATTCTTTTGTATTGTTTTTTAATTTCTCTTCATTCTTTGGGATCTAGGCAGGATTGGTGTTTCCAGTGGGAAATGTTACACGTATGTCTGTGTATATATATGTATATATAATTTTTAGTGTTTATCTCATATGAATGTATCTGCTTTAAATATGTAGATTTTCTCCTACTCATTGCATGTGATGGTGCTAATTAGAATTCTAAGATCCCACTGGCTCACTAAGATCTGAATACTCTCTTATAGAAGATCAACAAACAAAATCTGTGAGTTTTAATGAAGAAAGGTGTTAATATTCAATAATAGGAAAAAAACCACCACCACCTTTACTTTAAGAAGCAAATGCTGTAAAATAGAGTTGATGAAACAGAAGGTGCAGAATACGAGTAAGATTCACAAACTTTCTTAAAATCATAAGTTCTCATGTAGCCACTGCAGATACACATACATGTAACTAGTTATTGAGATTGACATAAATAGCTGATGTGGATGTGGTGATGAAAGCAATAGAGATCAATAAAGGGTCGTGATCCCGTTATGGAAGTAATGTATTCTGCATAAAGTTCAAGCACATCTGTCACCGCAAAGAATGAAAGCTGATTTAAGTTGTTAGGCAGAAGCTAGCATTCTTGATAATGGCAGCACTACTTTACTTCACAGGATAATTATTAAACTGACCGAAGCGTTTCTTGGATTTGATGGTCTGCTGAAGATATAAACATACAAGGGTTTCTGCAAATCATCAATGAAGCGTTACCCAGCTTCTGCAATACTTAGCCACCAACATTGCCAGGAATTCTCATATCAAATTATTTACGATAATCGTGAAAACACCACCATCAGAGACCTCACGGATGGCTCCCTCTGCAACACGTGACTCTAGTTTAGTGCTTCCAGAAAGCTAAACTAAATGCAATTCTGTGAACAGCATTATTCATTCTTCTGGGTTTTTCTTCTTGGTTCTTATAAAACTATGTCTTGATCAGTGTTCCCTTTCCATAGCATTTTCCATAATGGACTTTTTGTCCTTAAAGTTATTAGTGGCTTTGTACTTTCAAAACGCTAAGATGTGCTCATTCACCTTCTCTTTGAGGACTCGTGAAGGCAGTGGCTTATTCCTGGAGGTGTTGCACATGACTTCTATATATTGCAATGTTGTCTGTCAAACACGTTTTGGTGGGTAGGGAACACGCAGTTTACGGCGAGGGCTGTGTGCGTTTTCCTCGAACATACTAATGGTGCTTAATAGTGTGCAGAGGACAGATATGCAAACAGCAAAGCTACTCTTTGACTAAAGAGAAAGTCCAACTTGCTTCCTCAGGTTTCTCTGCAAGGTGAGATCATTGGCAATGAGGTAATTTTGGAGAAATCACTGGTTATGGTGGTTACCGAACCAAGTTTTGCCTTCAGAAACCAAATGCATGCTTTCTGGGACAGGAGAACAAAGGAGGCGGGGAAAGCTATGTTTTTGAAACTGTTTCAGTTATTCCTAGCCTTATTATGAAGGCCAATACAGCTTCACTTGCAGAAAGAATCATGGCATGTGCTAGAAATAGCCATAAGGAACTGAGAATGCTTCCTGAGCAATGTTGTCTACAGTGACAGGTAAAAATGCAATTTTATTTTATTGTGAAATACCGCAATGTAGATAGAAAGTTTAAGAATAGCAACTCTCCCTGACCATGAGGACATGGATCTTGACCCCTTTTTCACCTCAGTGCTCTCTGACCCTGATTTAGGTTTATGAGTTTTTTTTCTCAGAAGGTGATAACTCTGTGAGGAAGAAATAACACAAACCATTAGGACTTTTCCTAGCAGGGGGACGAATGTGTATAATGGCATGTCTTGCATTGTGGTCTGTTACTGATGGTTTCATTGGAAGTTTTTATTGGAAAAGCCATGTAGGGGAAATAAAAACTCCAGCAAACAGCTTGCCTAATACTTTAACTGTAAAGCACAAAGAGAACAAGTCTCTGACTGGTAAAAATGTTTCTAAACTCTCACAAGGTGTGTTTTGTTTGTAATCTTGGGTTCTAGAAAGACCAAATCATCAAGTCTGGTACTTAACAGCCCCTACCCTGACAAAATAGACTTTTAGTCTAGGATGGATTTTTTATGACCAGTTTATAATCCATATCAAAATAAGGATTTATAAAGGAAGTGCTGACACAAATTTAGGACAGGATCCAAAAAAAACTGTATGACTTCTGGAGTGCAGAAACCTGCATAAGGTCACAACGCTCATCTTCACCCCTTTCCAATCCAAAAAATTTGTTGTAGTGGGAAGTACGTGGATTTTTGTGGTGCCAAAGCCAAACTAAAGAGACAATAATTGAATTTGGCCTCGAATGACAGCAATGCAAATGTGTTTCTCCGTGTGGTTTACAGCCTTTGCTTGTATAATAAGTGACATGATATTACATTCTGGAGAGTAAGAAACAGTTTTGTGACACAGAAGGTTAGGGAAAGAAATAAGATTTTATGAGTTAGGTTTGAGTGAGTGACAGATGGGGGGAGAAAAACTGATTTATTTAATGTTATCTGCATTTAAAAAACCTGTAGAAATTGGGATGTGTCTCCTTGCTGATTTTTCAAGCAAACACAATCTGTTGCAAAGGTACTGTGTGGCAGGAAATTGTCTGAAATAATGAACTGGTCAAGTACGCTAAAACTGACATTTTTCTCATCAGTATCCAAAATATGATACCTGCCAAAAAATTCTAATTGCAGTATACTGTGTCCAAATTATTTTACTACTTGCCAAGAAGGGCTTTGAAATATTTGGCAGAGTCTTCTACCAGGAGAAAATGAAACAAAAGAGAATGAAGTGGAACACAATAAAGAAATACCTCCACCTCCTTGAAAAATAGCATGTTCAGGGGGTTAGCCCTTTCATGAAGAGCTGGTAACTCTATAACTCATATGAAGTAACGAATCAGAAATAATTTCTCAGAGATAAACAAAATGGACTCAGCTAAAAAGCCTTCCAAAGGTGTTTCTTGTTAGAACAGCTGCTTGAATACTGTGATACTCACAAGGTGTGTTGATATTATACATAAAGTATCTTTCTGTTCATTTACCTTGGTGCACAGCTATGATCCATGAAATAATGTACAGAAATGTCACTGACTAAGCCAATTCTAAATTAAGCTATCATGAATAATTCTATTTTTTTTTAATAGTTCCACAAACTCGCTTCACAGCCCCAGGTAACAAGGATCAAAGTCCTTGTCTCATTGTAAGAACAGTGAATTAAATTGATTTTTCATCTGGGACTAGCCCACAAATCAGTAAAATCTAATTCTATTTTCAGTTTCTTTTTGTTTCCTGTGCACACACAAGCAGAGTTCAAAGTATTGTTTTACCTTCATCCGTGTATTTGTAAGATAGGAGTAGCACAAACAGTATGTCTAGGATATGTCTGAAAAGCGTTGTGAGGAGATTTTAATTTCAGTCCACAATAGTTACCTGGGCAGAAAGATGCTAAAACACACCTAATAGCTCTGTCTAATTGGATTCAAGGCTCTATTTGGTGCAACTGTTATTTCTAATATAAATAAGTATGCTGAAAGAAATTTTCAGGCTTTCATAACTATTAAGCCCTTGATGGTGTATTTAAGAGATATCTTTGACCATAGACAGATCAAAGATGTTCTTTAGACAAGGTGATTTGGACTTACTGCCTGTGATTCTCGCTTACCAGATAAAGTTCACAAGAGGTTTGAGCCGCACAGACACGTTTCAGTCCTCCATGTGGATCCCCTGCCTGAGCTCTGCTGCCTTGGCTGCAACCCTGCCGTGTCTCCCATTTCCTCCAACACCTCTTCCTTTGTCAGGGCTGACAGCGGGAAGCACAACACGTTTCTGGATCTGGCACACGTGTGCCAGCAAGGACCCTCCTGCAAGAGGAGGGAACAGTGCCGACTGTGGGCAGCTCCCTCCCCACCTTTGCAGCTCACAAGGGAGGCAAGAGGGCCAGAAACTGATTAGAGGACCCAGGTCAGAGATTTTTGAACTCTGAATTTGGCAGGCAAATGGAGGAGGAATGGATTTTACAGTATTGTGTTCTAAGATGCATTTATTCATAACTATGAAAGCTGCAGACATATTGTGTTACTGCATCAGGATCTTAAGCAGATGTTTAGATTTTACAGAAAAGGGCGTATGAGAAATTTTCAGTTTTCCTTTAATTTTAAAAAACCTCATTGTTACCTTTGGTTTTACACACTAATGTCTACAGGGACACAATCTACTTCATTACATCAGATTACTTGAACATAAAATTTTATATTTTTTTTTCTGATTAGGCTGAGTAAATCAAGGTAAATGTGTATTCTTCTGCCGTAACACTGGAGCCAACACACATCATTTGCAAGGAAGCTTGAAAGGAAACGGAGTAGGAATCACTTAGGGTAAGATTTCTCAGAGTTTTCCATAACAGGATCATAACTTAACTGAAGGATTACATAACTAATCAGTTTGTTTCATAGTTTCTTGGATTATCTCGTTTCCATTTGTATTTGCATAGCAGACCTGTTGGTGAAGCCAGACCAATCAGTATGTGGATAAACTGTATTATAGGGAAGGAATAATCTTATCTTAGTTTTCTATTCATGATTTATTAGTTGTTGTGTTTTTTTTTTTAAATAGGAAGGCTATGCCAGTGATGGCATTGTCTCTGCAAACCACTAGAAAAGGTTCTGTAGGTTGGTGAGCTCTGTCATTGCAATGTGTTTTCCAAAGAACATGCACAGGAAGCATCTACCTCCATGTTTTAGTTCAGCTCAGGAGTACTCTTTTGAAGAGAATCTCCCAGTTGTCCCCATTTACCTTGCTTTGATATGCGTTGGCAAGTGATCTTGGAGCAGATGAACTGGATTCCTTTCAGATGAAGCTATACTGTTAGATACACTCCAGAATTGTGGCTAATGCACTCCAGCTGCTATAGGGCTCTGGGGCCATGAGACTTGACTGGTCCAAACAAAAAAATCAGAAAGCCCCACAGTTCTGCCCCTCAAATGCTCTTCCCCCCCCTCAAATGGATCTGGGGTCCTCAGCAGCAAATTTTCACCCTTAAAAACTCTTCCTGTTTGTCTGTAGTTCATGATAATGTAGTTGTATGTGCTTATCCTTAGTAAAAATTGTTTTTAGAGGGTCCTAGCTTCAGCTTCTGAGATTGTGTATTTGTACACAGAGTTTGGGATTTGTATTGCCTTTTTTTAGGCAATTGTATTGCCACTTTTTCTAACGTGGCTTTGAATGATTGGGAAACTTGAAGCTGCCTTGAAGAAGAAAATCCTTCTTAAGGAAAATCCTTCAAGTTTATCTACATCTATTTTGCCGCTGGTTTGCAAGGTACAGGAAAGATACCTGTAGAAAAATATAAAATCAAGGGAATTCTGTGCTCCATTAAATATTTAAGTGATAGGTTTTTTTAGAATCTGATTTGAGGTATACATGTACACCTTGATCAGAGACAGGTCAGAGAGAAAGACTCCAAACTGAAACAGTGTTTCCAAACATTGGGAAATTCTAAGTAAATCTTTCCCTTGGTCTCATATCTAATATGAACATTCCCTTCTTACATGGACCAGTTCTGATTTCCTCATCTGGCTACTAAAGGAGCTCTCCCAGCTTCCAGGAGTCCTTTGCTGAAATACTGTTTCAGGTGAAGAGACATGTACGCATTCACTACTTGTATGTAGAGATCGTTTGGTTCTCATAAAATTCTACTCTTGACTCTTTATGCATTTGATTGACAATGTTCTGGAAAGCATTGCAGGAATGGATCTGAACTAGTGGGCCAAGTGGTGGGTATTCACAAAAATATCGGTAGGTTGTGACTGGATCTTTGTATAGTAATTTTAGACTCTCTCTACCTGATCATCATAAACATATAGATTCATCGTGCTTGCTAAATCTTCTGTTGTGTGCAAATACACAAGTAGTAAAACCACCAATGAGAAGCTGTTTTCTTTGGTTAAATGGGTATTCAATAACATTCCTGTTTGACTGTCACCTCTACAGTCAAACATTGTCAGCCACTTTGAGAATTGTATATACAGGAGGAATCCTAAATGGGTTGGATGCCACCAAACTCCCTGCATTATGTTTTATGTAGTAAAAAAGGCGGGTATGCATGAAGCTGAGGTACACTGCACACACAGATTAGCCAATGCATAATGGTATAGGAAAAATAAAACAAACCTGGCAAAATGTTAGGATAAGTATGCTGTATGGAAGAGGCATTTTTGCTGCTGCTGTATGACATGACCCGTATGGTTTCCAGTAGCTACATATTTTGGTTGTTGGTTACTTCATCCAACACTGCTGTTTTTCTACTGACTGCTTGCATCCACTAGACTAACATTTGTTTTATTGCTTCTGTTGTCACTTTATTTATTATGCTTTTATATAACTTTATAGATGTTCATAGCACTTTATAAAACATAGAATTAGACAACCTTGTTGCTGCAAAGAGCTTGCAATCAAAGCTCTGATCTTGCACTGAACTCTTATCCAATGCACAGTCCCATTGAACTTAATGAGATGCCACGCAGGAATAAGGGTCTGCGCAAGCAAAGCCTGCTGTAAGGTCTGGGCTTAATATACTAATGACTTGGTGCTGATCCAGAGGTTGTGGGTGAGCATCCAGGCAAAAATGTGTGTCCTTACACCTTAACCTATGTCATAGCCATAATCTCTGCCATTCATGTCACAGTGCAAAGGAATCTGCTTTATCTAGTTATGATGACTGTTGATCTTTCTGAAATAAAGTATGGCACCTACTTCCATGTCTGCATGAACCATGTTGGCCTTCTTTTGCTGGAGTCAAGTAGTGAGAAAGCATTCAGGACTGTAATTTAACTGGTTTGAGAACTGGGATCTCTTAAAATATTTTTTAATTTTCTCCTCATTCTGGCACCAAGGCACATGTGTAGGTGAGTCCAAGAAAAATATGAAATACCCAAATATTATTTAACGTAAGTCATGCAGGTCCCAAATTCCCAACAAGATACATCAGACGTAATAGTTAGCACTTTGTATCCTTACAATGGAAAATAGCAAGAGTTGTAAAGATGGGATTATCCTAAATAAGGATTATTCAAGTTCTTTAGACCTCTATCCACAGAGGAACTTGTGGAGTCTCATTGCTTCTGAAAGTAAGTGCATTGTATTTTAGTAGTATAAATATGGAATTAGGAGTCTCACAGCAGGTATCTCAGATTGACAGTTTTTGTTTCTAAAATTTGCCAGTTACAATTTTGGAATAGTGCTATGACTTCTTTTGTTCAAATTCTGTTCTAATACGGTTAAAAAATCTGCACTTTAGTCATGGGAATAATTTGGCTTTAGTGAATGTTTGGCTTGAGTTGTTACTGATGGAGTTTTATATATAAAAACATAAAGCATGTAGTTTATTATAAATGTAAAGTCCAAATGATTTAAAGCCTGTGTCTAAAACGTTATTTAAGACCTTTTGATTCCTTACCAATTCTGGGATGATTTGGCAGGTAGTCAAATCTCCGATTAAAATTTGAGCCTATACCTCTCTGCCTATGTCCTTTTGAGCATTGAAAGACCACTAAAGGTAAGAAACTGTCAGCAGAGGTCTTGTCCTCAGCCCTCCTGAAGGGAGCAAATGGAATAAGAGAAGGCATCCCACAGTTCATCTCTGGAGGAGGTTGGGTTTTGCAAACTTTTAAAGCTGTGAAGCAAGAATACAGTCTTGATGACACAGCTGTCTGTACTGTGGTAGCTACTGGAATTCATTGCAACGCATTCTGTGTCCATTTACCTTGGTTTCCTCCCAAGGGGAGTTCATCCCAGGTGCTGTCTCCCCATGTGAGAGACCATCTCTCCCGACCAAGAGATTTGTGTTACAGCAAGACCATTTGATTAACTGAATGTGATGACAGAAATAGGCATGATGCTGAATAGTGGGTACTACAGATCCAAATAATGGTTCTGGACTATGGATTGTAGTTGTATATATGTTGTATATATGCTTATGTTTCAGGTGTTTTATAGGAAACTTAGACTATGCTTTTTTATGTTCTGTTACTTCCTAGTATTTGTAATTTTCAAGAAAGTAAGGAATTTTGTTTCCTGCACTGAGCCCATCAGCTGGGATTGCTTATGAAAGTGATGATTTCACACATAAGAAAACAAAAGAATGATACTCATGGTATTAGAAAAAAATCTATTCAGTTTCAGGGAATTGTGGTACATTCTTTGTGTAGGGGACCAAAAAGACAAAGGCTTCAGTCTATCTCTAGCAGATGACTTTTCTAGGGAGTGGGTTAATTCATATTTGTCTATTTTGTATTTAGTACTGAATACTGTGAGCGAAACCATACTGATAAACTTAACTTGGCATTTGGTCCATCATGACACTTTGGATGGACCTGAGGAGGCTAACAAACATCACATGAAAACAGGTGCCAAGAATGTCAGTGATATATTTGGGCTGTTATATCACTGCCCAGTTTCTTGTTTTCTCTTGTCAAGCTCCCTGTACCAGCAGGAGTTTTAAATGGCAGAATTTTAGGACTCTGTGTATGTGAAACTTCCAAAGGTAGAGGGGAAATTGGTGTAGCTGCAATATTCATCCCTACATCAGTGAAAATATGTGGTTTGGATCTAGAAGGACAGATTAGCCTGATTTTAACTTCAGGCAAAAAAAGAAAAAAAGTAAAGCTTCAAGAAACACAAAGGAAGGAGAAATGGATGCAATTGTCATGCCAGTTTCTTCTGAAACCAATAAAAACAATTAATTCTTAGCATTTAAGATACTACTCTTAAATTTTAGTAAGTGGGTTCTTGGCTTTATGCTATCTGGGATCAGTATAGATAGATGCATTTTAATACCCAATGAAGCTTCTCACCCGATTTCTAAAAGGCAATATTTATCCTATTTTTAGATGGTTTTTGTTTGCTTAACATCTCTGAAGATATGATCATATAATACTGATTGTACTGTATGTTGTGGGATCATTCCCATTCCTTTTCTTACATCTTTTTCTTATGCCTAGATTCCTATTTGGAAAAAAAATGTCCCCAGATTTATAAATGCATAGCCCTGAAAATGGTTAGCATGTAATCTCCAGCTTTATCCTGCAAAGGGTAAGTAGAAATCCTTTGGGTGCGTGTTGTGTATGTTAATGCTTTGGGCTATTGCTTAGCACTTCAGAATAGTTCCTCACTCATTTCTCTAGCCAACTACTTGTAGATCTTTGCAGATTTTAGCACTAAAAAAAGCCTGCAAAATTGTAAACACGTTCAGTCATGTGAAAATCTGTCAATCTAGTACATCTTGGAAATGCAAACCATATTTTGAAGGAAAACGATAAATGAGAAGACAGTACAAAGCTAAACCTAAGACTGTACTTGGGGCTTACTTAGTACTTTCTTGGCAAACACTTAAATCTTTTCTCCTGCTGCTCCATATCTAGGGTGCCAGCTCTGTAGGCAATGTGAATACTTCTTTCCCATGTTGCATATTCCTCCTATAAACTGGCATCCTTTTTAGAGAAAATCAGTAGAACTAAAAGGGACAAGGGAGTTATTCCATTACTTTCTGATGGCAAGGTAAGACTTCCACGTGTCTGCCCAATTTGAAGAATGACTGCTTGGGAATGGAAGGGTGGATTAAAAAGTGCTAAAGAAAAGTTCGTGTTATGGGGAACATTGTAGGCCGTTGCCCCTGGAAAACACAAGTTACAGTATGTATCATCTAGGCTCTCCTCCTCGCTTTCTCTCTCTTTCTTTCTCCCTGAATCTCTCCACTTTAGTTTCTTTGCTCATTTTATTATTAGGTACATTTATGGGAAACAGGATTTATGGTCTCCTCCTGCTAATAAATGTTAAGGAATATGACTTAAAGTGGGGAATACACAGCAGGAGATGATGAACTCCTAATAAACAAATATCCTGTTTTCATGCAAATATTCTTAGTAACACAAACAAAACAAAGCAGAGAAGGAAATGCAGCCAAAGTGTTATACAAGCTGTGGTGTAATTAAATAGGAGGGATTTCAGAATTTTCCAGAGGCCAAGGAGAGTTTCAAGTTATCCTTCAGACTTTTCCAACTCCTTCCTTCAGATGGTTTCATCCCATAATGTTGGATGGAGGGTTGGAAAAGGAGAATTGGAAGAATGACAAAGTAACCTGAGAACTTTGCAAAATTCTCACTGCCTGTCTTATTCCGTATCTTCTCCTCAATGAGAGACTCTGACCTTAGAACTTGGCAGACTATATTGCTTGAGGGTTTTGGATTTTTTAAAAAGTTTCTAAGGTCATGTTGTTGTCCTCATTCTGGTGAAAATACCATCTTCCTCCACAACCATAAGCATGATATTTTCTGCAAAAGGTATTTACCGTAGTTAATTGGCATTAACATTATGTCTAACATTTATCCATATTAATGTGCTGGAATAAAATGTAAAAGCTTTACCGATGGTGTAATAGTGGCATAAAGACTGAGGAGTGATTAATGAGAAAGGAAAATCTAGATCATATGGTCATCTGGATGCAACAAATACTATGTCTGAATATGGCCAAATACGTCCTACATCTACTGGCCAAGGGGACAGCTAATTACAGGAGAGGGGTCTCTGACTTGGAAAGAGTGAATAAAGAATTAGGAATCAAAATGGATAGTAACTGATTGCTACATGCTGGACCACTGTTGTGGCCAAAAGAGCTGATATGATCAGTACACAAAAAGCAAAGGAATCTCAAGGCACGTTTTATTTGGTCTTCATACAGTGGCTATTGGGCTTTGGTGTGTCCAAGCATCAAGAATTCAGGCTGGATGGTCAAAAGCTGATCACAAAACAAATGTCAGGATCAAGGAGGAATTAGGAAAAATATATGTTTTATATTTATATTGTTAACTTGACTATGAGAATCTTAATGATTCAGATTGCTGGTGCATACTTATAAGGTGAACAAAACTTGAAGATGGGGATCACCAGACAGCAGAGACTGTCAGGATATCCAATAACTGCAGGTTGGGACATGGATAAATTTAGATTAGAAAGAAGATATGCATTTTTAGTTACCATTGGAGTAATTTTCTAAGGGTTGTTGTGGAGTCTGACACACTGCCAATTTTTACATCACAATTGTGCAATTTTACAAAAGAAAACCAAAATATTCATGTTCATCCAAAGTGTATTGTTTGCTCTTTGGTCCAGCTGCACCACAGAGCAAATTAGTGTCAAATTTTGCGCACTTTGGATCAAGTAACTGTGTTCAGTGTTGACCCAGACTTTGGGCCCAAATTCATATCTGAACTTTTGTGGCTAGTTCATATCTTGCTCGTGGATCAAACCAAAGCCTAGTTCATGAAAACACTTCAATTTCACAAACATATAGCCAAAATTTGCAGCTGGCTCCAAACCTTCTATTGTGTTGAAACAATATCTGGCTTCAGCTATCTTTAAATTTGGGGGAAGTCTGGATTTGAACTTTACAGCTTGGGAGCTTCTGTTTTTTCTTTGCTACGCTCATGGGATTGTAGGCATGTACCATGTGTACTATTGTGTAAGTGCTACATGGTTACTGACTTTGGCAAGGGATGAGGTTTTCTATCTGCTGAAATGATACAATACACTTACCCAGGTTATTTCTGAAACATCCGTACCATCCTTGGAAAGAGTATGGGACAGATAGGACTCCCAGATGATTTTATGTCATTACAACATCATTCTTTCTTACCTTTACTAGCTTTCATTTACATTTAGAGAGGGAAATCTCTCTAAAAACAATAATTTGTTGGAAGGTTATGTTTGCAACCGAAGTAGATTTGTTTCAGACAATACACTGATGGGCACATCACCTAGACAAGCTAAGTGATGTGATCCAGGGGGGTGTAAGTGGAGCAGGACCATTCAGAGGCTTGAAGCTGAGGTACAAACTCAATTCCTCCGGAGCACGCTAGTTAAAAGCAGATGGAAAGCAGATGAACAGCCATCCTGACAGAAACATGCACAGATTCTTCTCCCTTGCTTAGGCCCTCTTTCCTCTTAATTTTGTCATATTTGTAATATTAACAATAAATCATTGCTTGAATTCCCTTCATTGTTCATCTCAAGAAAACAGCTAAGAATAATACAGTCTGGCTAACCTGAGCCTAAAAGTCCAGGGCCCTAAAACAGCCAAATACATGGTAGATTATTAGTTTAGATAGCTTAAATAACATGTACTATTGCTGCAGGTGCCATAGCCTTGCAAAGAGCGTTAGACCCCTTGGTGGAAGACAGAAAGTCACAGCTACACAATATCTTCCATTTCCTTAGTGTCTGCTTGTCATTTAAGTGACACTTAGCCAACATTTGCTCCACTAGGCTATTGATAAGCTTTTTAGCCTGAGTTCTTGAAGTGAAGGTTGACACTTGAAAAAATTTCTTAGGTTAAAGAACTTACTGGAAACATTACTTTGGTGATTTTGTACTTATAAAAGGACCTGACCTCTAAAGTTGCAAGACAGTATCACTTGGGAAAAGATTCCCTTTTGCAATCTATGCCTTAAATAATTTCGGACTTTTCATTTAAATTCTGATTAGTATGAGGCTTCCTTACTTTCGCTTTTTTAAAAATATAAAATCCATTTAACTGCTTTTAATCAGTTTAATTTCTTTTCTAGCAGAAAAGAAATACAAATATATATTTCATTATATATTCTTGATATAGTTTGTTTTCTTGTGACATGTTATTGATGTATATTGATTTCTGTTATATAATCCCACTTGAAGGATCAATATTGTTTCTTGTGTGGTATGAGAAGATAGTGGATTGTAATTGCCAGATACAACAGTACATTCAGCAGTAAAATGTTGCCATATATCACATTCAACTTTGCTGTCTCCCCTATTAGACTGGAAAATATTTTAATGGCTTCAGATTTTTAAATACCGCCAGGACAACTATGGTCATTGCATGCTTTCAAAAATTCAAACAAAACACATAATTTCAAGTTAACCTAAATTTTAGCCATATAAACATTTGATTAGGAATGAGTAAAACCTTATACAAGAATGGAAAAATAAATATAAAGCATCTGTTACACAGTTTATGTAACATGATCTGTAGTATATGTAATTTCTTTTCTATGCAGAGTTTTATGTAAAATTGTATGGCCCGATTTAAAGGGACATTATGCACTTTAAAATACCTACTTTTGCAGCAATGCAAGTTCTATCCCAATGTTTCTGTATTACTGGAGCTTGTATTGTAAGTGTCGGATGCCAAGGATTAGTATTTTTTCACTTTATTGTGTTCCTACAGTTCTCTGTATTAGTATTTGGCTTGCTCTTGTGAAGGAAGAACTCTGCCATTGGCTTTTATGTCCTGCTTCCTCTGTCAAAGGATGGTGGTAGCACGGGAGTTTACTGTGTAGTAGTCAACTTCTTCCCCTCTTGACAACACTTATACCATAGTCTTCTCGCCTTTATTTGAGCTGCTGTGTAGAGCTCTAGGCTACAAGACATCTAGAGAGCTTTTTAAAAGCACACAGTGGAATTCGGTAGTCAACTTCTGCCGAGTCTTAACAGTGACTGAGTGCTTCTTTGCAACTTGGTAAATCATTCCCCAAACATTGGCCTTTGCAGTAACAGTAAAACATCAGCTAAAATGCTACACCCGCTTTCTCCAAAGCTCTCTAAAATATTTTAAATAAGTTTTTTAAATTTTGGATGAGCAACGTAAGTGGATTGAAATTTCCTGAAGTTGAACTTCATGAACTTTTGGATTATTTGTCCAAATATACTGGAAAAATTGCATTTAGTATTGGTTTGCTATCCTTTACAAATTTTATTTATCTTCTGGTAACTTGGAAACATATTTCAGAATACTTTGTCCAAATATAGGTTGTTAAATTTGGCCCCTAGAATAAGTGTTCCAGTGTAATTTTTGTGCGACAGCTTTTGTCATTTGGTATAATGGCTTCTGGACCTACGTTTGGAACCCAAGACTGATCTCATTGTCAGCGACGGAAAATGTACGTAACTCTGTTGAAAACAGATGAAGGTCTAAACTGGCCCTTTGGTGAAAAGCTGCCTGTTTTGGAGATCATTATTTTTTCAGGGTTGTGAGGTATTCTGCTAGCATTTAATTTCTGTTTAGGGAATCAGTAATAATCTTGTTGTTTTGCTTGATCTGCTTTCTCCAAGAGTTGTTATACTGGCTCTCTAGAGCCCATTCAAATGCTTTTAGCACTACTTGTTCAAGATTTTGCTTGTTAAGATGGTCCTGCATGATCGCAAGACCTGTAAGGGCTAATGTTGAGGAATGCAGAATAATTTGAGTAGGTTTTGATTCAATGTGTCTAATACCTGCCTCTTTCTTCATCCTGCTTTCTGAATACCTTGAAAAACTCCCTATTATTTGAAATCTCATGATATGGTGTTGCTGTTTGTTGAACAGTTTGGTACTGGCCGGGTCACCCCAATATGCTCTACCCTAGGTCTTGATTGATGCTGAATTTTTTTGGACAAAGAAAAGGAAACACATATGCGTACATGAATATCTTAAATTTTTGGAGTGCTGTATTCTGTTTTTTATCATTAATACTTGTGCCCTCAAACACCAAAGCTTTTTTACAATCCACCCTGTTGCTTATGATTCCTGTTAGCCCCTCTACTATACCTGACTCCATTCCACCTCTTCATAAAGAACACAGTTGTTAACCTTCAAGTAGTTGTACTTCCTTCTACTGATATCCTCAGTAAGCTTTCTGAAACCAAATTAAAATTTCTTATTCTCACTCTGGGGGCTCTGTTTGTTTGTTTGTTGTTTGTGTGGTCAAAGCAACCATCTTCCTTTGCTCCCTCAGTACATGAACCTGGACTATACATTTAGTATGTTCTCCTTCTGGAGCTTTTCCAGAAGGATACTTATCTTCCCTCCCCTTAGAAAAAAATTTTTTCAAAGCTCTTCTGTAATACCTGTGTGAAAACACTGACAAGGAGCCAACATTTTCTTACCTATTTAGAGTTATTTAGAAAAATACAAATCTTTGTGTCATATTTGTGAATTGTATCTGCATTTTTATATATTTATTTTTTTAATACTGATTGTTGTTCTGTTAAATAGGATATAGGACTGGAAGACAAGAGGGAAGGGCAATAAGGAGTAATTTTTGAATTAAGAATGATTAAATGGAGACAACTCTGCAGATCATTTTGGAAACAAAAGGAGAAAGGTATGTAAACTGATAAATGTGATGGAGAAGGGAGTGGAAGAGGGAATGAATGCTCGTTGTCTCTTCTAATGTAAAAACTCAGAATTTAAATGCAACTGGCCAGCAGCAGGCTCAAAACCAACCAAAGGGAGTAACTTCACATAAAGGAGTACTCTGGCCTGGGACACTGTGGATGCTTAAAATTGACTTGGATTCTGAAAGGAGTCAAGTGAACTCATTGAAGAAAAAAGAAAGACACGACACTGAGACATTGGATTTGGGTCAGGAAGATCTTGTTTCCCATCTCACTGGAGATTGTGAGAGTCAACTGGGAGAACTATGCTTCCCTAGACATCTGCTCCTGTCTACAGGAGGAAACAAGATGCTGGGTTCGAAGGGAGTAATAGTCTCACCTGGTTTGTGTATTGCCCTAAGAAATTTAATTCTCTCACTACCTCTGCTGCAGAATTTTCAAATATTCAAGTAGCCTAAGCCCAACTTCACCAATAAGGACTAATTTACCATACCTAATTCCTTTTGTCTGGAAGGTAGATGTCATATAAAGCTTTGTGCTTTACACTGCTTCTATTGATGGTGGAGACGCCTCTGAAAATGTCTCCACATGTCATGAAAGAAATTAAGTAGTAAATTTGCTCCTAATGGCAAACTTACTTGGCAGTCTGGACCTCAGTTCCTGCCCCTGAAGAGATGTATCAACATTTTGTTGCCTTCCCTTCTCTGGTCTCACACATGGTTCCATTGGGCAATTTCCCTTGCCTGCCGTATTTGTTTCCATCCTTGGTATTTGGCCAAGCAGGCCCAGTTGCACTCCGTGACTCTTCTTACAAAATGTTTTTGCTTCTCAGTCTCTAGCTGGTTTCCATCCTCACACTTCCAGACTCTGCACTCAGCTTCCCTCCTTCAAATTTAGGCCAAAGTATCATGGAGGGTAAAAAGTGTCATTACAAGTTCTCTTATACTTTAATTGCAGGAAATGTTTTGCTCAGCTGCTTGTTACAGTGAGCTGAGAACAGGAGGAGTCTTCAGGGAAATTTGCAGTTTGATTCCAACTTCCAGTTCATGCTGGGCTTGCTTAAATAGTCTTTTTTTCTTGATAGGAGTCTGGGTGGGCCGAGTATAGGCAGATTTTTACAGGTGTAGTTGAAAGACTATACTTGACATAGAACAACTTCCCTGCCTAATCCCAGGCTTTGTTTCATGACCAAATTAATAAGGGAAGCTTATTCATATATTATTTTTTTTCAGCAGGAACAAAATTCCTGTGTTTTCCCCTTTCTGTTCCTTAGAAACAGGTAAATGTTTTTGGCTGAAGCTTCCAGAAGAAGTCTTGCGAAGCAGACCCCCTGCTTTGGGAATCATCAGCCCAAAAGTCACATTTGGCAGAGTCATGTGAGAAACAACACTATTGTAGGAAGTACTGAGCTGCTTTAACATTAAGCAGAGCTTCAAGTCTCACAAGTCTCAGTAGTAGTGTATTACCCCGAGCAATGTACTGTCTAGAGCATTTTAAAAATTCTGGGTGTAACTTTGAAATTAGGTAGAATTCTAGCAAGGTAATTCTCTATAAAACTGGTGGGTTTTTTTAGTAGGTTTTGCCTTGAAAATATGACATGAAGGTGCCAGCCATTTGCAATTCTGGACAATTTGTTAGCAGGCTGCTTAAAACACTAAGTCCCAACATTGGTTACATGCAGAGATTGTGCAGGAGGGTTAACCAGTAGAGCAAAATAAAGTCACTAGATTTTTTTTTTCTTATATTCTCTTATGAATCATGTCCCTATATCAATTAAAACCATCTGTGCATGTCCAATTTCAAATGATTTATAGATGTGCATCTTTTTCTCAAACATTCTAAGGAATCCTAACCTGGTATGTAGATGCTCTATATTTCTCCATAACTGGAAAAAAATACTGAATTAAGTATGGCACATTCAATCCCAAGGATTTTATGTGGTAAAAGATAATGAGAGACAGTTGTGAAATCATATAATGCTATGGTTTAGAATTATAGATGGAAGGGCTAAAGGCAAGACCTTTAGCTGAAGTTGCCTGAATGTGATATAAGAGTGATGGGAGCTTATCAGGAAGTCTACAGAAAGCTTTTTTCTGGAGAACTGAAATTCTAATTTCTTGAACCTTAGCATTTGTAAAACTGGCAATAAATTTCTTCAAAAACAGTTAGACTACATCAATTCTGTCTTACTGTTTAGCTCTGTTCTGTTATAGAAAGAAACAGATATACTTTATGCCGGGTTGGCAATGGCGTTGAAAATGTTCCTGTTTTGAACATGAGAGAAAAGTCACACTTTTTTCAAACTTTTTTTCATGGATATACCTGCCATTCCTTTTTTTTTTTTTTCCAGTTAGAAATGTTTTTTGAGGTGTGGAGAAATGAAGGAGGAGGATTTTCTAATGGAAATTATTTTTGCAATTTTGTTCTGGGAAGTTAATTTGGCATAAAATTTCCACTTCTTTTTTTGTTTGTTTTGGTTTTTGTTTGGTAGGGTTTCTTTATGTCCTCTGTAACCTATAGAGACAAAAATACGTTTGACTCATGAATTGGCAGCTGGTATTTCTGTTACTATCATTGGTACAGTCACAACTTATGTCAAGTATGACAAATACTAAGTGGTATATAAATAGTAGTCAGAGCATCAGTAGGACAGGAATTATTTCGTTCCTTCTATCCACTGCCTTTCAGTGTTTTGCAGAGGAAAAGTCTGAGCGTCTGTTTCAACTTTCTGATCTTTTAGTTTCTTTCTGAGGACAGATTCTGTGTGAAATTTGACAATGTAAGAATCCTTGTTTTAATTAAAAGAGAGGAGGAGAATGTGACACCAAGCAGTTACAGTTACAGGATTTTACAGGCACAGGATTTTAATGTGTTTCAGTAGTTTGCAGGTCACCAGAACAGGACAATAATATAAAAAAAACTGTGTAAAAAGTTAGGCTCCTGAATTTGGCCCTTAAAGTAATTGATAAGGTTTGCCAGCAGAACTGTGTACCTAAACTGGTGCATTGATTTAGGTGCCTAAGGAATGGAAACTTCCTAATAATAATAATAGTAATAATAATACTACTAATTGTTACAATCTTTTTTTTAATACACATTCGTAATTTTTTTTACTTTTGCAATATTTCACTTATCTTCATTCAGTTTCCCCTGTGTGTCTTTTGTCAATACATGCATTCTGCAACAGGAATTTATCACTAGGAATTTGTCCAGATTCACAATCACACTTAAGACAGTGCTTTTATCCTTAATTTCTTGAATCGTGGTAGAGGACCTTATGTTTGACATCATGGAGCTCAGTAAAACTTGGCTATTGAAACACTGGTTCCATTGAAAAACATCTGGAGGGAAACCAATAGTCCAATATATCCTGCTATACTACACTCAGCATATCCAGCCTCCTGGTCTTTCTCTTTGTGTTCTGCCTTGCAAAAACCTGGCTATACTTACAGAAATGTACAAACACAAGAACAAAATGGATGCACTCCATGTTCCTAAAAATGTCATATTTTGGCTGTGCTGAAAGTGTATGTATGCTTGCTTGGCTGTAGCAGTGACTGTTTTTTATGTTGCTCTTTATCATACTGATGCTAAAGTTAAAGACTGAAAAGCCCTACAAAGACATCTGGTTCTTTTGCTATTACCTCTGCACACTTTTTCCATACAGTGTATTTCTCATGGTTTACTTAGTTGAGTTTTAAATAGCTCAAATGGTCAAGTTTCTGTAGTTTCTTTTGGACCTCTTCAATAACATATGAAATTGCTAGCTTAAGACTAACAAACAATATTATCAAATTAGCATTTCCTTTTCTGTTCACTGTGTCCCAAGTTTTAAGACAGAACGCCAACTCCTTTATCCTCTGTAGGTCAGCATCCCTGTAAAAAATGGTTCTTAAGGGTTGTGTCCATATATTACATTGCAAAGAAGCTATGTAGCATCACCTAGGAGTATGTGTCCAAATTTGGAGAAAGTTAATGATCTGGTAACGTTTATACTCTTTATTTTAAAACAAATCAAAGAGTTGACTTTGGTTGCAGGGGTTTTTTTTAGACCTTAAGAGCGAGAAGAAAATACTAAATAACTTTTTTCTTGATTCTGTTCAACAGAATTCCTGATTTTAGACTTATAGCTACTGAAAAGCATTGAATTTAGTCACTGGTTCTGAGAAACAAATGTGTGCCTTTAAAAGTGAATGTTACATCTTTTGAGTTGTAAAACATGAAAACGGCGGGGTGGGAGTGACAGCCTACTGTTTAATCCTGTATATCGCTGTGTGGCACATCATAACTGGAAGATCTTAAGAGATAGTTAAATTTCTATGCTGATTCACAAAAGCTGACTCAAAGTTCTGTTTTGGAATGGAGAAAAAAGCTCTTACACATGGTTTTCCTTTTAAAGTTAAGTTAGTATTTATGTTAACAAGTCTCTTATTTATTTAATTACTTGTAAATATCCAGCCAGGATTAAAGAGTTGTTGTTATTCTGTGGGTAGCATCTAGCCTATCTCCTCTGTCCAACAACATGGATTTGAGCTTTTTTGTTCTCTCTTAACAGCTCTCAGCGTATCAGTGTCTTCCTTAAGAAAGGGGAAAAGAGGGACTTTAACAAAACTTTTTAAACCATTGATAACAATTTTAAACATTTTCCTTAAGTCTACACAACCTACAGAAAAGTTAGCTAAATGCTACTCATCTATCGGTGTGGGATTCAGTCCAGATCCATCAGGTGTCTCTGACAGGAGAAAGGCTAAAAACAGACATCTTGACTTTGAAGCCAACAGCAGCTGATGTCTTTTCACATGAGTAAGACAAACATTTCTATTCATCAGTGGCACTAGAGTCATCCATATGCATGTGCACGTATATGGGATTACAGACTCTAGTTCTCATACATGAGAGTTGGTGGGGAGCTGGCACCAGCCAGCTTTCACTTTCCTGTTTTTTGCGGTCCTGTTTCATCTGCTGCTCCTCAGGCTTCTCTCTTTTCTACTGGGTGCAAGGCAATGAATAGAGGGAGAGCATTAATATGTGTTTAGTTTTTTAACCAAGCACCAAAATCACAAACTTCATGAAGTTCTCAAGAACAGCCGGAAACATCAGGACAAAATTAAGTGACATGGAAATACCAAAACTGAAAAATAACACTAATTAAAAGAAATCTGAAGGGAGAACTGTTGCTGTTCCCTCTGAATCAGTGACATCTGTGTAGATGGAGTGTAGACCAGAATTTGGCCTCTGTACCTTATCGAGCTATCAATTTTATGTGTTCACAAATCCAAAAATTAGCTGTGGATCTTATCCTTTCTTCAGTACAATACAGCATTATGCTGAGGTTTTAGATAACTGAATTTCAAATTAAAAGTACTGATTTTTTTTTTTTTCCCTGGAGGCAGACCCATTCATTTAAATCACGTTCTGACTCATTTTTCTTTCAAGATCTGAAGCATGACTCCATAAATAAGCAAATCAATTGTTTTATTTCATAATGGACTGTTAAATGGTAAAATATAACCAATCGTTGCTGTTCAGTATGGTAAAAATTATATATATTGGCTTGATAAATATGCCCATATGCATAACCTTCCTGTCAGTTCAGCAGGAAGAGACATGCAGGAAGATCTCTCTGTGTGAAGAGAAGTGGCAAATTGGCCTATTTTCAAATGTGACTTAGGCAGCTAGGAGCTGTTAGTTCTGGTCCTGCACCTTCGATATTGGTAGGAGTTTTGCCACTAATTCTCCAAGAGGCAGTGAGAACAACATTGTTTGGTGTTGAATTTTTAAAGAAAAATCAGTGTCTATGTGCCACAGCCACTGCTGACACCAATTTAAGAGCTCAAATTCAGGCAATGATATCTGCTCATGCTTTTTTTTTTTTTTTTCTTTTTATGGCTTTGTATTTCCTGGTGAGATTATAGCTGCTATAATTTTATCCTTTAATTGGTAGATACTGAAAAAAATAGCTTCTGATCAGTGAGAAAATGATTGTGTGTTTGAAAGCCCCTGTATTGTGCCACAGCTGAAAATTTGACAGTTATGATGGTGGTGCGGTTTGGGCTGGACTGGCCACTTAAAATGAGACTTGTTTAAGCAATTTACAGATGCAAAAGTTCAATCAGGAGCACATTTTACATACACTAATATGTTAGCACAAAATCTAACGTAATGATTTTCAGCTATATCTAGGGTATTCTATAATTATTTGTTAATAAGCAGAGACATGGTTACGGCAACACGCACAGAATGGCATCCATTCTGCCACAAAACCAAAGATAACTAAAAGCATAATGGGCTCCTGCTTCTCTCTGTGGTCTGCCTTGAAAAGGCAGGAGATGCAGTGCACAAAGCAGAATAAAGAAAGATCTGCTGGAGTGGAAACCTGTTAGTTCAGTTTATCGATAATCAGAAAGAATAGGAAACTGAGAGAGAGGCAACATGAATGCAGCTTGCTCAACATAAAGTGGGACTTTAATGAAGGATAGTTAAACTATTGTCTGCCCTTGAAATTCCTCATCAGTATTCTGCCTTATGCAGTGGGAACATCTATTAATTACAATGGAATCATTACTAGGTAAAAATTGTAACCATGGCTATGGATGATGCCCAACAACTTGCAATGCTGCTCGCGCGGCAAAATCGCACAAAGAGGGCCGCCACTTATACATGTCATCACTGCATTCAGAGCCTGATTCCTGAACTCTGTGATTAAACACTGCTGAATATCTTCCCCCGCTATTCTCTCTGTTGCCTGCTTTTATTTCCTGTGAAGATTTGGACCTCTGTTCTTTGCATCTCCTGCCATGGCTCAAAATCCTGCTTCTTGGTTCTTTCAACCTGCCACGTCCAATAATCACGCACAGAAAAAACGCTTATGCAAGCCAGTTGGCTTAGATTTCTGTCTTAAGGGAAGAGTGCATCTGTTTTTTCGGTTAAATCATGCTTATAAAGTCGTGCTTATTCAGTTGACAGAAAAAAAATGCATAATTTAAAGCTTTCATTTGCTCTTGTGCTAAAAGATTTCGGAGCCTTAATTCACCCTCATTTTATCCTTCTAGAGCAATACAAAATTAGAGTTCATTATGGTGATCCAATCTTTCCTTTTGTCTTGATTGGCGACACAGTAAGCTCTTTGCCAGAGATGTCAACTTTCCTGAACAAGCCTTTCAAGACTTGCAAGCTATCTGTTGTTTTCCCAGTAGGCTAATTAGGGTGGATTAATGCCCATCAGATATACCCTAGGGATGAGCCAAAAGCTGAAGGGGAAGGTAAATTGCAATGCCAAAAATTTCCACCTTTGCGAAGAATACTGCCCTGAGACAGAAGGTAAGATGCTGAATGAGAGCAAGGTGTGGTTGCAAAGGCGATTCTGTTGTGCAGCAGGACAACACCCTAGATGTGGAACATGAGCTGATGACCAGAGCTGTTGTTTTTTTGGTTGTCTCATTCCAATAGCGTTTATTTTGTAATTAAAAAGCAGGCAAATTTCAAAATAAAATGTGTCTTGGAATACAAAAAGTTTCATTAGAAAAACATCAAAATGGAAATGTTCTCTTCAGAGAATAAGAGAAAATGATTTTATTTTTCTGACCATTAATAGAAACCGTCATTGTTTTGTGATTTATTTTTCATTTCTTGACCAGAGTCTGTGATTTTTTTCAGGACAAGTTTGGCTAAAAATATTTCACTCAGATCTCTTCTTCTCAATGGAACCGAAAGGAAGCCTTAATGGAGAGACCAGCACAGCAACTCTTTTGAAATGTGCCTGTAGGGATCCTATTCTCTTAAAAGGTAGGTTAGCCATGGTGAGATTTACCTGTCATTTAAACTGTCTTCGGAAAAAAAGGAGCATTTAGCACACAACTAATCTCTGTTTAAGTTTGACTTTCAAATAGGTCAGATGTCTAATCTGGAAGTGTTTATTCCCTCTGTTGTCTGAAGGGCAGTATGCAGACATGTACACAGTGACATTTGAAGTGAGGTGAGAAGAATCCTGCTTTTAAATCCTTTGGAGCCTTTGGGTTTCAGAAACAAGCAAAGAAGTAGAAGGAAAGGCAGAAGTATAAATAGGCCTCACACTCAGAAAAAAACAGTGCTGTCTTGTGGCAAGGACGTGAGAAATTGGAGGTCCCTATATTCTGTGAGTAGGTAGAGACTGGAAAGATCTGCACTGCTCTGGGGGAGTCGCACCTCTCTGGATTCGCTCCAGCAGCGAGTCTGGTAACCTGGTTCTCGTAAATGAGAGTGAAAGCTCCATTGTGGGTGACTGGAAAACATATTCAGGGTCCTAGTCTACATTTCAAATAGAATTAGTGGACTTATTCACTAATTACTGAGAATTAGTCAGAATTATTACGTTATGTTCAATAAACAGCAACTAACAAAAGATGCCCTTCAAATGCCTGTATGGTACTGAACGACTCGGACTAAAAGGGGTTTTGACAGAACAAAAGGAAAATTTCCTCAGCTCTGATAGGCAGAAGGAAGCAACCTAAAGATTGACAGTATCTTGGTTTGTGTATGCTTTTGATAGCACATAGATTTGACTGAAACGTATGATGACAGGTAGGGATTTATGAAAGATTTGGCATATAACGTACGTGCATAAAGGTAAATCTTCCAGACTGTTGCAGGATCTCGCACACTGAGCCTTTGCTGCTGCAGATTCACTGAACTTTTCCTCTGACAGTCTGGCTCCCACCCCAGTCCCGAGGTCTGTACCTGTCATGGGAAAAGATTCATTAGTCCGTGATGCGCAGTAGCTGTGGGATCCCTTTGTATGGCCTCACAGCATCCTGCCTTGAAGTGCGAGCGCTGCAGCAGCTAAAAGCTGTGAGCTGGGCCTCTGCTATTGTGAATGTTTTATGAAGAGAAGAGTGTCTGTTATGCTTTTTTGGGCTTGTTTTGGAATCTCAAGGACCTCTTAATTTGGAAATACCCTCAGTGGCTGTATGTTGCTTTGTGGCAGTTTGTTGGTTTTTTTTTTAATCCCAGCAATTTTAAGTGGTGGTAGTTAAAAGGGAAAAAAAAAAAAGTGTTCATTGCCTATGAGGTATATAGAGCCAATCATTATGTTAATTATATATCACAGAGTAATGAATAATCCCACACTTTTATCATGTGGGGAGTAACCTGGGGTTTGTCAGATGGAGCTTTGTGTTTTAAATGAACACTCCCAAACAAAACTTTGCGCCACTCCAATTATGTGAAGACAGACTCTGGTTCAATGCTTTCTTAAGTCTTAAAGCTTTACAGCTGTGGGAACAGCAGTTTGACACGCTGTTCTGCAAACACCAGAAGTCTAAGCTAAAATGTAAAGCATACATTTTGTATTGCTGATTGGCTTTGTACTATTCATCCATATGCTCCAAGAGCCTAGTAGTGATGAGAATAAGTGAAAAAAAAATCTTCAGAGCGTAAAAAATGCTATGATTACAACATATTATTGTATAATTGTCTAATTTTGCGACTTTAGAGAGTGTTTATGTTCTCAAAATTAATTAGTGTGGAGGGTAGCTGCTTTTAAAAATGTCATTCCTCTCAAAACTATGTGGTTAGAAATGTATGCCTCAGTGAATATACACTTCATTATTATTGAATATAAAAGTTTATTGTTCGTTACATGGAAAATTGCAGTTGAGGCATTTCACAGCTTCAAGAATGATTATTATCCCTGATTAAATTATGGAAAGATTTTTCATGGGTCAGTAAATGGAAATAATTTTTATTTGAAATGCATTCAGAGAAATATTTATGCAAAAGATAAGTGAAATCAATGATTTAAGGGGAAATATTAGAGAAAAGAAGCACAAAAAAGAACTTAAGGTACATTTCTGGAAAATGCTTATTACTGTAGTTGGGAAAAATGTGCTCCCAAAACCCTTCCTCCAGTATGATTAGTTTTGTATCTTATTAAAAAACCCCATTATAGTGGAGCCTGGTGTTAACCTTTTTCCTGTATGCTAACCTATATGCAGCGCCTATGGAGGGAAGTGACAATGCTCTTGTACCATCAGTTACATATGCAGTGGGTAATGATGTTTAGGATTATGTGGGGTCCTGTGACTGCTTTTTCCTCTCCAAATCCAGCAGGGAGTTGAATCCTTAGTGGCTAGGTTGGTCCACACAGACCTTTGTGCTACTAGCAGCCCTGAGCCAGCTAGTCTACGTATCCCCACAGGGAGGTGACGGGTACGTGCTCGGGCAAGGTGTTCCACACTCAGTTGCTCTGTTTGGTGTCTGCTTCCAGTTGTCTTTGCGCTACACAAAAGAGATCTTTCCATTTCTTAAATGGCCTCAGTGATCTCTGAACTGTTCTGTGCTGTGTCCCTGTGATAGCTGTTGGCAGCTAGCAATGCTGTTGGCAGGAAGCAGGACATTTGCTCCTTCTGGTGATGTACGATCTGTGTGTGTCTCTGTCTCATTCAGCTCTGTGCCTTCCCTCTTGGAGGACTCCTGGACTAGAAGATATCTTTCACACTGCTGCTTGCCTCACTTCCAGGAGATGGGAAATGTGCTGCCAGCTCCTCAGTTTAAATAAAATGGTAACTTCAACAAAGCAGACAATAAAAATGTCATCAGGTGAAGATCTAGGCTTCCTTGGTGCCTTATACTGGATAATGCTAGATGCATGGATCAGTGCCTGTAGCATTTTCAATAAGTGTTTTATTATTTTGACACAGCTTTGCAGCAACCTGTTTTGATGATGTGGTGTAGAAATTGCATGTCTAAACCCAATCTTTGCTGCAATATGCTTGGAATCATGCTCAGTCATCTGCAGGCCATGCCATCAAGTTTAACTACCTTAGGAAGAACCGATTTTACATACAGGTGCATGGGGTAAGTAAAGTATTCTATACCAACCCAAATAAATTAGAACTACAGTCTAGAGCATCTTCTGCCCAAGGTAACTAGTTGGCTGGCTTTGCTGCGCTGACTTAACTTTTCCTATTCCATGAATAGAGCCTGGCTTGTGTTTCTGGCAGAGGAAAGAAACCTCAGCGGTTTCTTCACTATTGCTGCTCATGTGAGACCAAAAGAAATGTTGCTAGCCCTCTCTGTCCATTTTCTTTGATCCCTAAATGACCTGTAGAATTTGTCTCTATTTTTTTTTTTTTTAATCAGAACAGTTTTCCTGCAAAAATGAACAAATTAATTACTTAAATCACTCTGGTACATTTTTGTCAGTCTTTTTGCTGTTGAATTGCTCACTGTGGAAAAACAAAATAAGTATCAATGGAAAGGTATTTAATTATGCTTTTGAATATACAGATATGGTTTTGTTTTGCCTCAGTTTTTCATGGTTGTTCTATCCTGTCTCGGTTAAATATTGTATGAACCAGAAGTATGTAAATGGACAAGTCTGTTTTATATTTACTACCTAACAGAAACATGGTGTTCACCAAATGCATACACTTTTGAGCACAAATTTCAGGAACAAACTATGTAATCAGGGCTTTTTTTTTTTTTGGTTGTTTTTTTGTTTAATGTAGGTCTATCTTGAAGGATTCATGGCACCTAAAGAGGTATTATTAGCCCTTAATTTTAGGGAGCTAGATTACATTCCTGCTTTGAGTTGCTGTTATTAAAAAAACCTAACTATGCAGAAAACTAGATACCTAGGCCAGTAGATGTGAATTAATTCTTTCCCTTATTACCTCTCATACACATCTACATGAAAGATGTTTTAAAACTCTTCCACCCAAAAAAAAAAAAGGAAAAAAATTGACCATCTCAAAAATCTTGTTCTATCTTGTTCTTGCTGTAATCATCTGCAGAAGTCAACAATAAAACCCTGCTAGTTTTTAATGTGCAGTATGTGGTAAAAGTATGACAGTTCACTAATCTAATCATCCTGACTCCATCTCTCTTGGAAGTCTTTGCGTAGTTGTGTCACATTTCTACATTGTGCCATAGGATGTGGCTCTCATGAAAACCCATTGATTAATTCAGCCTCTTTAAGGCCTCTCAGCACTTTCTTTTCCCCTTACAAACATCTTGGTGCATATGCTGTTACTCCACGTGTGGGCTGGCATCCTCAGGCGTAGTGGTGCACAATTCCTTCCTGCTTTGGCCTTCCTCTTAACTTGTGCTTCTTGGATAACCACTGAATCTGGAACATCCTAAGTGGTCAAAACTTTCCAGAACAGCAGCACAGGGAAACATAATTATAACCATTTTCCTATTTATGCTGGCAAATTGGCAACTTGTCACGGTCTGGATCACAGAAGTTTGAATGGAGACGAGCCTCGTAAATTGCATTTTATATTTCTTTTCCAAAACCGCTTCAAACTTGATTTTACGATACACATGTAAGTTAAGCATCATGACCTTTCGGCTGCTGCTGCTTAAGTATGGCAGCTTTCCAGAACATGTGAACATGTTCTAGAAATTTCTTTTAAAATTTGCTAGAACAAAGTCAGAGTCTGGGAAGGGCCAAAAGCAAAGGCAGAGCCTAGATTTAGTTGGCACTGATACTTCTAGGGAGAAGAGACTTTTACAATCCAAACAATTTGACTGACAGAGATAAGCCTTCTGGTTAATTTTATTCTTAAAGAAAAATCTGTCTCATAAGAGATACTGATATTAAATTAATGTTTTAAAATCTGTCTCAATGAAAACTTTTAATACACACCTATTTAAAACATAACAAGTATGATTTTCTAGAAAATAAAAAAAATAATCTGTTAATGAGAGATACTTCTGATATACCCTGAAGCATTTTGAAATATCTGATAGTTAATGTTGAGTAATTAGGTACTTCCATATGGGAATGCAGCATGCCTGTTTTGGGATGGGAAGAACTGAAATTCTTTGCAAGCCACTGAGAAAATCTGATTGCCCAGTTAGTGGATTAGGGATAATGTATGTAAAGTATAAATGAGATGAGATGGGTCCTTCCTAAAAATTTATTGCATAAAATCATCTATGTGTTTTATCTTTCTTTTTCTAAATAAGCAACTTCCAAGGTATTAGGCTTGGGTATTAAACACACAGTAATACTGGTATGTACATAAAAGTTACTGAAGCTTTTGCTGATTTTTGGTGCTTATATGTTTTACTTTCCAGCTATCTTGGAAAAGTAGTACTCCAAAGTAAGAAAAAAATATTCTGAAAAAACCCTTCAATCTTGTGTTTTCTTTTCTGATAGAGATTTGAGCTCTATTTTCTCTTTCATGACCTTCAGTGTCTCCAGCTGTCTAGGTGAAGTACAGAAGAAAAAGGGAAAGGTAACATGGGTTGCAGCATACTGACAGCAACTCTTTCTAAATCTCATTCTGTAAATTAGAAGGGTAATTTACACCATCTTATGGGTTTCTTAAAGCTTTGTTAAAATGACCATTTCAGTGGAAAGATGCAGAAAGCAAGCTGAACCCTAATTGAGGTTGGATTAATGCTGACCTAGATTAACGCTCTTTATAAATCCCTTCAGAATATCTCCTTTCTAATTACAGCCTATTGTCTGAAAAAATCATTTTTGCAGATATGGCCAAGCCTCAAAAATGCTTCCTGATTCCAATGAGTCATCAAATTGACTGTTTTACTGTTCCTGGCCAAGCACATGCCCACATCAGGATGATGCATACATACTGAGTGTGAGAATATTACGATCTTTTGTATGTAGCAACAAAGCCAGGTATGTCTACTGAGCATCTTGACACAATAGAAAATACAGCAGTTTTTTTGTTAAGCTACAGCAATCAAAGATCACTTTTTTAACACCATTGTAAAATCACTCATACAGTCAATCCTATGTATTGGGGAGATTGCATGCGAGTAATCTCTTCCTCGTTTATTCTTTATAAAAATAGAGCAGGGCAAATATTTATACCTGTGCTAGAAGTGCTGGTGAAAACATTGTGAAATTTGGACTAAAACAAATGTTGGCATATTTAGCATAACATTTATATATGAAATACAGGCCACACATCTCAAATATTTTTAATTGCACAGGTTGGTACAGGAGACTTTACTTTTAGACAGTGATAATCATGCATTTTCACTCCAATATTTTAGCCTAGATGAAACTAAAGACACCACACCTACGTAAGTAAAATTGAACACACAGATATTTTTTTTTTTTACATTCTTTGCTTATGTGGTCTTTGTTTAAAAAAACAAAACCTAAATGGTGGCATAGGGGTTTACTTTGGTAGGCGAATCCTACCACCTTTAGGTGGTGAAACCTAAATGGTGGCATGGGGGTTTACTTTGCCATTGTATTGTCCTGAATCCTTCCTGTGGTTTAAGGACAGCAACGGATGAAGGAGAGACAGTGCACCTTTGTGAGCTAGCTGTTGCCTTTAGGAGCCACGTGCCAATCCAACAAGAGTCTTCTCAGGTTGGGACTGTGTTGAAACTGGGATACTGTTTTTGCTAAAGACATGGTCTCAGGGGACTTTGCTTTGACTCAGAAGAAAGCATGCACAGTCATTTCCAGTAGATTAGTGTGGATGTTCTTTGTTTCTTCTCTGGCAACAGGAAAGTTTCTGTCTGTTTTTTCAGAAAGGAAATAGAGTTTGCATTTGTTTGATCTAATGCAACAGGACAAGAGATTGTCTGTGAAAGATTACTTTTACTTGTGCAGTATGGAAAGGGAAATCTCCACACATTTTGTAACTCTGTGTCACCCTTGAACTTTAAAGAGCTTTCTTCCTTTGTGTGGATGCCCCATCACTGGAAGTGTTCAAGACCAGGCTGGTCATGAACCAGACTTCTACCTGGTCTAGTGAGAAGTGTCCCTGCCCATGGCAGGAGGCTTGGAACTCGATCTTTAAGATCTTGATTTCAAATAAACGTGTACCATTAGTTGGGGTTTTTTGCCAACATTTTGCCCTGCTTTACAATGTCAGTATGATAAAACTGTTTAATTCTGAGGGCGGCTACATTAGTTATAGTAGAAGGGATAAAGTGGTAGTATAGACACATTGCAGGTGTTTATGTTAGATGATGCAATGTTAAAATACCTAAACACTCTTTCTACTATTGCTCGATTCCTGGTAGCACCCGTTGAGCTCCATTGTAGATAAAATTTATTTTGCTAGTAATTTTTACTGCCTTTCATTGATCTAGATGGCTACTTTCTGTGCTTTTGTAGCTGCTTGTATATGTATCTGTCCTCCCATTTCTGAATAGCACCTTTTACATTTGTAATTTATGATCATGTATTGATTCTGAGAATTCAAAGAGGGATGTGAAGTCTAAAGTTGTACACATGGGTTTTTATACACCAGTTTTATTTAGCCTTCAAACTCATAAAGGTAGGAAGTACTTGGAATCTTCCTACTTATAAAATGTTTTGGAAATGAGATTACTACATCAAATGAGTGGAAAGTAGATGCAGTTTGGTATGTAAGAAATGTTCAGCATAACTGAATTGGACTTTATAGGTAAAGTCAGTTATATACTTGATTTGTCTTGGGAATCAAGATGGCATGTGAACATTTCCCTTTCTTTGTATTTTCTATCAACTTACTATCTGCCTCTCATTTGTGATCACCTTTCTTAACAACAGTGGCCTAGGGGATACAAATTCAAGGAGAGAAGCAAGTTTAAACAACAAAATACTTCCCCTCTGTCCCAAGAGATTAATCACTGCTATACTTAGGGATCACAATCTATTGTCATTGTCTGCATGTTAAAGCAGTTACTGAAATTGATGGCATGCTGTTTTTATAATAGAATCCAAAAGAATTTTAAACCATTCATCTATTTACATATGTTTTACATTATCCCATGAAATTTAACAGAGAATTGCCAATGTCTCATTTGAGATTGTAAAGGGCTCTTTTATAACAGTTGCACACAATGCCTTTGTGTCCCATGGCTTGTGCACGACTGAAGGTTGATTTACCTGTTAAGGGGCACAAAAAAGTGAATTTGGAGACTACATTTACAGTGAGATTCCATTAGGTGTTTGGTCAGATTGTCTCAGTCAACAGTTAAAGTGAGGACATTTTTTCTGGACCAAGGGGGAACCAAGTCATTACCTATCAGTGGGTACAGCCTGAACTTTCATTACTTGCACCATGCACAAGGGAGAGTGAGTAAAGCCCTAGTTATTTGCCTGATCATACTTGCCCTAATTATTGCCCATCTTTTTCACAACTGAAGCAGTTTTCAGCACAGGTGTCAGGAAGGGTCAAAACCAAACCATTACACTGCTTCCTTCTGCTGTGCCTTCTGGAGGTACCAGTGAGGAATTATCTTTGGAGAAGTTACTCAGAGTGTCACCCCAGGCCAAAATAAGCAACGGTATAATGATGCACGCTTCTCAGAGGTAGAAAGTATGCCCAAATCCTTACTGATGACTGAATGCCTTCTGACTTTATCCACCAGAACTGGCGCCTGAGTTCTGAACATGCTCCAATTTAGCTGTCAAAGACTTGGGCCTTGGTAGACTGTCATCTAAGGAGTTGGACTTTCTGGCTATTCTAGGTGAAAAGGAGTGGAAAAAAACTCCAGTTTGAATCTTCAATATATGTCATTCGATAGGTTTGGAAAAGGCTAACTCTGCAACCCACTGTATTGATCACCTTCATAGAGAGTTAGTGTCCAAAGTTCAGCTCCTTTCTCTGAGGAGCAAAGCAATAATGGAAAGATTTCCCTCTGCCATTGTCCCTCTGCTGTTTTATTGGGAGACATGTTGAGGGTCCTGGATGTATCCTGGTACAACATAACAGTCTTCAAATGTTTGAAGGTTTCATGGGGCAGGCAAATTACTTCTTGTGCAGCATTATCTTGAAAGCTCGCAGACCTGAGTCTGTATGTTCATTTCTGAATCATCACAGGCATAATGGATAGTACACAATGCAGATGAACTGAAACGTATCTATTTCTTCAAGCACTGGTGCAAATAACTAACTGTTTTCATATTTGCTGTTCCTATGCCCCTGCTTCTATAAATCACATCATATAAAGATAAGTCTGGTTATCATCTGCATGAAAACTACTTCAGTCTACTATATCTCTAGTGTATACGTTTATCTGTTAATACATACCTGTGCATGTATTTATACAAAATATACATTATAAATACCTATGTGTTTATATTCCAATGTGCCATCTAACTAACTTTTTTTTAAGCAAAAAAATATATACTTCATTAGATTCTTTTTAAAATCTGTTCTCAATGTTACACTTTCGATTCACTCACCCTTTATTAACTGTGTTTTATTAAAATTAAAATTTAGATTTTTAGTTTTAGATTTACATCATATAAGGAAATATCGGGTTCCTTTCTAACTTTTCTGTATTTAGAAGTAGTAGTATTCTCCCTTATACTATCCATGTTGTTCCCAGAGGGAAGGGAATCTGTTCCTCATTTTTCTGGGCAGAGGAAGACATGACCTTACCCACTACTTCTTTTGACAGCAATGCACATAGGAGACACAGTGCTGAAAAAGTTTCTGTTTCTTGGGGGCTGAATTTTGATTCGGTGCCAAAAAATCAGGAGGCTCATTGTTTGAGTCAACTGTAGCATTTGAGTTTGTCAACATCTACATGAATTTTAGGGTTTTTTTAATGTAGAAATTATGATTCTGTTTCATTCACAATTGTTTAATAGCGTAAGATGTTAGTTGCAAACACAAGTTGGAGAAAATTTCAAACCCTATTGTTTTTCATAGTTAGAGAACACAAGATCAGCAGTGGTGAGAGGAATGAGGACAGTCTTCCAATATGGAAATTCCCAACAGTCTAGAATTGGTAGAATTGCTCACAAGATCTTTAAATATCGTCCATTTGGATGAAAATTAGAACCTATTCAGAATTTTAACATCATTTTTCTTAAATGTGGAAGGAATTGAAACAGTCTTTCATCAGCAAACCCCAACCTGTTTTTTTTTCCTTTTTAGGCGCTATCAGCATCTCTGCCAGCTCCTGGGGACAATGTATGCCTCATATTTTCTGATGCAGGAACGTAAGAGCTTCTGTGAAGCTCCTAGGTATTGCTGACCTTGAAATTCTCTCATTTTGGGATTCTTCTTTTTTGACCTACCCTTCTTCAATAACATTTTCTTCACTGAAAAGAACACTGTACTTCATCTGGCAGGAAGTGCACCAAGGTTACATAGTGGCAGGTTATATGACAACTAGAGAAGATGTAGAATAAGGAGCCATGGCAAGAGGAGAGAAGGAATATGTTTGGGACAAGAAAGCAGGGTCTCTACATGAATAAAAATTAACTTTTGACTTTTCTGGGGGTTCAGACAGAGGTTGCAGCATTGGTAGATTCCTAAATTCTTGTAAGAACTGATTTGCTTAGCTCTGGAGGATGCTTACCACAGACCTTCAACTCCAAAATGTTTCTAGCCAGATTCCATTTATTATCAACACATTTGGAAGTTTCAAGTAATACTGTGCAGGTTTCATTTCTCACTTTCTATTAGTGAATTCTGTGGAGTTATGAGCTTTTTTATTCTCAGTTTTCCAAAACTTCCAACAGATGTCTTGCCAGCAGCGAAGATGATTAAAGGTTTCTGAAGAAGTAGACTGCTGCTGAAAACCTGAAAGGGGTCCCACTGCAGTGCCAAAAAATCTTTGGAAAATATGTATTTTCCCTCTTTCCCTCTTCTTACTGGAAATGTGTATAGCCCCCTTGAAGAAATCTTCCACAGTAGAGCTACTTCATTGCACTTCTGTATGTTTTTCCTGCACTAGACAGACTAGGGAAGTGAAATTCCTACAGGCAGGATGAAAAGAAGGTGAAGAAGGATGAGTTTGGGCCTTAGTCTTGGCAGAGTGTTGGATAGCATCTACAAATATGCTGAAAATATGCATCTAAACCACTGAATGCATTTCCACAGATTCTCTTTCTGTGATGCTAGTTGGTCCCCAGGTTTTAGAATACTGCTCTTGAGCATTTCCATCTGGCTAGGAGTTTTCAACACTTTTTTTTTTTTTTTTCATAGTGCAGACTTAATCATTATAATTCATTTTCTTGTCACCTTGAAACTAAATTAATCCAATGCACTCTGCTTGGTATATGATGCATTGTTTGATTCATATTCATCATCAAAGCGTCTACTGAGCTGCAACTGAAAAGTTCAAACATTACACTCATGTGTGAATAAGCAAAAGGGTTAGTGTATTTTCAAACAATATGTTTTGATGACAAAATATCTGTGCTTTGGTTTATTGAAAGGAATTAGTGCAGTTTTGAAAGGGTTATATGACATAGTGGCTGGCATTATGAGGACCTGAATTTAACCCAGGAGAGAGTTCCCTGTGCTACATTTCTCTCTCAAATGTTGGGCAGCATACAGATAAACCCCCCATTTATCTGGATTGAAATATTCAGATATGTCCTCTTGGCCTTCTTGCTTAAGGCAGTAGGAATGTCTTCAGCAGTATCCAAAAGTTTATAACCTTTCATGACCTCTTTTTCTTGCTTTCTACAGAATGTTTTAGAATTGCAGATATTTTAAGACTTTTCCATTTTTTTCCTATCAGTGGCAGAAAAATGTAACCACAAGCCTGTGATCTTCATCCAGGCATTGGGGATGTGGAATTAGCAAAACTGCACAGCCAGATGATGATTTGCTGATTTTTTTCTGAATTTTTTTTTCAATTTCAGTTATCACCTTATGCCACTGGAGCTTAGAAGATGACAGGAAAAATACAAGAACATTTTTCTTGGATAAAAGCGTCTTTTCAAAGGATGCTTGCTACATGAACGTTATATAAAAACAGATATCTGTATTCTTTTTCCTTTAGGTCTGATCCTCTGATTGGAAGATGAAGCCATTGCTTGTAACTGAGATGATACCTGAAATTTTTATTCATCTTGATGTATCTTTTCCTTTGAATTTTTCATTATATTTGAGAATTACCTTTAGGTGTCAGCATATAAAAACCTTCTTGTCCTTATTCCTATGATTATCTAACCGAACACTTAACTTCTCAGACTATCTTGAAAAGATAAGGAGAGATGTTTCTGTTGTTGTCAAGATTTTACTGACCATCAGTTAATGCTCTTTAAGGTCATATATTGACTGCATTTTCTATTCAAGTGGCTTATAAAGCTACACTGAAACAATTATCCAATGTTACAAGATGATGAAGAGGAGCTTAAAAATACCGTAGTGTGAGCCACGTAAGCAGCTAAATGCTCCTTTTCCTTTTCCAGATAAGTCTCAGTTAAAGACAGCTTTACCTTACCCCTCAGGAATGTTCTGTTTGAAGCAGCCCCAGCTAATCCATGAGTCATTATGGAAGAATTCACAGTCTATGCAGATCTGTGCTACCCTCATTCCATACCACAGTATGGGACAGATGTGTGCGGATATTTGTTTCTTTCAAATGGCTTAGTCCTAAACAGATACAAATTAAGTCCTCAGCTAAATCATTCATATAGTAAACAATCTCTTTAGTAATTTACAAATGGTTTTCGTCCCAGAGATGCAAGAAGCATAGGACAGAACATCCTAAACCCTACAGTTTTCACTATATTGGAATTTAAATTGAACCACTTGCTGTGGAACCCACTGCTGTTGGGAACTTTTGCAACGAGAACTATAGGCTTTTGATTGCATATTGAGTCTAGCCTGCCCAGATATTTTCAAAGCTACTATACTTTTTCCAAAATGCAGATACATACATTACAGTACTTAGTGATGTTTCTGTTGGAATTGAATTTGAAAATCCCTGACTGCCACACATTAATTTTATTTAATTGAAAACAAGCTTATTTTTCCCTGGACTGAACTGGAACTGAAAAGATTTGGCCCTTGGAATTTGCTACCAAAATCTCTTACAGGTAGTTTAATGGCAAAGTTGTGATAGAGCCAAGCTTGTCTTCAACACTTCTTCCTGCAGTTTCATAAAGTTAGGGCCAGACCTCAAACTGCAGAATTCTACTGAATCAAAGCAATTAGCAGCAGCTGAAGATCTGGCCAGTAGTCAAAAATAAATCCTAGGTTTTTTGTCGCATTTTAGGTACTGCTTTGTTTAGATCGGAGGAAATCCAAGTGGTACTTGCTCTTTGAACTACCCTGCACTTAGGACACCTACCAATGGCTTCAACTTAGTGTGTGCTGGACAGTGCCTGATCACAGACTCTAAACACAGTCCCTGCCTATGGGGATTTATGGCCACAGTCATGGTACACTGAGTATAGAGAAGGAGAATATAGGGATGTCAGAAAACAATGCCAGTCTTAGTATTTTTTAGTGGGAAAGAGATTCTAGTTTTTATTTACATAAAAGATGTAAATAGGCATAAGTGAAACCAGAGGTTCCTGGAAGAGTGAGAAAAGTTAAATGTGTGGTTTGGAGGGATAATAAGTTGAAATTTTACATGCCAGGAGGAAGCATCTATTCTCTCGTATGAGGGAATTCTGGCTCCAGTGATCTTGTTACAGAGTTACCAAGATCAGTGTTGGTTCTGGTGTTGAAATGCCTTAGAAAAATGACAGCATGCCTTAGGTTTTCCATCTTCAAATGGAGGCCAACTTTACTTTTAAATGATCTGAGATGTGCGGATGAAGACCCATATGAAAGTGTGACTTACAATAATGATAAAAATAATAAACTTGTTGCCTTTTTTAAAAAGAAAATTAGTGTTAGTTATTCACTGTGGCAAAAATACTTATTAAAACAACCCGGAGTTTGAGGCAGGTAGGCAGCATGGGAATTTTTCAGTTGAGTAGTTGTAGCTTTGCAAGGTTGTAAGTTATTGAGAACAAGATCTTACAGTAAAATCTCAAGAAAAGTTAAAAGCTATCCCTACCCATAAAATCTTTTTTTCTGTATTTTTTTTTCTCCTTGGTATCTTTGTTGTTGACTTACTATTGTTATACAAGTTACGCACAAAGGGTAAAATGTACTTCTGGGTCTAACTTTTATTTTTAGGGCTACCCGTGTGCCTTTACTAGGTTTTAACAGTGTCACTTCCATTTATGATCATCTGCACTGTTCATCTGTCAGCATAAAATGTAAGAGCAGATGAAAGGCAAGAAGCCATATACATATATGAAGAGTAGTCTGGGCATGTATGTAAATTCCTTGTCATTGTGCTTAAAAATATAAAGGGAGAAGGAAGCTGCTGAAGAAGCAGTTGTGCCGAACAAGCACGGGCCATGTGCATTATATGTACTTACTGTCCCTGGAACAGTGTTGGTGCTTTGCATATGTGAGTGTTCACAGCAGTGGATATACAGAAGAATGCATACAGTTAAAATTAATATAATATATGAATTGTAATTTGCATAGATGTTTTCTGGCTATTCTCCCAGTTTTGTGATTGAAAGTTCTCGTCAAAGTCCCACTGAAATAATTAAAACTTTCTTTCATTTACTTCTTCAGGGCAGGGCCACATCTATCCATTAATATAACTGCACATTCAGTTAGGCCCCAAACTTACTACTGAAGTAAGTGACAAACTCTTCCTACTTTAGCAAAACATGCCTTGGCATAGTGTATATTATGAGATCTTAAGTGTTTTAACAACTGAAGCATCTGTGTTCTGTTGAGCTCTGAGATGGCATCCAAAAGGGTCACAAGATACCAATCCGATTGCATTCCTCACATTGGTATGACAATGGTCTCTCCACATATTGTTTCCATCATTATTGCGGTTGTATCACCACAGTGTTTTAATACTCTGCCAATTTATATGCTTGAGAAATTTTTGTCACAAGAATAGATTATTTTTTTCCACACTCTTCATTATTTTTCCTGAGTTAATAACCCACTTGGGGCCAAATTTTGAAAATTTAGCCCAGGGACTCTGGGTTGGTTTTTTTTCCTCATTTGCATTTATTTATTTTCTAATTCATGCAATTGAGAGATGCCACATGAATTAGTGAACAGGATAGTCTGAAACTGTTAATGTACAATAGTGCTTTCGCTTTGTATTCCCTTTTGTCTTGGGAAAAGTCATTTTCTCTGCTTCAATCTTCTCTTGCGCTGTAAAATGAGAACAGTAATGCTTTTGTATTTCCTAACCAAAGTGTTTTCAGGATCACGTTGAACCAGACATCCCAACTGAGGAGCACTTTCATGCATGAATGCCTTTGTTGCAGTGAAATTGCTGGTTTGAGTCGGGGTTCAAAATTCTCCCTGAGTCATCTCCAGTTTCTGATGAGCAGCGAGGTGAGCACTTACGAGAGGAAATAAGAGAATTTAGGCCATGTAACTCTTCCTAATATCAGTGGAAACAAATACCTAAACCCTCACGCTTCAGTATTTGGAGTACTTTACGTTTTGACAGCTTGACAACTTTCTAACATTATCATGTTACAGCTATTAGCCCAAATCCCCTAGACCTCTACTCAGTCTTTGCACAGGCAAATCTATTTAGAGCTTTAATAGTGGAATGTATTTCAGTAAGGTCTGGACCATTAGAGAAAAAGGAAAACAAAGGGCTGATTGGCAATTTACTTAATGAAAGGTAAAGTCAAGAGTGGCACAGTCCACAGTTGAGTTTTACCAGAGGCAAATCAATGTTTGTTTTTATAATGACCATTTTAACCATAAACAATCAAACTCCGATCCATTAGTGTGAAAATCTAAAAGTTGTTTTGTGATTGTTTACTAGTTTTTGACAGGTACTCAAATGAAAGGACAGGGTAATACGGGAGGGGTGATCTTCTATAACTGCCACATGGAAGACAGTCTACAGGCATGTCTTCTGTTATTTGTTTGTAGGTGAATTGTTTGCTATGAAATCTGCCCATGAGACCAATTTAAGCATCAGGTTACATTCTGCAGTTCAGAATTTTCACATTGCAAGTATCTGAAGAACTTTCAAAGTAACACTATCTGGATTTGTAATTTTGCTACTATTTATTCTTTTTTTTTTGCCAGACTTCTTGCTCTGTCTCCTCTCTGATAATTCTGGAGATAGCCTCTGACTTGGGAACCTTGACATGTGTAGTTTGCCCAAGCCCTACCACATGCCTGCTCTTCGTGCATGACAGCTGAAAATCATGGTAAGTGAAAAACTGCTCTGTGTCCCTCTTCTTGCTGAAGCATGTAAGATATCATGATGAAGGCCTGGAGTACTGTGTGTGATAGATGTGGAGGAATGACTTTAAAGGACTTGAAGGGTGTTTATTGCCTATCATTAAATGTTTTAATGCTTGCGGGCTGTAGCCATCACTCTGACATGGCAGCACTGGCATCATTCCCTGAAAATTCCTGTTTGTGCATCTTAATCCTGACTGTGGTGCAAGGTGTTCTCAAAGGATGCAGTCACGTAAGCACTATAAATGAGTAATTGCACAGGATATCTTTGTTTCTATATGCTTAAGTTATTTCTTAGATTATATTAATAATTGTATATGCAGCAAACACCATTTAGTCACATCTGTCCCATCAATATAGGTCATATTTGCTTACTGTAATAGTACTACATTATATGTTGCAAAATTTGTACATTATTTGGTACTATTCATTTTTTATTGGTATTATTTGATTTATTTGTTAAGTGCTGGCAGAGTACTCAACAGGTTTTCAATGTTATTTTCTAATATCTGCCTGTTTTCTTTCTGAAAATGATAAATGTTCTCGTAGATATATTACTGTGGTTGGGGTAGATGATGATAGAGAAGTTTTTTGAGTTAGATCTCCTAACAGTGATATTGCATAATTAATATTGCAAAAGTTAACAAGCACTAGATGTAAGGAGTTGGGAGAGGAATCAGAAAGCTAAAGACATTGTTGAAGCTTGAATTCAGCTTAGTTCCTACAGTGTCGCTGAGTTTTGTCTGTGTGTGTCTAAGCATGAGCATGCCAGTGTTATATGTCTGAAAGCAGTCATACAGCAAGAGAAGTATTCAATCACTTCTTTGGTGTTTGCTGCTTTAACTCCTCTGTCAGACGTGTGCTATCTTTGTTAAAGCTGTAGAAGTGGTGAGCTTACTGCAGCTGTACAGACATTTCTCTGAAAAGCAAAACAGTGGGGCATCCATTTTTATGTGTATTCCATCCTGCTTTAAAGTAAATTGTGCAGGCAAATTCCACCATTAATGGTGTGTAACCTCATTAATGGTTTAGGCCAGAAGTATCTTAAATTATGCTTGCATTCTTCAGCATAATGTAAAGCACTCAAACAAGTTGTTGCTATTTGAATATGTCCCTGAAGTGTATGATAAATGCATTAACAGATTTTGGACCCAAAGACTTAAAATAAAAGGGGGATGGAGAAGAAGTAATGGGGAGAGAAAACAACAACTCCTAAACCATGAAGTGATAATGAAAAGTAGACTAGCCAACATATTGATATTTCCTTTAGGAGACTCAGGAAGCTGGTTTTTGGCTCTTGTATTTTATAAAGCACTACCTCTAATCTCCTAGCTATTTTTTTTACTCCAATGTAATATTCCAATTTTGTTTCTCCACACTGCTCTTGGGATCTTTTTTCCTACTAGTATATGTTGTCTAGAGGAAAGACAGCTCTCTTCTATAGATGAAATCTGAACTGGCAAAAGATATGTGTTAGTTCTTTCTTCTGCAAAAAGAGATGACATCTGGAAGGCAAGTTTTAAATAGCATTAATTACATCCCTTGATTATCCTTTATATATGAAGGATGTGAAAGTTATGTGAAGTTATATATAGCTAACAATGATGAGGTTAGCTTCTAGTTTTTATCAGTTTCTTTCTAGCATTTATATTCCAAATTGTTGCTTGTAATTTCCAACTATTTCTTTTCTGGGAAAAAAAAAAAGGTTAAATGTGTTTTCCTTTGTTTTTATTTGAACTATATGTGTTGAGACAGAATAGGCAGAAGAGGAGTAACAGAATCATTCTTCCACTGGTGAAGAGCCTGATCTCATCTTTAAACTACATTGATTAGGATAAGTTATGGAAAAATCCCAAATTATGGGCTAATGAAAAATGCAAGTTGGTTCTGGATGAACCTGGCGACCTTGTGTCGGTATAACATAGATGTATAGGATCTTTAGGAAATGCCCTGAAGTTATTTGATTTTTAGCACCAGAAACCGAGCCTAGGAAAAAATCCAATTTGACTTGCACTTTTCACAGTTCTATTTAAAAAAAATTATTAAGTCTTGAAAGGCTTGTGAGCCTGACACTTTGCAGTGAAAATTCTTTCATGAAAAATACATCTTTTTTCTCAGAAAGGGTGTGAAAAAATGTTTTTAAAAAGTCACAAACCCCCCTTTTCTTTCAGAAATAAAGCTCCAAGGCTCCAAAACATTCGAGCACTTCCATTTCTGTAGGCGCAGGGGAATTCTACCCTATATATAAAAATACATAAGCACATGCTTAACTTTTACCAGGTATTAAGTCCCATTCATTACATTAGGACTTAAGCCTATACTTACGTCTTTGAGAACAAAGGCCTGCCTCATGTTAACTTGCAAGCTGAAAGTTTCATAAGGTGTTGAAGGTGGTCCAACATTCACTGACCAACGGTACCAAATGCTTCCAATGCAGCAAGCCAGATAAAGACCTGGTTTAATGGGATTCTGAATTACAATAAGTAAATTATAACAAACCCTGATGACAGAAGGCTCTGGGCCGGGTCCAGGCCTGAAGCCAGACTGAAATTTCTCATGTAGCAGGTAATCAGTAAGATGAGAAACCAGCTGCAAGGGAAGGGCCTCTTTTATGAAACAAGAAGGTACTCTGAGAGCCAAGTCTTATCCTGGTAACCTTTTCAGTAACACAGCAACAATTGGTGCTCTTCATTATCTGGACTTAAAAGGAGTTGAATTAATTGGAGAGGAAACTGATTATATTAATGGAGCAGGCCACCCCATTGGTCATATGTGTGAAGAATGGGTCATTAGGTTTACCCGTTACTTTTCTAAACATTTCAGTGTAAGCAAAGTCTGTAAGTAATTTCAAATGAAGGTTAATTGGTTATAGAGGGAAAGGTTTGCTAGACTGGCATTATCCCCTTTGTAGCATTTAAACTGAGCAATGTGATGACATTTCAAAACCATCTGGGACTTCTTTTTTTCATGATAGACTTTAAAATGACCCATTTTACTTAAAAACAATGAAGCTGGTGTTTCCTTGTCCTTTGTGATAATGTTTTTAAAGCAGTGGTCTCTAGGGTTTGGTGCAGGATTTGGCAAATAGCACAACATGCCCAGTAACCAGATTTGATTGATGCACATATGTGATCGTATCCGTCAGCCTGCCATTTACCCTTTCTTTTATGCAGTTCTTTGCAAAATCATAGTAGAAGAGTCTGAATGCTGTAGAAGGGTTTAGAACAGTTTGAATGTAACTTCAGTAGATTTTGTAAAATACACGATGATTTGTCATGTATGTCTGGATTGATGTTTCCAATTAGTTTTCCTGATGACACATGGCAATCAATTCCTCTATGAGATCCAGAGAGTGGAGGTCATTGTGTCTCTTTGTAGAAGGTGATGTTCCTGAGTTCTTGCTCCTCATCTGACACCTGTAGCGTCCAGTCGTGGTGGTGGGACTGAGGTCAGTTATTGTCTTACTGGAAGACAATATCTTTCCTAGTAGTAGCTTGTTCGCATGGAAAAGGAGGAGTAACCACATAAAATCAGGGAAGCACTTCATGGGATACGTAGCTAGCAGTAAAAGGAGCTGGCTTAGCAAGCGGCAAGGTCTGGTGGGATCCATTGCATCTCTGAGAGCAGCCTGATGGGCAGGCAACACAGGTACACCTACACAGCTGTAGAGATAGCTTGGGAGCCTACAAAGCCCAGCTCCAGTGTGGAGTCCCTTCACTGCAGTACTTCAGAGGGGAGCAGCACAGATGTTGTCAGTGTCCCTAACATTGCTGCTCACAGGCACCAAAGTCCTTCAAAGCAAACCTGGTCCAAGGGTGAAAAGAATTATGAGGACAGACAGAATTTCCTCTCATTCCACAAAATTTAACTTTTTCGAAACATCCTGCTGTACATCTTTCTCCATTTCAGCTCTCTTTCCTTCCATTTCCTTCCCTCATAGATTAATTGGGGATTCCTACAAAACTGTGAAAATAAAAATCATTTCACTTCAATTTTTAGTTTTAAAGTTAGTACTTCAGTCTAAGTTAGTCAGTAAGAGAAAGGTACTCCAGTGTAGAGCAATTCATCTACTCTGCCTGCATCTCTCAAGTTCTCTATGCATTGAAACAAATTACAAGCTTAGATGACTTTAAGCCTACTTTTTCATCCTCTAAAATTTGTTGAGGTGATCCGAATTTTTGCAGAATCTTCCCCAGTGGATGCAGGGGAATGCTAATTGTAGCATTTTTAAGCTTTGAAGTTTCTGTTTTGCAAGTGTAACATTTCTTTTTATCAAGACTTTTAGAACTGAAATTCCTAGATTTTAGGAATAAGCAAACAATAATAATTAACAAAGTTCGCTTAATAAGCAAACAAAAAATCCCTTGAAAATTAGCCAAATTCTTTTCTGGTTTTGTAGATTTTTTGCTTTTGGTCTTTATAGTAAATATGATGATTTTGTTACTAACTAGTGTGGAGGAGAGGTTGTGGTCCAAAAATGTGGACCCTTTTGTGCAGCAAAAAACTGTTGGGAACTGGAAATTCAGGTTCCCATTCTGGGACTAGAAGAGCACAGTGGTACATCAGACTCATCAGGAGAACACACACTGAAAAGAAGCATGGCAGTAACTGGCCATATTAGAAACATGGGTTCACTTTACAGTCCTGCTAATTTCTCCTGTGCAGCCTTTCTGTTGCTTCTTTAATAAAATTGGGTGGCTGCTATTCATCTATTTCTAGCAAAGGGGAATAAGTAGAGTTGATTGAAATTGCTTTCTTTATAATGGCTGTGTAAGAGAAAATTTATTTTCTTGACCAAATGAAGTTTCCACTGAAAGTCTGCCTTCTGTGATCCTTTTGCTTGAGCTGTGTGCCCCATCCCACACCCTTTCCCTTGTGTTTCTAACTGGAAAGTTATAATTTTCTGGGTTTGCAGAACTGTAGGCAAATAATAATAGCAATAATAATAATAATAATAATAATAAAAAAACATCCTTATCAGATCTCTTTATGAGAGCTTCTTCCATAGTACTGAAAGTATAATTAGTAGGAAGGGCTGGATTACAGCTCAAGGTCATCTCCTACTCCCAGTTTGATGCACTGTTTTGAGACGAGAGTGAGTAATAGCACCTTCTGCTGTATTTCTTAATAGAAAGTTGTTGTTCATGCAGCTTACACGCCGTCCAGTGCAGCCCAGGTCTATTCCCATTTGTTTTGGCATTCCGGTGACTACTGGGAGCTGCATCTTGTTCTTAGCAAATTGTCTGTGAAAACTATCTAGTAGATAGCCCCCAAGAAACTACTGAATGTGTTTTGAGCCAGAACTAATGTATTCAAATTTGGGTGGATTTTCAGGCAGGAGCTCAAGAGTGCATTACTTATCTTGGCCTATAAATTAAAGTTCTTCTTCACAGCATAATAGTGCTACATCTCTTCAAAAAGTAGTTGAATCAGAGAATAAGAATAACTCTGGAGAAGATACCGCTCCTATGAGGACAGGCTGAGAGAGCTGGGGTTGTTCAGCCTGGAGAAGAGAAGGCTCCGGGGAGACCTTATAGCAGCCTTTCAATATCTGAAGGGAGCCTATAGGAGAGCTGGAGAGGGACTCTTTGTCAGGAAGAGTAGTGAAAGGACAAGGGGTAATGGTTTTAAATGGGGAGAGGGGAGATTTAGATTAGATACTAGAAAGAAATTCTTTACAGTGAGGTTGGTGAGGCACTGGAACAGGTTGCCCAGGGAAGTTGTGGCTGCCCCATCCCTGGAGGTGTTCAAGCCCCAGGCTGGATGGGGCTTTGAGCAACCTGCTCTAGTGGGAGGTGTCCCTGCCCATGGCAGGGGGGTTGGAACTGGATGATCTTTAAGGTACCTTCCAACCCAAACCATTCTATGATATTTCTCAAAAAATTCACTGGTGTATCCTGAACATCTGAGTCTAAGCTAAATAACTGGCATGGAAGATATCAGGCTAAAATATCCATTTTTAAAAACTCATGAGCAACTGAAAACACAGCAGATAAAGGGAAATCTTTGGCAACCATAACTATAGATATAGCTACCACTTAAAACACAAACGTTTCCAAACTATAAGTGCTTGTATCACAGAGATTACCATATCATCACAGGCTGTCATTTGTCCTCTTATCAATGCAATGTGAAATCCCTGTGAACGTAAATACAGATTAATCTTCTAGATACTTGGCATACCAGCTCTGTAGAGTACTTCTTCAGTACTGTCAGAAAACACGTTCTGCTCAGCCACCACACAGCCTCACTAAAGCTTTTAAATGACTGTGGGGTCAACGTCCAACGCCTGGCTTTCTCCAGTCACAAACATTTCAGCACTCACCAAGCAATGGATTTGTCTCCATTATATTTTGAATAACACTCCCTTGCACAGGAAGCAATAATCCAAGTGTAATTTTCTACTACTATTTCTAACTTTCTAATAGGAGCTCATATGTGATAATTAGGTCTCTCCAATATATTTTGGAGGGTGTGGTTTTCTTCTAGCCAATTTCCTTTTTTGATTTTTTTTTAAAATTTGGTAACTCCTGAAAATATTTTACTGCTTAAAAGAACGTTTTTTAAAACCAAATCCTTTGTGTTTAGTAATGTACAACTAAAGACATTTTGAGCATTAAACACCCCTGTATGGGAAATCCCTGGAGTTTTGCTACAGTATAGCTCTAAATTTACAATGAAATTACAGAGCTGGAAGAAGAATCATAACTGTATAGAAGAAAGCTAATATAGTTCTTTATATGTCTGTTTAATAAAGAATCCTTCAGTTCTCAACTTAAAAAAAAAAAAGTAAAGGTTCATTAAACTTGGTACCATAATACACGCTACATTTATTGAAGAAAAACATTAAGTCAATACCCAAAGCCCTTAGCTGCAGTGTATTCAGAAAGCAAAATAATTAAATTGATATTGTTTCCTTTTTTGACACGGTCTCCCATGGGAAGGGATATTACTTGGCTGCACCAGTAATGGCTCTCTATCTATGCAAGGAACTATTATGTTAAATTAAAACCTCTCTCTATTTATCAAACAGCCAAAACTAATAAACAAAACTATGGCATTTAGAGTAAACTGCTACTAGACTACTACTTCCTGCATCACAGTATTATTTATAATTCAATTTATATAAAGCATCTGCTCCTCAGGGAATGCTGCGATGTGGTATTGACACAAGAGCTCTTTACTATTTGGACACGGGAATCAAATTGTTTTGCAGTCACTGTGGTTGGAAGTAGTTTCTACCAGAAAAACAACCACACCAAAATCCCTTCAGAGGTTTTTAGCAAATAGGTTATCAAAAGGAATGCCTAAAGTGCTGTTTCTAACAAGTATTGCTAATTGAAGACATTAATACATCTATAAAATAAGGGAGTTAAAAAAAAAAAAAAGGAAAACATGAATGTGAACAACTCTTACCCCTGTGATGATATTTATTTATTTATTTATATCTTAATCGAAAGACTAATATGTTTTTTTTTCTGGCAGGTAGGGTTTTTATACTAGAAACTCAGTATGTCCTTTAGTATAGCATATTGCTTAGTGCACACCAGACTCCAATTCTGAATTTATAAGGAAATCCCTCAAATCAATGTACTTGTACTCTATGGAGTCTACATGGTAGGCCCATAGAAATACAAGGTACCGTTCAAAATTAATGCAATAGGTTGAGTGGTATGAATACTCTAAAAAGGTAGACTACGGTTTGAATTTGCAGCCATTTTGAAACATCAAATAACATAATTAAAAAACTCTTGTCATTAAGTTAATGTAACTTTTTTGGGAGGCTACCAGACATCCTAGTAATTCCTATATGCAATACACCCATGCATAAGAAAAACAAGGAAAAGAAAATCTGATACCTCAGCCACTGCCAGCCAGTAATGACCAGTGGAATTCAGCTAACGTAGACAATTTAATTTTAATGCCTAGTGGGAATTTGATTAAAGCAATTAGGGAAAATTCTGAACATAGTCCAAATCATGCATCTCTCTCTTTCATTTTATTTTCTTTAAGAGCCGTCAGCATTCTTGGCCTCTGAAAATATATGTAGTAAGTCTCCTGAAAACTTTTAAGCAGGTTTATAACTTTGTTCACATAATAGTGACATTGAAATGAGTGAGGCCACTTGCAAAAGGGAAATTATAGATGTGTTTAAGTGTTTGCAGGATCTCATGCTAAGTGCTTGGAACAGAAAGCTCTTCCATAGCCTGCCTAAGTCCTAACCCTAAATACAACCTTTTCTTTCCCGCAAAGTGCCTGGGCAAAGCCTGATTGCCCCCAAGAGACAGAGAAATTCAGGGGCGCAGTTGCCGACCCCATGTTCAGGGTGAAGTAGATGGAGCTGAGAGACTCCAGTCACCAGGGAAGTTTAGTGATTTCTTAGAAACAGGCCGCTTAGAGTGTCTGATTATTATTATGATATAGGTGGAAATTAAGGGGAATAAACCTCTCATAAACATATATGGAGCTGCAGCCATGGCTATGACATCACTGGCAGCCAATCAGGTAACTAACTCCATTTTGGTCCATCAACTTCTACAGCCATTTAAAAATTTTTATTATTCTACCACATGAATCTGGACTGCAGCCACTCACCATAAGACAGACTGGACTAATAAATCTTTGGCACATGTAACCACCATGTTTAATATAAACCAACCCATACACTTTTTTTTTAATATGATTTATAAAACAGAACATGAAGTTACCTACATGATCTTTTCTAGCTACAGCAGATACAGTTATTTATCGCACGTTTAATTACTAACAGCAATTCAGTCATGTTACCTGACCTTAAGGCTTTATGATTACCTGATCCAACATATTTCACATGATAAAAATGTCAAGCTCAGAGAAACCCACCAGTCTGGCTTTCTGTGAAATCTAATTATAAACAGCAATGTTAAAAAAAGGTTAACAGTTTAAGTAGTCGAGGCAGTTATTAACTTTGTACGTGTTTGTTTTGATTGAAATGATAGCCGAAAGGGCAGCACGCAGCCTGGTATGCTATGAATAGTGCAGCTTCATCTCACTCACCTTCATTTTGGCTGCTCAGCTTGAAGTCAGGGAGTTCAGCTGGGCCTCTGGGAACCTCTGTCCACAGCGCTGTGGGATGCATACATCCCTCTCACTATACATCCTCCATCTCCAGCCTGCGTTGGTGGATAATGGGGAAGAGAAGTCAGTGAATCTGCTTGTGGGAATGAGCTCAGCCCTTCCCTTAGCACATGGCTCCACAGATCACGGTGCTTTGAAACATGTGGTTAAATTGTAGATGTTGAGTTTGAAGTTGGCATGCACTGTATTAGAACAGGCCTTGTAGGTGGCTAGGTAAACTGGCAAGGTGAAATACTGGCAGATGAAATCACAGGAATTTGTCCCAGACTAAATATTTCTGAATGTTTTCCTGTGCCTTTGTCTTGCTCCCTATGTGTATTTCACTCAAGGTAGAAAGGCTCATGAGCGGGGAGAATGAAAGGAGGGGGAATCTGCTTGTGGGAAACTCTCCTTCAGTGCCAGTAACAGTAATAACAACAGTGGCAACAGTAATGATAATTTCTCCAATCACAGTGATGACTAAGAGCTTTAGCTGGAAACTTGGGTGATATTGTGCCTGTACAAGGCACATCTTGTACAAACAAAACTCAATGATAAACATTTTCCCCAATAATGTTGATTTGAAATAAGTGATATAGTGCCCTATAATAAAGATGAGAAATGCCTTTTAGTATATACATTCTGTTTCATTAAAAAAAAAAATTCATTTTGCTGCCTGTTAAATTGTATAAAATTGGAAAAAATGAATTTACGTTGGTATATTAGTCACATAATTTGACACATTAATTCTATAGTTATGAGTCAATGCATGATAATTTTTCTCCTAGGAAATGAGTCAATATGATTTTTATAGACTATATAATATGTCACACATGCCTCTAGGTATGTTCTAACATATAGCAATACTTTCTGAAGCACACTAGATCTTCCCAGACCTTTTTTTGTGGGATAGCAGATGAACCGAGATGACCTCATTCTACAGCTTTGCTTCTTTGGAAAAATGAAGCTGTCAACAACATAGGAAAAGACTCGTAACCACAGGAAACAAAATGTTCACAGGAGCTGGACTAAGACTATGTAACTTTTTGCCAGGCAAAATAAGAATGACCAGCACGTGTACCATGCTAAGCACTCAGTGCAGGAACCTGATTATTCAGCCTAGCTTTCCCATGATAGTCCTTTCAAACATCCTTAAACAAAATGTTCTTCTGGTTGTAAGAAGATGAAAATGTCAAAAATATTCAGAGGTTGGAAAAAAATGGCAATCTCACACATAATTTCACTGGAAAATGGCTAGACATTACAGTGACTGTCTGATACAATCCTGGATGAACAGACAGTTACTAAAAAATAAAGCAAGCAAATAATCTTTTCCTGTCTGTAGAAGTGGCAGCATTTTGAAACATTTCTAAAGCCATGTAAGATCTCAGAAGGTGTGCGTAATTCATATATACTACTTATTATCTATCTTTAACTTTCCAGAAAATATCAGTCAAATCACTGGGCAGTAAGCAGTATGTATGTACTGTCTGTAGCAACTTCTAATGTCATGTGTTCCTCCTAAAAATGCTATATAATGGAGTGTGCAAATATAGAGTACCTGCAGTTGGTGCTCTCCTATGTCTTCAACTTTTCGGCCTCCTGTATGTTTGTGTGCAAAAGCCCATGGTACCAATTTATGAAGTTTAAACTATAATAACTTAATTGGCTTTAGTGACCAATAGCAATATTTTCATGCCTTTATATTTTGTGCCTCATGACAATCTTCAGTAAAATTCACTAAAGCGCTGACTTGTGGTGAAGGTGGTCCCTCAAAAAAGTTGCTGAAATAAATCATCAATTTAAAAGATGCTTTTCTGTTTCCCAAACTGTCTTGTGGAAGCACCTACTGAAAGTATTTAGAAAGCGTGCTGTCACAATCATTGGGTGCTTGATATTAGAAGATGGAATTAGTCCAAATCTTCCCAAGACGATATGAATGCCTTTGCTTAAAATACTCTAAACTGTCCACGACATAAACATGGAAGTGTCTGATTTCAGTCATTCTGTCTAGTGTGAAAGACAGATACATATGCTGCAAGATGTGTACGGTATTTGGATGTTAGTGCAGAGTTGGCCTAACTCTCCTTTTTTCTGAGTCACGTACCAAAATCTTCATGCGATCAAAAAGCCACAGAAGATGCATACAGTCTACGGAGGGGAATGGGAGGTCCTGGAGTGATTCACAGACAGTAGCTGACAACAGCGCCCAGAGGAGCCGTTAATTTGTGGTGGAGCAGGTCTAGCTCATGCCAGCCGTGTTGCTGGATCCCCGAGCAGCCCATTGATTTTGGCTTTAGCAGCTGCTGCTGGCTTATTTCCTTCCATGGCCAGACATTTGAATTCCTCATCCTTTTTTGCCAGCACAGTCTTCTGACTTGCCGTATGATTCAGCTATCAAATTGGGCCAGCACTTAACCCATTTGTGCAGGGCTGTGCTTTGGTGTGTGAGCAGTTCAAGAAAGGTGTAGGCTGCTGCTATGCAGTTGATGAACCTGTGAGGAACCCAGATAGATACCTGCAGCAAACAGAATGGTAATGTACTTCAGCCTGTGAGGAAAAAAATGTAAGTGTTCCTTTCCTACAAATGAACAAATTGGGCTTTTTGTTGTGACCTTGGAAGAACATAACTGATCGATTTTCCACAGATCAATTTTCTTAAGACCAAAAGAAGCTAGCGTAAAACCTTGGGAAGCCATCTCTGATGTGTGCAAAGCTGAACAAACCCCAGAAACCGAAGCACTTGAAGGTGAATGGTACACAAATCTGCAATAGTGCAGACCTAGGGAGAAAGAAGGAATTGAAAGAGAAAAAATCAACTCCAAAAGAAAATAGTGTAAAGGCATAACTTTAAAATAAGTAATGTCTCAGTTTTTTGCTTATATACATTTTCATACTTCTACATTTATCTATTTCTCTCCATATATATACACACACATTTTTATATATAGACACTAGTCTGAAGTACCTTTGAGGACTGAAAAATTGCTCAGCAGTGGCAGAACCAGACAGGCAGTCTCCAACTGCTGGCTGTACTTGAAATAAGAAATCTTCAAAAGCTACAGTGATGTGAGGCGGTACAGAGTATCAACAGAAAAACAAAAGTGGGTGAGTAGGCATGTTATGTTTTCCAATTTGCTGGCCAGCAGCATATCTGAAGACAGATCCCTTGTGAAAGTGTCCTTAAATGTTTTTTTGCCTGCCTAATCCTTTCAGGAGAAGTGGTACAGGGACCCATGCTTTCTTCACACAAGACCAAATGGAGCTTGAAACAGTTCATCTCATCTGCATCCTGGCCTGCCTTTTTCCTGCCTTCAGGCAGTAAAACAGAAGAGTACAAGTGAGCTGGAGCTTGAAATTTGGAGACCCTTAGGCACTGGATAAGCATGGGACAAACGACTGTTAATGGCACAATTATCACTCCCAGTTGCAGAAGATAATCCTTTGTTTAGCTTTTAAAAGGTGATGCTGTGTGTGGCTTACAAAAAAAGGGGAAAAAAATAGTCCATCCATTCAGACCTCTGTTGTAAAAACTCCGGTGTGGTTGAGCAATACTTAGAGGATAAAAACGTTGAACTGAAGAAAGAAGACTTATTTAATAGCTGGGGACAAGGTTTCAGCTCATAAGACTCCCTGAGGTAATAACAAGCCCAAAGGAGAGTGAGAGGCTTTTCACAGCAGCAATTTCTGAAACATTTTGTGCAGACCAGAAGCACATAAAGAGAATGTAAGATAAAGAGAATAAAGACATCACTCAGCTGCACACCAAAAAAAAAAAAAAAAGTGTTTCTAGCTAATTCAGGCCTGGAAATGAAATGCTCTATCTTTAAAGGTGTTAAAATGCACAATGAAGCAAAAAGGAAATGTGAGGCAAAATTAAATGAAAGGGAGAAGCTTTCCTGAGCATTATCTATACAACCTGAACATCAAAAATACTGTTATCTCTTAAAAATCTTTCATATTTACCAGAATGCAAACAGACACTTTTAAATCATAGAGTTGATTCAAAGATAAAATAGTAATAGTAATTACAAAATAAACGTTTTTAAGGCACCAAATTGCAGTATTATCTATTGATGTTTGAAGTACAGGCTTTTTATTTTGATGGCATTTTAGGTTAAAGGGCCTTGGATAAGTTGAACGGCTAACAGTGGCAGAGATGTGTACAGCTGTGATAGTGATAAGGGTTTTTCTGTGAGGAACAAGGTGATACAGATTTCCAATCAGGTTCATGGGAACTAATTTGATGTGACAATTTAACACTCAAAGCTTTTCACTTTGATCATATCTTCCTTACTTTGAAAGGTCTAATTGCAGAAAAGAGATGTAAAGAACTAGTTTTGGTACGGGCACTGTGGCAATAGCAAAGAATCTGGCACAGCTTGCCTTGGTGTCTAATATCATGCTTTTAATGGCCTTCAAGTGCAGCAGTGTGTCCTGGCTTTACTGTTACTGGCGTCCAAGTTAGTTGGGTTAAAACTCAGTTATATTGGTTCTCTCCACAGGTGCTAGAATGATGCCTTTGCTTGCAGCATAGTAATGTATTTGAGATGAGGACAAGCCATTTTTCTCTGCTATGCATACCACACAGGCAGGAATTAACATTTGTTTCTGTAGAGCGCAGCATGTGTAATGTCTATGGCACTGTTTCTTCATTAGATATCAGTTTGTAAATAGGATTTCCTGCATTATATCAATTTTAGATGGATTTTAAAAAAACCCAAAAACCAACAAACAACACACAAACCACAGAAACCCCAACAGGATAGTGACTGAAGCTGATAGAAGTGGTGAATTGGCTATTCTGTGTTTATATGCCTACTATTTAGCCATTGGTTTTGGGGGAGGACAACAATTATAAACTATAGTGGAGCTTTATTTAAAGACTTTTGACTTAGATTTCCGGAAACTGAGTGATATATAAAGCTGATGGTTGGAATCCTACTCAATGATTTATTGTAATGTAACATTTGCTGCAATAAACTATGCCCTCAATTAGACCTGAGCAACTCCATTAACTTTAATTATATCATGGTTGTAACTGAGAGTATAATTTCGCCCTCTGGGATTAGAATATACAATTAAAACTCCACAGGGTAGAACAGGCAGAAGAAATTTACCCTTCAGTTAGAGCTGTCAGAGAAATTATAGGTTGTTTTAGTTATTCTCTCCAACCTTAACGAATCCTGTTAATGACGTAGTTGCAGGATGTAGTTTCCAGTATATGGTGGTTCGTAGAACAAACACTATTTATGCTTTTTCTCTTGCTATCTTGCAGGTGAACAGAGATTGGCAATTAAAGCTCTTGGGCACTGACTTTTTGCTCAGGAAATAGGGGAGCAGAAGCTGAGTAAACAAGATGAGTGCGTTTGCAGCAGCTGGCTGTTCGCTCCACAGAAATTGGCAATTGCAGTTCGGGACCAAGCCCAGACAGAGGATGCAGAGGGCTTGGAATCGAGGGACTAAGGAGTAATTTTTGCTTATTTGACATAATACCATAGCAACAAGCTGTTATGTTGCAGAAGGTAAAGCAAGCAAAGAGCTGTAGGCAGATCCCTGTGATAAGAATGAGCTAGTTTTTCATCCTAACTGCTGTAGTAAAAGCAAAGATTTGACAGTGTTATTAAGCACTATTGATAGCCCATTCAACTCCTTTGAAAATATGACTGAGAAAAATTAGCTTAGATCATAAAAATAAGAGAGAAGAGTTTCTGTCTTACATTTTTTATTTCCAGAGAGAGATGTCAGAGGGAACTTTTTCCCAGTATGCAAGGTTATTTTCACATTTGCTTTGGGTTTGTCTTCCTAAGATAAATGGGATTGTTTGTCAGTATTCACATCTGGTGGATTTCAAGGACTTGAAATCAGTGAAAGATAAACGTGAGGGCATTGGAAGTTGAAGTTCCTTTGAAAAGGCTGCAGACAGTCAGAGAGCATCAGCTATAACAAGCCACTAAGCACTCAGGCTATGCTAAACCCCAGATGGCTATGTCCAGGAGACATCAGAGCCCATGGTCTTCCTACAGGTTTGGCACTCGTTCCTAATGCCTTTTGTGGCAACTTGAGCTCAGTCTCAGCCCAAGTGCCCCCAAGATCCAATAGTTTTCAGATCTGAAAAATCCTTAGGGAAGGGTCTTTCCATTTGGTCTGATTTTTTGACCCCTGGCACAGCAACATATGTACTTTAGGAACAAAATGTTGTCAGTATTGGTAGTTAACTCCTGTACTGAAAGCTATTAAGTTTGCATAGCGATGCAGTTTATGCATACCTATTACTCTTGAGTTTTAGGCGCTCCTCAAATCAGTTCCAAGTTTAGCTGAAGCCCTTCTAAAATGAGTAGTGAAGTTCAGCTCCTTGTGCCATCCAGTTTTCAGTCTTTTCTGACTCAGCAAAATGTACTGCATCACTTGTATTTAAGACATGGACTCAGGGGGTTCTGAAGGGTCAGATTGGCTTATAAGCATATTTAGATCTGAGTCTAAGACATGAGAGGAAGCCTAAAATGATGAGGAGGCTGAAGAAAGTAGTATCAAAGTTACATAAAAACCTCATAAAACCATCTGAAACGTGAATGTCTTGACTGTATAGAAAACGTATGTGATATTGGAAGCAATAGGAAAAAAGATTTATTTAGGAGTAGAACTTCCACCTCTTGGTTTAAATTATGGGATGGAATGGAAACAAAGGGAAAAGAGAAAATTTTGATGAGAAAAGGAAAAACTTTTTCAAATCGGCAAATATATGGAAACCTTTCAGTTATTCTAACAGAACTGGGCTGAAAAATTGCAATGAAAAAGGCTATTTGTAAAATTTGAAATGATCTGTGAAAATAGCACTGTGCTATATAAAAACCTAGGAAATCCAGGTTGTTTTTTTGCCAGAATAGGAACCAATTCATTTCTCTTTTCTTTCCATTCTATTCTTCTTCCAATTTTATTTTTTGAAAATCTTAATTAATGCATAAAAAATAGCTGCAAAAGGTATATTCGATATCTTTGCCTGTTCAACTGAGTGAATTATTCACTGCAACATGCATTTTTTACATTCTTACTAGAATACCTGAATAAGTAACTTGTCATTACCAACTTCCTCTAATTTCTTAAACTTTATCTACTATTAACTATTTAACTGGAATAGGAAATACATTTGTACTTCTCATAGCTTAGTATTAAAAGCCTCAGCTGCTTTTTTAGACCATTTTTCTCTTATTTTTGTAACCAACTTTTGCTTCTGAATTTTATACGCTCTCATTCCTGTAATCCTTTGAGACAACAGCAAATACCCACTCATTTCAAAAGACCTGTTGTTTAAACATTTAACTTTCTTATATTTTTGGTACTGAGTATTGTATTCTGAAATTGTGCTTCCTGGGCTTTCTGCAGCTGTTTTCATTTGGACTGTTGTCTGTTTTGTTCCCTTAGACAGGAGACTCAGCACTGCATCCTGTGGTAAGGACTGACACAGTGTAGCTGTGCACCGGTGGAGAACGAGAGATGTGGACAATGGTTTGAGTATGTCTCCTTCTAATTGCAGTTGATACCCTCTAGTTTGTGTGTTGAAAGAGAAGGGGACTTTACGCCACCTGTAATTTTGTAAGATGTCTGACTACTCCAAACTGAAGTGCAAAACTGAAAAAAAACCCCACACCTAATTAAGATAAGCATGCTTAATAGCATTTTGTGGTTGATGTTCTCGACTGTCTTATACTTGCTCACTGTGTGAAACACTGTAAAAATGGAAGGGGTTGTATTCCCTGGGTATAAATGATTATTCAACCTGAAAACACTGGCGATTTTCATCCTGTAACATCAACTGGATCATGAGGTAGCCTGTAGCTGGGAACATTTGAGTACACAGGAACATTTCCCCAACCTTGCAGGAGACAGACACACCATGGCTAAAATTAGCAAATGCTGAATGCTGCTTGCACAGCACTGCTTGTGAAAGAGTAATGTTTAAAGACAGCTGTAGGCAAGTGAATGTAATATCTATATTATTGTAAAGATGCTTTCTTGGACTGGACACAGCCTTACAGAGCCTGGTTGAGGAATATTGGACAGAAGTGTCCCCAGCAGTGTCATGTAGCCTTGTGATTCTTGCTGTCTTTATTGTGACTTTTGTTGAAGTCCCTTGCTAGCTGTTGATAGCCACTGCTATCCTGCTTATCTGTAAGACTTTTGGGAGAGAGAATCATATCTATATGTAAATAACAACCAACCAAAATCCAGAAAACTAAAACCAAATAATTTTGTTCCCAGAAATAAAGCATTGAATGCGATCCTTTCAAATAGTGTTAGGAGTAATGTCTCCTTCTAAATGTTCAAAAATCTCACTATTTTAAAATACATAGTAAGAGATTAGCTCCCATGAAAGTGAATACTGTTTCTTTCCCTTAGAAAATTCTCTTTGTTCTTTTTTTCATTACATTTCGCCTAGTTTAATGGTATCCTTGCAATAGAGTGGTAGAGTGGTGTACATATCCTTCAACATGGGTGGGGAGTCAGATAGCCAATTATTTAAATGACACAACGGCTGAATTAGTAGGTTAGATGAAAACCAGATTATCATAATATATAAATTACATGACCACATCAGAGTTCATGACGCTGAATAGCTGTTTGGATTTGCTATCAGGTTCTGAGACATTTTGTGCAAAACGCTGATTTCTGCTTGGCTGCTTACCACAATGCTTGCATAAAGGGCAGGGAGAAGAACACCGAGTACTCCCCTTGTTCAGAGCACTACGGTTCTAATTTTGTGGTCTTTTCTTGGATGTGACACCTAGAGTTGGGCAGATTACATTACCAGTTAATGATCTGCAGAATGATATGCACTGCTCTTTTGGCCACTCTCCTTTCTGATGCTTAACAAGTCTATATACAAAACTGGGACAAGAATTTAACCTACTCTTTGCCATCCATCAGAACACCATGAATTGCATTTATTCAGGGGAGGAAGATTTGACGGGGGGGGGAAAGGAAATGGTAGTAATTGTAGACAAGCCACGTGCAAGCTGGCTGCCTAGATGCATGCAACTCATGCCCGAGTGGGAATAAAAGCTTCTCTTAAATGTATATTGGGTGGTCAGATCCTCACCCCAGTTATATGGCTTGGAATCTGAAATATCTCCACTTTCTTCCCTGAATTTACTCCAGATTCATGCAAGTGTAACTAAGATAAAATAATTAATGATAGACTGCCAGGATCTTTCTTTTTTCATTGCAGCCAGGAGCCAAGACATAGATTGGCTCATATTGGATAAACGAAACTGTGCTAGTAGTCCGTGCTGGTTAATAGTAATGAAAGAGTTCTGTGCTTATTTAATTAACTGGCTCTTTACTAAGAGAGCTATTTCAATGGTGTGTCTATACTTAGTAATATAGTTTGATTTCACAGCGCCTCCTTCAATCTGTAACTTGTGGCAATTTTTTCCTTCTAACAAAAACTTTATTGTTTCATGGTGTATGTGTGTTTGCTGCCTTGCTGCTTACTGGTATTTAGGCTGTCACAGGAAGATGGTATTTACCAACCTGTTACAGCTTAAAGGCTGTGTTTAGGTGGAGGGGCAAATGTGATCTGTGTTAAGTCTTGAAACAAGGTTTGCTAATTATTTTTCCGTGGAAATCATGTTGACAGGCAGGTGGCATGTGCTTGACTTTCATCCTGACACGGATCCTGAGCACAGCCGAGTTGGGATACATCTGGGACTGCGAGATGGTGAGTGATGCCAGGCCACATATTTCAGACACAGTCTTAGACCTTCAGGGACTTCAGGTGCTAACATCTGGCTTGTGATATTGCTCTTGGCCCGCAAAGTCTGTTTTTGCTAGTCCTCTGTCCTGCTCATGTGCTTTAATTCTTTTGACTTGCTAATTCAGACCAGCTGATAAAGAGGAATTTTTCGAGCATAGTCTTGTCACTGTAGAGGTGTCAGCTACTCTTTCTGTATTCAGTTTCATCTCTATGGATATTCGTTTGATTTTCATTTTCTTGTAACATGTAAAAGCATAAGAAAGGTCTTTTGGGATCAGATCTAGCTCTCTGATAGTGGAGGAAGAGATGCTGTTTAGGAAGGACATGTGAGCCTGACCTCTCTCTGCAGACTATTCCTCTCCCATCAGCATTCACAGTTGTTGGATTAGGGATGCCAGAAGATACATCCATGCCTATTTCCTTCAGTGTCTGTTGGTGCTTCAGCGAGTGACTACCTGCTAGAAGGACTGCAGGATTTGGTTAGTAAAAGTTTTACCTTCAGTTTACCCTTCATGAACTTGCAAAAGTTGATCATGTTCCCTTTTAGTCCTCTTCTCTCCAAATTGAGACATAGTCTTTTTAGTCCTCCTTCACTTTAGGAGCTCTTCTCTTTACTGCCTTTAACTCCACTATGTGTTTACCATGCAGTTTCTCAAAAGGTAGAGGCAGCTCCACGTTTTACATAGCCCTTTTACACAACAGCTAAAAGGTGTATCTTTTCATTTGTGGGTACATTTCTTGTATTTGGTAGCATAAGTTATCAAGTTACTGTTATTTGTTAATAAAAGTATCTTGTCTCTTTTTTTTTTTCCCCTACAACAGAATATTTTAATTATAGTTTGAAATTTGACTGCACAGGTATCACAGTAACTGCAAATAATGTTTGGGATATGCCCTCCCAGTCTTAAACTCTATGCAAACCAGTTTCTGAATTTTGTGAATAAACTGTATATTTCACCCCTTCATTTGTAGTCTGAGCACTCATCAGAGATCTCATACTCAATTATAGTCCATTGTTAGCAAAACTGCAGTTAAGCTGCGCTGTTAGCACAGTCTAGCAACTGTGCCTTTCCCGGCCCATCCTTTTCTCCTGTGTAATAATATAAAGAGCTTTCTTTAGTTTTATCAGCTGCATTTCATGTGGTCATCTCTCTTTATGGAGTCAACTGTTGCCTCCTCTGAATGATTTGGGAAGAGGGGAAAGAGGTTGCTTGGAAATTCAGTGTTCCTGAAATGCTGAGAGTCCAGAGCCTGTAAAAAGTTTTTCTCTGTGGTCTTTTGCTTGTCTATTCATGACAATTTTGTCTTTCCTCATAAGTGTCTCCAAATGGGCCTCTGCAGCGTGTTTTGTGCATTGGGTTTTGTTTGTCCGTAGTACTGATTTGTCATGTCTCTTTTAAACAGAGCTGGAAACTTCAGGTAGACTTATTGCCATATGTACACAGGCTGATTTTTGCAAGCTTCTTTTTCATTCTTCAACCCTGCAGCTTTTTACTCCTCTCTCTAAGCAGTGATGTGCTTGATTATTTAGTCAGATGAGACATTTACTTTATTATGATTGTGTCTTTTGGACCAGAGGCAGCCTGAAGCAGCAAGGCAAAACAGCTTGTTACAATTTGACTGTTTTATCTCCCAAAGGAAGAAAGTGTACTCCATCATTAAAAATAACAGTACTGGACTTCTTCCAATCCAAAATATAGCAGTACTCATGAATTAATGTTGAGAAAGGATAACAGAAGCCGTTTTTGCAGGAACACTTGTAGTGTCACAAGCAAAATTTAGTACCATGGACATGAGAGAGACTACAACCTGAATGTAAAGTGGTGTGCAGAGGCATTTAATGCAGCAGTTATTTAGACATGTTTAATGAATAGTTTACAGGGTACACAACATTGCAAGAAAAGAGAAGAAGCCACTGGTGCGTTAATCTCAGGAGGTAGATCTTGATAAAGAACCTCTAGCTAAGGTACAGGAATAAAGGTTGAGGAATAAATAGCAGAGCCAAATAAAAGCCAGAAAGGGTGGAAGGAAGGAAGCTCAAATAGGATAGGGAGAACTGGGATTCAGCACTTAAACTGGCAATCTGAGTCTAAAGGAGGAAGAAAGGAAAAAATATTAAGAGAGAACATTTGTGAAATAGAAATAAAAACTTGGACTGTTGTGGAAGGGTCAGAGGGAGTGATAAGCATTTGAAAGTGTCTGTATGAATGCAAGATGCATGACAAAGAAAACAAAGAGACTAGAAATACAAAGATAGTATTGGCATCATTAATCTAACTGGAACAGAGAGAGGAAGCAAAAATCTGTTAGGGATAAATAGAGTAAGACAATATATAGATAGTGCAGAAGGGAACAGATGGGAGAGAAGGTTTGGAAATAAATAAAACTGAGGATTATGGGATAATACGTAAATTGGTTAGAAAAGTGTGTGCATACTTAAACTTTAGCTCCTACCATCTGTAATGTGAGTGCTTAATGTAAAGTTGATTAAGCATACCTGAGTGACTGCTGAGCTGCCTTGAACCCTCCCCATTTCAAGATAAAGTAACTCAAGTTAAAAATCTTTCATTGAATCAGATATTTAAAGCAGAAAGGGGTGAAAATTCCAGACAATATTGAAAGAGCTGGACCTGAGTTGCCACTGAATGGTTTATTAGTTTAGGTGGAGCACAGTGCAAATGCATTTCAAGACAGTTATAAGTCTGAACTCTCCATCTAATCTGTAGGTCCTTGTTCCAACTGTAACCCCTTTGATCCTGCCCCTAACTCAGGTCTTCAGATTTAGAGGAATTGCTCCCTGAATTTGGTGTTTGCTGACTGAAAGGCCAAGGTTCAAGCGGGGATTTAATATACAATGATGGTAGATCAGCCTTGGGTCCAGAAGCAGGAAGGGCATATTAGCATTGTACTGTGTTCTGAGGGCTTATCTTCATGGCTCATCACTGGTGCACAGACCTTCCCAGTCCTTATTCCCTCTCTCTCCGCCTCGCTTGTAGCCTAGTTTCATTTTCTTCCCAAGCAATTTTGTAGTATTTGCAGTTCTGCTATTTCTGAATTATTCCCCCTCACTTGCTTCCTCTGATTGAATAACTGAAATTTGACTGTGTTGGGTTTTTTTATATTTTATTTTCATCTTTCATGCCTGTGGCTTTGCATCCTTAGTTAGGCAGTACAGTTTTACTCTGAGTCTGAAGTTACTAATGTTTCTACCAGGTCAGAGGTTAATGTAATACTTGATATTTATGTGGTTTTTTTCTCAGTGTATTGAGGAACGAGTGTACATAACATGAATCTTTTAAAAAATCCAACATTCTCTGTATTGCCAAGGCTGCAACAGTCATTGTAGTGCTCACCACTTTTTATTTTTAGTAGTGAAATTGGCATAGTTGTGGTAGATGCTGTGTCTTCTTGCCAAGATAAGTGACAAACAGCATTCTCATCTTTTTCTCTCTTTTTATTTTTTTCCTTTCAAGGAGCCATATTTGGCGAATTGTTTGAGCACAACAATTGAAATAAGGTTTTACCTTTTGTAGGTTTTAAGTTGTCTCGTTAGGCATACTATTTTCTGGGGAATTTCAGCTGCTAGAGAATGTTTCAGACTCTAAACATAACAAAACAAAGACATATTTTCTATATCTTGAGAATACTGTAACTCTCCAACAATCTTAAAATAATTGTTGCACCTCATATTTTCAAGTAACTGGCAGGAACTGTAATCTTCTACAGCTTAGTACACTCTATTAAAAATGAGTAATATACATATTGATCATAATGCTTCTCTTAGCTGATGAGGCATCTCTTGGGGATGAAACCACAGTACCATATGGCTTTAATGTACTCGATATAGTTCTCCAAATAACCACTATAAATTATATTTCAGAATTATGCTGGACAGCAATAGAGTTTGTCTTCCAAACTGTCAATAATATATCATGTCTGTAGGTAAGAAATTGATTATGCACAGGATGCAGTATTTAAGTAATTAACAGCTAACCAATCCATTTTGTAGCTGTGGTTTGTGATACTTTGAATTACACTAATTTTAACTTTAGCATTCCATGATAAAATGGGTGAGTAATGCACCCAGCTAATTGAAACTTATACAGGAAGCAGAATGCACCATTTCTCTAGCAATGTAGCTAATGTAATGCAATACAGTTTCCTCAAAAACAATGAGATCCAGCATCTTATTGCAATTTAAATGTAAATTTTAAATGGAAACATTCTTCTGAATATGAAAGTAGTTTACTACCCAATTCTGGCAAAGGGTGATGTAATAAATAGCTGAATTTAAATTTAAGGAGAAGCTAAAGGCACGGTTTGGTTTGCCAGGATTATGTTATATATTTTTCCTTCAAATGTTTATTTGTCAACAAGTTAAATCATTAACACAAATCAATTTCAATCCCAATCTGGAACAAAACCTACTCCATGAAATAAGTGGTATTACCTGTTAAACGCTAACAGCAATATTGTTGTTTCTGACATTACCAGCTGGCAGAAAACATGATGGCCTTTTAAAAATCTAAACCTGGGGGAATAATTCAGAGACCTACTCATCAAGCTTAGAATACGTACAATATTTAGACCAAAAGATCAGTTTCTGGCAACACTGACTCTGCCCTTCCTGCTTCAAAAGGTAAGGGAAACTGGATAACATGCAAACACCTTCTTTGCTCTGCCTCGTGATTAAAGATCCCATGGCATTTTCTTAGGGTGGAAGTTCAGCATTTTGATGAACATACTGCTCGCCAAAATCCTCTCTCCTTCCACCTTTTTAACAGTCCTCTTTGTGCAGATTTTCAATATGGCTGGAGCTGATATTGCATAGATGCTGCATTCCAGGCCTGGCCTGACAACAAAAATTCTGGGTAGCGGATAAAAAAGAATAAACAAAAAAGATGGGGTTTATGCAGAAGAATTTTTTTCCTTCCAGGAATGTCATGAAGTCCTTTGCAGTTTTTCATGGTAACTGAAAGAGGCACTGTTTTAGCATAATCACTAGCCCGAATAATGAATATAAGAAAAGCTATCTGAAGCTGAGTTTTCACAAGATAGGTAGCTACTGCAATATACAGTCAGCTGTGCTCAGCTTTTCTCCTCAGATTCTTTTTTGTTTAAATAACCATTTGGGGGATCAGAGAAAGAAGGTGCAACCAGTAGAGTTATGTTTCAGACATTATATGTTGTCAATCATCACTTTCTCATAGGTCTAAGTCAACTGTGGCTGTTGTCGGGAAGGTGTACCTCAAGGATTTGCTGAGCTCATCCAAATAACAAGGTCTCCAAGGTCTTGGTAAGTTGCAAATAAGGTGTAATTGTGTATAGATTTAAGAAGCAGAACAAGACATGGTCAATTTGTATTAAAGCACGCTGCTGTTGTCTTGACAGGGGGCTTATCACTATGTCTTGACAAGGATTTTATTTGGGGCTGTAGAAAATGGACAAGAAGGACTATGAGTCTCTGCTATGAATGTTTGAGCAGAAGATGGTTGTGGGTTTTTTTCTCCCAGAAGGTCCCTTCTCTTAGTGGAATTTGCAAGGATGTGAGCAATACTACCAGATGCAGGAATTTAAAGATGAATGTCCTACTTCTGCATTTCAAATATTTTTACAAGTATAGTACAAAATCCTCGTATGAAGCCTTTGTATTAGTGAAGGACTATAAAGTAATATATGACCATCACTAAACTCAGGTGTAAAGGGAAAGTTGTCTTTTTCTCTTCTCATTGCCATTCTGTTCCATTTTTGTCTTCTATGGTCTATTCAGTGCCATTGTGGTGAGGATTAGAAGCCCTCTAATGGTACTGTCAGTTACTTCATTGTTTCTTTCTGAAGGCTGCCAGTTTGTGGAATATTGAGACAGAGACCAATTATTTTTCTGGAGTAAATTTTGGAATTGGACCTTGGGGTGGAGAGGAAAACCTGATCCAGTGAATCCATGAACGGAATATATGTTTTCCCTACCTCCAATACATTTTACACTCCTAACATGATGTAAAATAAACATACATCTATTCGTTTTCTGGCTTTTGCTTATGACAGCTATTTAAAATATTAGATAATGTTTTAGATATCTATGTGTCTGTGTGTTGGGTGGTAGAATTGCATTAGAACAGAAATACAATGCTAAAAATAAATTATCCTCGTTCTACACATGGTCACAATCAGTATTCTCCAACTTTGCCCTCTCTAATGTTACAGTGCTTGTTGTAGCATGGAATTTAAAGTAAGTTTATAGTGTGTAAATGTCATGCATTTGATGCTACGATCTGTGCTAGCTACCCTCACGGATAGTTTACTGCATCTCCCTCCTGATATATCAAACAGATTGTGGAAGATTTGAGGCATTCAAGACTTGCTTGGCAAACCCCTGGAAAATTGCAAGTTTTACTATTTTAATGGCGTACAGACCTCCGTCTCCTCACCAAACCCCCAATATTTTACAACATCCAGGATTCATGAGATCACACATTTTTCCCAAAGCTGATGAATTACAGGTTACCTTTTTGAGTTGGAAACCAGAAGTGAAGAACAGAACCAGATCCAAATGGCACAAAAAGGTAAGAAGTAGTAAACATCAGTAGTCATCTTTTTCTCATAGGCGTAACTGTCAACTGCGGCTGCTGTCAGGAAGGTATGCCTCAAAGATTTGCTGAGCCCATTGAAATAACACGTCAAGGCCTCAGCATGTTGAAGTAGGGCTCTAATTGCCTAGATCTGAGGAAGCGGAGAAAGAATCAGACACGTTCACTTAAGCCAATTTGGATTATAGCACACTTTTGTTGCTGCTGCGTATTCTGTATTCATGGGAAGCGCCTGACTGCTTGTGTGAGCCGTGCAGTTCTCTGCAACATGTTGATTATATCTTACTTTTACTCATTTCCTTTCTCTTTCCTTGCTAGACCAGTTGATCAGTAAGGGTATCAGAATCCTGGTCCTCACAAATTCTGTGTATGCGCCAGTAGTTTGCCATGCTATCCTTCTCTCCCACCATCCACAGTCCTGGCCTGCATTGCTCAGTTTTCTTTCCATGGAAGCCAGGACAGAGAGGTCAGGGAGATGATGCACAGTAAGTTTTCCCCAAGTATGAAGCCAGGAAATGCTTCTGGCTAGATATTAATCACCATACATTACTCATAGCCAAAGGAGTCATCCTTTTTCTCACTCAAAGTGCTCCTAAAAAGTTCCTTTTGTCCTACAGTAACAGCAATCTGAAGAACTATTAAGCAGCAAATGCACGCATTCACGCACAAAACCAGTCTGAATGATCCCATCCCACAGATTCCTGGTGCGTTCTGGCTCCTCCAAGTCTGGGTGATAGAGCTTACAGCCCAGACTGTCTCTCTGCTTTTCCAGCGAGGAGCAGACTTCTAGGACTAATAAAGGATGAGCAAATGAGTAATCCACGTATTGTAGTTATATAAAGGACAAATACACTGAATCTAAGTAATCTCAATAGTATTTGGTATGCAAATCCAAATTCTCTCCCACTTTTTTTCTCTTCATATAGCTCCTTTTTTTGCCTGAAATACTGCTCATTGTCTCTTGTATACAGGAACTTGTACTAATCTCATAAAATTGACTGGTAATGGGCATTACACTTTGCACCAGAAATATGAATGTACTCAACACCAGTATCATGTGAGTCAGTTACCTCCAGTTTTCAGAATTGTCAAAATGCTTCTTTGCTATTCTTGACATTATGACCATGCTACAAAGTTTTAGCTGTTTTCTTCATCTCTCTCTCCTTAATTTATTTGTATATTTCACAGACTCATCCCAGTGAACATTCTGAGCTACTAAGATTAACAGTAATTATCATTACACTGAATTAGGCTGTGAATACACAAAAACTTTCAAGTGTGAACAAAATGGGGCAAAGGTTTAATAGGGATTTGCAGAATGGTAAAGCACAGGGTGTTTCCAAAACAAGTAAAGACCAAAAATTTCTCCCTAGCTATTGTTTTTTTTCACATCATGTATCAAATTGGGAAAGTATTATTTGTGCCTGTAAATTACAGTGAGGCCTTGGGCACCCAGATGTAACTTTGACATCAGCTGCAGTTTGAGCAGGTGATTGGACTACGTGAATTCCTGAGGTCCCTTTCAGCCTAAATTACTCTGTGAGTTTAAGAATCATGAGATATTCAGTTATCTTCATGCAATGCAAAGATAGATACCAATGAATAGATTTGCTCATTATACCAGTTGTGAGTAAGAAACAAATCAAAGAAAAGATGTAACATGGAGGTTAAAAAAAAATTAATTTCAACTTGTGATTCCAGTACAATATGCTATAATCTCTTTATTTAATACTAGAACATAAGTGAAATCACTTCTTGAGTAGAACTTTCCAAATTCTTACAATAACACCCTGTGAAAGCTGATGGGGAACAAGTGAAAGAAAACACTGTCTTGGCCTCAAACTGCCATGATACTTGTTATATTATAATTATCTAGTATGAAATTTGGCTGTGTGAACATCATTACTTTTCCAAAAACTGCTGAAGGATTTTTAATGACCAATAGGAGCTAGGATTCAAAGATTTGAGTTTCTTCTACAGCCTCAGTCCTGTGCTGCTGGCATCATGCAAGAGCCTTAGTTCGGTAGTAACTCAGACAGACAAGGGCTACCAGTACTATTTCCTTCAGCACATGCACTCAGTTTTCCTTGGAGGATCTCCTATTTAAATTCAGACTTGGCTCAGCGCTGCTTAACTTGGGAGGTCTGACTGGCTCATAACACAAGATGATGTGGCTACAAGCCACTGTATTCATTTGGTCTCCATATATTTGGATTCACCTTCTGTTAATCACATATATTTGATTATGATTCATTAGGCACTTCAAGAACGTCGTCTGACAGAGAACTCATTTGAGAGCTTTCTTTACTAATTTGTTGCCTATGAACTCTCTGTCTTCCTCTACCTCCTCCCAAAAGTCATGAGTGTTCTTGAGTGGGTCCTAAATGATTTCAGAGAGCCAGACTGCCAACAGGAAGGGTGTTATATGCACACTTTTTAAAGACTGTGGTGGAGTTGTGCCTGCTGAAGTGCTCCCCAAACAATTCCTCTGGTGACACGGCTCCGTATGAGTTCTGACATGCATAAATGTCAGTTTCTTATATTAACCAATGAAGTAGGCAACACGCTGTAAATTGTTGCTCATTCCTGTCAAGCATATGAATGTGTTGGCTGCTTGAAATTAGATTTTTCTCTAGCAAGGAAAGTATTTAAAATTGGTCCTTCTGTGAGCAATTTTATGAGGATCCACCTTCTGAAAGTTCCTGCTGAAGAGATGCCTTTTAGGCCATTGAGTATGTATGCTCCATTACAGTTTGCACATGCAGGATAGGTTAAGTACACATAGAATTTCCTGTGTGGGCATCAAGTAAGATTAGTCTTTAATGTGTAGAGATTAGTGAGAATTCAGATTGTACCCTCTTTAAAAAAAAGAGAAATAAAAAGGGCAAACCATAAAGAACCTTTGGACATTTGGCTATAAAACACTGAAGGCAAAGAGAAACAGGAAGTCTCTAGGATCTTCAGGAAGTTTGTTTGCTAGCCTTGTTTGTTTGTGACCCAAATTTTTCTCAAATATCCACATCCATTTATAACATGAAGTCAAAAGATGACAGAGATCTTCTGATCTTGTTCATTGTGAACTTTGGATGGGGCTTCAGGCATTCTGAGGCAGATGCTGCAATGTCTTTGGGAAGTGAAGCTTTTCCAGGAAATGTGTGGAAAAGTTCACTGCTCCATCTTAAGGAAAGCTGTTCTGACATATGTTTCCTGAACCTTTAGGAGGAGTTAGCAGGAAAATGTGATAGCAACAATCTTTCTGTTTCTGAAAAGGAGGTTATGGCTGAAGATCATGCTCACACATGTTGCATAATTTCTGGTTGGCTTTTCTTCCCTGTGGTTATGTGCAAGACTGCTTTGGCTATGGGAAAAGTCTCTTGCTTCCTAAAATCCACTGTGACATTAATGATGAATAGTAAAGACCACTGCACTGCACTTTGCACGCTAATCAGTCTTCGCGTTGCTTTATATCTTGTACCATATGTACACTGTGACTTGGCTGGGATGACAAACTGTAACTGGCAACACTTACTCTGATTGTTCTTATAATGATCAAACAGTAACACAGTTTGACAGAAATTTTATAAACCATCATGTCGTAAAACAAAACCAGCATAAACTAGCTTGAGCAAAGAAGGTGTGTTTAAAAAGAAAAAAAGTTAATGAAAAGCACATGAAACTGCCCATCTGTGCAATTGTTGTACTATTTCAGTGTATGAAGGCGAATAAATGCTGTGAAGCTTTTGTACAGTCAATCTGAAAGTATTAGAAGAAGCTTTTTTGAAAGTTAAGAAGCAAACTGTAGCAAATGCTCTATAATTCACACTGTGAATCCACTGGTGGTAGTCAGGGAAGGATTTGTCGGGCAGTATTTACCTTGCCCTTTCTCCTTTTGTATCTCTAAGAACTGCCTCTTACACATCCTCAAACTTTGCTTTTTTGGTTTACGTTTGGAATCTTATATGTCAACACCTGTGAGTTACAGCATGAAAAAAGAGAGTTTTACAAACTCAAGGGATCAGGTGGTGAGATGCATGTCACCATTTTGCACTTAAGAAGAAGGGTGTCACACTGGAAATGTTTGATTTGCAAAATGAATACAGTGATTTCTATGCCTCATCCTTAATAAGTATTTATCCACATCATAAAATAATATAAATCATCAGAGCCAGTCAGTCATAAGGGATTCAAGAAAGCCTATTTCAGCAAAATCATAGTTGCTAGGTTAGGGTCTACGAAAGGAAACTAAGGAAAAAAAGGAAAACAGGCGAGAACACAAACATTCTAACAAACAAACCTGAATCACAGAAGTGAAACAAAGAACAAGTGGCTGTCAATAAATCAGGGTCTTGATAACCTGAAAGGAATAGTGAAAAACTGTAATCAAAGACAGTACAAGCTTATAGGAACAAAATCAGTGGTCCTAACATAAGAAGTTAATTAATCAGGAAAAAATACATAAAAGGTAAGTTACATTAACAGTTCTATAAATATATCAGAAGTTAATTAAAGTTAGTTAAAGTAAGAAAAAGAAAAAAGGACAAGTCTAACATTTATTGCGGAAACTTTTTGAAAAGATAATATGGGATACAGAATAGAGTGCTAAGACTTTTTTGTGACTTTATCAAAAAAGATTATTGTGAGTATAGTTAATGCAGTAATATTAATGAGGAACAAGAGGGGAAGAACCAGAATGTCAGATTAGAAAAAAGGTAATTCAGGTGTGCTCTTTGAGGAAATTGAAAACCATCCATGAATGCTTACAGTACACTCTGGGTTATTAGTGGTTACCTTCTGGAAGCATCTGGGAATACAGGGGATCCCACATGCTATGGATGATAATAACATGAAGCAATATAGCTCCCACCTGGATTTCTACCTACCACCCTCCAAAAAAAAAACCCCAACATTCTGGGGCGAAATAGCAAACGTGTCTTCATTTCAGAAGTATTTATAACACATTGGAGGATAACTTATAGAATATACTCATAAAATATGTGTAAGACTCACAGGTAGGAGGAGTAAGTTTAAATATGTAAGTGGACTTGAGAACTGGAGAAATGTTTTGCAATCAACAACATAAAATTCATTAAAGGGCTCCATGTCCATTTGAAATAGAACAATTAAGAGTTGAGTCAGTCTGCATGAAAAGAGTATTAGTTTAGACAACTATGCATATAATTAATCACTTGAACGAGCCATAATGAGACACTGTAGAATTTCACTTACAGGAGATTTTTCAGAAGAGAAGTATGTTTGAAGGATGACCTAGATACACCTCACATTATTTCTAAGCTAAGGAAAGGACTGGATGAATCCTTGACATTTCTGTGAATGAAAGTGAAAGATCATTTGACATTTGCAAATTTTGTACTTATAATTGCCAAATTATACATGCAGTTCATGATGTGTATATGTTCGTTTTTCCTACTAATGTCAACAGCAAATGCAGATTGAGCTGTAATCTCTGTGAGATTTTGACTGCAGGGTCACAGGTGTGTTGGCCTGTAGGTAACCACATTACAAAGTAGTGTAAGTGCTGTGAGCAAAACAGGCAACTGCAGCTCGTCACAGTGTCATAAATTACTGTGCCATGAAAGTCAAATAAAAGCTACAGGAGGTCTGCTTTGAAAACTGAGGTCATACTTACACTTTAAAATGAGTAGAAAATTCATTCTCAGTTGCTTTCATTTGTAGTCTTTTGTTCTTAATAATGTGTCAGGTTGTCTTTTTAATTTATGTAGGTCAGTGGCTACACCTGATGATGTTAATTCACACTTTCTGATTTGCATTTTCACTGAGGTCTAAAGTTTTGAATGGATATTGTGGGCCTGCCATGGCATACTGCTATTGATTATTTACCTGCCTTATAAACACAAGCAAAATGGATTCTCTTTCTGTGTGCAAGTGTTTTATCTGTGTCTTTCCACTGGGTTAGGGCGCTAATTTCTTGCTTACGTTCACGTGGTGAAATCAATTGATTAATTTCAAACTTTTTCTCAAATAATTCCCTCTTTGTCCTCTCAAAATGGATAAGGAGTGACCAAATATTTGTCATCAGTGTCTTTTGATATTTTTTAATTGATCTGAGTACCTGCTGAAGTTTATTTCTTGTAGCATAATTGTTTAACTTCCTATGCTAAACCACTGTGTGAGTGAAGATCCTGAGTCATGAGGAAGAGCAGGTGAAAGGGAGGGGTGGGAGCAGGATGGACAGTCAAGGACAAGCAGGGGAGGTTGTAGGGCAAGTACAGATGTTATAAAACATGTTCAGTGTTTTGCTTAACTGGCATCCCTAGCCTTGAATATTACGATATGGTCAAGCAGTACTCCCCAGATCAGTAGCTTCATATGTGCATGCATAATTTAAGAGATTGGAAAAATAATTTTTCACATTTGTGTGTTTTGAATGAAAGACAAACTCAGCTCAGTGATTCAGTGATTCCATGAAACAAACTCAGTTTAGTGTTGTCAATACAGGATGGATATACGGGAACAGAAATTATTTAAAGGAACATGGACACAAATGGCAACAGGAAGGTCATAACTAGTAAAAGCTAAAACATTTGAGGGCTAGATAAAGAGAAGAGCAAAGATACTTTGATTGCCATTATATTTATGATTATCCCACCAGTTTTATAATTTGTTAACTGAAAATTGGTGCTCCCCATCTTGAATTTCTATGTGGAATTTACAAATATGAGTCCTGTGCATTACTTTGTCACAGCCCTTGTAGCACATGGCAGCATAAGTGGCCATCACAATCCTGTATCAGTTTTATGGCTTTTGTTTGTTGCTGCAAGTATACAATAGATACAATAAAAAAGATACGTAGAAACAAAACAATGCAGAAATTCATGTGAACTTTGGGGAGAAATACAAATTCAAGCTAAACCAAATGTTTCAGTTTGCTCTGCCTCAAATAAATAAAATAACCCAGTGGGACTACATCCCTATAGCGAGACACAAACTTTACCTGCCAGTGATTTGAGGCAGATGTAGACTCAGCTGGCTTGGCTGCAGTATGATGTGAAAGAAACACAAGCTTTTTGGGGTTTTATAGCTGGAGTTTTGCTGAGTGCAGCTGCTCCCTCAGCATATTATTAACTCAAAAACATGTTCATTTAAAAAAAAAAAAAAAAGAAGAAAAAGATTCCTGGCACTTCTTTATCATGCAGAGAATCTTTTGGACTCTTCTGAGGGGATGTATTTGAAAATTGCTGTGGAGGATGTGATGTACTGAGATTAGGACAAACAAAATGGAATCTAGAGAATAGTTGTGAGGGTAAAATAGAAGACAAAATGGTAAATATTAGTGTATACTTCTGGAGTTTTCCTTAATAGGCACCCAGGACCCTAGCAGGGACTTTCTTTCAGGTCAATCACAGGAAACATATTAAAAAACTCCTCACCCCTTTTCTCCTTCTATTTTATTTCTGTGATGGCTGTGTAGTTTTTAAAGAGATGAAGAATGTTGTGATGGCAATAGAATCACAGGATTATATTTTGTAGAGTCATAGGATAATTGATTTTAAGGTCGGAAAGCGCCTCCTGAGATCTTTTCCGCCCCAGTGGGAGAGTTAAATACGCCTGCATCTCTTAACACATTTGTCTTAAGGACTTCTAGTGGTGGAGGGTCCACGCTCTCCTTGGGCCTGCCAGATAACTTTATTAGCTTTCCCCCAGTGCATAACTTATCTTTGCTGTTGACGTTTAAGCCCATAGCTTTCTGTCTGTTTACTGTCATAACTCTAAATAGTTTAATACCTGCTTTCTCTTCATTGATTTGAATGCCTCTGCCACTTTCGTCCTGTCTTGATTAAGTAGCTTCAGTTTCAGCCTTGCCTTTCTCCTTTCTCCCTCTTCTGCTCCCCTGTCTCCTCATCCTCTTCCCCTTGATTCTTCACCCTTTCTTATTTTTGTCAACCCTTTTCAGACTCACCCTAAATGGTGAACCTCTTTCCCAATTTGGTGTTTACAGGGCAAGCATCCAGATGCCTCCTGGCACAGTCACAAGAAGGGCTCCTTCTTCAGTCTTTCACAGCCAATATTGTAAAATACATTCTGATGTGGTGCCTGCCTCTTTTCACATAAAAAAACTTTGATTTATGTTCAGCTTGTGATCCGTGGTGCTCCTTTAAAACTCTAACAACTGCTGCTTAATCATTCTGCTTTCTGGTTTCATGCATACAGTTTTTCTGATCGAAGTTAAGTATTTTGCACCTGACTCTGTAACTGTCTTAAGGTCATGCTGAATTTTTATCCTGTCAGTTACAGGCTATCAGTACCTCCCAATTTTATGTCTTCTGAACTCTTAGTAAGGTTTCTGGGAATGTGTGTCCAAGTTTACTGAAAGTACAGATTTCCTCCCACTGAGGTTACGCTGAATGCATTGTTAGAAACTGACTGTCCTGGACTGCAAAATGCTATTTGAGGATGATTCTTGCAATTTAGCTCAAAGGTTTACTGTCTGAGATGAATAGGGACAAATTCTTGTGGTGGAAGGTGCCATAGTGCTAATATTGGTGGGCACTGTTTAGGATTTGCTTTTAACTTAATCATATGCCAGACTGCTTTGTTGTAAAGCTTTCTTGGGGCAAGGGGTCATACATACATACATACATACTCTGTTTTAAGAGATCTGTGATGTGAGAACTAAGTTTGTGTGCTACCTACTTGTTCTGCTTTTATATATGCCACCATAATGAATATGCATGTAGTGAGGTGAGAGTTTGAAAAAGTGTGATTTTGCTGAGTGAACACTCTGAGCATTGCAGTATGCTACAGCAAATCATAGCACACAGCGCCTTTCAAATTTGCATAAATTAAGTATTATATGTTGTCAGAGAGCAAACCTATTTTTTCTACTACCATTTTTATAAAGAAAAAGTCAGGCATGTGTGTTCTGTTTGTAACTATGTAACTGGAAATCTAAGTCACTGTTTTAATGAAGGTGATTGGTGGATTGATGAGTTAATGAAGGAATCTTGGGGTGATGTGTGTGGCTTTTGTAGCATTTCCTGTGGTAGTTTTGTATACATCTGCTGGTAAACTGTATATGACTTGGAGTTGTCTCTGGAGTGTCCTTATGCTATGCCATGCACCACCGGTCAGGGAAGATGAGGTTTTGGGCTTCACTTTCTATTAATTTTTCTAAGCAAGCTTGTCTTCCTTTTGCCCTGGCCATCATTTTTTTTTTTTCCCTATAGCAGTTCACTGATGCATTTTTCTATCTTAAACCAGAAAATCTCCTAAACATGAGTACTAAGCTGTCCTTGATGTTTCCTGACAGCACTTGACTNGGTGCCGTAGTGCTAATATTGGTGGGCACTGTTTAGGATTTACCTTTAACTTAATCATATGCTAGACTGCTTTGTTGCAAAGCTTTCTTGGGGCAAGGGGTCATACATACATACATACTCTGTTTTAAGAGATCTGTGATGTGAGAACTAAGTTTGTGTGCTACCTATTTGTTCTGCTTTTACATATGCCACCATAATGAATAAGCATGTAATGAGGTGAGAGTTTGAAAAAGTGTGATTTTACTGAGTCAGTCATTCTGCTGAGTGAACACTCTGAGCATTGCAGTATGCTACAGCAAATCATAGCACACAGCGCCTTTCAAATTTGCATAAATTAAGTATTATATGTTGTCAGAGAGCAAACCTATTTTTTCTACTACCATTTTTATAAAGAAAAAGTCAGGCATGTGTGTTCTGTTTGTAACTATGTAACTGGAAATCTAAGTCACTGTTTTAATGAAGGTGATTGGTGGATTGATGAGTTAATGAAGGAATCTTGGGGTAATGTGTGTGGCTTTTGTAGCATTTCCTGTGGTAGTTTTGTATACATCTGCTGGTAAACTNACTCTGTTTTAAGAGATCTGTGATGTGAGAACTAAGTTTGTGTGCTACCTATTTGTTCTGCTTTTACATATGCCACCATAATGAATAAGCATGTAATGAGGTGAGAGTTTGAAAAAGTGTGATTTTACTGAGTCAGTCATTCTGCTGAGTGAACACTCTGAGCATTGCAGTATGCTACAGCAAATCATAGCACACAGCGCCTTTCAAATTTGCATAAATTAAGTATTATATGTTGTCAGAGAGCAGACCTATTTTTTCTACTACTACCATTTTTGTAAAGAAAAAGTCAGGCATGTGTGTTCTGTTTGTAACTATGTAACTGGAAATCTAAGTCACTGTTTTAATGAAGGTGATTGGTGGATTGATGAGTTAATGAAGGAATCTTGGGGTAATGTGTGTGGCTTTTGTAGCATTTCCTGTGGTAGTTTTGTATACATCTGCTGGTAAACTATATATGACTTGGAGTTGTCTCTGGAGTGTCCTTATGCTATGCCATGCACCACCGGTCAGGGAAGATGAGGTTTTGGGCTTCACTTTCTATTAATTTTTCTAAGCAAGCTTGTCTTCCTTTTGCCCTGGCCATCATTTTTTTTTTTTCCCTATAGCAGTTCACTGATGCATTTTTCTATCTTAAACCAGAAAATCTCCTAAACATGAGTACTAAGCTGTCCTTGATGTTTCCTGACAGCACTTGACTATTCTACATGCATAAGCACTTGTTTACTAGTGTACTGCATTAAAACATACCAAATATTACATGTGTGTTATGTTGACACATTTTGCATAAGGTGCACATATGAGGGTGTTTTACCGAATACTTACAAGAAGAGATGTTGATAGTAAAGTTAGAACAAATGCCATACTGCTTTGGGGATTTACAGGGTACAATTCAGCTGATTTCATTCAGGCTGTAATAACCAACACCATTCCCTCACATGAAACACCTATTTAGTACTAGAATCCACACACATACTTTCAAAACCAGCTTCACTCCCTGTTTGATTTATTGATCCACTAAGTGGGTTTTCAGACCTAACAAATAGCCCCAGATAATAATTTCACTCCCACTTTTCCTCTGGGACAGCAAGGGTCAGTTTCTCTTGTAAGCTCTTAACTCCAATTTAGAATTAGCTGGAAGTCATTAACACTCAATATAAATTCAGCAGCAAGCTTGCAGTGAGCTGGTAGTTGGACTGGGCTTATACAAGACATTCATCCTTAAAGCAGAGGTAACTCCGCCTCAGCTAAAAGTTTGTTGTGTGTCAGAATTATCTAATGATATTGTTGCTGCTGTAACTTAGAGATAGACATATAAACTTCAGACTCCTGATTGCTTTCAGGGCTCAAAAAACCTCAAGAAACCCCCCATGAAGTAACATTGTCCCGTGAAAGTCCAGTGGTGTAGTTTTACAGGTATACTTTTCAGAGCAGCACGTTGAAGTACTGAGATCCACTGCAAACAGTGATCAAATCAGCCTTTATAAAATATGCTTGTGGTGCTGTTCTACTGAAATGGCCAAAAAAAAAAAAGTGAGATGAAATGGTGTGTATTATTTACCTCTACAGATACCCAATCTACATGCATAAATCAGATGTTTTAGCATAAACATAACCTGGTAGGCAGCTAGATGGTCAGGCACATATTTGATTTATTTAGTTTCTTCCATTCCCATACAAACACCAGTTGTACTTATGCTTTGGAAGTGAATGATGAAAAGGGAGCCTTACCTTTCATGCTATTAGGTTTGTTAGCATGAAAACCCACTAAATTGATGAATGAATTGGCAGGTCCTCAGTCATTTACAATTCATCTTGGTGACCCATAGAAGGTTCTTGTCTTTTCCTGATTAATTATTTGCATTTTTAAAATAACATTCCCTTTGGTTAATTTTTTTTCCTTTTAAGAATTGATACATATTCATCTGATGTTGCTTCCTGGGTATTATGCTAATATAATAATGTTTTCTGTGGAATACCCTCCTCTTGTTGGTCATCAATGCTTTAAAATGCATTATTTAAACAAATATAATAAAGATTATTTAAGTGCAAAAACAAAATTAAAAAAATAAAAATCTGTAGCTGAAATGAAGTTTCCCTGAAACCTCAAGGATCTAGCAAACCACTGAAATTTTAGGGCCTTAAAGAAAATGACATTCTATTGTAAAACTGTAGTAGCTGCTACCCAAAAGCCAGGAACTCCTCACAGCACAAAGGAAAGGCTTACCCAAGGCAATTGGAAGCACTAGCAGTTCTCTCTGCTGCTGTTTTTTGGTTGTTTGTGTGTCTGTGGGAGAAACGAGGAAAAGATGAAACAATCTGATGTAGGAGCTGGTAAGGGGACGGGAGACACAGCTAACATTGAGAATGTGTCCCTGAGGAAACAGCTGGTGGGAGAGCATTTTGGCTAACCGAGGTTTGGAAAAGTGAGCAAGAAAACTGTCTCTTGCCATTTGATTTTACTTGTGCTCAGGAAGAGAGCACCTTATAAATTTCTGTAAATAAATAAAGCAGCATCAGAGAACACCTAGCTCACCCACCACTTTCCCTTCATAATGGAAACAGCCTGCAAGATTTTTCATTTTTTTTTCTTGTTCTTCAAGTGAAAAATGGGCAATGGTGTTCTCTACAGTTTTGCATATAGTACATTTGCTGTATTTAACTTTTCCTGTAATGTAAGGGATTGCTATCATAAACTCAGGATTGCTGTGAAAGTAAATCTTACGCCAGGCAGACATTTCCTGTTGAAAGATGAAACCTTACATTATGGCAGTGCTTTTACTTTGCTGACCTGAAAATAAGTTGCTCAGAACGTACCCTAACCTTTTCTGATTAGGGGGAGGAGGAGAGACAGCACATACTCTGTGCTACAGAGGCAAAAAGCTGCTTCTTTTTTTTTTTTTTTTTTTCAAACTTCCAAAGACTTATGGAAGTTTCCATATACCATTTGTGATGCCCAATGGCAACTTTTATTTTTTTGTAAAAATTCCTGTTTCCTTGATTAAAGTCAGCTTTTTCAGAATTCCGGCACCTGAAATGAGGTGTAGCATAAGTAAATGATTATTTGTTGTTCACCATCATAATATTATAAATTTTTTGAGGGTTTCAAAGTTTCTTCTTATGAATTTGGAAACAACTTGGGAAAATTCAAATGGATAGGACTTAATTTTAAACTCAGAGATAGTCTTGAACTGCAGTTTGTATCAATTTAATTCCAAGGTTTACCTGTAGATGATACCTGCAGACTATTCCTCAGATGTAATGAAATAAGAATAAAAAAAAAATAATTTCATATTTGTTTGCTTTCTCTTCCCATTACAGAAAGCTCAATGTGAATATTGTATTTTATGGTAGCGCTATTCTGTTTAATAGGAAAAGGAAAGCTATTTAAAAATAGGTATTTTTTTCCAGGATAGTGAAAATAAATGTTTTCTCTATATTGCCCATTGATTTAGAGGCAATTCAAAAGCTGAAAAATTTTGGCTGAAATCACTTCTTTGGCTGCAATTTATGTTAGGATTCCTTAAGAGAATTTTCTGTGTTACATGTACTGGCATACATGTACTGCCATTTTCAATATGCCATATTTTGACCTTCAGAGAAGAATGGTGATACGTCGTGAAATTTCCCAGTAACTTATATTTTGTAGTCTAGGTAAGAACCCAATCCTTGGGAATGCAAACCAACCAACTTAGATTGCATGGGACACCAGAAAAGTTTCTTTGGAAAGAAAATGATGTTGGGATATTTGTAGATTTGGTTTGGTTTTTTTTCTTTAAGAAAGCCAACATTTTATGTGGAAAGAAGACACCGAGTGCTAATATTCTTTTATGTGAAACTCCTGTTTTTATTCATAAATAATGGGAAATAACATAAATGCTTGGCAATTTTACTCCTCAGAGGTAACTCTGTGCAACCTCATAACCTGTTTTGGAGTATGCAAGTTAGCTGTGAGTTGAGAGAAATGGTGATAGGAGCGGGAATATGATGTCCAAACAACTTATTTTAATTCCACATTTTTTCAAGTGCTAGATTATTGGGTCACAATGAAAAGCAGTATGAGATGTGTCTGCAGAAGCCATGTGTAGAGTTCTTCAAAGGATCTCTGGTTTCACAGATACATCCTCAATTCTGAAACTATGCTAATTTTACAGGACATAAGAAATATCTAGTGATTTAAACCAGTAATATATTATATGTGTATGTGAAGTTATGGGAACTGGTTAACTGGCTAATCGAGGAGCGTATGTATGGACAATTTCTTTGTAATCCTCCTTGAGAAAGAACATGGCCCCAGACTAATTCATCAAAGATGAACCTGAAAGAAGTGCAATCCAAAAAAAGCTAGTCCTCCAAAGTCTGTTCTCTCACAATTTGAATGCGAGCACTGAGCTTTCGTGAATCCTGAGAAGCATAACTGGGAGTAGAATAAAATAAAATATAATTAAGTTCTTTTTTGTATATGGGAAAGTTGCACAACAGAGAACATAACCTGAAAGATATCCTTAAAAAATGAATGGAATTTATGTATGGTTTGCAATGTTCTGTACAACGAAATCATATTGGGAAAAAGGTAATGCCGGTAACTACTTTTGATTGAAGATATATTTTAGAATTATTTAACTTGAATTATACTAAAATCATTCTCATATATTATGTCTCATTAAGATAACTGATTTTGAAATTTAAACTTGGAAGCAGAAACTATATTAAGACTGCATAATTGCAACTCTGAAAATGTATTTGGTTTCACATATATAAGCACATTTCATAGCATCTCAGAAATGTGTTCTGCAAATGTTCAAGACACTGAGATTACTGTAATTTTAGGAACTTCACATTAGAAGGGTCCTTCAGTATTAATTAACGCAGATGGTCATAATTATATGGATAAACACTTCAAAAACACTTCATGAGAGTGGCAAAAAGTCTTCCCCTCTATCACTGCTTATTGGACATGCCAAAATATTAGCATGACACTTGCCCAGTCCTGCAGTCTGCTTAGTCGAATTGCTGATATATAAAAGAAATAACCTGAGGGGGATTTAATGAAAGCAAATGGAATGACTGGTGTTCCCATGTGTTTATTTGATTTACTTTGAATAACTGAGCACATAAATAATTCAGACCCAGCTGCTTAGATTTAATATTGAGCAACAGTAGCAACTCTACAGTTTTTCTTTTTTTTTCACTTAAGCAAATGTTGCTGAACACACATCTGAGTTTGCATTCTTTCTTCACTCAGTGATTTTTCAGTAATACTTGAAATCATAAATACAAATTAGACTACCTAGTATGATTTACTCTGCATAGTCATGATTTAAAATGTAATTGTATTCCAAAGGGTAACCTGATACAAATATGAAAGATCTATATTTTTGAGCTTGTTTTAATTTCGGTTTATCTTTTATATGTAAGAGGAGTGCTTTAACAAAATTTTTAGCACCTCTCAAAAAGGTCCATCTCCTTTCTCACTTCCCCTCTTTGCCCCTTCTCTTTTCCCTTCCCCTTCCTCCTTATGCTTATCCCTGTAATTTTTTTTTGGTTGGTTGAAGTGGTGGGTTGACCCTGGCTGGAGCCCAGGTGCCCACCAAAGCCACTCTGTCACTACCCTCCTCAGCTGGACAGGGGCGAGAAAACATAACGAAAGGCTCACGGGTCAAGGACAGGGAGATTGCTCACCGATTTACCGTCACAAGCAAAACAGACTCAGCTTGGGAAAATTAGTTCAATTTATTACTGATCAAAATCAGAGTAGGATAATGGGAAAAAAGGTGACTAAGTCTCATTTCTATACTTATTGCTTCTCTGTACTGCCTCTTTCTTTAACAGATATGTCATGACACATCAAGAAAATTTCACAAAATTCCAGATTTGATTGTGCCCATGGCAGTGAGGTTGTAACTAGATGATCTTTAAGGTCCCTTCCAACCTAAACCATTCTATGAAATGTGAAGATGTGCAAATTAAACTTGCATCGGGTTTTCTAGCAACCCAAAAGGTCACAGAACAAGGCTGTTTCCAAAAAGCCTTTCTTGCCTCCTGAAAACATTACCATGCCTTGGACAAATCCTTTCATCTGTGTTTATATCGTTAAGCTCAAAAAAGGGAAGAGCTTCTAGTCCCAGAGTCATGGAGCAGCGACTCCTTTCATTGACATTGCCTTAGGATTAAAATCCTCTATTCTATGTTTGTCTTAAAGATAGCTGGCTGGGAGAGTCGAAAGCTGAGCCAGGGAGTGAACAAAAAATTATGTGGACAATTAGAAGATTCAATACCCAAACGAGAGTTCTGGTCCTCTGTTCTTAAGCAGTAAAGGTAGAGATAATGATTTGTTAAGCAGTAAAGGCATGTGTTTGATTCCTAGGCAAAGATGCCAGAGGAGACTGGGATGAAAAAGTGCTGTGATGTGAAGCGATCTGTCTGGCATGGTGCTGTGCCCAAGTGGCCAAGGAAAAGGTGGATCCCTCTAAATGTAGAGTTGACACGCCCTACAAAGTGAGACTCAAGTGTGTACTTGTGTGTACTATTTTTAGCTTAAATGAAATTAGTCCATCTGCTGCTTTTACAAGTGTTTTAAAAAGAGCCTTTCTAAAAAAAAACAAGTAGTGCTGTTTTTTATTGTGGACATACATTCATCCAGTCTTCATTTTTTCTTATTTTAAACTAAAACTAATTACATACCTTTTCTATATATAAAAGAAACATATGCATTTTATTATATTTTCATATGGACAAGGCATTCTTTCTTCACAATATACTAAGGGGTGAAAAAAGAGAGCAGTGGATGCTGTTTAGAGCTGCAGCCATCTTCATGAAGCCTTATTTATAAATTTCCTTGCCTCCTTTTCTCCAGGGAACCTTGAAGGTGGCAAGGGTCATCTCAGCAGACTGAAAACTGATTTGAAGCCTCAGAGGAGGTAATACTACTTTCTCGTTCATTCTTGTTTAATCTTGACAAACTAGCTGTAACTCTCTGGGGATTAGTAACATGCAATCTGGCATGGTAGGACAAACTAGGTTTACAGTGTATCCTTAAAACTTCATTAAGGGTCTTCCATTCCCGTGTGATTAAAAGGATTTTTGTTTGGATCTGAGCTGCAGTAAAATCTGGGTCATTGGGTTAATGGACAATAAGAAACAATTAATCTATAAATCCATTAAGTAATGATAATGATGTGGAATAGATTTTTAAGTCTGCAAGGATTTAGAGGATGCTGTTTTTCCTTTTTGTCTCTTATTAAGGTAGAATATACTTTGTTTGTTCTAATTTAGGAGAGACTTTAACTCCCTAAATAACTAGTGATGCTTTCACTTGCCCATGTTATAGGTTTTCTTCTTAGCTGACCACGTAAAGCCTTTAGCTATATGATGAGTATTTGTGAGCATAAGCAGTAAACCTCCCTCTGAAAGCAAGCAACTGATTTTATGAGTGTTGAATGGGTAACCAAAACAATAATGTTTCTCTTGCACGTCACAAGAGTGAACAGAGGTTTTGCATTCAAGGTGTCTTAATCATATCACTATCATACTGTGCCCTGTATCTAGAACTAAATATCAGCCAAAGTTTACTTGTAGATGAGCCTAGGTTTTTGCTCAAATAACCTAATGAACCTTTGTGAACTTTCAAGACTGGGCTGAATTTCAGCTTTGGAACAATACTTGAAGCCAGGTGAGTTTTACTGCAAATATTTCCAGCCTGGTTCCAGCCACAATGTGATCTCGTTTAACTAGTTTAACTAAATGCTTGTGTAACATTGAGGCCTGGATGACAGACTTTTTAATGCAAAAAAAAAAAAAAAAAGAAAAGTAGAAGCAGTGATATTATGCTACTGTTGAAACTGTGTGCTAAATTTCTAAATGTGCAGTCTGAGATAGTATTATATATAAATATTCTGTTTCTTCATCTGTACATATTCATATGTAGATACCAATAGGAAGCAAATGCCCTAAAAATTTAAAGGAATTCTTAGATTTAGTAGCATACTACAAAAATAGTGAATTCACTGTTTATATGCATATAGATTTGTAAAATCTAAGACAAATGAATGTTACTAGTTTTACCTTCTTAATTGAATATTGCTAACCTCAGTAGCTATAAAACACTTTTTAAAGAGTTTGAACTTAAACATAGCTCCTTACAGAAAGGAGGGATTCAGAAAGAACTAAAGGTTCAAGAGACTAAATAGCACCTCACAACCAATAGCAAATTGCATACTTCTGGTAAATAGACAAGAGTATATAAATCTGCGTTTGTCCATAAATCCCCCTTTGCCTTTTCCTCCCTACCCCAAAATTGAGTCCAAAACATTACTTGGTCTTATAAGCAAATGGAGCTAGCATAGAGATGCCTTCACACAGAAATGCAATTGCTTCAAGATGGACCACAGTGGTTGATAAAAATAAATAATGAATAAATACTATATGCTGTGCTCTTGACTAGCCTAAGACATAGGGATTTATAGAGACATCACCCACCATTTTTCTGAAAAGTATTTGAAACCTGTTCCAAATAGTCAAAAAGTAGTAAATGAATACACATAACTAATTTTGTCATTTAAGATCTGTGACTGTGTAGGCAAAAGACCAGATCAGCAGACATGCTGTAAGTGAATGTAATGCAGATAAGTACACTTATACTGGGGGAAAGCTGGTGTGACTAGACGAAGAAATAGGCAGTTAACAGAGTAAGGCAAACGTTCACCTGGAGCTTTTATTAGGTGATGTTATTGTAGTATTCTAAGGGTTAATGTTTTGTAAGCTTCTTTTAATTGGAAGTAAGGATTGTGTAAAAGTTCTCTTTTTATAGCATTAATCTGTAGATTAATGTTTCCTGTGTTTTAATGACATGTTCCCCAGCAGCAGATGAGTGGTATAAAAGTGTTTAATTAGAGTCAGTCGTAGCCTGCTGGCAAGCAATGACCTTACCTTCAACTCAACTTGCTGGATAAAGAACTTGCAATCTTTTTTGTTCTTTAATGTAAGTTTTAAGCCTAAAAGGCATAAAGTGCATTTTTTTGCATACCCCGCTGAATGTTGATGATAATACAGCAGTATCTGTGTCTTTAAGCAGTTTTCTTTATTTCCTGGTTGGAATTTACTGAGTGGTATGTGTTTGTGTGTGTGTGTGTGTGTCAGAAAAAGAAGGCAGAAATGCAGAGGGCTGAAAGTTCAGCAGATTTTCTGAGTTTTCAACTGCAGCTTCTGTTCTGTTGCCTAACAGAACGTTAGCTAGTCTAGGCTAATTTTGATGTTACCACTGCAATTAAGCTAGTCTTCCACTTACCACTAACTATTCCCTAAGGCATTTATTAGTTCAGGCATGTATTCTATAAATTATACAGAGGGCATGACACAATGTTTTGGTATATCATCTAGATGTGTATGTGTTTTTATCTATCTCCATTGTACAATGGAAGTTAGGTTTTTTGCTCCCCTTACCTTGCTTTCTCCTGTTTCCTATGAAAGCTTCCTCTCATGCAGTACAGAAGGGAAGAAAATCTGTCTACCATTATATGCTGATACAATTAAATGCACGAGCTGGCTAGGATTTACATGGCTTGGCTGAAAGTCAGGAAGGTACCCATAAAAAAAAATAATAAAAAATCTGTGTATGCCTGCATTTATGAATGCATATGTATAAAATATAACTAGGACATGCCAATTATTTTTCTCTTGGTTTTAAAATGGATTCCACTCTCTTATCACTGCCAAAATAAAATAAAATAAACCAAGTGTTTCTTTCAATACATCTTGCAGTCTTTATCAGCTCCATAAACATGCACTGGAAAACCAAAGAGAAACTATTGGTGTTCTTTAGCAGAGAGAGTGAAACAAAACCAGACATTCTGAGAGTTTATGAGAGCATGTAAAAAGATCATTTCCTGAAAAAGTCCTGAGCTATAACTGGAAGATCAAAATGTCCTGATTGGGAGATTGTGTTAGTCACAAAATATGATATACACGTTGCATTTTGGAACTATCGTCTACTTAACACTTACTGTTGCTGGACTGGGAAAAAATAACACATATGTTGCTACCTTATTGAATGTAGCAATAATAAAAGCATAGAGGAGGTGGAGGGGAGAAAAAAGTAGATGCTAGAAGGAGCCAGCATTGTGCCGAGAGGACACGCTCCAGTGTGAGTGAAATTCCCTTCCAGTAATCTCTGGATTGACTTAGCCCCACTACCTATGAACTTCTGGCTCACTCACAGAAAAATAAGCCATGCAACGTTCTACTTACATAAAGAATAAAACCAGCTCGGCCCCTGTCAGTACATACTGTTTTGCTCTACTGCCCTGATGCATCAGATGCTTTTATTTTCCAGTTACTAAACTTGGAAGCAAGGTCTGGTACAGCTCCCAGGTTATTTGCCAGGCCTGTCAGAACTGTCTTGCAGATGCTCAAGATGCAGTTATGTATTTCAGTGTATATATGATTAACCCAGGTATAATATCTCCTCAGCACACATGGAAATACTAAGTGTGTAATAATGAGTAGGCCAGGTTGAAAATTATGTATCAAAGCTGGGTTTTTTTATGCAAAACTGTGCATTTCATGTTTTACTTGGAAATTCAATTATCTGTGGAAAGAAACCCAAAGGTACACCAAAGTAAAATCTGTCTGGAAGTATAGATATGTTGACTAGTGAGAACTACGTTGGATGTTTCATAGACCTCTATTCCCCTGTGGGCCAGGGCACAGCAGTCTCTTATGAAGCACCGGGTGGTTCAACAAGAGAAGCCATCAGAAGAGAGGTTGCTTGGTCAAGGGCGCCAATATAGAGAGGATGATATGGCAATAAGGCATCTGTACCACAAATGTGGTAATGTTTTTTCAATTCAAATGTTTTTTAACAAATTTCATGCTTTTAATTTTTAAAGAAATTGAAAGTTTAGCTAATAGACATGGATGGAAACCTCTTACTTTTATAAAAAAAATTCTCAGAAAAAGCTCCCCTGATTTCCTGACATAATAGTAATCAACAAAGCAGAACTTAATTTGTGTAAGAGTTTTAACTGGAAATACTGTTATTTCTGCTCTGGTGAGTATGAATGTGATAGATTCATACTGTGAGGAAAAGAGAAAGTAGAGGGAATGTAGGAGCTGCCACACTAAATCAGACCAAAGTCTGTCATCTACAGCTGCTGGTGTTTGGTGGTAGTCCATGAAAAAACATGTAATACTAAGTAAGCAAAAGTAAGCTACATCAAGTGAGATGCTGATAAGAGCCAAAAAGTTTTAACATTAATTTCCACTCTATATTTTTGATGTTAATGTATATTGCATAACTTTTTAATTTCAGTTTTTATCTCCATAGCTTCTTGTGGCACCAGTATCTACAATTACATCTTGGTGGGAATATTTTTTAGTTTGGTTTTCCCTAATTTTTAATTTCAGTTACTGTCTCAAATTTATCATACTTGTATTGTTGCTGTTTGACATCATCCATCACTGGTTTGTATGACATTTTCTCAGGGACCCTGTCCACCTTGGATGCCACTTCCTAAATCTTTCTCTGCATCTATTTGCAAGCAGGAGGATAAAATATTCCCTTCTTTATGAAGAAGAGGGCAAGGGTGTGAGTGAGAGGGTGAGAAGAGAGTGCAACTCAGCCAAGTGCACTCTATCTTCGTAGGATATAAAGGGCAATTCATTACATTGCCAGCACTGAAGGAAGCTGTGACTGGCTGGCAAAGGCTGTGGCAGTCTTCCTCAGCCAACCCTGGTAAAAGCATCCTTACCCCATCTTGTTCTCCCTTCAGGCTCGGTTTGGCTTCCCGTTTCTACTTGGAAGAGAGAAATGTACTAAGCTACAGGAGCCTTGGAAATTATTTTGTCAGAGATGCATGCATACATACTTCTATTTTGCTTGTAATTTTGAGAGGACAGTAGAAGTGCTGATGTTTTATCCTTGTGTAATCTCAGCCTTATATTTAAGGAGAACCCCAGCATCAAGGAGCAGAACACAGGTTACAAAAGATTGATTTTAATGTAAAAAACATCTTGGGAAATATTCTTAGTGATCTATTGCTCACTCACAGTTACTCAAAGTGCAATTCTAAATAGCAGGGTATATCTTCTTTTCTTTATTTGTGTCCAGTACTGTACATTTTCACTTTCATTCCTTCTTTCCATTAATTCAACTGAGATGCTCATTAATCTGGTATTCCTATTATCAGCATACATTGAAAGAAACCAGACTTCCACCAGAAATCCTGACATATATTTAAATCTGTTCCTGGTTAGGAAAAGAAAAAAAATAGACAAAACCACTTTGGTGTCTATAGGTGAACCATGCATTCTATAAAACAAGGTTTTGTGTAATTGAGACAAATGAAAAACATTTTGATTAATCCATTTAAAAGATTGTGGATTTTTTAATCATCATCCTTTTGAATCAGATCTATGAATTAATACCTTTCTTGAAATTTTGGCACTAAGGAAGACATCATATCTCTGTGCTAACTAAGGAGTGGCTGCAGACTACTTCAGAAATGATTTGTCTTCATCACTGAAATGTCTGCCTCTGAAGCATAGTATCCGCTGTGGAAGGAGGGTAGAAAAAGCTAATTAAAACCGGATCTTCTGCTCCTATATTATTTCAGAGTTTCTTCATTGTAGAAGGTACAGAATAAGAGTTAGGTTTGTGGGGATCTGGGAAGATATTACAGGTATGCCCTTGACTTCCCAGTTATCCTCCAGAGCCTATACCACCCCCTCTCTGCCAGCACCTGTGAGACCCTGGGGTTGGGGTGACTATGGTGATGGCATTGGCACTGAGCACCTGCATATTTGCTCCTGAGCATAAGCTGCTTCCCAAGGCCTGATGGCAGAGTCTTGGGTACTTGGATTTGCTCCAGCTTACTGCCAGAGGTGATGATGCAGTCAGCAAAGATGGGTTTTGATGTGCTTCTTTGCAAGTAATTTTGAAAAAGCTTTGTAATGGTTTAAATATAGTAGGGATTTTTTAACATGGGACTAAATTCAGTGCATGAGCACTATATATCTCTGTGTGCATGATTGTTTTCTGTGCCATGTAAAAATACTAGTAGTTGGCAAAAGAAGTCCCATTCTCCACACAGCCTGACCCATAAACTTGCAAGGTGGCTTTCTGGTTGAGGAAGGGTGCCCTGGGTTCAGCAGAGCGTTGCTGAGATGTTGCAATAGTGTTGGTGTCTAATAGTTTTGGCATTGTTTAGTAGAGTGCATATTTAGAATTACAGTCGAAGAGGTAAATAATAACTCCAAATGCTACGTGTCTGCTAGCCTGTGCATGATGCTTATAGTAAATTATTCTAAGCAAAGTGCCCACACCTTTGCTCTAACTGTACAACGAAGAGGAAAATTAAAGCCAGGTCATAACTTTCTCAATGATCTGTCCCTTAATCCTGAGAAGAGTTTGCCAATTTAGGATCTGTTTTGTCTGAAGCTCTGCGTTTAAGGGCCTTGAGTATGGATGATAAGGGGCTTGTAGAAATCTTTGCATGCCAGAATTGCCAGGGCCTGCAATACTGAGGTATTGTAGAAAAAATAATGTTGTGAGACTTTGAAAAATAGCCAGTATTTTCTGCAAATATTGAATTCCTTTATGTTTTCAAATGTCAAAAGTATTTTTTAAAATATATTGTTGTAGTTAATTTATCTGTAATCATTTTCCAAATAATTATGCATTTCATTATTTTAAAATTGAGGGGTTTTGTAAAACAAGTCCTAAATTCATTGAACTTATTTTTTAATCTGCTTACTTCTGTCTGTGTTCAGAGTGTAGCACACTGACAATTAACATTTGGCACCTGTACAGTGCATACGCCCATATGATTATAGCTTTGGTACACTTAACATCTAAATAGATAAAGACACACATATAGTCTGTATTCAAAATGACAAAGTGTTAATATTGAAAATGTCTTTCAGGTAATATGCACTTGCAGGTAGGTAATTCTAAAAGAAAATTATGCCATCATCGTACAAGAAGGGTATTGAAATACTGTCATTCATTATCAAGAAAGAATGTGTTCAATTCAGATGCTTTTACGGAGGAAGATCTTTTAAAAATGAAAGTCTTTGAGATGGAGTTGTTTCTCTTTGGGGGAGACTTCTCATTTTCCATTAAGAGATTGAAAGCTAAGGACTGTTAGTATTAGTATTGCTTTTATTTTATTCCCCTGTGATAACTGGGAGTCAGGAACCTCATCTGCGGCGACGTGCGTGTTGAAATTGCAAGTGGTGTTTATGGTCAGAGCTTCCTTCATTAGGGCCCTCCAACCTGAAGGGGCAGCCAGTTTGGTTGGCTGACATACTGAAAATTGACCGTCATCGAAACTATTAAAATTCTTCTTCAATCAGCCAAGTGGATGTATATTCCCACTTCCTCCACACCCAAAATTTCCTTCTCTTTTTTTCCAGGACATCAGAAACCAGTCTGTCAGCAGCACAGCCCAGCCACAACTGCACATAAAAACTATTCAAATTAATAATAAAACACACCTCAGTTGAGGTTTTCTCCCTAGTACAGCATTTTCTAGCACAGTGTTTCTCTTTAGCAGCTCATTTGACACTGGACGCCTGACCTCTGCTACCATAATAGCTGTTAATGGAAACTTCACCTCATGCAATGATAAGATGGATTTTTGGCAGCTGTGAGAGATTATGAAGAGTAAGAACAATCTTAGCTGGAATCAGAAGAAACGAAAGCATCTGTACCTTGAGAAACACTCAGCTGGTTTTCATTACACACCAAGCCTGTATTTATTACAAAGACTAGCCAAGAGACAGAAATTGATAGGTTTCTGCACTCAAAGCAAGGAGGCTAGTGTCGGCTTGATAAATTCTTCCTTTCTTCTCGGTTGTACAAGTGACCAGAGCTGTTCAAAACTACTGGGGGTTTGTCTTGCAGACCATCTTCCGACAGCATTCTTCATCATGTTTTTCTTTCATTGTTGCTCCCTCATCTCGAGATGTCTTTCCCTTCTAAAATGGAAGGCAAAGGAGGTGAGTCAAAAGGAGCTGAAAAAGTTACTTGTTTCTTTTTAGAGCAAATTTACTGCACCACACATCAAATAAATTTAGCATTTCTTTAAAGTCTTTATCACTAGAAACCTTTTTCCTAAGCATGTGTAAATGGTGAGAGGTCACAGAGAAGAGCAATCACAATTCAGAGTTTGAAAACTCAGTCATTAAAATTGAACAACAGAAAACCTCTGTTGAAAAGAGGCTTCAGTGAAAAAATGAGGACAAATGTCAATGCAAATGAGAAAAAAAGTTATTTTATTTTCTGTCTTCTGTCCAAGCCTGGAAAACACCAGAGAGCAAGCTGAGCTGTCACTAAAGATTAGGAGACAACAGCTACCAACCACAAAATGTTTGGATGTGTCACTAAAGGCACTGTAAAGGAAGCCAAGTGAGTCAAGTAAACAGAATGCTGTGGTAGAAAACTTTGATTTAGTTATAACTGAGTAAACATGGGAATATACTGCTGTAAACAAGTGTGGAGTTTGGCCATAGGTCTTTTACATCTGAAGTGAAAATTAAATTACACAAGGCAGATGGGAAGGCCCTTTAGAATCTTCTTTTTTTTTTTTTTTTCCTCTGAAATTAACTTGTAAATTACAAGGGTGGGAGACAGGAGTTGTCTTTTTAGCCCTTCCAAAAATGATGAGAATTGGGAGAGTATTTTAGAGGCTTCCACTGTACTTGTCTGGTCCGTTGCAGCTGCTGCCGGAGAGGCTTATTCCCTTAAGGTGGTGGATGACATTGTAGTAGTCTTTTCTACACTCCTGTGCAATAACCTGTAAAGAAAGCATGGCACACAGCACACCTGCCACCAGTACAGTCCTCTGTTTTTTTGACTGATGAGGTTTTTGAACCGTATGCTATAGTATAGGGGAATTTAAATTGTTTAGAAATCAATACTGTTATCATTGCCAGAGGTGCCAAAATACAATTCAGAACTTCAGTGGTGATTTAAAACCAGCATGCTCTCCACGTGCCAAATGATGGCAAGTTAGATATGGAACCTCATTCATACTGAAACAATGCAGTGTATGTAGGCAGGATATAAAGTAGTGGCAGGCTGGGACAGAATTTTCTCTTCTGCAACTGCAGTTGAGTTCCTCTCTCCTCTCTAAGCATATTTATGTATGGGAAGTATTAACTGCTGAGCTGAATGAATTCCACCTGTCTTCTACCTGCTTAATGCTAAAGTTGAGAAATTTAGCTTTGTGTTCATATACAAGAATTTAAACCTGAAAACTTTATTTGATAGATGGATCCACACTAAAAACGTTGCAAATCACCGAACCTGGTTTAATAGGCTATTTTAGTCATGCTCCACAAAGATGTTTGTGTAACCTGAGCGTTGACTGCAGTAAAAGGTAACTCCAAATAGGTGGTTTTCAAATTAGCGTGATGATTTTCCTTTATAATTTCTTTGAAGTTTTCACAAGAAGTGGTTGCTATAAATGATAAACAATTTAGACACAGATCTGCAAAAGCACCCAATTCCTATTAAGATGTCTTACTCCCTCTGATCCATCTTGAGGATCTGGACCCTTGGCTTCTGAGGTTTTCTGGTGACAGCCTTGTCAGACTTTTCAGGCAGAGATATATGGAGGAAGTTACATCTACTGGAACTGGAGCTACTTCAGAGAAGTAGCTGTACAAGGGATGATTGCTGGCACTGCATTTAAAATCTCTGAAAAGAAGGAAATTCTTCACAGACTTCAAAGATATGTGTTTTTTTTAATGGGACTCCATTTTGCTCTTTGCACCCTTCTAAATTGTGGTTGGAATTTGAAGGGAGTACTTTTGTTTTCCGGTCTATGAAAGCAGTCAGTGTATTTTTAGAATACAAGATAAAAAGCTTTACTGGGTTTTTTAAAGAAGTATGTCCCTCTGGATCAGTTGTGGAGTAAAACTGTTACACTGCAATTGGACTGAAATCATTTATGGAATAGTCATTATTCCGTTGGTAAAAGGAACCTTACGTTTTATGTCGAAGTATCTCTCTGTTCTATAACTTTGACTAGAAAACTTTGTTGAGCAGTTATTTGTATATCACAATATGAGAAATGGTGTAGCGTGAGGATGTAGCATAAGAAAAAGTTATCACCTGGGAAATTCACCCCTTTCAGTTTATATTTGAAGAGTTATATTTGCTTAATTCCTAAATTCAAAAGATTCATAAATATGAATCTTTTCCTACAAGTAGAGACCCATAGTATTGCTTTCATTGTGGTGCATTTCACGTACTTTCAATCACCTAAACTGGGATATTTTGTTTACGGTATTTATCAAGGCTTACTCTTGAAGGTGAGAGACAGGCACCTTTTAGAGGCTGTATTGTCTTCAGTCAGAAAATATTTTAAAAAGGCATGAACTATCATTGGAGGTTCCTCTTCCCATCCTGCTTTTGCCCAGCCTTCCCCAAAAAAGTCTAGACCTAGAAGCAGTCAGAAAGATAAACCCACCTTTAAACACAGAGGTAGGGGAACTCATTTCTGTGTACAAGGAACATGTACAAGGTTGAATGACACAAAATAAAAAATACAAACTCATCTATTTGCATGATGAGTTCCTTATCTCTGGATAAATTTTTATGAACCTTTTATTTGCCCAAGAATCCCTGATGGCCTATGGGTCTAATTTTTGGTCTGATTTGAATTGTCAGGGCATGAGATCAGACATAATGAAAGCCACAGAGTGGTCCATTATTAGTTATTTTTGGCTACTAGTGATGAAAATTTCTCTGAGCACGTCTGTGTCGTGATATGGGAATCAGTATGTCAGTGTCTTGAACAGAATCTAGGAAAAAGACCAAACATCTCTGTACCACAGTTATTTCAGCATCTATTGGTTTCTAATCCCTTCTTTCTCTCTATCCTTCTTCCTTATGGGGCTGCAAGTTTTTGTCCCAGCTAAGATCTGGTGAAACCTAGAGACATTAAATTTAGAAAACAAAAGGATAGTTTTCAAGGAACAGAAGCAGTTGGATTATACAAATGAGACATTCCACTGAATGAGAGCAAGAGATGTTTAAAATCAAACTTTCCATTTAGCAAGAGCAGCGTAATTGTAGACATGATAAAGAAATCCATTAAGTAGCTTTGGAAATGGCTGTAAACAGCTTTTGGAAAGGGGGTGTGTGTCATTTGGCAGGGAGAATCCTATTAATACGAGAACTTCTACAATAGTGTATAAATTTTCCTGCTCCTGTCTTCCCCTTTCCTGTTTTACTACAGTTCATATGTGGGCAATAGAACTTGCAAGAAAAGCATTGTTTTTCTTGAGCTTGAAGCTTTTATTTCACTACAGCTGAAGCTTGTCAATGGAAGCAAAGGGTGCCAGGAAACGTGGGAAGTCAAAAAAGTTGGGGAAAATGAGCTTTCAGTAATTCCTTCTGTGCATTACAAACATTAGGATATTTGGGTATGTCACTCACTAGGGCCAGTGTAATACCTTTTCAAGTAACAGCTCTCTGTGTGTTGTTCCAAAGAGTTTGTGTCTAACCTGTGGCACCCAGGCTGCTTTCCTGAATTTCCTTCATCTTTTGTTCATTAGCGGCAAGCCCAGAAGAGACCAAGACTGTAGGTGCACATTCTGGACCTGGGCCAGGATAAGACCACCCCCAACCCTTCGTGACGCCCTTCACAATGGTCTGGATCCCTGGGGAGAAAACCTGGGTGAGGAAGGAGCTGCGGTGAGTTTGCACAAGGTCCCTGACCCAAGTAATCATTGATCCAAGACGGCAGGGTACTTTGTCCTGCTGAACACGGTGCATTTACTCCCAGAGCTTTATCCCACCACAGAAATTCAGGAAGCGAGATGGTGGGTGTAGTGCTTTATATGATAGGGTGCTGTACTCTGAGTGCCCCACCAACCGTGCTAGCTGGCGTACTGTCTTCCTGCTCTCCCCTTCTTTATCCGTGGTCCACATTATCATTTCCATTTCTGTTTCATAGGCACAGTTCTCACACCATCTGAGCATCCCTCTACTTCTCTGCTTCAGCAAGTCACCTGATGTATCAATGTAGCCGTACTGTGAGTTACTACCCCCAAAGTGCAGTGCAACTGAGGTGAGAACCACACCTTATATGTTTATTGATGTTGTATGCTAGTGTAAAGTTATGATCAAGAAATGTTGCTGGGGTGTATTATATAGGAGTATGTGATATCAATAAGAAACTACTGTGTTGCAGCAGTGAAGAAGCCGTGACAACTGTGACATTACTTGTGGAAATATGCTTGTGCCCTGTCTTATTACTGGCTATATGAATGGAGGAATTTGTAATAAAGTGTCTAGATTATTCTCCTTATATATCTAATCTATAGTAAATATTTGTCGCTGCAGTTTAAAGTTTACATTCTTCCAATATACAGCATGCTGCTTATTGTAAATATTAGATGCTAAGAGAAGAGCTTTGTAAAAGTTAGAACATCGCTTTGTATTTGAAACCTTCTGAACTAGAAACAAGCAGACTTCACCTTATATATGATTTCCAAGATTTCTTGCACGCTAAATGCGTTCTTTGTACTCAGGTTTTTAATCTGTGCATTTGATGTAACATACACCCATTATTTAATGTTAAATAACATAAATCACCATTCACTTTGTAAAAAAGTTACATTCTAAACCAGCTGTTTAGCAGTAAAATGAGCTTTAGCTGAATTTATAAAGTGGTAAGCTTTTTTTCTAATAGTTGTGGTGGGGCAAAGGGGAACTAATTGTTTGAAGAACTGGTTATCAACCAGCACTGACTTCGATAAGCTAGGTCTTGTAAGGATAAAAACCCTACAATTTTTTTCCTCAGAATGCCTCTGTTTTTAAACAGCATAAGAAAATGTATATAGAATGGAAATAAAACAAACCTGGATTAGATTACTAGTTTACTAATCTTCCCAAATGAAGCCACCAAATTGTTTAAATTAAGGAAGAGTTAAGAAAGATTGCAGTAACAAATGCAAGAAACAAATAGGATATGACTTAACAATGCTGAGTCAACTGCTCACAGATAATAAATATCCAGTTTAGGCAACAGAAAACTACACAGATTTCTGATAACTAATGCCTTTTGTAATATTCACCAAAATATCTATCTGGCAAGGGTGTCTAAAGGCAAAGTAGGAATTGAGCTAGATCTTGAGTATAATTTGAATGTGCTAAGTAAAAGCATGATGTCTTCTTATGAGACTTGAAATGCTTTCACAATTTAAGTGACAGAGAGTGTCTTGGAAAAATAAGAGGAGCCAGGAAGAAGGTACATCTTCAGTTGTGTAAGTAGATGAGGCTCCCTGATGCTTCAGCAGATCTGCTTTCATTTGTACTAGTTGAAAATCTGATCCCTGGCACTTTCAAACTTTCTTGCAGAGAATTATTTGAATAGAAAACAGAGTAAATGATTGTGAAGTGTTTGAAGAGATTGAGGAAAAAGGCTGTATTGCTAATAAATCTCAGGCATAATGTAGGGTTAGAGCAACACTGTTGTGGCAGTGCTGCACATCAAGGATGATTCCCCCAGCCTCAGTGGAACTGAGTTACCTCAGGGTAAAAGAAAAAAGAGCTACTGATACATTATGGATTTGAATTTTATTAAGATATGTAAACAACGCAAGTCCACTGGGCTATGGTATACTGATCGCTTTTGGTTTCTATTTTCTTTCTTCTTAAATAGCATGAGAAAATCCTTTTCCGAGTTGAGTAACTAATTGCTTTGTGGAAGACAGAGATCCTTATGGTTGCCTCCATCACATCTTTAATGTCAAGAGGATTTTTGAGGATTAAAAACTTGTAAGCGGCTTTCAAAAGTAAATACAAATACTGATTTAGATCAGTGGCAACCAAGTAAAAGTTTGAAGTAATATCTTTGAACATACATTAATTATTAGAATACATGCAGGATGAAGAAAAAACCCTTCCATAAACCCAAGCCTAATATACTGAGTGCCTGCAGTATCTGCATTTTTGTAAAAAATTAGTTTTGATAATGGTGAAGGTGAAAATAGATTACAATAAATGAGTGCTGAGTAGTAGGAAATATAATCCGAGATTTTATATACACATTTACTTTCACAAATGGACTTGTACAGTATTATTTGCAGTAATAAGTCTCTACTCCAATTTCTGTACTTCAGTGAACTGCTGGAGGGAGCACTACAGAGAGAATGCTGCATGCGTGTGACTGCATACAGCCATTTTTTTAACAAGGGTAGTGTGGATTTAACTGCAAAATAAAGCTGTGTTTTGTCTACTTTAGGGAGATAATAGCGCAATTACCTGAGCCTTGCAGCTGGCAGACATTTTCCATGCAAATTTGAAGAACTCTCTCATAGTGCTTAATGAAGATTTTGTGTTCCGATGAATTGTCTTTAGGAAATAGCCATGCTGTAATTGGCAGCTTAAGAGGGAGTTAATTAGAAAGATCTTTGTGGGACAGCAAGCCTCCTTGGTGGGCAAAGTTAAGGCATGTTTTCTTTGAAGAACGTCACTACAAATTTCATCTTGCCTTATACTATTTTTAACATGAGAAAAAAATGAAGGTACACATATGAAAAAGAATAAATTACATATAACCACATTTCTAGCCTGAAAAATATCTAATGATTCCATTATGTGAGGAGCAGGCAGTCCTATCTAATCCATGGTAGTGTACACATAGTGCTGGTCATAGTGTTAGAGAGCTGAAAAAAGTAAGATCAAAAAGGGACTGGTTCATTTCTAGTAGATTTTAATTTCATTATAGTTTATTGACTGCTGGAGTTTGTCCCATGCAATTCTTCACTGAATGTAGTGTTTTACAAGGAAGTTTGATTTGTCTCAGTATTAAAAGCCACTGTTTAAAACCTTCAGTAATCTGTCTTTGACCATTTCATAGCTTTGGATGATTAATTGTGACATATGTGATGAAATGAAACAAAATAGAAAAATAGTGCCAAAATGCAGCCTGTATTCAGCTTAAACAAGTTACATTGAAAAATAAATAGGATTTAGTATTAAAAGGCTGATGTGGGTTTAATTTGCAGATTTCATGAGGAGCAAGTATTTGTATAAGTCTTTTTGCTTTTGTAATGAATCAAATTGGCAGTATTCCAGGCCACTTTCCATAATACATGAAGTCGATTGTGCTGCTAAAGCACTTACTCTAATTTGTAGAAAAGAAGAGCAATAAAAACCCCACCTAAAAATCAGAAGGGGGGTGGGGGGAAAGCACTCAAAATATAATTAAAATAACATGCTATTTTTTGCTTTTTCATTTTGGATGATCCCCATTTTCGAGAAGGACCACCAGGAAATGTTGAATTACTTTCTTTTAATTTACTTCTGAGAAGTAGAATCAAAATTGGGGGTGGCGTTTACTTAGAGTAAAACAAATATAACACTGATATTTAAATGTAAATAGTTAAAGAATCACCTAGAGAGTCTGGATAGCTACTGCTTGTTATGTTAAATTCCTAACTTGTTTAAATTAATGCATCAAATGCGCCAAACATCAAGTAGAAATAATTTTAATCACTAAACCATAATCCTGCAAAAGTGTATGCCTCACTGAAATTATCAGAAAGCCACATGTAAGTAGTTATCCCAGTGGATGTGAGAGAGACTTGGTCCTTGTGGACAGCTAGGTAAATGCACTAACAGTACAGTAAATAAGAAGGATTTTTCCTGTGATATGAAATACAGTTCTGATACCTTCTGGGGAACTCCAATGTGGTATTTATTTTAAAGAAAGGTTTTACGTTTTTAAAAGTAGCTTGAATCTTGGTGCATAGCAGAGTACCTTATTTATTTATTTTGCAGATGAATAACAGAGTTAAGAGCTGAAGAGAGAGCAAAGATGGCTGGCGATTCATGGCCCACTTCACTTATTCACCAGCCAAAACAACTGGCTGGGAGCCCTGAGCATGTTAATTAAAAGCTGACTCTGACAAAGGACTTTGAAGCTCTGTAAGTAGGTGCTTGGTGTGCAGGGTGTCGTTGCATGGGGGGAGCTCTGGGTGCGGTGATCGGCCAGAGCAGGGGCCTGAGAGAGTGCTCTAGAGAAAGCATGCCAAGATCTGAGAGCTGTAGCACTCTGTCCAGTCGGTGGAATGCTGCATAGTGAGATGTACATTGCTGCAGTTTCTTCTTTGATGGCTGGACTACGTGAAGGTATTTCAGTTGATTTATAAAGACCCTGAATCTTTTGCTTAAGGTTTAGACACCTAGAAATACATCAAAAGTTAGAATTCTGTCAAATGTGTATTTATTTAATTTTTAAAGAATGGAGTCTTTATCCCCATTTTTTATTTGAGCCTAAAATGGTATGCATCTGTGTGCAAGTGCATTCAACAGGGAGCATAGCTCTGCAGCCTGGTGGTTGTAGCATCCACTTAGGGATGGGAAGGTTATGTTCCTGTTCTTGTTCTGAAGCCTGTTTCTGAGTTTAGCATCCAGCTGGTTTTAGATAGGATATAAAAATAGGCTTTGAGTTGATGCCAGGTCTTCCCCGTCCCAGCTGTGTGCTTTCTTTTCCCCAGTGATTTGCCACAACGGAGTAGATCATGAACAAGAGTACCCAGAGGTACCCCTTTGCATCCTTCACCCTTGCCCTCTCTCTCCTTTCTTTCTATCCTGAGCCTCCAATCTCTCTGTGAGCTGAGACATCCACCTCCCCAGGCCATGGCATAACACTTGCAGTGTAGCAGCATCAGCAAGCGGTGTTATTTATGGATAGTTGTATCCTGTCATTTTACTATGAAAAATGTCTTCTTATTGTCTACTGGATATCTAGCAGACGAAGGTCAACCCACAGAGGTTGGGCAGGTGTTCAGCTTTTACAGTGCTTTCTGGTCAAACATGGCTGTGAGTGGTGAGCTTAGACATTTTCATACAGTGCTAGATGGCAGTCAAATGTGTATGGCTTGGTTTTGTTTTGTTTTTTTTTAATCTCAGTGTTTTTATGCAGGTGGCCCAATTCTGCTTTAATGACCTGATTATTTTGCTGAGCATAACTGCAAGTAATTCAGTCCTTCTTCCCACAAAAGGGGGGAAGGAGCAATAAATTACTATCTCTTACTCTGGGCTATAATTAAAGACAATTGAACTGCAGATGAGCAATCTCTTTTGAAAATCCTTCTTTTAGAATTCTAGAAGGTTATTTTAGATATTAGCTCCCTTGCAATTTAGATGCAAGGATACAAATATTGTTTAAGAAATCTACTGGAAATCCTACAAAGACATAGTTATCCAAGTTTCCTAGAAAGTTTTAGAAGTTTTGGGAAAAAAAAATGAATGTTTCCTGTTTTCATCTTTTTTTATGATTTCTCCCACTCCCTTACTGAAAAGTGGGATGGGAAGATAAATGCATTCATTTTAAGCTTAGAAGTTTCCCTATCGAACTTCAAAATAGCTAAAATTGCTTAAAAATCAAGAAATGCCCTTATAATTTTCAAATTTGGTAAATAGCCTTTTTTCTATGAAAAAAAAACCCAAACTGGAAAGTTTTTATATAATTCTCCTATTTAAAGTAATGAAGTAGTCTTCCTTAAAACAGATAATTGAAAGTGACGATCCATCTAGCACTGAAATGTTTTATTAAGAGAAGCTACATCCTATAGTAAGAGATAAGCATTTGCATCCCAAAGAAGCCTTGGAACTGTGAGGATTTCAAATGCACAAGTCTTTTTCTTTTTTCTTTTTTTTTTTTCTCAAAGCAGCACAAAACCCTCATGTACACTGCTCTATCCAACAGTAATTTGGCTGGAACTGGCAAAGGCTGAAAGAGGAAAATGTCATTTGTTTCGTAACCATTGCCACCAAGGAGAAGTTCATTGGCTTATAGACTAACAATGAATTGCATGAAAGGCAATAATATGCCTTGTTATATCAGCCCAAGGCCAGGTCTGTAGTAATCTAACAGTAATCTGCTAATTAATAAGCTGAATAATGTTACTGATAGTCTGTTGAGGAGCCGAAACCAACACAGTGAATGACTTTCATGTCATGAATGACTTTCAGATTTCTTTCCTCGTATGGTGTTAAACTAATCTTCAGTAGCTATAACATTTACACATCCCTTCCTAAATTTTACTTTATTGATTCAGTTGCTAAAGTCAGACTTAAATTTTTATATCTATTCCTACCTGCTGCTTTTATAAAGCCTGCTTTTATATAGCCCGCAGAAAAATATTTTGTGATATGTACCCTTTTCTAATGCAATTAGTCCCATTTCATGAGATCTAAACTTTAATCATACAAGGAGTCATATCCTGCAGCTGTAATATAACTTCAGAAATAGGCTTTGGTGCTGCATCAAATAAGGATGAGCTAAATCAAAATAAAGAATGAAGAACATGCCAATTTTTTTTTTTTTTCCTAACTGGAAGGCTGATATGAGTCGTAAAGATTAAAAAAAGAAAACCCAGAAGAAGTCAGTACATTTGCATTGAGCAAAAACAGAGTTAGGGGAAACAAAGTATTGGGCTCTCTATCTTCACCTGTGTATGACCTCTTCGGCAGTTCCAAAAATATTTTAAAGTGGCAGAAAGTTCACAGAAAAAAATTTGCTTTTCCAAGTAGGTAAAAATTGATGGATAGGTAAAGGAGAGAGCTTTAAGTTAGTGACCTCTGCCTTTTCTTCTTCCTCCTTACTGAAGTCTAAGCTCAGCAGCTATCATGTCTGACTTGGCTCATGGGCTGATTAGTCTAAATGCTTTATTAGCCAGCTGACTAGTAGAAATTAACTCTGGGCCAGTTTTTAATTAGTGAAGAGAACAATCTGTGGGAATGAAAGGATAAAATTAGAAAATGGGGGAAAAAACTAAACTAGAAGTATGGTGGAAAAAATGAGCTGAGAGAGAATGTGGGGTCAAGTGCTGAAGACTATTACACACAAAAGCACAGTAAATCAGGGCTCATTTTGGAATTACTTTCTTTATTATGGAAATGTGAACTTTTGACATTTAATATGAAATTCCAATATCTGTAGACATGAACTTATATAAATAAATTTGGTCACACATACCTATGTATTTAACATACTTAGGAATTACTCTGCAGTACAGGTTGTTATGTATGTGACAGTAACAAGGAGATTTTTAATTCCAGAGTTTCCTTTCATATCCCAACTTGACCTCAGCAAGGAGAGTGAATTGTCAAACCCTAAAAGTAAAGATTAGTGTCATTTTTCCCCTGTCACACATTGCCCTATAGGGACAAACCTTTTCCCTGTCCATGTCCTGCTGTCCCACTTTGTGTTTGGTGCTGCTTTCCCCTATTTCTCTCCATGGCTCTCCTTCCTCTTTCTGTGCTCCCGGGCTTCCTCGTGCCTCCAGGAGCTGTCACAGCTCTGTATGCTGAACTGATTTATCAATCTGTAAGTGTCAGGAGTGAAGGGCTAAGAGAAGAATGTGTGGGAGATGGAGTGGTGGGATGGAGAAGGAAGGTCCTATGGAGAGGGCTGAGAAGGAGGGAATCTGCCATAGCTCTTGCCTACTGTCTGGAGCCAGATGCTTTATACATTAACTTGCATGTTATCTGAGGGTTATCTGCTCTATGTATATATATACTATTTATACTATTCTTTCAGGGGATGCTGGTTTATCTGAGGGTGGATGATATATGGAAAACAGGGTAGTTCATCTTTTATTGGTTACAACCCGTCCAAATACTTACTGTAGAAGACCAGACTGGAAGATAATCATAGTTTAAGTCCTTCAGTGTTAAAATCTATTATGTGTTGGGTTCAGTGCCTTTTTAGCTGGAAGATGATAATTTATAACATTTAGAAACTCTCTTATGTTTTGCCATTGGCTGCCTGTGACCTTTAGCATATGTCAAGCATATGGTGAATTTCTGAATGCTTAAATTGTAGCAGCAAGGTGTTATATTCCTATTATTCAGTTGTTTTTAACTCCCAGTTTTGGCATGAGACCACTGTAGATGGGTCATTTTCTATTCATTTAACGTATTAAGAAAAATAAATCTTTTCTTGTTGATTTGTTGATGTATTCACTTTGTTTCTGCAGCAGCAGCAATAGATCTGGTAACAATAAGACAGTTGAAAGCAGGAAACATTACTTGCTGCACAAAGAAAGGACAAATCCCTCACATTTCAAAGTAATCTGATATAAGGCGGCTTGTAAAATACTTACTTTACACAGACAATCATTGCAAGGTAAAAAATTTCATATTATTTTCTTTTTCACCCAGTGTGCTGTACTAGTCCACTATTTCCAAATATTTCCACTAATGTCGGGTGGCATCCTTTGGGTGACAACTTGAGGTATATCCAACCTGACTATGAGACTGTGCTTTAACACTTTATTTGGAACTGTGAATATTCAACTCTGAGAGCAGGCTCTGGGAGAGTCAAGGCAGGCACTCAGAAATGAGGCACTGAAAGTTAGGACATGTAGAAAGAAAAAAAAAAAAAAGGGGGAAAAAACAATTTGGCTTAATAATTTCAGGGGGATCAAACAAAGTCACCCTCGTGTCTTTTTTTTTTTTTAAATATATGACTTATCCATTGATTCACCTAACATAACTATTCATCATTTTTCTCCTTATGTTCTGTGGCTGCAAAGATGTTGATGACCTGCTAATTTATTCCTTGTGTTCTTTATGAATTTCTTCTGTTGCCAAAAATTGTCCTCAAATGAGAGTACTCAAATGAGNCTTTATGAATTTCTTCTGTTGCCAAAAATTGTCCTCAAATGAGAGTACTCAAATGAGAGCATTTTCACATCTCTCTTAAGCACCCTGCATGTGTTCTGCTTTTAAAAAAAAAAAAAAAAAAGGACTTTATTTTATGAGGGTTTTTTTTAAAACCCACAGAACTGTGAAGCTTACCATAATTTACAGAAAGCTTTATGACTGGGGGTGGGTGGGAAGAGAAAGATCGAAAAAAAAATAAGCCAAGGGAAGGTAAGGAGGTCTTTGAATGAAATAAATAAAATGAGACTATGCCAGCTCTTCTCTAATAATGCTAGGAGAAGGAGACAGAGAAGTGCTAACAACATATTTCCCAGGTTTCACCAAAGTAAAATTAGAAACAATCTTGGCAGTGACTGAGCAGAGAAATTGTCATGTCAGTTCCCTTCAGTTTGAAACTTCTTGTCTATAAATGGAATTAACACCTTTAATCTCATTAAGACATTAAAGTCAATAATAAGTTTTTGTCACACATCTTCTGATAAAATATTAAATAGAAAAGAAAAGATTAAAAGGATGTTAATTAGACCAAGAAATATGTTCTGTGCAGAGAAATATGTGAAGTTTTTCTAGAAGCCCAAGTTAATAAATAAATGTAACTAAATGGTGGTTTATTATGGACCTTTAGTTTAAGATGGCTGCTTTATGGATGAGTTGTACTGATTGTGTTTGATTTGTACCAGTAAGATACCGGACTGGAATGCCGTTTGAATTTTAATGCTAATTTTACTGTGAGAGAATGTATGCCATCAGCTATCCTTACAAATGAAAGCAGCAATTACTTTTGAAAGTAGTGGAAATCCTGATAATCAAGGCTAATACAGAATTACAGAAAAATCCATTTTCTTCTAAGGAAAATTGTAGGGGCTTTTGAAAAAAATATACTTTGCAGTACTTTTTGTCACACTTCACTTAAAAATGTAAGTTGTCCTCATTGCTATGGGACCCAAATGTATTGTCTGAGAGGAAAGGAAAAAATGTAAGTTACTTTCAGGAGCTTTTCGTTAATGTTGACCACCTTGTGATGAGAAGCAAGAGCAAAAGAACTACTTTGTAATTAACCCATGAGATATCTAAAAATGAAATTGTCTGAATTTCAGTGGGGTGAAATAGGGATCTGTAGGAACTCCAAGCTCATGTCCTGCTCAAGTAGTGAGAAGTTTAACATGTGGGACATGGCTTTGCATGTTTTAGCTAAATGTGCCCCTGGAAAAGGAGAATTCCTACCACCCTTTGTGGTGGCTAACAGTCTGTTGTTCTGGAGGCACAAGAGAGGGGGTTTTAGTGACTCCAGTGGAATCATTCCAGATGTGGTAGAAATAAGATCACGTTCTGGGCCTCCTTTTATAGCTCTGGTGAGATACAAGATTGCAAAACTTACACAAGAGACTGTTCCAGCTCAAGAAATCTGCCTTTTTTTGTTGTTGCTGCTTGTTTTTGTTTGGTTTGGGGTTTTTTTTTTGTTTGTTTGTTTTTTAACAATGAGAAATTTTCTACTTAGAGTTTGCTAATGGCAGCCTGTACACCTTCATCATTTGCAGGGAAATCTGTGCTTCACTAGAAACTCCCAGGGACACCCTCTCATCCCCCAGTTCGTTACAGGAGATGCCTTTCCAGCTGTACAACTGGTGACCCAGCATGCTCAGAAGTCAGGTATGATCGTTTTGGCTGCACACAGCAATGCAGCCTCCCTGGGCTAGGGGCACAAAGATAGAGTGAAAAGAACAAGACTGGTTTTCTTTGGAGGAACAAAGAATAGCTTGATTGACTCACTGCTGGTTCACCAGCAGTCTGTGAACAGCTATGGCTGTTTTCTTTCCCAACATGACACAATTTCTGTACTCTACATTGTCTGTGGAGGTCTACATGTAGTTTTCTTTTTATGATTGGCAGAACATACTTAAAATTCATTTAGCACATTTTTAGCCTAAAATGACATTTTAAAAGTACGTAATAAAACTAATGTGGGCTGGAGTTTTAGTTTATGGGGAAGGGAATTGCTCTATGGGATTGAAAAAGGTGAAAACCTATGGGATTTAAGTTCTGAAGCCACAAGCAAGGGTATTATTATTCATTGGAGGTCATTTTTTAAACCCAGAAAGCACTAGTTTTCTTTATGAACTGAAAACTCCAGTCCGTGTATATTTTATTATAGCCTAAAAAATGCTTTTGAGAAAAGGGCAACACCTTTACTTATCCACTGTGAGAGCTTTTTTGTTTGATCATAAGGGTCTGATTCTGTCCCATAGTTATCTTGGAAGGGTGGGGAATGAAATCAGCCGGACTACTCATGAGGTAAGTTACTCATGGCATAAAGACAGACCTGAGCTCTGAGGTATGTGGCCACCAATAGCAGCAGTTGTGGGACAGTTCCAGGAATAATAGTGGCAGCCACTTAAATAAGTGTAAGTGGAAAATTGTCCTCCATTTTTACAACTTCTGTCCCTCAGATGTCTGTATTTAATAATCACATTCTAGTATTCTCATTATTACTCATGAAAATAGTACAACTTTCTAGTCTGCTGAGAATGCAAGTGGGGCAATTACTTCGATAAAGACATCTTGACATTTTGCTGGGACAAACTGTCTTTTGACAGAACAGAAAATGCAGGAAATCCTCACTTCTGACAAACCCAGGAAAAATGTGAGATTTCACCAGTTTCTCTAAAAAAAAAAAATTGATATATATAAATATATTTTTTTTTTCTCCAGCCCTCCTGTAATTGACACCAAATGTTCCTGGCAGCAACTGCCTTCCAATTGGTTACTGCATCTCTACCATGCAAATTGAAAACTACACTTCTCTCAAACTGAGTTTAGTGTGAGGGAAGCAGTTTCGAAAACAGCTTTAGTTTTATTCTTAAAGGCTGCTGATGCATGGTATTTTGGCTTGTATCCACTTTATGAAGATAAGATTGCAAAACAGCATACATTTTCAAAGATGACCAAAGAAAAGGACTATTTTTAATAAATTACACATTACTAGAGCTCTTAACAATGCTGATCACAAAAAAGAGTAAATACACCACAATGAAAAAATTTATAAATACACAATCTCACCTTAAAAATACATTTGCCCCCAGTAATTCAAATCTTGATCTCTGTAATGAAATGGCCCAGAAGTACTCAACAGGCATGGCAATGTCTGATTGCATATACCATATCTCAACACAGCTAGTCTAGGCCTTGAAAATAAATAAAAAAATCAGGTAAGCATGAACAATTCCAATTATGTCTTTTTTCTTTGTTTTATTCATTACAATTATTTTTAAAGGTTGGGGTAACATATTTAATTATTAAAAAAAAAAAGGGAAATAAGTATTTCTCAAACCTGAATAACATCTTAGTTTAGTGTAAATAGCAAACAGTTATGTCCCACTGAGAGAGATGTTGGTGTCTTACCTGTCGTATAAATCAGTTAAAGTAATTATGCTATCTTGTCTACGCTTACCGATGGCTGGCTTTGGATATTTTTTTTATTTTAAGTTTGTTTCTCTTCATGTAGGAAAATATTGATACAATATTGATAAACCGAAAAAAAATTTTAGGTCTCCTGTGCTGTTGATTACTATATACATAGCTGGAATTAAAGGATGTGGAACCTGTTGTGCTCTATAAGATTCCTGTGTCAGCTTCTTAGATGAACCTATACCTGCCCATACCCTCATTTCAAATAAGTCATCCTTAGCTGTATCTGAACTGTGGGACTCCGGGTACTTATGACCACAGGTCGGGAACAAACCGATGTTAGCTTTCTTCATCCTTCTCATATATTGTTTCCATGCAAAGCTGAATAGTCCTGAAGGCTGTAGCGTAGCCTTGGAGTGTGTTGGAAATTTGTGAGATCAGGACTTTAGTGCCCTTTATGTGCAGATTAGACAGATTAGGTGTAGCCTTTGCTTTGAGTTTTCCATAGGGGATATGAGTATATCCTTTCTGATAGATTCTTGCTCTTTGTCATCTGAAAATATTTTGCAGCATCAGAGGTTCTCAGCAACATGGTACTTTCATGGTGTGTTAAAGTACTGTGATTGACAGAAAACAGCTGGAAGACATTTGAAATAATAAGGACTTCCGCAATCTGGATTTTCTTAAATTTGCTTAGCACTCATGCAGAGTACATTGCCAGAGAGAGCTCCTCTGCTAATTGCCAAGAGTCCTCATACCAGGTTTAGGAAATATGTTGGAGGATATGCCCAACAAAGGGGCATGAAGCACACATAGCAAATTCAGTCTTGCCTGAAGGATCGTTAGAGCCAAGAGAGCGGCTCTGATGTCCTTCCTGCTTACCTCCTGCACTGAGCGCTGCTCGGTAGATGAAAGCATCTAGTCTTTCGTTTCCAGGTGAAATTCTCTTTTCTCCAAATAGTCCATGAGACAGCTGTCTGGATTTTTTCTCTCTGCTGGTTTGATTGAAACGGATACCTGACATAGTGCAGGAATTTTAGGGTTACTGGATTAGTGGCTAGACTGTGTATTGGTTAATTTTCTGCTTGACTGAATCCATTATTGAACTAGATACATCCCAGATTTTTTTCATGTCCTGTGATAATATAGAAAGTTGTTTTCCACAAGGAACTCCATAGTCGCTAAAGTAATCGTGGATAATGTGACCTAGTTATTGGATATTAATGTCATTACTGAACTAGGCTGGTTTGGGTTTCTAGACTAATTCCTAGTTAAATTAATTAGAAATAGTTTCTCTTGTCGGTATCTAGCTGGTGGTAAGTAAAAATATAGGAAAAATACTAAAAGAAGTCTTCAGCATTGATTTTGAGGGTGCCATATTCCTCAATCTCCTCTTGGTCTCTACTCCCACTAGAAAAGCATTCAAACCCAGCTCAGCCTCCTACTATGGTGTGGAAAGCTCCTGGCTAGGGATAAGGCTGTTACATTAAATAAGTCTCCTATCGTGGCATTGAACTCTAAAGTGACATTAGGACAGGAAGAATCCATGGATTATTTGTATCTAATCAGATGGTTAGGTATACGTTTTTCCTTTTTTTTCCTTTAAAATTTAATTTACTTTTTCAACCATAAACATTACAAATGTATGCTTTTTTCACATATTACTTGATCTTTCTTAAGAAAACTTTAAAAAACTTCAATCCCTCTCTTTCCCAGCACCTCTGGGCAAAACCATATGAGTAGTCCTTTAAAATAATTTGTGAAACAACAAAATATGTTCTTTCCTTCTAAGTCACTGTTTCAGTTATGGCAAACTAGGGAGGAATGCAAAGCAGAAGCCTTGAAGTCCTTGGGCACTTCAGCCTTGAAAAACAGAAAAACATAGTGACTGTACAAGGTACTTTTGCAGCTGCACTTGGTCACGTGTCTTTTCCGGGTTGGGGAGCTTCCGATGGCCTTTGTGCATCTGAATCATTATGACTCAAGGTTCATGGAGCAATTAATGTGTGAAAGGCTCTTTACATTTAACTTCTTGCAGCTTCTGAGACCATACTGTGGGTGGAAAAGACAAGTGAACGTATCAAATCTGTGAGATACTGTAACAAAAGATTTCAAAAGGGGGACAGATTGCTTTGGAACAAATCTTGGCCATCAGTTCCAGCCAACAGTTTTATTTTAATTGTTCTTTTTGGTTTTGAATCCCCAAAGTAATAAAAATTTCCACAGTGAATAAAAAGGACCTGCAGCATTACCATCTTACCTACACAGCTTGCCAACAGAAAAGTAGGTAGGCCTTTGGTTGAGCTATTATTTAAAAAAAATAGGGAATTAACAATTAGCTCTGTTTTCCAAGGAATTCATTTATGGGCATTTCTGTAGTCACTGATAAGTTACTAGTGGTGACTGCATTTGATCCAACCGTATTTTAAACCCAGCTATGGAAGTGAAAGATTGAGCAATCTGTTGAAAAATCTAACCATAATATATTTGACACACCTGTAATATGTATCTGAATCGCTTGGCTCATCACCATCAAGATTCTCATAATAAAAACTTTCAACAGTTTCTTACTTACACAATTGCAGATAAGTCACAAGCTCATCTCAGAAAGTTAGACACCCATTTTATATTGAAATTTAGTGTCTGAAATTTAGTGTCTGAGAATTTAACATACAGCATTTTTAATATTCTGAAGCCACATGATATTCAGGTTTTATGGCTGGTCAGTGCTATAATGCATCATAAGGGTATTTTAAAATTTCTATCTGGCACTTCTGTTTCACAAAATTCAAATTCTTTCTATATTGTTTATTAAACTGCAGTGCAGATGAAACAAAATTCTAGAAGAAATTTTTGTCCAAATAAGGAATCTTATGAAAATTAAAAAATGTCACAGGAAGGAAAAGTTTTAACGTTTTCAGTACAAGAACATTTTAATGGCTTATTTTATTTTCTTTATTTGTTTCAATGATACAAAAATTTCTTACGTTATGAAAGGATTAATTTTAAATTTTTTAAATGTGACATTTATGTTTAGGAATAAATCATTATGAACTATTTTATTTGTCTAAGTAATTTTTTTAAAATGATGTGTTTTATTTGTTTTGACGTAAGCTTTCACAATTTGTATTCTGTGAAGAACTTTTAATTTTGACAACTTTCTATGCAGTATCAGAGCTAGAGCATGAAATTCCCATTGTCTGTCTTTTGCATTGTTATGAAATGCTTAGAAATATTAAATTTATTCAGATATTCAATAGAGTTTTTTGATCTTCCAAATTTGAGTTTTCATGAGTTAGAGAATAATTTTTCAGTTCGTACTTCTTGACCTTGTTTGGATTTCAAAACATATATTTATAATTCTGATCTTCAGTGTTATAGTATCTTTCCATCATAAATTTTCAGATTCACTCTCCACCCTGACCAAGTGAAGCTACTTAGAGCAGAGTGATTATCATGAGTTAAATAAATGCAGTATCTGTAAATCTATAATTGACGTGGGACAGTTATTTCAGTTTATCTAAAATGCATGACTTGTCTAAAGTGTTAATACAAATACTGAGTTCAGTTACGTGACTTTCTCAGTTACTGAGGTTTTTATTCAAGAAGCATTTCTAAATTCATCACTCAGAAAAAAATATAATGACTTTTTTGTCCCCACATAAGGTTATCTTTATCAGGTTTCCTCAAAAAACAGAGCAGACTGCCCATTTATCAAATTTCCCAGTGAGCCCTTTCATACTTCCAGTCTTAGCAGCTCTCTTGAAGGAACATGATGAGTTTCTCAAATGATTAAAACTTCTCAAAACCATCTCATCCTTTTCCCATTTCTTTTGCCATGATAGCTATAAAAATACCGAGTGAGTAAATAGCAACGATTTTATTGCTGTAATTACTACCTACCAGGCTGTTCATAATAATTTTGTAGCTTTTATTGCTCCTTTCTTGGGCTTATTGAAGCCACCTTTTTCCCCTGTTGTAAGTTCACTTTCTGGCAGATGACAGGAGCTTTCCTGGCACGCATTCAGGAGGCCAGAACTTTCTGTTTGTTTCTAATTTCTGTGAAAAGAGTAAATATTTTTAGGGTTTTCCTGGGGTATAGATTTGAGATTAATTTCTTAGATTTTTTTTTTTTTTTAAGGCAGGGTTTATTACTGTTTCTATCCGATTCTACTTTTTTTGGTATTTCGGTTGATGATAAGGTGTTAACTTGGAAGATTAAAGTTAAGTATGTATTTAAGTGTTTTTTTGGATTAGAAGCATCGGTCAACTGCTAGAAGTATATTCTGCTGGCTTTGTTAGGAAAAATACTAGAACATATAAACCCACAATTTTTTCGGTTAAAAATTATGTAAGTGGGTTAACAAGCACAGTTTAGTTCATTTCTTTATATTGTAATATTGTTGTTAAGGGCTGGACAGAGGGAGAAATGGTCAAATTTACAATCTGGAGACTAAAGCCTTTTAAATACAATAACTGAACCCTCCAAACTCCAGGCTGATTTTATTAAAGGGCTGTAGCAGGATGTAGAAATCAACACATTAAACTATTCTAGTTTCTGGTGGAAAAAATTATATTTTGTGGTTATGCAGCCCGAGTCTTATTCTGGTTTGCATTATACTATTTTAGTGAAAGCAAGAGCATATCATTAGAACCAGGTAATACTTTCTTACTTAATCTGTAAGCACAGCTCTGCCTTGTTAGCTTCCTACCCATGAAAAATTTAGAGCAGCATTTCAGTACTGTGTATTTCTTGGTAAGTATACACTGTCATATTCTTCCAGCTGCAGGGAGATTCTCCTGAACAGATTGTATATATAGCACAAAATGCCTCTTATCCTGTTCAGAGTTGCACAGATCAAAATGAGAGACTAAGAGAGTTCAAGAATGGAGAGATATTTCAGTATATGTATTCACATTGTTTGGTATATAATTTTTGTTACTTCTTTCTTTTTTGGAAGTGTTAAGGCGATCAAAGTCAACTCGCCTACTAAATGGTTCAAGTACAAATTAAGTGTTGGCATATCTTGTCAGAGTTGGTATTTCCAAACACAAAAAAGCAGTAATCTTTCAAGGGCAACTATTAGGGCCAATTACTGCAAGCATTTTAATTCTGTAATAAGAGCATAGTGTTAGACAGAAATAACAAGTACAGAATTAGAGGTGGTGAGGCACTGAAACAGGTTGCCTAGAGAAATTGTCGATGCCCCATCCCTGGAAATGTTCAAGGCCAGGTTGAATGGGACTTGAGCAATTTGGTCAAGTGGGAGGTGTCCCTGCCCAGGGCAGGGGGGTTGGATCTAGATGATCTTTATGGTCCTTTCCAACTCTAACCATTCTATGATTGTACAGTGTGTGGGAATAAATGTGTGGATTGCAGTTTCCCACAATCAGCCAAGTCATTGCTAAGTGGCAGCTGCCGGTCCACAGAACCTGCAGTACGTTTCCTCTCTGTCTAGCAGAAAGTCCAGGCATGATGCTGGACATCACTTGTTTTATTGTTGTAGAGAAAGCTGAGGTAGATTGATGTAGCTGCATATAAGGCTGATCCAAAAGCCTTATATTTAAAAAGAAGTTTTCTCTGGAAACTGGTGCCATCCATCTAAAAATAGCCATTACAGCTCCCCTTGTTCATCATGTGTTTATGACAGTCTGTTTAAGAAGTGGCATCCATTTGCTCGGGGCTTTTGCAGGGTTAGGGTCATTAAACATTTTCAAGACAGGTTTTGGGAGCTGGAGGGAAAGGGAGGCAAAGTGGTGTTTTTTCTGGTTACTTGTTCTACAAACTGAACTCAAAATGAATGTACACTTTCATGCTTTATGGCTTACCCATTACTAAGAGTTGCAAGGATTCAGTAAAAGGAACTCAGCTAATAAGCGTGCAATCCTGACATTGGTTCTGACTGACAAATGACACTGCTGAGGCCAAAATTAAAGAATCGTAAATTTGAAGCCTTCTTTTCACTAACGGTCATTTTTCTTGAATGAAAAATTTCAGATGTTTTCACTTTATGGCTTAAAAATCTGATCTGACTGGTTCCATGCTTCCTTTAGAATTGATGTAATAAGTACTTTTTAGAGAAAACAGAAAACTCGCATCTCAAAGCATTTATAAATATTGCACCAACACTTGGTGTGTTTAATCAAATGTTTATTAAACAATGAGAATAACTTTATTCAGATGCTGTTTTCTTTAGCTGTGTTGGCACTAAGGGGAAAGTATTCAGAAGTATGAAGATCTTTTCGTGACTAATATTAAAAGTCAATTTTAATAAAATTGTCTCAGAATACATAACATATTCAGCTGAGCTTGTTCATCTAATAATGTTACAGAAAACTTCGGGGAAAAACCCTGTATAGCTGGCTGTCTCTGGCATGTACCTGAGATCATCCAAAGATGGTTCTTTGGGGAAATCTGTTGCTGGGGCAAATGTAATTTAAATACTGCAAAGTGTGTGGATTGTCCACCTGCAGGTCTTGAGCAAGATAATCCAGGGATGATGTCTATTTGAAGAATGCTACAGTGGTACATGGAAAGAACATGTTCAGTGACATGTTTTAAGGTTGGAATGTTATGTGTTGCAAAATTTGGTTAGGGCTTGTAATTGGGAATTTGGCAATGCTGTGTTACACCTATGTGAGCAAAAAACAGGTCTAGATGTTTGAGTGAGTCAGTTCACACATAAAACAGGAACTCATTTAAGCTTCCACCAAAATGGACCTTTTTTCTAACCTTAATGCTGCATAAAACTGGTTTTCTTTTTTTTCAGGATCTGTTATTTCTGCTTCTAAAAAAGGTCAGAAATATAAATGCTACTGTAGCATGAGAAAGGAAAATTTTTGGACATATTTCTAATGCATAGACACATAGACAAAGGACACAGTGGAAAGCTTGCAAGGAAGGTCACTCGTGATCCCGTACAGTTTTGCATTCTCAGGATGATTACATACTTTGGACAAGGTTAACATAAACATCCAGTCATTTGAGTTGTTATTCAAGCTGAAACTCTGACCATTTGTGGTTTTTTCATCAGCAGATCTGTTCTTCGTGAAGTTTCCAACCCCATTAATTACAGCCAGACATTTGTTTTTTGCATAACACTTGATATAATGAGATATAATCCCCATCTGGGCACTTGTGAAGAGTAATTGCACATTTGCAAGATACTGCAAGATTTATAGTAACATCTCCTAATATCTCACAATACGAATAGCTCTATCTTACTGTGAGAGGTATATTGGCACAATCACATGATATGGCAAAGTTTTGCAAAATGTCTTACGTTATCTCCCGTGAAAACTATGAAATTATTGCCTGTCACTTTTGTGTGTTTATTACTGATTATTCTGCAAGGCTGTATTTCAAATCTACTGCCTGTGAACATGAACAAATCCAGACTAAACAGGATACAGTTAGAGATGAAATATTGTGTTTGCTGAGATATCAGCATAGAGACCTCAGCAATTTTTTAAACGGGAAAATTGAATTATGGGTGCCAAGGGCTGAGAAGTCAGAAGTAAATGTAGCAATACAACCTACATTTCAAGAGGAAAAATGGTTGTGCTGAAGATAATGATCCTTCAAAATCTGAAAATTATGCATCTTTCTGAAAATGAGATGAGTTTTCCTCTCCATTCCCATTTATGTCTTTGCCAGAAGTTGAGGCTTCGTGGAATCAAATATGTCCATAAACATCTTTCACTCGGTTACAGCAGACTGCTACCATCTGCATCCAAAGTCCTTTAGCAACCTGTGCCTAAATAGTCTTCAGTGCATACTCCCATTGTCATCACAGCCACTGCCTCCCATCCATTGGGTTCAAAAGAACCTGTCAGCCATGTCACACCTTCTAAAGCTTCTTATTAGCAGAAGGAAAATTGCATCCATTGGAACTTGTACCCTGTGACATACTTAGTGAGTCCAGAAAACTAATGCAGCAGCGCTACATAATCTGACTACATCACATCAGCACTGGGGGCAGCCAGTGTCTATAGACGGTAGCAAAGTTTTTAAAAAAAACCCACAACTAGCTCATGACGAAGGGTGTTATACAATTTTATCTGCAATTAGTCTGCATCTTTGTTTTTCTCTGTTGTTTCTATTCCATGTCAAAGTCATACTCTGTTTTCATACTCAGTAGTTGGGCACCAATTTCTTTATTTAATATTGCACTTGTCCTATTTGCTTCAGAAAGCCTAGTGGGAGAAAGAAAGGTTAATCACATCACACAGCTGCTCCCCTCCTATGTGTGGGCCACTGCTCTTCTTCCAGCACCTCTTGCTGCGACGTTAGGAGGATCTGCTGCCCTTCTCCCACCGCTTCCACTCAGAGATGCAATTGTACTTGAGAGGAACTTTGAATTATTCACAGCTTGCTTATTAGGGAAAAGAAGTCATCTGGTAGAATGAGAAAACTCATGCACTCTGTGATGTGACTGTAAATAACTGCACTTAAAATGAAATCAAAGCCCATATCTTGGGACGAGTATGCCAGCTTCCAGGAGAAGATGGAATTTTTTCATGGCAGACTTATCACTAGTTTCCTAAATGAAGCAAGATAAACAGAATAAACTCTTTCATGTGGTTGCTGTGATTAAAGCAAGGTCCTCAAGTTGGCAGCCTATCATGGGGGGATTCAAAGTGGAAATGGGAGCTGGCTTCTTTCTTTCTTTCAGAGAATCCTGTTGCTATTTGTACATAGTCTATCTTGGTGACTGGCATACACTGGAATACATGCCGTCTGTGGGCTTGGAAATCTCATGGCAGTAATCAGGAGTGCACTGGTCCTTATGGCAGGCATCAAATGGGCTACTGCCAGGTCTTTGAACTACAAAAATAAATAGAGAATAGAACTGCATTGTATCGGCGAAGCCTGAGGCCCAGTCGTCTGTCTTGGAGCATGCTCTGGTAAGAGTGTTTAACTTGGATTTTATCCATCACATGTGGTAGCTGCAAGAGTGGAAGAACAGAACAATGTTAGACGGTACATTTAATAGTGTGTTGGCTTAGCAGTCCTCAGGAAACTGTTACTCCCATTTTCTCTCCAAGGACTCTGAGCTTTACCCTCTTTGCTGAGCTTCTGTGCGAGTAGATGTATATATAGGACGGATAGTGCAATTTTCTCCCTGGTCCTGCAAGGAACATGTATGTGCGCGTGTCCCCCGAAAGAAAGAGCTCCACGCACATCTCCATAACATGTGCTTATGGCTAGGATAGGACTTGGGTGCAGTTTCATTGCCAGTTTTGACAGCTCTGACTTCTGGGATGCTCTGGGCGAACTGCTCTGCCCCAGAGGACTCAGGAGGCAGAGGAGAGGAGCAGCACGTTTGTTGGTTTTGGCTGAAGCATGTTGTTTTCCTCTGCTTGTTGTGGGCAGTCTGTCCAACAAACTGCAACCTCCTCTTGGCCAGTTATGGTTTTGCACCAAAAGGGAATGTCCTGCCAGCCCCTCAGTTTGCCATATACCTACATACCTGATCGCTAAAACCACGTGTGTGTGTGTGTGTGCAGGGTGTAATCCTAGAAAGGTGCACCACAGTCTCCATGCACTAAGTATGTTTTCATGGTTGGATGAATTTGTGATGGATTATCAGACAGGGTTTCTGAAGAAAGAAAAAATGAGTATGCAAATTTTCCAATGAAGCAATATTGCAGCTTTTATGTATTACTTTCTTATTTCTTCAGTAAAAGTTTTTGGGTTGGGTTTTTTTTTTTTTTTTTTAGGCATTGGTTATTTGATATAACATTGGTGAAGGAAGGGAGAAGAGAACTTAAGAAAGGATGAATTCCCTAGTATAATCCATTTGCTTTGTGTCACTTTGGGAATGCAAAGCAGCCATGAACTCAGTTCCTGACTATTCCAAGTTATCAGAATGGCACAAATCACTGGAAATGCTGCTTTGCGTTCTGAATTACTGGAAGGTAATTCAGAGTAACTATGTTCAAATTGGAGGCACGTTTACAGCATTTTTTTAAAATGATGAGACTAAGTTCTTGAAGGGAAAGATATATTGGAGTGAAAATTTTGTGAGTTCTCAAGTGAACACTTTATCAAATTAAAACTATTCAATTTAGCTTTAAAGCAGTGACATTTTGTTTATCATAAAAATTCGTTTGTTGAGAACTTTCTGGCTCCGTTGCTGTCCAGAAGCAATGTGGGAAATGTCTGAGAGAGATGCACTGTGTAGTATGTGAATATGAGACAAAGCTCTCCTTTTGGCCCAGTCTGCAGTGGTGGCCAAACCAGTGGCCAGCCGTGTTTCCAGGCTGCTGCTGCTGCCAGGGTCACCCCAGCTTTCTCCTGAGGAAGGACACAGCAGCGTGCACATGCTTTCAGAATGCTAATTAAAAAATAAAAAGGCTTTGTTGAAACAAATTAGGGAGGAGAGGGATATCTTAGGATGATGCTTGCTTGGCATAATGTCTGAACACTCCGAACACAATAAGTGATCCATAGTGCGGTAAAAAAATTTAATTAACATCGTAAAATGTGGGTTGTTTTTTTCTGGTGAATGCCAGAGATTATGTCATTTCACTTATTATTTTTATCAGAGAGCTTTAAGTAGTAACTCTCCCTTTATTCAGCTCCATCACATTAGAAAGATATTATTTTCATCTGACACAGCTGATGCTTTCTATTTCATGTTTGCAATAATGGTTCACTGGGCAAAGTTTTTGCATTTAGATTAAAGGCATGTTGATCACTTCCAATTAAGCTAACGTTTACCTTAATACTCACCTGAGTGTTTAGGTAACTCACCCTTATTTGTGGTCCAGATGCTTATTATCCTGCTCTGCTTTGCTTCTCTTCTGTAGTTTTCCTCTGAGGTATAATGGCAATAGAAATACGTAGAAAAATAACATAGGAAAAATTACCTTTTTGTGATTTCTCTCCTAACTGAAATCAGTATGTACTAAAATATCACATGTATGAGGTGGTGATGGAAAGCCTGATTCCTAGAACAAATCACTGTAGATGTATGTGACTGAACAGAATAATTTTTTGGGATTTCATCTGCAATGCAATTTGAATCTTCAGTCGTTCACCCTTTGTACATATAGAAGAACTACATGAAGACTGTGGGCTGCCGGGCAGAATGCTCATTCTCTGAACTTCTGTTACTGACAGGGGATATTGTTTTTTTTTTTTTTTAATTTTCTTTGTACATAACAATAACAAATACCATCTCCTTGTTTTAGTATATGAGCTGAATGAACATAAGACATGAACCTTCAACATCAGGCTTGCAACAGATCTTGAATGATAGAGCTCTGTGTATCTTTCCTCAAGAGGTAGACTTATGTGGCTGTTACAATGCATAGCTTCATTTCTGGTAATTTTACATGATATTTAAATAATGAAACTCAGTCTATGTGGTATCAGGCTGGTGGCTTGCTGCTGGAATGCTCTGACATGCTTCCTTCCTTTTCTGAGATGGATCTCTCAGAAAGAACTGCCTCGGAGCATTCTGGTGGAAAGGACCTTGGTTTTGAAAGGCCTTGTAACAGAAAGACCCCAGGGCTGTCAGTGTTTCTAATTTTTCAATAAATGGTTTTCAGAAAAGCTTCCCCCCTAACTCCCTCAAATACTTTGATTTTTTTAAAATCCAGAAAAATATTCCTGAACCGTAAATTTTAACTCCTTCTAAATTTTATAATCTACAGATGCGATCCATCTCCATTGTTTTGACTTGCACACCATGTTTTTTTAAAAATTCTTTACCCTAAAAAACTTAAAACAGTGGTTTTTTCAGTCATATTCATACCCAAGATGTCTTTCATGTATTTAAAGTTTAAAGTAGGCTATGCCATCTTTTTTTTCTTTTTTGGCTTATAGCTGTTTCAGGTGCTCCATAAACAATATGTGTATTTGTTTTTCTGGTCATTCCACTATGTCAGCTAGTACAGAGATTTCTTCTTTCCTTTAGGTTTCCATGCAACCACTTGGATTAGTTAATTATACTCAGCTTCATAGAAAGTGTAATTCCAGAGTAATCACTGTGCCTAACTAGAGGAAGCTAAATTCATGTGGCACATCTACCTTTGCACATGAGAGTGCAGTGTTACTGTGCAGCATCTTTGGTAACTACGAGTAGACTGTATAAGTTTGAAAATCTTTTCTTTAATCCATGTAAGAAAGGATGAGGTTCCATTATTTCATTTTAAGCAGCAGGCTATTGTGTATAATCATAAGATGATCTGATTTTCCTGACGTTTCACATTTCATTCCCATCAATGGTATAGATAGTAAAGAAAAAAGCTGAAGTGGAATGATAGCATCCACCCTGTTCTTACTCCAGGGTGAAGGAATTTTTAGAGCAGATTTGAAGAGAAAATATAATTAAACACCTTAGAACTTACCTGTTTTTTCATAAAACCATAAACATAGATATATTATTTGCTACAATACTAATCACAAGTCTATCCCTCACAGCCTCTGTCTGTATTTTCTTAGGAATACATGTACCATATAATTAAATAACCCAGAATATACATCCTGGAACTCATAGGAGACTTGTTAGTTCAAAGACTGCTACAGAGCCAGCATGCATGCTTTGTTGTTTCATGTTTTTCAATTTTATGCAATGAAAATTAATAACTGAGAATAAATTAAGTTACTAATAAATCTTCAAAGCATCTTCACTATTCTGATTTTAATTATCTAATTGATAATTGTGAAGATCAAAGATTCCCTTGGTACTGATCTAGTTTCAACAAATTAATGCTAGAGCCAGATAGACATTTATATATAGAAGAAGAATTAAACACTTGTTTAAAAAAGGATGCAAAAAAGATTTACATTACATTTTAAATCTTTTTCCTAAATCATGTTATTAACACAGTAGAGAAAATACTTGTAATTAAACATAATGTATTCTGCCAGCTACCTGCTGATTTTTTTATTCTTGAAGAGAGAGATTTGTCATTTTCTAATACAAAATAATTAGGCAATTTGGGTGAGGAATTATATCTCATTACCTGGATTTGGGAAAAGGAAATGTCCTTCACATAAGATAAATTTATGAAACTTTACTTGGGTTTTAAAACTCACCTAACTCAAACTCAAAAAGAAAGAGATACAGGTAGTGAGGTTGAAAGAATTGTGTGTTAGTGTTAGGAAAATCAAACAGACAAAGCATTTAAAGATCCTTTTAGGCTTCAGGGATTTGCAGATATTGAGACTGATAAGAGCCGTGAACCTTGTTGAAGTTTGAACGTTTAGCTTAACGTGCTGTTGAAGATAACACTTAGATGTGCATATATTCACATACATTCACACATTGGCTTCCTCTGCAAAAGCATTATTTGCGTTGCTTACGCTGAAAGCATCTCTCTGTCCAGGGAAGGCTGTGGACAATGTGTTTAGATGAGGCCAAGGCTCCTTGTGGGGACTAAGTTTTTTTTGTCTGGTTACACCATGTCAGGCCACCTACTCCAGCAGCAAAAGCCAGATGGGGGGGTTAGTGCTGAGGACCTAGCTGTGGAGGCTCAGCATCCTTGCATCAAACAGGGCAAAATTTTGCCCTGTTCCTGATAGGAAGCCAGAGGTGATCTTCTGCTTTTTCTTAGATCTCCTTTGAGTTCAGCTATTTATCTTGCCCCACCACAAAGACTTCCCTTTGGTGCAGGTACCCACAAGCCTGTAATGGCTCCAACCAGACTGGTATTTTCTGCTGGGGCTGTCTCTGTCTTTTTTCCATTTCAGAGCTGGTAAGAAAAATTTCTAGCAAATTCACGTATTAGGTAATGTCAATGAATACGATTTTGGAAATAATGCCACATTCAGGATGGCACCTGTTTTCTTTCTTTCTTTGTGGCTTACCACGTGTTGTGTTGCCTAGAAAGGCTGACTCTTTTGCTGTGTCTCATCTGCAGCCCATCATCCGACAAAACCCCCAGAACAGAAGAAAGATGGGAAGGTAGGTCCTTTCTGCAAGTGATGGAGCATGTATGGCTGGCAGAAGTTTCTGAAGAGGAGGAGGAAAAAAGCCCCTGCTGAAGAACAGTGCAGTGCTGGGAGTGACTGTGACGGGCACGGAGAGGATCCCACAGGCAGAGATGATGGTAGGAAAGCCACTCCTCTTAGAATGTGAAACACTCTAAAGGTTGCTGAACGAAAACCAATACTTTTAACTTACTTTCAAGATAAGTTTTTTATCTAATTTCTTTTTCACCTCATTCAGTTTTCACTGTTTAAAAAATTTCATAGTTCTATACTTCCCCCTTCCCCTCACCACCAAATTACAGAACCTAGCCATTGAGATTCAGTGTTTTCACTATTTTTGGGGTGCTTTGGGTCTGGGAGATCCCATAAAAAGTGTGCCCACTGTAGCGTATTTTCTTGCAGCCAAAAAAAATAAGTAGTGTTGGCTGGGAAACTGGGAGCAGAAATTATGTAACACCAAGAACATATAAATCCTGAAGCTCAGTTTACTTAGGATTTGTAAATGGAGTATCTAAAGGGAGGGGAAAGAAAATGTAAGAGATAGGAACGAGAATCATGTGAATTGCTAGAGCACAAAGCAGACTTGGAACATGAAAGAAGAAACACCATGCCAAAGTAATTAGATGATATAAGCATAAGGCAGGAAAGTTAGCCAGCGCTTATCTCCATTTATAAATAATGCTTCTGGACACTTCTTCCCATCCCCATTTAGAGACGAATATTCTGCTGTAAACCAGACCTGCCCTAAACATCTGAGTCTCACTTACCCTGGATTAACCTAATGGTTCTCTGCAGGATATGACGAGGTCAGAGCAACACAGTATATCTCCCTGTTTTGAGTACATCAGGTGTCGGTACTCCGGGGTTGCACTTTTTGATAAAGGTTCTAAAGAGAATATTAGGAAGACATGAATCCTGGTTAGTTCCCTCTCGTGAAGGAGACTAATCCTGCTGAAGTGAACTTGAAATCTGTTTTTACTCAATTGTAGCAGAATAGACTCTCCAAATGTGAAATGGGAGTTTGAACAAATGAGCCTCATTGACTCTGAAATTTTCAAAGCTGACTTGGGCTCTGGGTGCCTTATAGACAATCAATGATAAGCAGAAGGGGTTGTCTGTGGTCCTTACAGGGCTTTGAAAATGTCTGCTGCAGTGTTTTTTCTTACCAGAAATCACTTGTATTTGATGCAACTTTTCAGCATGGTTCAGTAGTTTGCAGACAAAGTACGTGGGGTTTTTTTTCTAGTGAATAGTGCCACTGACATGATTTATTTCAGAGATGCCCATATTTTGTTGAGATGAGTGCTTGCTGGGAATGTAGCCGGTTAACCTATGTACAAATTGTCCAGAGCAGCAGAATACAGAGGAGCAGTATTTCTAAGTTTAAGAAGTGGCTATGTCTTCAGACTTGCAAATGTAGGTTCCTCTCCAAAGCATTTGACATATATCTACTCACAGTTAACGTATCTCCCCAAGCCAGGCTTCCCAGGACTTCTCACTGGGGTAAGTGTTCTAGTGGATAAAGTGTCGAAATACTGTGGTCATCCTGGCTGATGGTCTCTTAGTGGTTTATGGGAAGACAGCTAGTTGTCTCTAGTGCTATTTTTCCCTCTTATTGAGAGTTTCTAAGTCATATAAAGGGCATACTAAAGGAATAACATTAAATAATATTTTTTGCTACTTTCCCAAGCAGATGTTTAGTTATGTCTCCCATAAAAATGCCAGTCAGAGGCAAACCTGAGAGGAAGATGTCAGCTGTGGCAGCAAATAATGAACAGGTAGAGTCATTTCAGCAGTCTGCATCACTACAAGCAAATGGGGATTTTAGGAAATTTTTCTAATTATATATACTTTTGTCTACGAAAGCATGAGGCCTCTTTAGCTTTTATTTAATAAAGAGATCAATGAATAAAACAGAAAAATTACAAAGTCCTTCAAATTGACATCCATTTTGTAGCTTCAAAAATGTGCACATAGTATTATTTTGTTTGATCCATAATAGTGTTCCTAGCTCCAGCCAGAGCTATAAGGAAACATCCAGAACAATGCAAACAGGAATGTTGTTTAAGTTTTCCTGTATCACCAAATGCAGATAGAGCTCTCTTACTCTCGGTGTTCCTCTGATTATGTTGGGAAACAAGCTTCTTTGTCTGTGCCTTTTGGTTTTTGGTTTGGGTTTTTTTTCCCCTCTCCAATCTAGGAAGACTTCTGTGTCCAGAATATACACAAAGTACTGTAACAGGGCAAAATATTTGTAATGAAATAAGGAATTCACACAAATTCATTGTTATTTGTGTCTTGCTTTTGATCTTCAAATTTGCTCCAAATTCTGTGAAGCACTCAAACTTCGAACAGGACATTTTTCCCAATTAACTGATTTTCACAGAAAATGTGAACTGATAAGATGCCTAATGTATTCCTGTCTACCTGCTTGCTTACTGAAATTTATGGCTTTAAATTGCTAAAGAAATTATCCCAAGAATTATTTCTGCTAGGTTGAGAAGAATTATCATTTTCTAAATTAAGGAGGATGGAATCAGAAAGTGATAGAATCTTAATTTTAAGCTATTTTTGAAATAAATGCAAGACTTCTTTTGAAGTCCAGTCCAAAGTCAGCCCTCTGTTATGTTTCATCCCACCTGATTTTAGCCAGAGAAGTCACCTGGGATTAACAGCTGGGAGTGTACGAAGTGGAAAGATACAGGAGCTTTAAAAGGCCATGAAGTACAAGTTGCTTGAATTGCCTTAAGAAGGTGCTTAGAGTGCTTTGTTGTTCAATGTAGGTGCCTAAACTGAGGTGGGAGGAATGATGGATAAAGTCTAAGTAAACTTTGCCTCATATTATGCAGAAATGGAGCCATGACCCTGGAATAATTTCTTGCCATGGGATTACCAAAGTGTAATATCCTGTAGATGTAAAAGAGAGTTGAAACTATCATCAAAAAGTACATGACAAAATATCAGCTCCGTACAACAGTCCTATTCAACCTTTTCTTCAGTTTCTTCATTCAGCAGTTGAGGATTATCCTGACAATCTGACTGAATTTTAATTTAAAGTAATATTGGTGTCCAAAACCACAATGAGCTCTGCTAAAAACCAAACAATTAGAAGATTAAGATAAGAATCTCAGCAGCATTTCATTAAGAAAGCCTAATGCAAAGAATTGGTTTTTTAGAATGGCTGTGATAAAACCATATTATATATATAAATGTTTGTCTTGATTTGAAGACTAGAAAGAACACAGTAATGTTGCGTGTTTGGAAAATAATACCATTTATTTAGGATGCAACTTTTTAGGCAGATACTACTAAAAATCACATTTTCTTAGTTGCAAATAATAACAAGCTAGAAGCTGTTGCTTTTTCACTTTGACCTTTAGATTTTACCTTAAATGTCATCATTTCACATCTTATTTAAAAAAAAAGAGTAACTTTTAATGATAAAGAAGTAGGATTTATTCCCTATCTCTTTTTAAAGGAAACATACAACTTGAATTGTGTACCTCAGGCACTTATTTTCCTTATTTTCTTCTCTGCCAATGTTCTTTTTGATTGCTTGAATGCCATATGGTATTATGGCCCTTTTATCTTTTATACGACTATCACCTGCAGGCAGTTGCATCTGAGCTCCTGATCCCTGACCACAGCTTCTCCTAAACCGCTGTGAAGCATCAAAAAGATTTAACAAAAGGCCAAAGAAATGAATGATTTTTGTTGTTGTTAAAGGATCTTAGTTGACTGTCCAGGTTATCACTGCACTCATAAATGAAAAATGTATTTATTGAGTTTTGTCTAGTCTCCCGGGCTAGTGCTCCTTATACAGTAACAAATGTCCCCTGGCTCAGACCACCGTGGTAGGCTTTCAATTGGAGATCATTGATTCCAGCAACTCTCTCAGGTTTGATAATCTCAGTTCAGCTGTAGTCATTTTCTTTATTTTGTTATATCCAGCAGCACATACTGCACCGTTGTGCTTTTCAAGTTGAACTCAACATGAACTCAGGGGTGATATCCTGCTTCTTCAGGGTGGAATTCTATTTGAAATAGTGAAATTCTAGTTAAATGTGAATTATTAACCATGTTGGGATTTTGAAAGCTAATGTTCAATTTTTTTTCAATTTCCTGCATTCTTCAGTCATTAATGAAAGAGGATGCAAACTCTATGAACATTACGATTTGTTATGACACTATAACATTGAGCATTTTTGGTTGACCACCTGTCAACTTTGTGCCACTGAGCAGGCTCAGGTGGAAGTGGTATCTTACCAATGCTTGTTTTACTAAAAATATCCAAGAACAGCATAACCACAACAGTGTTTAATTATCTCATACTGGGTGTATCTAGTTCTGAGTTCAGAATTATTGCTTCATAGCTCAGCTTCAAACACAATTCGGACATGGCTCAGTGTGATCAGAGATGTCCCTCACCTCCCTGGGGCTGTTCTCTGGCATCCCTGCTCTGCTGTCTTAGCTGTCAAAGGATCAAGGTCCATACAACTGCAGCTCTTTGTAACTCCTGGACATGGGCTTATACTTGGGTCCATCTTTTACTGAGAACACCTCCCATGAGAGGTGTTTTGAAACACAATGACTAACAAGTACAGACAATTTGGGATGACTGTTGAAAGCATTAGCTACAGCTGCCTGTCACACTCATGCTGCTGTTTGAGCCGCTTGTCTGTTCCTTCCGTAAGATAGTGCATGCCATTTTAAGTGCATGCCATCATCCTGTTTGTTTTGCATCAAAATATTTGCCTTAAAATGCACTAGAACTGCAGCAGTTAACAATCTTCATATCTGGCAGCTTGGACACCTGTGTGGTGAGGTCAGGATGGAGTCTGTGTTTGTTGGGTCACCACTTGAGCGCTTGGTGCCACTGTTGCTGGCTTGCCTCCTCGTCACACAAGCCTTCTTTGAGAATCATCATTTTACAAAGTCTGAATGTCCTAAAGATGGTTGCACTGAATGGAAAATTCGATGCTAATGAAAAATATGCTTTTAAAATACTTTCCTGTTGTATTTAACGTTGGAACTTCCAATGCTGGAGTAGAAATGAAAATAGATATATTATTCCTTCCCTAATCCTTTCATATATTACAAGGATTCTGTTGCTTTTTCCACTTGGTCTTGGATTGTATTATAAAACTATCTTAGCAAGGTACCACAGTAAAACACTCTCCAGTTTACAGTAATCTCTTTCTCAGTATTATTTAAGATTTTCTCTGATATGCTAAATTTTTACAAGAATACAACTGGATAATACTGGTGATGTTTCATTCTTCATTTTCTAAAAGAAACAGAAGAGAAAGGAGGCCAAATAATTATTTTATCTTGTGTAGTGAAAAAAAAAAAAATTTAAATGAGAGGCTCTCTTGTGTGACTTTCTGTTTTGTATTATCAGAAGCACTGAAGCATTTCCCTGTCTATTCCTTTACAAAGCATTTTTGTTTTCTTGTTTAGACCATTAGAATGGCTGATCTGAGATTCGTCTTGGCTGATATTATTCCTGTTTTAATGCTATATGTCAAAGCAAGTGTCTCAGCTTGCATGTTATAAACCCTTGAGCATGTCCTTGGCAAACCAGGTATTTCAAGAACCCAAAGCACTGTTACACTGAGCAGTTTTATGTAGTTGATGACAATTCTTTCTTTGCTTCCTCTTCTGAACCTTCACCAGAGAGCAAATATAAATAAGGGTCTTAACTGGATTTTATAGTGTGGTGGTGACCAAAGATAAGAGAGGTGGCTTTCTGAGTCCACCTTGTGTGTGCCTGGTCATCTGTATGCAATGTGACGCACATACTTAAATGGAAGAGACTTCACAAAACTTGTGTTACTTATTCCATAAAGTGATTGAAAAAGATCCCTGTCAGTATCCTGACAATTTCTTTGATATTCCTAATAATGCACTGTTTTCTCTGGAGAAATACAAAACCAGTCATGTCCACTGGTATTTTCTTTTGCAAAGCATGCTTACCACAATGGATGAAAACTTGCTCCCTATTGCAATTACTGTCATAATTTTAAGTAGTTTGGTTCCAAATATTGTGAGGAAAGATGCCTTTTCCAACCTAAAATTTCTAAAATTTGAGCTTGTAAAATGGCTGAGGTCTTTATTTCAACGTCAATAATTAACAGTCTACATGAACTTCAGCCCACAGTAATTTCTCCAGGAAAAAAAAAAAGTAAACGTATAACAAAGCATACTATAATGTAGTTATCTAAGATTAAATTGGACTACCCCTTTTGTATCCGCCTCGCTGAATTAAAGCTAATGGTTGAGAATATTCACGGCGCATAGACAGGATAGTGTTAATGCGTCTGTGTAAGCAATACTGTACATCTATCTGTCTGGATATATGATCATGAGCTGAAGATTGTTTATTGTCAAAGGCTGAGTGGCTAATAAATGCTGGCAATGGCTTAGATTCACTGGAATGCTGCACAGCTGCAGCATTAGTCAGACTTTCCCTTTTCTGAATTCTGTAATCCCTTCAATATTGCATTAAATATGTTTTCAATATTTATCTGGATAAAAATGTGCTGAATATTGCAACTGTTTAATTCTGATGTTTGTCACGTAGGAGATCTGTGTAAGGCAGAAGGTAACAGTGCCTTTATTGCTAAAACTGAAGGCGGCAGCTTGCGTCGTTTGCTCGTTCGGAGACCTGTGCTCGGGCTATTTACAGCACTGGGTAAGCCTTTGCGATTGCTCGGAGGCAGAGGCATGTCAGAATTTCTGAAGCCAAATTTCAGGCCTTAGTGCTTGGCTGAACTCACTGAACTGACCCGTCACCCTACACAAGAATCAGAGTTCCTATAGATTTCGGTGTCAGTAGAATTTAGCGGATGGATTTTGAATTTGTTATACTTCATAGGCCAAATGCTTGACAAGCCAGGAGTTGGAGTGGTTTATTAATATGTCACTATTTTTTTTATTAGTTTTCCTAAATGATCAGCCGGTCTATTGTTAGCTGATCTATTGTCTCTCTCCCAACTTTTTTTTAAACAATTTTTATCTATGAACCAGATTATTTGGATAACAGTGATTGCAATTAATGATGTGGGAGCAGGGAAATGTGCTCCCCTTATGTTGTGGGTTCAGAATTAAGACAGGGAATCCAAACACATGCAATTCAAGTTAACCACATGGTCTAATGCAGTCCTGGCGATGCTAAAGCTCACTGTGTCCATGTGTTTCCATCAGCAATTACTTTCCCAGCTGCTGTTGAAAAAAAGGAAAGCACACCAAATGGAATGGATTGTAGGCACCAACGATAACCCATTACTGATTGGGATAATTGCTCTAGGCTTTAGCCTGACCTGGAAGCAAGTGGGCTGTAGGCATTAGGAATAGAGAAGGTCATTAAAAAATCATATTCAAATTCAAAGTATTTTTCATACTTTTTTTTGCTCAGCTGTATTAGTAATAGCTTGATCAGACTTAAGCAAACAGCCTATTGAATCCATTAGCTGTAGGTCACTGATTCAAGCAGATTAACAGTAGCAGAAATATGCGTTGAGAGAAGGATGAATTACGGGTGTCTGTCTAACTACTTCTCGTGTTCGCCTTGCAGTTAAAGCTAATTTCAGTCACTTATTGGCAGTCACAGTGGCACCGACAGGTGAGTGGGTCATGGAGACTAAACCATGCATTCATCCTGAAGTGGTCCCTTAAGGAAGAAGTGGGAGAGTGTTGGGGAAGCTTGAATGAAAGTTGCTCCCATTCTATGGAAATGTAGAAAGCTTTAGAAACTAGAACTGTTGACACCTTCTGGGGCGTAAAATAACCCACGTTTGACTGAAATGTTGGAAGCATACATTGAAAACAAGGAGCCTAGCATTAAGTTGAAATTACTACATAATATTCTGGAAGACAAACTTGCATTGCTTTGTCACATTATCTCTTTATGATAAAGCCTTTTCATCTAGTCTCTTGAAAGTGACTCATCGGCAAAACATTTTAAGCAATTCAAATAAACAGAAGCACTGAATACTAGTTTCTTTGTTCATGAAGAAACTCACCAAAAAATGAAATGGTCATAAACGTTGTTCTCTCTGTGTTTGGATTTCAGCTTTCCAGTATATTCAAGTATACACAGCAGTTTCTCATCCCATGCCACTTTACAAAACATTGATAGCCAGCATATCTCACCGATCCAGCCCATGATGCAGTGTCAGATTTGATCTTTATACCCAGAACAATGATTTATCTTGTAATAATAGCTCAAAAGAAATTAACCCCATCACATTATGGACACTGCATATTCTTTCAAAGGAGAACGACAGCTATACAAGTTCTTCTGCTCTTGATAGTAAAAATGTATAGATATTTTATTATATTCCTGTTGAGTTGGAAGTCATGCCACAATCAGTCTAGCACTTTTCCTATCTTACACATTGCATATAATTTTTTTAATGTTAAGTGGTTTGTTTATTTTTTCAAGGTTGCTGTCAAGAAACACAACGAGAAATCCAGGGAATGGAGAATGTGGCGAAGTCCAAATAATGGAGGATTACCAGCTGAGAAAGGCTACATGTGTTGGCAACTTATCTTCACTATAGCATGGGATGCATCTGAGAAAGATTTGTCAGGAGCAGTGGCAACTGGAAAGCTGAGAGATGGACCATAATTATAAAAGTAAGATATGTAGAAACATTGAGTAATATGGGTATTCCCCTTTGTCTTGGCAGGTCACTAGTGCTGTCGTCACAGTTACAGCTTAGTGAGCAACTTTTACATCACTGTCCCCTCTAGTAACGTCACAGACCCCAATCCACATGGACTATTTTGCTGCCATGTCACATTTATTTAATTGGTTTTCCACTGTCACACCACAGCTGCTTTTGATATTGCCCAATCAACATTTTTCTCACTCAGCAAACATGTTTCGCATTATGTTTTCCCCAGATCAACAGGCATTCATTTTTCTATCAGATGAAACTTTCAGCCCTTAGTCTCAAGTGCTGTAGGCTCCTTTCTCTCAGTTCTTCTCGTTTTCTGGCTGCATAATATTTTTCCAATCAAATATTGCTTCCGGCCTTTATTCAGAAGCTACCACTTGCAAATCACTGCGAGATATGTGCAATGAAGTTTAGGTTACTACTAAGTGTCGTAGCTTTCCTTAAGGCGTCTCTTCCCCTTCCCCTACACATAAAGCTTTATGTGTTAATAGTAACCATTATCATTTGTTTATGGTCAGGCGGACAGTGACCTCCACTGGGATTTACAGTCCTCCTTTCAAACAGCCTGTTTTGTTTGGCAGGAGGTGCTGTTTTTCTATCTACGCCACTATTGTATGGCTCTGTCAGCACCGACCGACTGCGGGTGAGGGTGGCAACAGGGAAGGGATGGGTGGGAGTCTTGCTTGCCCCCTCCCAGTGCTCAGTTGCCGCCTCAGCCTGGCCAGGCGGGTTCCCTTTGGAGGCTGTCGAACAACATGTTCGAGCAGATCGTGTCACACGGCTTTGACCTTAGCTGAGGAGGCCACCAATTATTTATTTATGGAAAAATGTCACGGGAGTAACATGGAGGAATTGTGTGACACACAAATACTAGTTTTCAAAGATAGGTATCTGCAATTTTTTGTTCAGTTTGGGGCCACTTTAGCAGAATCGCAAATCAGCTGGTCTGCAGCTGGTTTGTATCTGGAAAGACCTTTGCTCATGAATAAGTACATGACTGAAAATAACATTGCAGGTCTAATTTACTTACACTCATAAAACCTCAGCTTCAGTATGGGTACCCTGGAACCCAAAGGATGAAGCAATTTTGTCAAGTTTTAATGCAGAATCATTTTATATTTACATTATTAAAAGCAGAATTTAAGGCCAAGAATGTGTATAGCCAGACATTGTTTGGGGGTTTGAAAGATAATTTCATGTTTATTTTTCTGTCTGGAAGGTGGTTGCTAAATCCCAACAATCACCACATCGTCTGGCTGTTGGGCTTTTAATGGTAGCTGTTCTTATTGCCAATCTGGATCTTCAATAACTAGATTCAAGTTACAATTAAGAAAAAATAGAGAACATCTAATAGCAAAAAGGAGGTTCCTTGAAAATAAAACCATTAGGATTAGATAACTCCTCATAGATTTGTTTTAGTGGTGTCTCATTTTTGTGATTGGAAGTCTTCTTTCTGAAAAACAGAAGCAACAAACTTACCTTTTATGGTCACTGTAATCTATAATATAGCCCTTCAACTTTTCTTTTTTTTCTGTGAGCCCAGTCAGAAGTCAAATGCTGTTCTATTGCAGTCCACCTGCTTTATTTTAACCACAGATTGCAATTTTGCTCTTTTCCTTTACCACTCCTGCACAATCCTCAAAACCATCTCTTCCAGAGTATGAGAAGGAAATCATGGCTACTTGCCGCTGGGCTTAAGCAGAGCTCTTTAATAGGAAAACTACATTTTACTTAGGAGAATAACATCATGTGGCAGGGCTATGGCAACAATAACACCTCTACTGCCAGAAAACACTTACCCTGGGTGGCTCAGATGGCCCCAAATATTTAAGAGCATTTTTCTTATACTGTAAATTCCCCGAGGTACATTATTTTCTACTGAGAGCTAATAACTACCCTGTCTGTAAAGCAACTGGTCTTAAGTTTATTAGCTTGCAAGACAGAAAAATAACAGACACATATCACTGACATTTAACAAAGATATCTTTCATGGGTTTCTGTATTTTTTCATATGCACCACACGTTTCTCTTTAGTTAGAAAAACACATTTTGAACCACATTCTGCGTAACTTCTTATGAAGCAAAGCACATTTTCCAAAAAGTCCTTAATGCTTCACCAAATACTGAGTCCCTTTTCAGAAAGTTCTGAAGGTTTTAGCAGAAGAAATAACATGTCAGCTTCCCCAGCGAAAGCTGTTTCACCCTTGCCGCAGCAGCCATAGTATTTACTTTGGCATCACAGAAGAACATCATCCTATTCCCGCGCTAAAGTGGAAATGATTGCACAAACAACTTTCAAGTGAAAGTGACTTCTTCAGACAGAATAAATCTCTATTCACACTTCTTTAAAAGTATAATATTAGTTTATTCCTTTTGAGTGGAGGTGTGGGTCACAAAAAGATTATGCATGTGATCATTGTAGTGTAGCGACACTGTACTTTGGTGTTTAAATAGAAGAGCTTTCCTCTAGATGGCTATTTCTTGTGGGTAGGTGATGTACACAGAAGGTGGTCTTGTTCTGGAAGGAGTCCGCTTTCAGATAATATTTTTAGCCAGAGTGTAGTGAGACTGTAAAGAGATAAAAGCCACCCTCAGCTCCTCTATTTTGGCTAGGCAAACCTGTACACGTTGACCTGTGTTCAGTGACACAGAGCACAGACCACCTCCTTTTGAAATAGCAGCAAGTCATGTGTAAACTTGCCAAGATCACAATAAACAGCAGGTACAAGGGGGAAAAAATGGGGAAAAAATGGTGGCATGTTTAGTAAAACTATTTCTATTTTAAACTGGCCCCTACCATTTTTGGAATGTGAATTTTGGTGTGTAAAGAAGAATTTGAAAAATTGCTCCTCCCAAGTGACTCAACTTTTGAGTTAAGCCATGTGGAACTTCAAAAGCTGAAGCTGAATGTTGTGAAAGTCCTCCTCGAGGGCCTGGGACTCTACTGAAGTCATGGCAAAAATTTTGTTAGCTTAAATGGGAACAGGAACAAGCCTGTGATTACTCTTTTTTAAAGCCCGTGAAGATGTCCAAATACCAGTTGTCCTGAAGTTCAAAGGAGAACAATAGTTTTACATCCTGGGATGTCAATATTAACAGCAGGCACTGCAGTCCCAAACTCTCAGTAATATGAAAAGCAGAGGGACTAATTTTCTTTTTCTGTGACCCAAACACATGCAAGGTCCACTCAAAAGCCTGCCTGGCTGGTACATTAGAGGACAAGGAGCAGGGATAAAAAAAAAATTCAGAAATGATCCAAGCTTCATGCTAAAGAAAAAGGATTATGTCTGGGTCTAAAGAGAGGGAATGCTGGTGATATATAGTTGAACAGTTTCATGTGACTTACAGGGAACATGTATATTTCTCTCTTTATTGGCTCACCTACTTAAAGGTGCACAAAGGCGTGATGTTTCATTATCACAGTGCCAGTGCAGCCTCAGCTGTGAGCTGGTGAAATCAGTGTCTGCATGAGCCACAAGAAGAGCTGGCCTTTGACAGAAAGCTCTCCCTCTTCCTCACCCTCTCCAGAACTTTGAGATGTCAAAACGTTAACGTTTTTTTCTGGATGAATGGCTGCTGCTAATTTCGATAGAAATTATTTGGCTACAATACTTGTGGAAAAAAGCATAGAACATTGGGAAACGTTTGCAAAATGTGGATAGTACAACCCTGGGTTTTATTTGGACAGTTTCCCAGGCACTGCAGAAATGGAAGCATAATACTTCTACGTTTTGAATTTGAAATAAAATGGTTTTTTTAGAGGTATTTCAAAGTACCTCATCTATAGTCTAGCATCCAGGGTGCTTAGAAAAATTTGCTTGTCCGTTTCAACCTGCCACTCGGAGCAAAGTTGGCAAACAGAAAAAAAGTCTTCCTAAAATGCAGTGAATATTCATGGGAGAGATGCAAACTAGGATTCCACGCAGGATTAACACACTGAAGGTGTTCCAGACAGCCTTGTTGGAGGCAGCTTTATAGGATATACATGCCATTTACACATTCTTTAATTGCTGTCAGATAGCACAACAGATCCAGTATTTCTCTTGTTTTGGGCTATTTTACGACTATACCATATTCAGACTTCAGAGTATCTTGAGTCACAGATTCTGTTTTATCTTAAAATCAGAAAGAACTGTGGTGATATAAACCGTTTTGATGAATAAACACAGCTGCTATTTAGAGTCTCTACTGTATTTACAGTCTGAGAGAACCCAAGGACCAACATTTACATATTTGCAAATTCTGTATAAGGGCAGGTTGAACTTTGAAAGTCTACATTCTTTTTCCGTGGAGAGCAATAACAGTGACAAAATGATGGTGCCTGCAAGACAGGGTGGAGATGTGTTCTCAGGTCCATGTATCTTGTCTATGTCCACTTTGCAGCAGTCATTTCAGTCAGTGAAAGGATTCTTTCTCTAGAACTGTAGACTTATTTCCATCCAGCTTCTGACTCTAGTGCAGATGCTGACAGGCGGAGAAAAGGAATATTTGGGCATATTATGCCTCTGCCCACCTTTTTTTCCAATTTCCTAAGTATTTCTCTTTTTGTGGTTTTTCATGTGCTTTCAACAATAATTTTGGAGGTCTATTGATTTAGAATAAAATGTAACTGGTACTATTTCCAGAGTACTGGAAAATTATGGTCCAAATTTTCTTCTGCTGTAGGTAGTCACTAAATTAACACAAAAAGGCTTGCGTCCTCTGGCCCAGTCAAGCAGCAGTAAGGTCAACAAAGCTGGGGAGGAGAAGGGGGCAAAAATAGTTTTAAGTCTGGGGAGATTCTTTCAAAGACTGAGTTGTTTAGAATTCAGAGTTGATCTGCCCTTTCACCTCCTTGTGCTTGGAGGAAACATTTGTGTGGTTGACTGGAGACAATTTACACATCATGGAGGTAAGCTTGGGGCTTGCGATCAGCCCCTTATCTGTCTACGCATACCACTCGTGCGTGATTAATATGTGCTGTATTAATCATGGGTAAACACTGCTGTGTGTGTGGTTTACCAAATAGTTCTGCTTTGACTAGTACACATCCTAGGGCAATAAAAAAATAATTTAATACTGCCACCAAATACAATGGTTTTCTGTAACACTTAGAGAATGCAGTTTGTAATTTGAAACCATTGTACACATGCAGAGACATATATTTGTTGGAGGGTTTTCTCATATCATCTGAAAGACAAGAAAAAAGCATGTTTTCAGATGTTCCCCTATTTGTTTTTTTAAATAGTAAGATAGTCCTAAGGCTCAGTTTTAAAACTCCGAACTTAAAAAAAAAGTTCATAAATATAATTTTCCTTATTTTTTTTTTACTTGCTTCATTTATCCTTTTTAAAAAACATTGATTTCTTATAAAATGCAAATAATGCTATATGTAGTATATAAACATAAAGATTGTGGGCTTGAGTTTCAAAATTTTGGAGTTTTAAATATTTAGTCAGAATATATTTTTAATTCTTTTCAATGCTAACATAGAAAAAAATCTACCCTTGAAGTTGAGCAATCAAATTCTATTCCTTTTCTGCCCTCTGAAAAAACTAAATGAAATTTAAGTGTCTGTGGTGCACAGTGGTGACTTGCAGGCATTACTTCTTGCTACAAATGATGCAGTCTGGGCAAAAGACATTCAAAGGCAAACTGTTGGTTATGTATATTTATGCTGTCCTCAGCCCCTAAAGTGGGCCAAAAATTGATGCCGTGCTGAGTGAATAAACAATATGTGCCATGGAAAAGGGCTTTACATTTGGGAAAGGCAAAAAGCAGAGCTTGACATTTTAGGTTTTCCATCTTTCTTTTAGTCAGTGTCATTAAGCAGTAAGAGTTTATACATTAAAAAAACACCTTGTCTACTTGTGGGGAATCTCTTTTAAACTATTAGCAGGACATGGAAAATGGTGTGTGCTACAGGAACATAAGATTTACTTTACAGGAACAGATAGCATGTTGCATGTTCTTAAACAGATAGCATGTCGCATTTTGTAGCACTGGAAGCATTTTAAACATATATTTATAGTTGACAGGTTATAAAGGTGCGCTCCGGGTTCCCCCAATTTTAATGTTACAGGAAAATAATTATCTTTCCTAAAATTGGAAAACTTTAACATCAAGAGACTCCTGCCTTAACGGTTGAAGATGCTTAGGCATATCAATATCTCGGCTGCAGTAGAAAGGTTAATAAAAATATATGGCATAGTTAAAATGAACTCTCTTTTTTTTCCCCCACAGAACTGTGATATAAATGGCATTATTGCTATACCTGGAATTGCAATTTGCACATTCTGTAGGCCTGAAACAATTTGGGACATTTATTTCCCCTCACTATAGTAGTCTGTAAATGGAGTGACACCATTAATGAAAGAGTCTATAAAAGAGTGCTAATTATGTGACCAGATTGAGTCAAATGGGATGAGTTCTCACTTCAATTGAGAACTTCAGTTCTTACCTGACAGCACAAAATAATTAATAATGACAGTGACAATTAATAATTTGGAAATGTACATTGTAAATGATACTTCCAGGGTTTTATATGTATGATAGGAATTTATAGCAGGATAAATTATCTAGGGGAAATTGTTTAGAAGTTTTTATTACATTTTAACTTCACAGATTTCAGGAACAGTAAAGTATATTATGGGAAAAAATGCTGCTGATAACGTGATTAATAATTTATGTATAAACTCTTTACCCTCTAGTTAAATTGGACTCATTTTGCATGTAATTATTTTGATACTGGAATGTTAAAATTTATTGTTAAAATTATATTGTTACAACTAAAAATGGAATAAACACTTCATAACCTGTGCTTAAGCTGAAGAGTCATCTGTAAACATTGCTCAAGACAATTCAGCTTATCATTGATATAAAAGCCAAGTTATTATTTGAAAAGAAGAAAAAACATTGCATGTTTAGGGGTTTTATAAGCTTTTTAGGTTTCTTTATTATTTGTATTTTGTCTGATGAAAAACTAAGGATAAGTATGAAATATGATAATACTTGTATTTTCCATACAATAAACTTTATTTAGAGGTCTTGCATAGGTTGTATAAAGATTAATTTATGTCTTAGCTTTTTATGATGATCAGTAAGACTTTAGTACAAAAGCAGAAGACAAGAGCAGACTAAACTTAATGAACCTCTTAGCTCCTAGGTTCCCTGTCTCCTACTTCACCAGATCTGTCTGTTCTCATTTAGGTGGCCTTCATCCCAGGAAAACCATCTGTCTCACCAGGGATTTTAAGACTAAGATTTTAATGAGTGCTAACATTAGAAGTGCATGCAGACCTCTCCAACACAAAATAACTGAGGTAAAAGAAATACATTTCAAAAACTGAGAGTCTTTTTTAAGTCAGTAAAAAAGTCAGTTATTTTTAGGAACATTTTAATACAGATATTTACAGTGTAAAGTTATTATAAACTTTAATGAATTATTAGTAAAAGCTGTTTATGTCTTTTCTCATCGGAAGAGTTCTCACAGTAAATGTATATAAATATGTGTATGCAAAGACATTTCAGAGGAATCATAAACTGGATAAAGTCTGTACTGAAGAAATTAGGCTCTTCTTCCTGTCTGATAGTAAAAGATCAAATCCCTTGTGGCTTTGTTTGAACAAATTCATCTGCCCAAATGACTTTGAAAGTGAAAGCTCTTGAAATACAAGAACAACACTATAGACACCATTGAGCTGTTAGACTTTTCCTGATTTACTGCTGGACTAAACTCATTAACTACTGGCTCTGTAATAGTCCCCAGACCAAAGTTTACAACTTCCACTTCACCTTCCGTCTTCAGCTCAGTCTTTGACCCGCTGTCCTTGTTAAATCCTTACATGAGTGCTAGCTTAATTTCAGGGGGAATACTGAGGCTCTTCACCTATGGGAGATGGGATGAGTTTTGCATTATTTTATGCTCCACAAATTAACAGTGATACTCTTCTGTCAAGAAACTAATTCATACCTACCATTTAAATAACCTAATTTCTGACATGTGAATCCTCTTTTAAAACCCCATAGCACCAGATTACTTGGCAATCAGTCTTTCTTCCACAAACCGTTGGGTTTTTTTTCACACTTTCCTCCGCCTACACTGCCACATCAGTATAAATTAGCGGGATGCTATTCTGTATATGGCACACAGCCTTTTCTCCCCATGGGAACAGTCAAGATCTAATCACATTTTCATGACAAGATTGCAGGTTTTATGTCCTTCGAGTCCTAGTCCTAAGCGTTTTGTGTAACTGGTACTGAGAGAGTTATTTTACTCGGAATTGTTATTGCTTTAGGGAATTTATTTATTTATTTTCAAAAAATTGTCAAATTAATTCCACATGCAAGTGTGTTAAATAAGCTGGTCATTTGCTATGCTAGTTATACAATACTTAATTATTCTTAAATCACGATTGTAAAATGGAACAATGAACATTGTGTATGAAATATGATCTTGTCCAAAGTAGAAATTATACGTGGAGCTGGATTTGGATGTATTTTTCATTCCAGTTCTATACTGTTTCTACACCTACAACATCTTCTCTCCTATCATATACTGGAATGCATTTATTTTGTGTGTGTTTAAAAAAAAAAAAAGAAACTTAGTTCCTCAAGGAATTTACACTCCAAATGAAGCCACCATAGAACATGAAAATAATAAACAAATGGAAGTGTAGGAAATTAAGAACAGGAGGTAATGTAAATAAAAATAAAGAGCCAATACTCCAGCTGCTGGAAATTAGTGTAGTTCTATTGAAGCCTATGCAATTACACTAACTGAGCAATTGGTTCATTATTTTTATTTATTTTGCCCTTTGTTCCTTTCCTTCGTTGGAGCTTTGAATTAAATGAACTGAATTGACATCAGCTGAAGAGCAGTTCTAATGTGTATGCCATTATGTAGCAAACTCTGGTATCTGTAAGGAGAGGGAAGGGGCAGAGTGGGCAGCTTCTGAGGAGGCCTTTGAGGGAAAGAAGTCACTGTCTGCCTAGACCATAGTTGTACTTGACTGCATACTGTGATTTTTGTTTTGTTTCTTTTTTCTCCTTTATGCCTTTTTCTCCCCAACATAGGTCACCCCAGTGGGGAGTCTCACTGTTGGCTGTGGGTGCAGAGGGCTGCAGAAGGGCACCAGAACTTCGGGGCAGGCAACCAAATCATCAAATGAGGTAGTAGCAGATATGGTGGGGCCATATCCACACTACATAAAAACCACAGAAACTGAATGTTCCCCCTGCCCCTGTGTGTTTTCCAGCCTGTCCTCAACTCTCTCTCCAGTGAACCTGAGAGCTTGAGAACACGGCTCAAATGTGCACCACCGTGCTTGCAGTGTGGGTGGACCAGGTCTGAACTGTGCCACCAGGAGAACACCAAGAAAGTAGGGGAGATGCACCCTGAGGTGTATGGCTGGGGTGGCAGCTGAGTAAATCATCACAATAGCAGGGAAATAAAGATAGGAGTATGGCCGCAAAGTTACAGTTTGTAATAAATGCAGTTTTTAACTGAGTTGGTTAAAATGGATTTAAGAAAATGGTATGGCTTTTATTATAATGACTATTTAAATTTTAACTAGGAAAGCAAAATCTAACCTTTTTATTAGAGCTTCATGAATAAATTGATAGCTATTTTGAAATTAATTTTCAGTAGAAAAGACATTTCTTATCCAAATTTTATTTCCTGTAGTTGTTATACAGTAAATCTCTCCTGAATCAAAGATTTGATCCATTGCTCATTCAATGTTTAAATATACATGTACAGGCTTGTACATCATTACTTGGAAATACATTAAAAGAACATTAATCTGTGAAGTTCTCTGAAGCAAGGAGTGCTAACAGTAAGTGGATTTGCAGTTCTAATTCATCTGCCTTTTGCATTAAGGTACAGTCTTTAATTACATGTTCACACATACTCTGGGCAGTTTCCTACTATTTCTTCTCTCTTTTCATTATTCACTGCAAAGTCCTTTCACGTCTTTAAGGCTTGAATTAAACGTGGAATTATACATTTGCTTTTGGTCTCATTTAGAACATTCATCAATGTACCAGCTAGGTACCTGGAAAATATTAAGCCGTTTACCTTCTTTTGACATACAGGGCTACTATTTCCATCTTACAGAGAGAGAATCAAGGAGATTTAAACTGGTAAAAATGAGGCTTAGAGGGCAGGAAATCCTAAATTTAGTACTGATTTTCATTCCCTGGGATGAAACATCTTCTATTTGGAGGTGCTTGTTTTTTAATGGCAATGAGCAACTCGGGGTGAACAATATGTCATTATGTGCAAATATAACAATTTCACTATGCTTTTCTATTAGGGATTTAGCTATGAGGAGTTTTTACATAGATGTTAACCATCTGAGCTGCAAAGGTGCCCTTTATAAAACTCAGTCTCAGAGGATGTGGCTGTTCCTGGGGTTTACCAACCCCAGTGAGACAGAGGAGCTTGTCGCGCTCCTGCCGATGAACACTAGAAATTACGGATTTCCTGACTGAGGTCACAGCCCCATGAGCTCAGAGCTTTTTTCAAATCCAAATGAAATTTCACAGTACAAGGGAAAGTCACTTTTGTGACCTGTTGGCTCTCTCCGTGCTGAATATTAAAAGGATTATTGCAAACAATGGAGGTGTTGGACTTGAAATAATTTTGGATGACATAAGGCAACCCAAGACATAAAGCTGTATTTTAACCACTAAAATAGAAAATATGTTACCACCGAATATGTGTTCTACAGTGTGTGTTGTCTTTACTTTATATCAGATACCTAATTCAAAATGTACTCCACCATCGGGACAAAACCAAGAAAATTAATTATAATGAAGGATTCAACAAAAGTAGAGCAAGATAATTTTCATCGCTAGTTTAACTACATGATCTAGTGGTTCTTTTTTATTTTTCAGATATTTAAGTAGGTAACAAACAGATATTGGTTTTAAACATCAAACTCTTAAATTCAAAGAAGAAAGCTGGATACCCTATTACAGTAATGATACTTCTTTGGTGATAATTCTACTCATGTCGAAATATAAATTGTAAACATCCCTCTTTATTAATTCTCTTAAAGATTTTCTATTCCTAATGGTCCGCTCGTGTTACTCGTCCTACCATGTTTCTGTCCAGATATTAGTTTGAAAATCATATCACTGTTAAGAGGATTCAGTATTTTCATTATTCATTCTGAATTCATTAGTAATACAGGTAAAATTATAGTCAGGTACTTTTATTTCCTCCATGAAAAAGCAAAGAGACTTTTAATACACATTCTTCTCCTGCTATGTGACTCTCCTGCAGAGAAAACCTCCAACCTGATCACACATGTGATAATTTAATTTTATGTAGCGACAAATAGTAGCTATCATGCGTGATTATCAAGATAACCTACCAGCAGCTAAGAAAAAAAGATTGCCTTAATTCATGAAATGTGTAAACAAAACACTGAGTTTTATTTTGAACATATGGATCCCATTCACATAATTTTCCCATACTGTTGAAAACTTTAATTATATCTGATATGTTCTAATGAGAAAGAAACGCATACTCTGGCTGCAAAGCAGGTAGAGCCATCGGTTTTGTACACGTGGCATCAAGTAGAGAGGAGACGGGTGCAGTGGTCAAAATCTGAGGAATGGAGCGAGAGACAGAGGAAAAAGGAGAGCGAAAGGTCCCAGGGGAGACCTCAGAAAAGGAAAATGAAAGGTATTATCCAATTATTATTAGTCTACGTGTCCTTTTACTTCAAAGCCCTTTCTGAAGTTAGCAGTGATTTTTCATGAAGGACTGGTGACTGCGATCAATGACAGTCTTGTGCTTCTGTAGAAGATTTCCTTTCTTAGCAATGCGCTATGACAAAATACCCAGTGGGAAAACATTTCTGGGGAGCCAAGTGTCAGCTACAATAGCGATCCATTTTCATCCGATGCCAAGATCTGCAACTCTTATTTCTTGCAGCCAAACCGTGGACTTCCCTAATTGCTAACATGCTTCAGTAGCTGTGCGCAGTGTGCCAAGAACGAAACCGTACCTGCGATCTGAAAGAGATAAAGTGTAAGGAAGCAAATGGATGAAGTAAAACTTCAGGAATTCTAGTAAAACCAGGTGAAAACTAAGAAAAGATGAAATAAGAACTGATATGAAATTGTGCCTAAACCTCAAACAGAACCTGAAAATGCATTTATTCTCTCTCAAAAACAGAGGTATGGGGAAGAAGTCTCTGTTATTTTCTAATCAAAATTACAAGTAACTGGTAGTCTTCCTGACTCAACCTGGGAACTGGGAGTCAAATGTCAGTTCTTTTGTGCAGAGTTATTTAAAAATCTGTGGAGGCTCTGGGTAAGGAATACCTGATTAGCAGCATTTACTGAGCAGCTGCAGAAAAAATGGCACTGCAGGTCTGTTTTCTCCAGCATACGCAAAATGCAGACCTCATGTTATACTCAGATCAGTTGTGCCGTACCTGGAGCATCCATCTGACCAGGATCAAACACTGCCCATTGCCTTGTGTCAGCAGGCAAAGTAATATTCTGCAAAACTCAATATTATCTCTCATGCGAGACTAAGTTTTTCCTAATTCCCTGACTTGGTACAGGCTGGATCATGTTCTGAGACTTACAGTTTTCTTTTATAGCTCAAGTGGAATGTGATTTTCCCATTCAATATGATGGTGACTCTTCTTGCTGCCTTATCCAATCTTTTTCTTGAATGCTAATAAATTCTTAGCTTTCACTGAATTTCACTGAATTTCACGAGTTGGAAGGGACCATAGAGATCATCTAGTCCAACTCCCCTGCTGAAGCAGGATTGCCCAGAGCTAGAGCATGTTACTCAGGACGGCATCCAGGTGGGTCTTGGAAATCTCCAAAGAAGGGGACTCCACGACCTCCCTGGGCAGCCTGTTCCAGGGCTCTGTCACCCTCACTGTGAAGAAGTTTTTTCTCATGTTTGAGTGGAACCTCCTATATTCCAACTTATGCCCGTTGCCCCTCGTCCTCTCACTGGCAACCACTGAAAAGAGTCTGGCTCCCTCCTCCTACAAACCACCCTTTAGATACTTATAGGCATTGATAAGGTCTCCCCTCAGCCTTCTCTTCTCCAGACTAAATGTCTTTATGCTATACTTTAGTATAGATAGTTTAGTAAAGATACTAAATACTTTAGTAAAGATACTAAATATCTTTATACTACCCTTTGATGCTATCTTTCTGCAAGAAATGGCTAGTTATGCACTATATTAAGATGTATTTACTTTTGCCTGTATAGCTGCATAATAAAGGCAGGCTAATAAGGTTTTCTCTCCAAAATAGCTTGATTTCAAAAAAAAATAAAAATAAATTGTTATTGGAATTTTTGGTTGGTTTTGCTCTTTTACAACTTGTAAGAAAATAGCTAAGAAAAAAGTTATGGAAACACATAGGGGAATTGCTTAGGAATTTCTATACTGCGAACCATATTTTTAATATATCAATCTCGAAGCACAGAAAAAAATGGATTTACCAGTAGGTGTTGATATTTGAATCTCCAATTCTAATTGTTACTCTGTCCATCTCTGCCTGGGGCTCATGCTGCCCCAGGAGCTTGTTTTGTGAACTGTGTAACTTCCCTGGACAGGGATTAGAAGAGCAATGGTGTATTGGCTTTGATTACTTCCCTCCAACTTATGAGGAACAATTTAGTTAAACTTTTTGTTGTTTCATCTCGAAGCAGATCATTATAAGAGAAATATCAACTCTTTTTGGCCCCCTCCTTACCTTTTCTGTCTACGTGGTGAAATGTAGCTATCTCTGCAATGAAACATAGCAGTTACATGGGAAAGGAAGATGTCATTTGTACGCAATATAAAGTTCAAGTTATTAAAATTATGTTATCTCCTTCAAAAAAGTGAATGTATTATTGCATAGTTTTCCTGTATTTTTAAGAAGTAGGCCTCTTGTAATTGTCCTCGAGAATATTAAGCTGAGGCATTATTTTTATAATTAAGTGGCAAAACCCACTTTCAATATAATTTTAATTAATTGATTTTTAACTTGGAGCTCTGATATTCCTAAGGGCGCTTGCCTAACTTGCAGTTAGTTTAATGCAAATGATAAATGTATATTGCTTTTAAAGTGTAAAGTCAAAATTATTTTTCATGTAATAATGAAGAATAATACAGCTTTCTCCAACTGGTACAGTTACATAGATAAATTCTTGAAAAGAGAAAAGCACACTTCCTAATATCTGCCTGTCTCATACTCTAAATTCCCTTAAATGCTCAAATGCACTTACCAAAGTGAACTTCCTAACACAGGCAGCTTTTGTTATCATCATCACGTTGACAAGAAAACTGCAGAATGAGTTGAGTCTTGAGGGAAATTGTCTATGTGACAGAAATCATAGTTGTTTCCGTGGTGCAAAGATAACATGTCTCCTGACAAAAGGCTTCTATTGCTGTAGCTGGTTGCATGAAGCAACAAAAAGTTCGGGTAATTTCAGAGTTGTATTTTTTGTATTAATGGCCTTTGGCAGCAACACGTGCTCCAAAAAATTTTATACAAGGTAAAGTTTGGCTGGTGAGTTCTGCCTTTCTGTCTGATGTAAACCTATTTATCCAATGGATTAATTATTTATGGTCTGGCCTTTCTATAAAACTACTGTTGTATTTCTATTTACTGGTTTTAAAACACTGTCTATGTGGGTGGGCAAAATGATATTGCAGCACTTACCTCCCGTGCCAGCTGGCCACCTAAATGTCTGACTGTGTGTGTTCAACTTTGTTCAGTTGCCACATGACACGAAGCAGGGCTGTGACCCCGGTGATACTCCTGCTTGTAAATGTAAGCTCGCCTATAAAAATTGCTGTGATTCCGTCAACAGTACGTTCCTCTGTGATGTTTTCTGAACTCCTCTGTTCGCCGAACCTTAGAAAGAAAGGTTTTCACATCCAGAAAAGTAAAATGCATTTGGAGTGAGAATAAAAATTGTCATGGTTAGACCTGAACGTAAAGATTATTGAAATATGTTTTGCTTATAGTCTACCAAAAGAGATCACAACTACTGTAAAGCCATGTTCTTTTCCAAAATGCCTGGTCTCCTTTCAGGTTTCAGATGCTTTGGTTAGAGGTACACAGAAATGCAGAGTTTTGGATGTTCCTCTTGCTTCATGTGATATTCTACATTAGGCTTCTGCTGAAATTCTACCAGCTAGGGAGGATGAACACTACAATGTGCCGAAGCACATCATAACACTGAGCACTAAAGCTGTGTTTTAAAGAATTGCTTTTACTGGCGTTATCTCCCTGTCTCTATGAATGTTTGGAGGTCACCATTATGAATTCTGTCTTGTCTTCAGCAGTAACATCACTCTCTGCAGAATACAGCAGATGCAAGAAGTAGAGGACAGAAAATGGAACTGGCTTTTGGAGGAACTGTCACTTTTCACTCAACTTGTCTAGATACTCTTTCTTAAGCACTTGGTATCAGGTACTATCAGAGGCTAGTTGGACTTTTCATTCAACCCTAAACAAATATATTTTATGAGGAGTGAAGTAATATTGACTAGTAGAAGTACAACATTTTGTGACCAGATGTTAATAAGAACTGTACAGAGAAAGAGATGAACAACACATTGGCAAGACTTTTCAAGTACTGCTATTCTTCAGATATACTGGAGGAAAAAGATAAAGTACTAGTAACGCATATGAACAGATTTTCAGGAATCTACTTTTTTTTTTCTTTTGCCAGGGAACATGAATTCCATGCTAACCACCCATCAGAGTCCTCAGGTCGGTTCCCAGCAACAGGGCAGACAGGACCTTACTGCTGCCACCCTTGTTCCCACCACTTTGGCTTCCCGGAGAAGATCTCCAGCAGCAGCACTGGGAGACCCAGCAAAAAGCAGAGACAGGAGGAAGCAAGCGATAAAATTAGAAGAAGTACCAGCAGCAAATCTGCTCTGTGCTTCTGCTGGCCCTTGCACAGGATGAGACTTCCACAAGGACTTTGTGATATCCTGCTGAAACCAAAGTGAGTTCACCTAGTGTGCTTTTGAAATTTAGCACTTTCAATATCACTGCAGGCTATAAGAACTGGTTCACAAAAGCATTTCTTATTTTATCTCTTTCTGCATTTTTCCTATTTCTTGACTTGCTGTAAACCAAGCCTTTGACTTCAGCTCCGCTTTCTGCTGTAGGATGCTCCTGTTAGACTCGCTGCATGTCAGGACCTGGCCTCTCATGTAGGCGTTGGAATCACAGGATTGGCTGGTTTGGAAACACTAATGTAGTTTACAAATCCTCTTGCTTATCTCTGCTAGTCTCGGAGTCAACTATACTTAAGCAAGCCTGACTGATTACTCCAGCCCCAAACAATTTATGACTTTTATTCAGAATTAAAGAGGCAGCAGGCATAATGCATTTTTCTCTGAAAGTAATACATAGTAATAATAATAACAATAATAATAATAATAAAAAGAAGCAGAAAAAGCTAGAAACGAGATCTCAATTTTGAAGTGTGATGAAGATTGGCAAAATAATCCAGAAGGGAGTCAGGACAGTTATGCTCAAGTTAAAAAAAAGAATCATACGGTATTTTAAAACTAACCTCAGGACTTGTGTACAAAATAATGGTAGTTACCCAAGTTACATTTCACATAGTTATGGGTGTGCATTTGATTCTCTTGCTTCACTGTAATACATAAAGTCAGCTTTCTGTTTTGTTCACAAAGGCCACAAGATGAACCATAGAGCTCGTTCCACTGATTTGAGGGGGATGGAGTCAAGGGCTTGAGTCCACTCCATAAAGGTGTTCAAGAGTAGGTTATGCCATGTAAAGTTGTGCTAATTCCCTATTGGTGCACCAAACGAAGAATATATATTTACTTACACTTTTCCTCAGATGCAAATCACACAGTATTTATAGATGGAATTACTGATTCTTNAGATCTCAATTTTGAAGTGTGATGAAGATTGGCAAAATAATCCAGAAGGGAGTCAGGACAGTTATGCTTAAGTTAAAAAAAAGAATCATACGGTATTTTAAAACTATCCTCAGGACTTCTTGTGTACAAAATAATGGTAGTTACCCAAGTTACATTTCATATTGTTATGGGTGTGCATTTGATTCTCTTGCTTCACTGTAGTACATAAAGTCAGCTTTCTGTTTTGTTCACAAAGGCCACGAGATGAACCATAGAGCTAGTTCCACTGATTTGAGGGGGATGGAGTCAAGGGCTTGAGTCCACTCCATAAAGGTGTTCAAGAGTAGGTTATGCCATGTAAAGTTGTGCTAATTCCCTATTGGTGCACCAAACGAAGAATATATATTTACTTACACTTTTCCTCAGATGCAAATCACACAGTATTTATAGATGGAATTACTGATTCTTCTCGTTAAACACAGTTTTTACTTGAGTCGCTACAAAGTTTCTATTCTTAGAATTTTTTTAACAAATACTTTTGCCTTTTTTTTCCTAGAATCCGTGGAGAAATTTACCTTCTGTATTGGTTGCTAAGAAGTAACGCATGTACAGTGCACTGCATAACAGGTATTCCTAGTTTTTATTCACTCAAATGATGCAGCAAATCATCAGTGATGAAAGAATATTTCTGGGGCAACCTTGATATTGGGTAGCTACTATATATCCTCTTTATATGTCTGAATCTTCTTGTTGCTGTATGAATGTGTGAGCATTGTCTTATGCACCTATGTACTGGTACTGATTGATGTGCACAGATATGTACAGATTCTACCAGGACACGTGAAAATGTGTACAGTACTTGGAAAGAAACAGAATTCCCATCCCAGGGGGGTCCGTTACTTTTTCCTTTTTGCAGGAGTAACAGCAGAGAAAGCTCCAGCTCTTTCTCTGAAGTTGTGCTCAGCATCTCAGGGTCACGTAGGAAATGTTTTTAAGTTTACACAACTAGTTTTCCCTTCCCAGCTCACCTTGCCTCACAGAGCAGACTGATGTCTGTTCGATGCCTGGGCAATTTGGTTTATGTCAGCTCAGTGTCAGATTTGGGCAATGGGCACGTGACATTACAGCGGCATTTGTGGATTGATGGTGACTAGCTAATGCTGCCGTAATGTGTTTCTCATCTGTTGGTCCTTTCAGACTGTTCTTCAGAGTTTAGGTCCTGATCTCAATTAGGGGCAGTGATTCTAAACATTCGGAGCTGGCTGATGATTACTGTGGTATCAGAGATAGGGGCAGCTCCTGGGTGAGAGCCAGGGTCTTGTGGAGGTGCTGCACACATCTTTGAACTCCTGTTTCATGGAACAGTTGGTGAATGCATCACAGCACATTTAAAAAAGCATGGTTTTTACCATTATTTTATTTCAAATTATTTCCAGTTTCAAATGAATGTCACTGAATTAAATATAGATGTGGCATAAGAGAAGCAAATCTGCTTAATCTGGTTTTAACAGACATTAAAATTTATTTTTAAATACCTACAACTAAATTAGACTTCACTGAAATTTTACCACTGACTTCCAGAGCTAAAGTTCTATTCAGCTTCAGGGGGTTCAGCGTCTCTTCCATGACTTTTAAATGCTGCTTCACATTAGGAGGTTCAGCCTATACCCGTTTGGAGACATAGCTCCTTTCCCTGCTTGAAGTCCAGCTGTGCTCTATCACTCAGATTTTGACGTGGATTAATTGCTATTATCTCACTGTTGAGAAATTTAAATACAGAAAATACATCCATTTAACTGCATAGTTTCCTGATATTGCCACTGGGCTGTTATTCCATTTTTGATTTCTGGTACATGAAGATGTGGCTGCCTGATTGGACTGCTGGGGAAACAAAAATCTACTAATTGAACATGGATTTCAGGGAAGCCTCTACTTGTATTTCCTGACATAAACTGTTCCACGGTGTTTGGTTTTACTGCATTCTGCCGCTGAGCAATGATCAATCTTTTATGGCTGGTAAACTGAGTCTCTTTTATATGAGGTTTGAAAACACCTTTGAAATCTTTTGAGACAGAGAGCAGCAAGTAAGTATGAATATATTCAGGCATTGAAAAAGAAATGTGACATGGAGTTTCACTACTGATTCCATGTGTTCCCAAGAATAAAATGGCTAAATCGGTAACTATTTAAGATGAATATAACAGAAATGATAACAAAAGTAGGAAGGATCTTTACTGTCTTCTTAGATTATAAATATAGCACTTGGTGTTGGACTGAAGGAGGTATGTTCTTAAAGAGATTAAGGAAATATATGTCCCACCGGAGATTGCAGAGAATAAGGCATTTCATTCTGGACCTCACAAGTTTTGTAAAATTACAGATTTAATAAACAAACCATTTTACGTCTCTGTAAGGAACTTAGAGGGGATTTCAAAAGTCAAACACTGAGGACCCTTGCTTTGACTGTGGTGGTAAAAGTAACATCTGCCTCAGACATTTTAACAACAGACTGTTCAGATCATTCTTTTCAGCTATGGTAAGAGACTTGACAGACACAAGCCATCCTACCCCTCGTTTCTACACTCAGCTGAACTAAACCTTACATCAAAGCACTCTTATCAAGGACATTCAGATTTAATTTTGCCTTTACTCTTTCAGATGTTCAGTTCATTACAATATTTTTTTTTGTTTCTTAATTAAAACTATAGCACAGAAATAAAAGAAAAACAAACATTTTGTTGGTCACACCCCTGATATGGCACCAAATAACTTTTTTTCTCTCCAAATCTGAGACATAAGACCTTGCTGAAATTTCTGCCACACTCATATACATTTACGAGTACAAAGTCAGGACCCTGTGCAATGTGACTCAGAGTGCTACCCACAAGTAAGTTATCAGTGATGCTGATGCATGTGCTGCCTCTGCTTCAGAAGAGTCTCCTGAATCATGAAGCACAAGAACATTTACCCCCTGGATGGGGAGTGGACTTGAGATCATAGGCCAATCTCTTTCTTTTAAAAACACATTATCATGTGCCCATGATAACATTAGCTTGGGGTAAATACAAATACAGAGAAAAAAGGAAAGGAGTCAAGGATCTTCATTGCTGCTTCAGTGAGTGAGGCTTCTTCCTCTTCCATTGCTCTGTTTCTTCATCTCCTCTTGGGCATACATCTCTGCCTAGAGTTAACCCACAACCAGAGACTTGTTAATATCCTGATATCTTTGATATCCTTGGTGCCAGGCATTTTTGTAGCATTCGTATAATTCTTATGGTTCATAAAATGTTACAGGAACATTAGCTTCATTTTATGCTTTCCATTTAAAATTTCTCGTAGGTGCTTGATTAAAGATTTTGAGTTCGTGGTTGCAAAAGTTTTGTGAAAGCTCTACTCTACAAGATTTATTTCCCTGTGGAAAGTTGAAAGGCAAGTCTCAGACAAGGCACTCAAAAAACAAAGCCAAACAAGGGAAAGACAGAAACAGCTTGAGGAGCATTGAAAACTTTGTTTTAGTATGGTGAGATAATAAACAATAGCTTTCAGGGTCTTATCATGATGGATTGTCTGTATTTCAACACACGGTCTTTGTAAAGCGGACAAAACTGGTTTTATTAAAACATCAATGACAACGAAAAATGCATTTCCCCAAATCATCTCTCCTCCTGGTCAGAATTTATTTTGTCTGACAGGTGTAGCCCATTTACTGCAAGGATAGGTGAAAGGATTGATGTTGTCATTGTGGAATCGCAGGGAGACAACACTCAGCTGAGCACTCAGTCCTCTTCTGTGAAAGTTTGTGAAAGTTTTCTTTGCAATCTGTTTCCCAATAGTTTCCTAGATTTCCTACCACATCAGCAACTTTATTTAGCATTACAGTGGCTCATGACCCTTTCTCATGTGGAAAATATCATCACAAAATATTTGAAGTAAAGAGTTTCTTTGGTGACTGTGAGGTCCCTTGAAGTTTCAACAGTTGGAGTATGTGCTTACAAACTTTTAAAACTCAGTTTTGATCCAGAGATACACATGCCTATGTAATGTGTCCATTTTGATTTATGAGAGAGACAGGCAAATACTCTGAAAAAGTCTCTAATCTTTGATGTAGTTGACGAAATATTTATCTCAGTGCCCAAAGTTGTTAGTGATATTGTTTCCAAGTTCCAGGGCATATATTTAGCAAAACTTTAAGAATTTGGTCCAAGAAAGTGATTAATTATGGCCCTAAAGTAGAGCATAAAATCCACCATAGGAGATAATTTAAACTGGGATCACAAAAACCCCTTCACAGCCAGCAAGAGATTGCCTACAGATGCACAGGATAAAAGGCCAATGAGGGTGATACTTTTTCAATATGATTCCCCTCTGGAACTACAGGTTCCCTGTACTAGATCCTGAAACCCTTTTCTGTTATTAAACTCTCCTTCAAAAAACCTCTGTAGCATATGCACTCTTCCTTCTTAGGAGCTCAAACCGAGTGACAGTGTGCTGGATAACCTAGCAAATGGTTCGTGTGTTCACCCTGGAGGCAGAGCTGCGGTTCGGTGTTGGACTGCTGCCCTCCACCTGAGGAGCTCCCAAGCTGGAGCTTGATCCTCTGCTCCTGCACTGTTATTCCTCGCAGGAGAGCTTCACAGCTCCCTCCTTTGCTGACCCAAATGGCTGCCACTGTGACAGCTGTACCTTTCGTGTCTTTTTCCTCTTCCTTTTCCCATCTCTTAGTCTGAATCGGAAGTACAGGCAGTGGCAGTATTTTATTTCCATTCTTCCACATGCTTTCAGTTGATGTAATTCATGTCATTTGTATTCAGTCCCCTCCTGTTTCTTGGACTGACATCTTTTGCAGCCATCCGTATTTAGTACATTGGAACTGTTCCCCTCGTTTTCTCATCAGGCTCACGTCCAGCCTTTATAACGAAAGGCAGGTGATCTGTGTGCCAATATTTTACCTCATTCAGGCTCCCTAGTTCCCTCTAACTTCAAACTTCTCAAGAATAAGAAGCTGAGTAGAAGCCATCGTTTTTCAGCTCTGCCTGTGAGCTTATAAACCTATGTTGGTTTGTATGTCAGAGAAATTTGAAAACTTCTTTGAAAAACAAAGTGTTAGCACTTTTACACCAAAATCATTGAAAGACACTATACTGAGTTGTCTTGCAGAGCATAGTTACTGTAATTAGCTGGCAAATTTTGAAATATTACACTGTTGAGATAATGGACAGTGGTTGGATTGAAATGTCTGCAACTTAATAGCCACAGGATCACTTATTCTATGTGTGTGTGAATCCTTCTCATCTCATATTGTCTTTTTTACTTCAACCTACTTGTTGTCGTGCTATTTACACCCATGGTATTTCCTGAATGTGTCAGAAGTCTTTTTCCTGTCCTTTTCATAGCCCCTTCACCAAATTTACATTTACTGCATTCATTCCTAAATACTTCTCATTCGTTTCTAAATGCTTTTGGGTTTGCTGATATCAGTTGCGCTCATCAGTTGGTTCTCAGGCCAGAGGGGAGCAAAATGAACTCATACAGTTTGTATCTCAGAATCACTGGTATCTCAGAATCACTGACTCTGGAGAAAACTAGGTATTACTTCAGACATCTCCCAGGATATTCTGTAGAGCCGATGCAAAACCACAAAGAAAAATTTTGTAGTGACTTAAGGAGGTTTGACGATGATCTGGCAAAGCCTCAATGGTTTTCTCCTACTGTATTGCCAGAAATGAAGCTCAGAGCTGGCCTGTTTTGTTGGTGGTCTTTCTTGAGGACCCGTTCAAAGGACAGATTTCTGTGAGGGTATAGAGGCCTTGGTTCTTGCTGTACTGCTACTTCCAAAGGTGCTGACTAAAATGATGAAAGACAAACCAGACATAAGCCAGTTGAAGGTTTTGTGCTGGCCATCCACTCGGTGGTTTCACTTGACACTGCAGTTCCTCACATATTTCTCAGTGCTGGGGGGGTCAGGACCAAATGACTTGCACAGCAGAGAGGAGAGTTCAACCTGGCAAAGAGTAAGGAGCAGTCTCTGAAAAACGCTGAGGTAGCATTTTGTGCCGTATCACATACTTTTAGTTCTTAATTTCATGCTTTCACCCTTTTTTCTTTCTGGAGCTGGAGGGGAGTATCCAGTGATCTTGGGACAATATTTTCTATATGCAAATTTCCTTCTGTACAGAATATTAATCTCTGCCATTGACATTGGCAGAAAAGAGTTAAAGTTTCATTTTAAATGTAAACCTCTGACAGAGCATATGTAACGCTCTGCTGTGTTTATAAGATAATTGTACTTATTCTAATGACATTTAACTTGACAAGTTGCAAACTCCAGGCATGCTAGTCCTTTCTGTGGCGTCTGCTTAGGAAACTTTGTGTAGCAGCAGTTAGCTTACTTTCAAGATATTGCAGTAACAGGTATTTTGGTGCAAGATTATTTTACCTTATTGGATTTCAGCTTGAAACGAGTGTTTGTTATTGCCTTAAAAGAAATGTAATTATTTCTTACCATAACCAAAATGAATCCCCTACAAACAGTAGCTGCCAGCTGGTACTGGGTTTTAAAACTCTTATAAATTGAGATTTCCAATTATTTTGGCAAAAGCCCAGGAGGGTCTTATTTTTGTTATGTGCTACTCTGTTTGCGGGAATTCATATGGATGCATTCCATTGCCAGTAAAAAGTCATATTATGCTGCAGGTGTACAGCACACACAACCAATAAAATAAAAATCAAAGCCTCACAGGTTTTAGCCATTGTCCATTTTTCATAGGTTATGGCATTGGCTGGGACAGTATATTCTAAACCAGTGTTGGGCAAGGTCCCATTTACTTGCATAGGAAGAAGTGACCAGTTTTAACCGAGAAGCACAGAATATCCCTTCTCCCGTTGCCGGTCTCCCCTCTCCTTTCCTTTCTGCCCCAGGGAGGGAGGTGCTGCATCCCTGCGCATGTGAGAGGGTGGTGGGACTCAAACCAAGAGCCTCACCTCCAGCACTGTCCACCCAAGTCCCACCGAGAAATAAATCTCTGCATAAGCAGCAGTTACTGACCATCAGCCCCAGAGTTTCTGGAAAAGCCAAGGCTGTGATTGCAGCTCGCCTCGCTCTGGGAATGGTCTGAGCTCAATTTCTGTGGAAAATTACAGCTATCTGAATACTTCCTAGCTCTCGAGTTAAGATAGTGAAAAAGGGCTCCCGCTTTCAGTTTGTTGTCTTGAAAGGAAGGGCGTTGTGGTTGTGAATTTTTATTTTCTGTACTTCTTTCACCATCCTCCCTCTTCTCAGTTTCCACACTGAATACCAAAAGAGATGCAGGCATTAGTTTTTGACAGCTTTATAAAAGTAAGTCAGCATATATTATTTACAAAATGTTGTCAGAAACTGTACATTAGCCAGAATTTTAAAAAGGAGATTGACAGGTTACCTAGATTTAGTATTTGACTAAGTGCACAAAATTGGAATTTAAACTGCCTATGAGTATAAAAGAAACTTATAAGATTTACTTGACTGCCAGCTAATTCATAGTCAATGTCTGCTTTTTCCAAATTTCTTGTTTTCTTTAAGTTTCCATTTATTGCTTTGATAACATGATCCACTTCCAATGAAACAATTTAGGTCAAGAATGCCCCAGTAAAGTCTTTTCAGGTATTGGCAGGTTCTGTTTTTTAACGTATTTCATATTGTTTAGCAAATCAGATGGGATAGAGAAGCATGGCTGCTTTCTCCAGGGAAATGGCACACAGGTAACTTAAGGGAATGATCAGTATCAGAAGAGGGAAAGCACAGACTGTAAAAGGAGCTGGAAAATCATATTTCCATCGCCCTTCACTGGAGACCCCAGCCCTCAGCACCAAGGAGGCATAGTCTGTGAGTCATGGGGAGCTGCAAGGAACATTTCCTATTGAAAAGGTTCTCCAAGAAAAGTGTCCCTCCATCTCAGCAGGGTGGAGCCTGGGAACTGATAAGGGCAGCAAAGGAAAAACAGCCTCTGAGTCTGGGGAGGAAAAGGGAAAGGAGGGGCAGGATTGGTGACTTTCCCTCCTTCAAAAAACAGAGCATTGCATTGGACCAGGAAAAGACAAAAGCAGAAATCCTTTCCCCTAGGCTTATCAATGGGGTCAGTGAGGGATAGCAGATCTCTCCCCATCCTGGAGGGAGGCTTTTGGTCCATGTGCCGCACCCAGCACGTAAAGCTGCTGCCTCTCCTTCCCAGAGCCCTGCAGGAGCATCCTCAGCTGACCTGTGATTCTTGTCGCTATGGGTACGGGTACTGTCCCAGCCAGGGCACTGCAAGGCCGGCTTCTTTCTTTAGGTGAGGATGTTCAACAGGTTTTTCCGTGCTCCTCACAGCATACTTCTTGTTTGAGATGACTTGAGAAATAAGAGCATGGTTTCAAAGCCTGAAACTGATAATTTTGTCAAAGCTTCTGGCTGGTACTGGGTGCATGGTATGTATTCCCCCCTGCCTTCTCCCTGCCCCCCCCCAAAAGAATCCCAAAACCAAAAAAACCCCTAGTGGTTGAGTGCTGGCAGCCTGAGGAAGGCAATGTGCTCTTCCAGAATCTACATTGTTAATCATTCCTCTTTCAGCAAATTGCTGAGAGCGTTTGGGGTGGGGCAGGTTGCAGGGTTTGGGGCAAAGAGGGTTATCAAACATGAAAAGTACTTAATGCAGTAGGGGACTTGTTTATTGCAGAGTGTGAGGCATACCATTTAGATTCACAGCTCCTTAAATTTTTGAAATCTACAGTAGAAATCGACTGAAATGGTGAAAAATTTAAATATATTTAAGCCAGCTTGTTCACCTGAAGTACATAAGCAGGATTATGTATATAATTTAAACTGCTTGATTTTTATTAAAATGCAGGAGTATGAAGCAACCTACCTCAAATAAAAGAGATGTGGTTAAATTAAGGCAACAGAAAAGACAACTCTTCTTTGCATGTTGCTAAAAACAATTATAACCCTAGTCTGGTCAAACCTAGGTGTGTTTAATGAAACTCATGTTGTCATTTCTCTCTCTCTTTTCCCTCCTGTTGTAAATCCACACACAAGACCTTTGTTCCCTACTCCGAATTTTGCCCTGATTCATTAGCGTGGCAATGCCACCACTATTCAATCTGACAGGGACACAGAGCCAAATCTGACCTTAAACATTTGATAGAGGTCTTCTTGTAAAATATGTGATTTACCAACAGCTGTAGTGAGTCTACAACAAATATGTTAGTGTATCAGCAGACTGGGACACAAGTTTGTTTAAACAAATCCAATAAAGTTACCATGGGAAGCTGAAGGAAGTGGGTCACCAGTTTTCTGATAATATTTACGACAGTCCATAGATAAGAGAACTGGAAAAGAGGCCCCTCTTTCTACCATAGTTTATCACACGGTTAATGCAGAAAGACAAATTGTTGTAGGATAAACTCTTATACCATACTCTAGCTTTGTCACTCAGACCAACTGTGCAAAAACATATATAATGGTGTGGAATTTGGAGCAAACGCATGATGTTTAAGATTAAGATTCTGAAAGAAAGAAGGGGGAGAATGGTAGATTTCTGTAAGGCACGTATTCTGAAGGCAAAGGGGGACCTGTGAGGAAACAGCTGTGTGCTCTAAGACGTATTTGAATGTTGTTCCTCTGGCTCAAATGCGCTGAAGCATTAGGCAATTATGACCCATTGATTTCAAGGTCTGAAAGAAAGAAAAAGCTGGCCTAATGGCTCTGGACTTTGACATGCTGTTCTTTACTGTGGCACACAAGTAGTATGGATATCTTGAGCAGGCAAATGTTACCTTTAAGGAGAAGTAGTTCTGGTGCCAATAGCAAAATGAGACTGACATTAACAGTGGTGACTTTCTCCTTCCTTTTGCCTGCCAAGCCATATGCAGAAGTGAGTGGCATGCACGCCCTGTGATACTCAGCAGAGCAGCTGGGAACTCTAGGAACAATTTTAATGAAATGAAAATAGCGTCTAAGCTCCTAAAGCCATTCCTAGCAGCAAATCCTTGCTTCTCAAATAGGAACGAGCCACAGACTGGTAAGTGGTTGGTTCTAATTCCTTCTGAGCCATCCATGAAAAGATGACATAAACTGCGCACACATCTTATTTTTGAATAGCTAAGTAATCAGGCACAGGTATTGCTTTACTTCAGTGGGTGTGTCTTTCAAGGACAACCTCAGAAGCTTCTAATTTAATGATAGCAGTGGTTAATTAGGGAATAGAAAGGCCCTGCTGAAACTTAATCTACCTATTATGCTTTTGTCTTTCAATAATGCTAATTTAATTAGCTGGAGTTAGAGAGAAAATGAACATGAGCATTTCCCCATGGTAAGGGTAAAGGGTTTTGAGCTGCAAGAAAATTTTTGTGGCTCCTCCAAATTGAGATCCCCATTGCATGCCCAGCTGGAGCATGTTGAGGAGTTCTTCTGCTGGTTTTCCATTCCTGCTCTCAAAATGCACCAGGTTAAGCAAGTTGGCAGCAGTATTATTCTTTCACTGAGTCTGGAGGGGTTTTACGGTCCCATGGTTCTTAGAAGGGAAGTATAACAGAGACCAAGGCAGACAGCATTGGGGCAAAATTCCCCCTTCCCCTCCCATTCCCGAAACCTCAGGCATTTCAGCCATCGCTAAGCTGGGTAGGCACCTTTAAGGAGATAGTCCCTTGGGTCTCCATCTGGGTTGCATACCCCTTGCATTTCTTAGGAAACTGAACCCATCATTAGCAGTGAGGGACCCCTCACTGGCTGTTTAGATTTTCAGCTGATCCCTCTAATTTGTGCAAATTCCAGACCTGTGGAGAGTAGTGGTGGGCTTTCTATAGGGAAGGACACTGGTTCATTTGTAAGGAATAAATAGCATAGAAGTATGACATGAACCTTGCTGAAGTTTCCTCTTCATTAACCCCTGTCTGCTGTATTTTTCCACAAGTCTCCACATGGTTTTGATTTCGGATTTTCAAAATATATTTTATGTTCCTTCCCTGGCCTCCTTTGCAGGACTTTGTTTTGCAAAACAGAAAATATTTCCTGGGTTTATGTCTTTGTCAGTAGCTTGAAGTGGGGAAATACTTTTAAAAAGACCAGTGCTCATAGGAAGAGGAGCTCGCTTCTGCTTTTTTTTTCCACTTCAGGGTGGCTCTTCTTTCTGCTTCTGGCCCAGAAACTCTGACCCTTTTGTTTTCTGTGTTGCTATATTTCTTCATTGGAACCTTCAACCTTAGTTGAAGGTGTGGCTCATTAGCAGTGGCTGTATGTAACTCATGTCAGAAGACTCAGTGCAGATGTTGTTTTTGGTGTCATACACCTTGAGGATGAGGAAGACCTGCTCCCAACGGAGAGCAAGCCTTCCTCTGGCTGCTGCAAACCTCCCGGTTGCAGAGCTGATTAGCACCCGCCCAGTCTAGTAGGAAATTTGCCTGAAAGAGGAAAACTATGTCATAAAGCTGGTTTTATTTCTCTCAGCCGTCTCAGCCTTTGCATGGTGGAGGAGGGAATGTAGTGGGAAACCAGAAATTGCTTAGGGCTGCTCCGTATGAGCTATTCTTGGCTGTCAGAGATGTCCCTGAGGCTGCCCTTGGTCAGGCTGAGGCATAAAGTAGTTCTTGAGTCATCAGGGGTTTAAGCAACAGCAAAGTTTGTGTAAAGCCTGCCATTTCCCCTCTTGTTCCACACCAATAGTAGCTGGAGTGGACCAGAAATAACAGTTGCCCCCTTGGTTTTCAGTGTCTCACTGTTAGATCTCCAAGCGAGCAATCTCTAAGTCAGAGATCCTAAATTTATTGCTTTAGCACTCGTGCGCGACAATACATTTGGGGTAATTTTGTGGCTCCATTTCTGTGGGAGAAGAAAATCTGAAGGAGTCTATGGTAACCTGAAAACTGCCTGCGGATGTGCTGCAGGGAGGAGAGGGGAAGCTAAGGTTTTGTTTGGAAGAGAAAAAAAAAAATGATGAAAGCAAACATGAGCCAAGACATAAAGTCTCATTTTGCTCCCATGTGCTAGTGCTTGAGCAGACTATTGTTCTGGACTCAGAGATTGGTTCTTAATTATGTTGAGCAGTGAATGGTTTGAATTACGGCCACATAGTTTGGTGAGCACAAGCCTGTTAAGAATTTTGGCTGGAGAGCAGCTGCAGGGCTGCTCTGAGATCACAGAAGGTGGCTGTTGCTGGAGGTGTTTTCAAGAGTTAAGAGGCGTACACGCTGCCACCTGAAGTCCCATGCTTGAATGCTTTATCTAAATCTGCCCTTGTCTTTATTCTGCTATTTCAATCTAAAATAAAACATCTTGTATTTATTGTATCATCACATTTAGACACTACCATTTTGGAATCTCCTGTGGACATCATCAGATCCAGATGTTTCCAAATGTCATCATCCATACACTGAAATGATTACAAATGGAGATATATTTCTGTAAGCTGTTGCTACTCGGTGAAGATTGCCAGTTTCCACTGGCTTGGAGGAGACTTTTATTTTTAATGGGGTAGGGATGGCCCCAAGTTCAATACTGCAGATTTTTAAATTACACATATTGTTGCATGAAGCGCAAGTGGTTCCAGTCTCTGTTCTCTCATAAATTTGGACTGATTTCCTAAGAGGTTACTGGTTTTAACACGTGTAGGATGATTTTAATATTGGGATTACACAATCTGATTACCTACCTCTATCTGCAAAGAGTGTGATGTGAGTTCATTACACACTCTGATCGAGGTATTAGAAATACAATTCTTTTCCAGAGAAGAACTATTTTTCCTTCACATCACTCCGTTTGCCTAAATTGTCTGACAACTGCACTGGTACTATAACGTACTGTACAGAGCTCTGTCTGTGAATGTCTTGTGAATGAATACTACTGCCCTCTACTGCAATGAAGATTGAATTCCTTCTTGAAGTTGCATACTCTCCGTTCTAAATATGCACCAAATATGGGGAAATGAGTTATGTGGATGCCCAGACACAAGCAGAGATAAAACCAACAGCGCAGAAGTGGCAAGGGTTTATGCTGGCCTCTTTGGCATTGCCCTGGATATCAGGGCAAGATTACAGTTTCTATGGCAGGGGAAAGATAACAAGTACTATAACTTGCTGTTATTGTGCTCTAACTAGTAAAGTCAGGCTACATTTTAGATTTTCCCATCTGTTTACTGATTTGGATACAGTAATAGCAAGTCAGGGATTCTAAATTCATGTTTTTGGCCATCAGAAGGAGTATCACAGTGCTAAATTTTTAGGTAATCCTCTCTCCTGGCAACCCCGCATTAGGTATTGTAGCTTTCAGGCATAATTAACAAAGTTAGTTATGCACTCAAGAGCGAGACCCTTGAGCCAGCATCCTGGATGTAGGCTTACCTGTTGTGACTCTTGGGAGCACTAAGGAGATGGTAGGAGAGCTCTGTCTTAAAGCCTTGCACTATGTGCACAATGCATTGTGGGAGAACACTTCTTATTGTTAGGGAATTATAGTCCAGTAGCTTCACCTGCGTGAAAGTGTCTTTCTCTTCCTCTATTAAAAGGGAAAAAAAAAAGAAAAAAAAGGTAAATTTTTCCAGGGCATGGAACAAAGCTCTTTCTTAAATTTTCATTTTATGACAATGTACAAAAAAATCACCTTGCTATCCTTCTCTCCTTTCTCCGGTAGATGATCTTAGGTGAATGTAAATAAAGTACTTCCTAAGAAGATGAGCAACATAGATTTGAAATCCCTCATTTTTTTGAGTTAGCGCATATTTTATACTGGTTCCAGTGTATTTTCTCATTGACCTGGTGATGAATCTGTGGGAAACTTGCGCAACTTCAACAATTGAAAAACTCAGCAATATGAAGAGCTGCCAGATTCCAAAAGCAACCAATCCTACTAAATTGGAAGAAATTGGTAACGGGGGGTAATTGTTATCACAATTACACGTGCCATAAAGATATTGCTTTCATGAATACTTACTGCCAAGTCAGCTAAACTATTCTCAATAACTCTAGACACAGGGGACTCATCAAAGTATTCATCATGAGAGCTCTTCATGTTGTTATTGGACAAGGTATAAAAGCTCTTGGGAAGGAATGGTTGTGATACTGAGAAAAATATTTCATTCAGTATCATATGTGTGTATCATATGGTGCTGTGAGAAAAGTCTCTGTCAACGTGTTAGTGAAGTAATACTATTAATAGTACTGAAAATCATATGCAAGGATACTTGAAATCAGGAGGCTAAGAAACATCCCTTGATCAATTAGAGCTGAAGTGAAAAAACCCTGGGGTCTTGTGTCTCCTGTATAATCAATTAAGTGATCTGCTGATTCTTAACTAGGGTATTTTAGGGAGGATTTGTCATGTGACAAAATGAAATTACTCTTCACGTCTTCTGCTGGAGACTTGATATCTCTCAGTTGGTCTTGGGTAGCAATGAAGAATAAGGAAAAAAATTAGCTGAATCTCTTTGTAAACGCTCAAGCTTAAAGACTCAAGCTAAAACTTGACATGGGTTTTCTGTTAATCCAGCACATGATTTATTTACTGTAAACAATTCTGAAGCATTGGAAATGGTTTCCAGAGGACTAACCATGAGTTTTTTGGACAAATTGAAAAATATTTTTGTAATGAAAGACCTGTGAATTGAAATTGTTAAAAGAGATTTTGTTTCCAATTTAGGTATCTGGCTCAGCAGGACCTGTTGCTCTTCTCCTCAATCTGTTCCAAAACCGCTTAGTATATATACATTAATCAAGGCATATGTGTTTAATGGCTCATGGGGTTGTAAAAGGAAAATTGCTTTCTTTTTTGGACACTAAGGCACAAAAAGCAGGCAAGGAATGGCTTCCTCTCACCAACCAACAGCTTTCTGTGTTCAAGCAATAGGGATGGTGAATTGGGTATGGCAAAACATGGTAGCATCATTCTGTCTACACAGGTGTCAGATGTCTAGAGATATGATATGCTGGTTCATCATATTGTTTTCAAAGAAAGTGTAAATAACAGAAATGAAAGCTGTAGAAACTAGCGGATTATTAAGAAAAGGAAAGTTCAAATATCTTTGACCCCCTGCTTTCTTTGAAATGTCACCTGAACAAAGGACATAAAGAATGTTCTAAAAAAGTCAAATACAACTTCCTTTACAATTACACATCCAAGTTGTATAACTGGAGAAGCAATGAATTTAACCAGTGGGCTAAGTTACTAAATCAAAGAAAGGAACATGGGCATTTTGAAAATGATCCGCGCAGTGACGACTAGATTAAGAATGGACCATCACTTCCTGTGGCACTGAAACTTGTAGTAAAAGCCTTTTTTCTTGAAGATACTAGGATTAGGGTCAAGAAGATGGTACAGCTGATTGTCAGAGAATTGTCATTCACTTCTCAGAAAACGAAATATTCATTCTTACTCTTTGCTGATAAAAGCAACAGTTTATTATCAATAAACCAGGACTTTTTTTAACAAGAATTACAGAGGCCTCTCGATCTAAATATCTATGGTAAATGGGCAGACACGGTGCTTTCTGAAACAGTTGATAAAATATTTTAACATCTCTTTTGTTGATATGGTAATCTCCTTTCTACATAGCTGTAATATTATAGCTGAAAAGTTGCCCAATATATTTCAACATGATGTTGAATAATAAACAAACTAATGTTTATTGACATTTTTAGGTAATATAGGATTTTTATTCTTCCCCCTTTCCATTCTCTCTCTTTTAAATGCTGCCCTCCCCAGTCATTTTGGGCTATATTTTGCACATAAAAACATCAGTAGAAGAAAATCCTAGACACATGTGCTAGTGCATGATCTGTTTGGTAGAATCATAATATGTTCCTGCAATTTCTAATCTTGAACTGCTTCATTTCTTCAAGAAAGTTTGTTGCCTAGCTCTAAAGAGTGTTTAGGAATATACATCAATTGACTTTAATGCTTGGGCCTTTATGCTTTGAGTAACTATTCCCTTAGAATTTTGGAAAGATTGCAGCTTAGTCTTGCCCTTGATTGGTTTTCCTGCCTGCAAGTTCTTGCTTCTAGTTCTCCCTCAGCAAAATTACTGTAAGGAGAGAGAAGCACATTTTCTCGCAGTGATGTGCTGCCAAAATTGCTGGAGAAAGTTTCCTCAAAAATTGTTCTCATGGTTCACGTGATATTTTTAAGGTAGAGTACCTTTTTTCTCCTATTTCCAGAGTCAACTACATGCGACCAGGGCTGTACACTTTCCATTATTTTGTCTAGTTAAATATTAGTAAGTGTATGTTGTTTTTTTCTGCCTGTGGCTTTCCTAGCTGGTCATTTCACAGGGGGGTTTTTTAGTTGTTTGCTTTTTTCCCAGCACTGGTAGCAGCGATAGGTAACCATCTGACTGAATCTCCTGGCAGCAACATCTTGCAAACTGCTGAGCATTGTGTGCTGGTGAGGCGGTCAGTTACGCGAACACGAATGTCTTCTTGGAAGTGTGCCGCACAGTTGCAAACCAAGGGGATTTAAATGTCTTCCTGAGGTCAACAGGTCTCTCCTGACCCTTGGAGGCGGGCTCTAGACTAGGAACAAGATTCTCCGTGGCTGGTAGGTGCTGTGGGATGGGAGGCAGCAGAGGCAAAGAACAAGTCGGTGAGGGAGAGACTGCCTTAGAAATATTTGGATTAACACGCCTGAGATCTGAGCTTGTCTTTTTAATCCTGCTTGGATAGTCTCTCTTCTTACTGATGTATGTGCAATGGCAATTTAGTGGAAGACCTGCAGCTTAGAGGAATTACTGTGGAATACAGGAACAGCTGAGGCCAAAACTAAGCGATTGGCAGCTGATCCTAAATTTTCTTCCCAGAGAGCTATTTAATATGTGAGACATTAAACCGGGGACAAAGCACCAAAAGTTGTAGGTGATGCGCTATTATCTTTATGGTTCAGTAACTGTAATATGGCACAGACCTTCCTTTGCGTGTCACATACAAGGTGTTTGGGACCTCGGGTGGCTTTTGGACTACTCTAAGAAAAATGCCTTGTAAAGTGTGTGCTGATAGATGAACGTGGCTCTAAGTACCCAAACCTAAATTATGTAGAGGAGCTTAAGCTGTTCTGACATCGGTATGGAGCAGAAAAGGCATGTAAGAGTCCTACCATTTTGGACTTCCCTAAGACAAGCTGACACTCACTGAGGATCAGTTCTGACTTTAGCTCCTTCTGTAATGCCAACTGCTGCACGAATGCTAAAACCCCGTGTGAGCATGGGGCAAAAAAAGTAATAGATTCGGGTTTTGAATTAAGGCTGTAAGGGGATTTCGGCTGAATATTTAAGATGAAGTCAAGTATTTGTACAGGAAGCTGGCCATTTACCTTCCTGTGTTTGTCCCTCATTACTGCCTGGTTGTATGCAGCAGACATTGAGTTGGCAAAGCGTAGTTTTTCAGAAATTTTAAGTGAAGTTACTTTGGCACTAAAATACCATATTGCTTCATTTTGCATGCTTGAGTTGTACAATTCCTGGCGGTAAAAATTGCACTTTGGGGTTTTTGTATTAATTCTGCTCAAGACACTGAAATCATAAGTGGTTATGTCTCTCCTGGCAAACTACGAGCCGAGCGCCTGATTTCCCCTTTCTCATACACCAACAGAAGGTCTCCACTGACCTCCAGTTAATAGGATTCCCTTGAAGTAAAAGTGGTGTGAGAGTGGATTGAATCTCAAATGTGTTTGCAGGTTTAGCTGAATTCATCATACTTGGGTCTAACGAGGTACAATAATTATGTATATGTTTGGCAACATTTTTCTCCCGGTTTATATTTTTATGTTCAGATGTTATATTACTTACAGATGTTTTCTTTCTGCTTATTTAACAGATTTCCATTTTTAAGCAATTTCATGTAATTTTGTGACTATTTAGTAAACATTATAATACTGGGATTCTTCAAATGGTGCAAAACTGGACTGGCTTCCTTAAGTTAAAATCTTATTGCACTGTAAAATATATTATTTCTTGCTGTTTATATTTAGCCCCGCATTCTTCAATTTAATGCAATTATGTATTTTCTTGTAGAAAGTTAACACAGAAAAAAGTACCACTAAGTTCTTTGCTTACATTTCAGTTTACAAATTCCTAATACTAGAGGGTAAATATCTTAGCTTTGTGTTCAAAAAAATGAAGTACTAATTAGTAAATCTTATCAAAACATATGGATTTGTCCATTATCATACCCTACAAAGTTTTACTAGTGTCAGTGCATAAATACAGGTTGCTAATTTGTTAAGAGCCGGGTTGTTTAGGTGGTGCTTTCTGTTAGGAAGACTTATATTCTGTGTATTTGAATGATTAAACTAGCACTAAAAACACATCCTTCTGTACCAAGCCTTTCAGGTTGACTGCATTCGGGATTCATTCCCAACTCCACCATGTTTTTTCACTTGAACATTAAAATGTCAGATAGAGAGAAAACAACTCACAGCCCTCTTGGGGCTTGATTCACCCGTCTCTGACATCAATTTTATGCCAGCATAACTCCATCAAAAACCATGATATTACTCTGTTGCTGTACCGGTTTAATAGAGTAGCAAATCGGGCCTTAGAGGGGTTTCTTGGTTGCTTCTAATTCTCTGATTAAAGCAGAGTTATTGAAACTCATAAAATCCATGTAACATTGTTGCTCCACTGTGGGCTATCTGCATGAGAAACCTCACTTCATTCTAGGGCTTAAGGAAATTCCCAGCTGGCCTCAGCTCAGTGAAGGCACATTAAGTCAAATGCTTCAGCAGAGTTTTTATTTTTTTAATTTGCATATTGTTTTAAATACATTCGAGGGCCTTGCAAACACAGAAATTCCAAATATTCCGTAGATTTCAGATTCTTAGGCAGATGTGAGGCACCATCCCCAAATTTACACTTCTCTTCCCCTCCTCATCCCTCCTCTCCATGCAGCCAACAAAATAGCAGATTGCTACCCAAAATATCTTTAGGATTGACCCTTTGGGCGAGAGAATTTGTTATTCACTGCCTATGGCCTGTCGCTGGTACTGTGGTTGTGCTGCCACAATCTAAGGGCTTCCCCAGAGGAGTACTGGCATTCAGTAGACCAAACTGATACAGCTGGAAGAAGAGGCAAAGGATTTTTCAATTTATTTTTTTTTTGGCACTATTTTTTTTCTGTCCCAAAATAAAATAAAATAAAATAAAATAAAATGAAATAAAATACCCCCCCAAGCCCTGCCTCCCTAAGCAGCTCTTCCCTCTGTTAAAGCATCATCTGCAGGGGTAGGTTAGTCAGCTGCATGGCATGAGCAGCATCAGCCCCCTGCAATTCCCTGCCCAGCATGGGGCTGTGGGAGGGTGTCTTGCTCTCCTCAAGCCTGGCTCAGCCCACGGAGGGTGCTTGCTTTATCTGGGGGAATCGATGTTGCATGCACATTGCCACCACTAAGTAGTTCAAGATAGTGAGTCAGAAACTCCCTAATAAGTTACACTGTTCAAAAATCATGCAACTGTTAAAAATTTTAGAGGGGGGAATTTGGTTGCTCCTTTGCTGTGCTATTCTAGTCCTTGTTTTAATTTTTTTTTTCCTTTCTCTACAGTCCCAAGGGTTAGAAGTGAATTATTTATAAATAAATGAAAACTGAGTTTCCCATGTCATGTGTGATTCTAAGAGCCGGACTTTAACACCACCACCAGAATACTGTGGGACTCCAGGTTGGATCAGAAGAATTGGCAGCTCCCTGACGTGTTCATCTGGATTGTTTATGTTTTCTCCTCTGGGAGCAAGAGCTTTCTTTGAAAGCATTGCACCACTTCTCTCTGGGAGGAACACTCCGTGATGGGCAGTTCCTTGCAAAACTAGCCAGAGAGTTTTCAACAATGCATAGTAGGGCTAAGCTTTCCAAAACATCATCCAAACCTCCTGTATGGCAAGGAGAGAAAAGAATGGATGTAAACAGAAGTGGAAAAACAAGGGGAATGATTACATGAATTCTTTACATGTCTTGAAGAAGCTCCAGTCACTTCTGGTCTGACTCACTATTATAGTTTGTAATTGTCTGCGTGCCATTTGACAGAGGGAAGGTGACTGAGGGCTCATTTTCATGTACAGGCAATCTGAGAAATGCTAGTAGCCTCACGTTCTATAAATTAGTGTAGCGAGAACAGAAATTGTTTCGTCGTCGTCACCTGCGGAGACCTATAGGTTGTCTGCTTCAGGAAAGTCAACCCAAAGTAACTCTTGAAGTGTGCAGTGTTTTTAGGAACAAACTTATGCATAACTAAAATGCAGTTTCATTTGATTCTGCTTTATTCAATATATACAGTCCAAAGGATAATCAGAGAGGGTTTCTTTTTATTTCATTAGAGGCTAAATCTAGGAGTGCAGAGACCTAGGAGATACGGAAAAAAATGTTCATGGGGAAAAGAAAAAGAAGAAAGAAAAAAAGATTATTTAATTTCAGAATAGTTCCTGTTATGCTTTAAGCCCTGCATGAAGATTTATGTTGGTCCCGCTTGATCCAAACTGGTTGCCTCTCCTTAATAACAAAGCTTTCTTTGAGAATGTTTAATGCATATTGCTGCTGCCAGATACAACCTCCTACTTCTTCTAGGTTTTGAAATAGACTGGGCAATTCCTAAGCTTTCTTTGGCATGTGAAGATAATTCTTGTGTTGGACTACAGACTGAGTGCTCACCCAAAAGCGCAGGAGGCCCGGATGATATAGATTAGGAATAAACAAAAAGAACTGGAAAATTCTATAGAAGTAACATTTTAATAACTTTGCTTCTGCATTACACAATGGAAAATATATTGTGAAAAGTGAATAGTCAGTGGAGGATTCTCTGCCTTAGTTATGAAAAGGTTAGTTTTCTTGTCTCCTTACACATGTATGCAGCAGATAACATAGAAAATGCTAATCCTAGTCATAGCCTGTGGAGAGGGAAAGAAAAAAAGTGAGACTTAAGTAATAAATTTGGATAATATACTCAAAGAGCATTGGCACAGTGGTGGCAGCAAATGCACAGCAGAGAGAGTGTTCAAGCTGCACTGTGTCACACAGACGCATCTTCAGAAAATAACGCACTTGTTTGGTTTGTTCCAAAATTTAGCATTCTTTCTGGAGTGTCAGGGGCTGCAGCGCCCCAGAAATACCCTTTAAAAGCCCCAGACATAATTGCTGGCCCTTGAAACTTCATACCAGGGTTGATGTGAAAGGAGGATATTCCAGCAATACGCCTGTTTCCATGGAGTATGTTGAAGAACAATGGAGAAGAAGACAAAACTTGGATGAAGCTACCCCCCGGAAAGGTTTGTTTTTGTTTGAAAACTGAGACAAAATGTACATAAATGAATAAACTGAAAAGGCCGTAAATAGCCTATGAAAACATGCTATAATAAAATTGTTTAGAATTCTTCTTCATTATCCTACTTCACATTTGAGAGGCTGACTGGAAAGGAAGATCCTGTATTTTTTTAAGAAATCCACAGGCATTACAGCAAATGAGCGTGTTTTCCAGTTCAAATATTTTGAGTATTTTTTAATGTTTGCACAGGCTCAGGATTTCTGAGCCCATGTAATAATCTGCAAAAAAATCCCACCATTTCTTGCTTTGCTGAGACTCACCACATGGCACACAGTTGAAAACACTTTGCTGTGGCATGTTTAATAGGTTGCAGAGTAGGCAGAACCTCTAGCCATATGTGGTTCCTTATTGCAACTGGGATGAGAGCAGATAAAATATGTCCTGCTTTCCCAAAGCAAATTGTATGGCTCTGTGGCTACCTGAAAGGAAAGACCACTTCCAGTTTACCACACAAACGTAATCTATGTGTATTCTTAAATTTATGAGTGGCTACATTACCGTGCAATCAGCCTGGATTACCAAAATGTTGGATAAAAAGGGAAAAAAAGGTTTGCTTCTCGTTATTTTTTTTTTTCCTCTGAGCATACGTCTGCTTTACTCAGAATTTCCTATACCTGATTCTTTGGTGTCTGTGACCACCAACAGAGTCTCCCTCAGCCCTTGCAGTCTGGTTTAAATGTGTGCACTGTATATTCTTGTTGTCCAGAGGGTCTGGTAAAGGCATTTATCTGTTGAATGACATGCAAACTGCCAGATTCAACAGATGACAGCTTAAGCACAGCGCTAGTGGCCACCAATGGTGTGGTTTTTATTTTGGGATCCTGCTCACTCTTTTAAAAAAATTGTTGCCATTACTGATTTTTTTTTTTACCCTTCCTTTGCAAGCCGTTTCTTATGAGTTCATGAATCCTTCTGCTCTGTCCCATATTAAGGACTGATCTTGATTTCACGTGCACTAATTTCGTGCTGCTCCTCCTCTAGCCTTCAGCAGTTGCTTGTGGTTTGTGCTTATATGAAATGAAAAGCAGGAGCTTGGGAACAGATGTGAATAAACAGGCACGGACAAAAATACATGCCTTCTCCCTCCCTCTTTCTCACCTGTTGGCCATTTGCTAACCTCTGTTAAATTTAAGACATAGGGCAGTTTAGAAAACACACTGATCACGACCCACCCGTAGTTTTTCTTGTCGTTTTTTACAGATGGAGATTTGTGGAAGACAGATGCAACAACGGGGACACAAGAGACGAACCGAAAGGACAACCAGGAGTCGTCCAGCCCAGACCTTGGGTATCAGCAGCGACCATGAGTGCGAGGTTGTTCATGAGTGTGTCAAGCTGGAAACTACTTGGCAGCGTTGACAATTATCCTGTCCCAATGAAGCTGAATGCGGTTCAAGGTAATCTCTTCAGGGGTGGCATACTGTTCGCGTAGGATGGTGTTAGAAACCCAGGAAATTAAAAAGTGGGATGGTTGCAAATGTGTATAGTGGCAACGCATCCTTCCACAGCTCTGCGTATCGCCACGACAGTTCTTAACAGGGATTTTCTTAGCAAACAACATATGCAAAGATAATAACCTCCCTGCTGATACTGGCAGATATCCTCCTTTCTGACGGACTCGGTTTCATTCACATGCACAACAGGGGGGAGAGGATTATTTTAGCATACTTGTTTTCTTTCCTGGTTCACATCATTTACTGAGTATGTACAAATAGGAAGGGTGCCAAATTGTTTACAGAAGATCACAGATGATTTGAGCCAAAACTATCAGTCCAAGTGCCTTCAAACTTTAGGGATTTTCTGATGTGGCTACGACTCCAAAAGCTGTGACTCAGCCCTATCTCTGCACAGGAGTGAATGTCAAAATTAATATTAAGGACAAAAGTTGTACTGTGAGCTCCCGCTGAGCGCTAGACATGAGAAACTGTCCTGACTCTGTCAGGATAAAACTTTCAAGACACAGGTAATGTACATCATAAATTTGAGCTGAGAATTTAGCTTTTAAGTGTTTTTCCTTTGAAGATCTTCCTAAGCTCCTATCTCCTTCCCCTTCCAGACCACCCTCAGTTGCCACCCACAAGCCAGTCACTCCATGATCTTTAGAGGTCATCTGTCATCCTTGGTATCATTCTAAAAGCGTAAGTGCTAATCACAAAAAACCAAAACCCAAAAAACACACAAACAAAAAAAACTTTAAACAGGTGCTTAATGTCAAAGACACAATTAATAATTAGAATATAATTAGGATTAATATCGACACCTATGGCTTCTTACTAAATGCCTCCGTATTTTGCTGAATCTTGGCTATGTATATAATAAAAAAGGGATGACTCCATGGAGATCTGGATATCGGACATTTGAGGGAAGGAATTCTGTCGAAAGGGAATCAACGGGAGGTACGTCATTGGCTCTGACACACCAGCATGGTAACAAGGATGCTTATGTAAAACACTGAAGCCAGTATCATCATCCAAAATGAAGCTGTGGATCAGGGAATATTGTAATGACTTTTTCAGTACTTGTTTCCCTTTTTGGTTTTTGTTTGGTGTTTTTTTTTTTAATCAGATTATGTGTTATATTTAGATTGAAACTTCAGAGTAGATGAGTAGCAAGGAATAATTTTCAAGTCAACCAAAATAAAAGATAATATTTTTGTGATTTCTTATTATATTCATCCTGAGTCATATACTCAGAATGACATACTAATATTTTTTTAAAAAATACTCATATTCTTGAGGCTAATGCCTTCCTGCTCAGAGAGCTTATATCTTTACCTATGCCTTTATCGCCTCTGGCTTTGACAGTGGTCACCATCTCTTCTGTGAGTTATCTAACATTCATTCTAATATAGCTGCCATAGATCATCTTCCTTCCTTACAATTCACCTGTTCTTGATTTTGTTGTCATCTCTCAACCAATTGCTCTTTGCTTTCACACATCTTTTTTATGGAGATACATGTCTCTAACAATTTGAGTGGGTTTTTTTTTCATATATATATATTGTATAGTAAGCGGCCTATTTGACATTCTGTCTTTCAACAGCCTGAAAACCTGCTTTCTTCTCATTTGGGTCCATTCTCAAGATGTAGCTTCTATGCCTCTACATATCTCCCTTTAAGAATAGAAAATGATTTGTGATTGGGAATTCTTTTTTACATCTATTTTTTTAGATTTGAAATATGGTGTGATGATGGTCATCACATGATGTTTTATGTGTCTTAGGTTTACTCCACAATATTATTACTGTTTATTACTCCTGTCACGTTTGATTTCCCCTTCTGTTTCAGTTTTCGCTTGTTGAAGCTTGTCTTAATTTCAGACCCATATCCTGCAACTTACACATCTGCTTACCTTTAGTCATCTGTGTATTCCCATTGATTCCAGTGAGAATACACACGTACTTTAAATTAAGCACATATGCAAGATTTTTGGAATTAAATCATGGGAAATAAACTCTACTTGTTGTTATTTTTCCCCAGCTTCAACAGCTAGCAGCTTCTGCAGGTGGTCAAACCTGCAGAGATTTAAAAACCATTGTTACTACAGAAAAGAGAGTCAGCCTGAAATCAGTAAGATTTCAGAAAAGGTCTTGACAATATTAAGAAGATAATTTTTTATAGCAATAATAGTGGTGTGAGCTTTCATAGCAAGGGTTGTTCCAAGACAGTAGAACTGGCAACGACCCAACATTTTATTCTTTTTTCTCGAGGCGATACTCAGATCAGATACAGTTTTCCTCTTTTACATAAATCAGCGTTGCCAAAATATGGGGCAGGAGGGATAGGGGAAACAGTAGTTTGCAATTTTTGCTGGGGAAACACCCCCAGTGTCACTGGTGCTGAGTTGTTTGGTGATTGGAAAAGACTTCATTTTCCTGAAAAACAAACACCAAAAGAACAGCAGAAGTTTCTAAGAAAAAAATCAGGTGGAAAATCTGGTTGAAGAACCATCTGCACTGTGAAGACTGACTACATTATTATAATTTGTTTTCCTTATTTCTGTGTATTTTATTCATATTTTAACTGTTACAACAAGGTCTGGAAACAACTCAAATTTCATTTTTTTTTAAATATCACAAGTCTCTTCTCAGTTGTGGAAGACAAAAACGCCTCCAGTGTTAGTAGATTAGGGGAAGGCCCAAGTGAAGAGGTGGAGCCGGCCGGCTATATTGCAAGCAGCCCTGGTTTTACTGGAGCTGATGGGTTTTGGAGTGCTTTCTTCTACCCCACAGCACTCATCTGTGTCGGGTATCAGGGGAGAGCAATTACTTGATTAGGTGCAGAGATATTAGGTAGTACCTGAAAGTATTCAGCTGGTTTGGACGGTGTCTGGAGTCTACCTCTTCATAAAACTCATCTTTATCAAGGCCCAAGAATCTTCCTTTGTAGCCTATCCAGAAACTGTCCATAAGCCAAGAAGTTCAGAAAAACCAGGAATATGAAATGCAGTTAAAAGTGCACGTGATACACGTGGAGGCTGCACGGGAAACAGTTGCAGGAATTGTAAGCCTTGGCAGGAAAAAGCAACTTGCCCCAAGTTAAGGGTACTTGGGAGGCTTATTTAACCTTCACTCTGGCCATTTGCACACAATTTTATGTTATTATTTACTACATGATTGAATTGAAATGTGAATTTGCCATAGCAACCCAGGCTTCAAATGGGGCATACATTGCTTTCCAAAATTACAGCACCTCCTTAAAAAGGAGTAAAGAATAGTGCTCTCTGTAATCTGAACTCTTGCAAAATGTTATTAGCAAAATATGGCTTTAATAAACAACACATTTTCCCCAATTCTTAGAGCATATTTAATAAGGAAAGTTTGCAATTACAAAAAAAAAATCTTATAGATTTATAAATACATATATATAAATGAACTATTTCAGCTTAATCCATTTTTGAGGAAAAAGTTAAGATGGGGGACATACAGCTGGCAATGGTAAGACCAAGGTCCTGTGGGACATTTACACGATATAGGTGAGGGTTTCTGTGCCACTGCCTTCTTGTTTCACTGTAAGAAAAACAAAACAGTGACAGGTCATACATTCATTCATACGTTTTACTCTTTACTTTTAATCAGTCCTTTTGCCAGACAAATAATGGAGCATCCAGCAGATGACATAATTGTACATAAATAAATATTTATTCAAGTCCCCTACTTGCAGTCACTTTCCACTAACAAAATACCAGAGTCAGCTGGATTTCTGGAAAGCAGAACGTGTCCCGAAGTTTTGCTAGGTTATACAAAATTATGCTTGTTTAACTGAGCCTTTCAAAGTCTCATATGATTGTAAATGTATAGAATCATAGAATCATAGAATCATCTAGGTTGGAAGAGACCCTTGGGATCATCGTATGTTTGTGTTTGAGTGTGTGTATGTGTACCTGTGTGTGTCTATCTATTCATATTATGTGATACTAAACACTTGGACTTGCACATCTATTTCACTTATTTCCTGTTATTCTCAGGCAGACGCTACTAACAAGATTTATCCTAAGCATAAGCATACATAAGGTTTTCTATTTTTTCTATTGTGAACATCAATTTTATATAACTGATGTACATCTTTCTTTTTTTTTTTTTTTATAAGAAGAGTTTAAAGAGATTCAGCCGTGTGTATGTTTGGCATGAGAAAAGACCTATACAAAAAGAAGCAACCTTCTCACCCTCTTTATAAATTATTTCTTGTGATTAAAGCAACACTGAAAATTAGGCAAATCACAGCTATTTCTTAACACCTTTAAAAGCAAGTCAAGAACTTAAGCCCTGTAGTGAATGAGTACTACAATGGCTGAGATAACCCATGTCTCTCTAAACACTTCTGAGATGTTTAGGGTTTTTTTTTTTCAATGTGAGATAAATTGGGATCCCCAAGCCTAGGAATTTTTGAATTGTTATACTACCGAATACTTTCTTGCACAATGCAGAACAGCACAAAGGAGAGAGGAAACTTGGGGCATGGTGGCTTGGCTGCCTGATTTACTTCTATGCATCTCTAGTTTCCAAGATAGTAGTCTCGACTCAGGAGAAATGCAACTTGAGAGCCTAAAAGGCCAGTGGTGGGACCTATTTCAGACCTGTGATGCAAGTTGCACCAGAAGCCTTTACTAGCAATGCGAGATGCCTGGATGAGTGGGTTGAGGACCCATCTCCTCCTCTTTGTGCACATGGGCACAGATAACCTATGGTGGACACACCAGCCTTGTGGGTATCTACAGAGTCTCAGCCTGGCTACTTCAACCTGTCCACTTTCAGACTTTCTGGTCCCAGGATTTTTGCAGATATTCTTGTCTTTTCCACTTCATTGCTAGTTTTCTCTTTCAGGTGTTAATATTAGAACATTCTTCAGCCTCAAATATCAGCTTCCCATCAACATTTCATGATTTTAACTGAAATTTCACAGGACAAAAGCACATCCTATGGATTGGCTTAAATCTACTATCCTTATTTCAGATTCTTTTAAGTTAATGGAAACCACAGCAGGTTTGAATTTTGTTTTCCGTTTTAATCTAAAGATGTTATTTGTTTTGGCTGAAGGGAATTGTAAGAAATACTGATATACTTAAAGAGAAGTCATTTAAGTGCTGTCTGAGGACTGCAAATGAACCTTAAGAGTGAGATCCTGCTCTATGTGATGCTCTAAAATTGTGATGTGCAAGTGCTTTACTGGGATGTAAGGAGAGGGGTGTAAAATTAGTTACATGTCCAAATGTGTGTAATCCAAGATGATAGCCAGTTAAAAATGGCTAATGCATAAAGAAAAAATTATTCTCAAAATTTAAAGGAATCAGTTTATGCTCCCATCCAAGATTTCTAGTGACATCACACACCATGAAACACTGAAGTCTAATACAGCTCGTTCACTTCAACAGAAGTTTTAAAGTATGTTCAGAAAGACCTTCCCTTATCAGTGCTGCCTGACTTCAGCCTTGAAATCCTGAATCATTCACTTCTTTTTAACTTCTCTTTCTACCACACAGAACAGCATCTTCGCTTTTCCTGCCCAGCCTGTACCCATAACATGCACCAGCCATAACAACACTCTGAAATATTTTATGTAGAGCATTCCCCATATTCACTGGGAAATACCAGAAACGGATGCGAGTTCTGATGTAAGTTTTCAATAAAATAATGAAACCAGATCCTAGCTAGCTAGGAACAGTGCACATTTGATTTCAGAGCTCCATAACTCCATAGCTACAAGGCAGTATAATTTCATAGTTCTCAGAATATGTGAAACTCAGAAGCTACTAAGAAACATAAACTGCAGTTCCTAGAAGTAAAGTGAAATATCTATTAGTTGTGTGTATCAAAGTTTGTCTTCCTTAAAAGAATATACATTACAGAGAGATACTTCTGATACCTGACATAGAGTCTGCTGTTGGGGAATCAACGCTATGTAAGTGTTAAATGTTCCATTCTCAACCTTACACAAATGCAGAGTCTTTTTTGGCCTTGGTCTTCACAGAGTAAATTCATTAGTTTGAATTCTGTTTTTCTTAATGCTGAAAGTCAGGAAAAAAAGCCAGGACTGAACCCCGTAATATCATTGCTCTGCTATTTGGAAAAATTTGCTTGTCTGTACTTTGAGCTTCCTGGGACAAAGTCTGTCTTTCTAGCAGTTTCAGACTGTGTACAAGACAATAGAAACAATGCTGGAATATAATAAATGCTTAAAAATATTAACAGTGCCAGTGGATTGAGTTTTGGTCCACGTAATTGCAAAGTGTGTCCAGATGCTGCAATGATGCATACCTTGCAAATGCATATAATGTTAAACAGATAATAAAGGTTGAATTAAACAAGTCGATTATTTTGGCCTTGCTGACGGCTGGCAGTTAGAGAGTGTACGTGAAATAAACCATCACCACAATTAGCACTGATTGGTGCTTTATGATCTCCAAGGAAATCCAAGATGTTGGCTCTCTCGCTTCTGGGAATGGTCCCTCTGGGGCAGCATTCAGAGCATTGACAGGTTGCGGCAGTTAAGTCTTAATGTATAATGCCCAAACTTTTTATGATTTGCCAATTAATTTCAACTTTGGGAGCTGTCAGTTCAGCCCTTTTTCCAAAACATAAAGGAGAAGTGCTTTTTAAATGATTTTCTCACAAAGTAATTGCAGAAGGATGGCCAGTTCTAGTACAAGCCCCAGGCACAGCTTTATGAGGTACCTAAAAGGAGGTATAAACCTTCCTCCTAATTTATCACCAGCATGTTCATTTATCTCATGATGTCCCATGTCTCGGGCACTGCACAGACCATCCTCTAAGATCATCCACCCTGTAAAAAGCTATTTAACTCTCTTCAATTACATCAAGCAGTTTAATCTAAAACAACAGCAGTGCAGGGTAACTGTAGGGTAAATGTAGGCTGGCCTGGGTAAGAATTATCTTGGCTGTGCCAATAGATTTCCTGTCTGCTTCTTAACTCTCCATATTTCAAGTCCCCTCTGTAAGAACATTTGTCTGTTGCTTACTCTGAAACTATAGATGACAGGGTTTCCACACAGGTGTATCAATACCTACTTAATGTTAAAGATGAACACAGGTTCTTCATGAAAATGTGATGCATCTGAAAATATAATTTATTGATGTTTCTCTGGAAGTCAGATCCTGTGATGAAAGTGGAATTGGTGATAGTCACCTGGTAGCATTCCTGATTTTCCTGGTTTCTTTGAATTACAGTACATGCAGGAAATATAAAGTGAGGACACTCCTGATACGGGAACGTGCCTTTCTACTAGGACTGGGCATTGGTGGGTAGAAGTCTGTTACCATAAAGGCAGCTAGAAGACAGCTGAATGAAACCTGAGACAAAAAGGAAGTTCTCTGCGCTGAATGATTAAAACTAAGGCCCTTTGCCAATGCATGCATGCATCATAGCACGCTACTTCTTTGGGTGAGGAAATCCCCCAAGTTCCACTTCTTGCACACTGACAGATCAGCTCTGAGCCATCAGTTATCCCCAGCAACGTGCCCAGGACCACTGCTGTCAAACACACAGTAAAGCCTGCTGCCCACTGAGGCCCATTTGAGGATCTGGAATCTGGTTTCTCCTGGAATTACATTTTTGAATGTGTGTGACACAACAGACTGCATTATAATGAGCGCAGAGTTCAAAACTTGGCACTAGTGCCTGCTTTTTTTCCAAAGTCAAGTGTAAAGTCTTAGGGCCCTATTAATGAAAAATCCATCCCATGGCTGGATCACAGAAAAAGGAGGGCCTCAAATTATGAGCAGGATCTGTTATAAAAGCCATGTGTTCATGTAAAAATATGATGGAATATGGGCACAGAAAGTTACATGTGGATTTCACTAGATGCATAGGGATTCCTGGTATGCACGTAAATTTATATGTTGTACTCAGAGACACAATGCAAAAGGTCAGAAGGCTGTAAATATGTTTCCTTGCTGCGTAAAGAAGGGTGATAAACAATGACATGTCAAAGTCCCTGAAAAATCAAGGTTGAGGCCAAACTTGGAATAGGACAGCCAAACACAACTGTCCATGAATGGACAATAGAGCTAAGGAACTCAGCAAATTGTGAAAGATATAGCGAGTCGTACTTTTCTTTATCCTGCCTAATGGTTTTGGTTCTAAAGAGGGAAGCCAATCACTCTTGTATGATATATCAAGCATGCTACTTGAACAATCCGGGGGCCTGTTAATAGTTTGTACCTATCTGAGTATTTGACTTAGGCTGCAGGAGTAGTCAACACCTGTTATTTTTAGAAAGACAGTTAAGCAGTCCTAAAATATAAATGGCCTACTAGGAATATGTTATTGCTCTAAGGAAAAATAGTTGTTATCCTAATGATCTCAGCAAGTTAACGTACTCGCTTTCATTTCTTTTTACTGTTTTAATCAAAAAGTTCAGGGAAAGATAAGACAGAAAAAAATTCTATCAGAAAATATCACTGTGTTAATAATTCTAACCTTAGCCAACTTATGCAAAGCAGACTATTCTTCTTTATGTAATGTGTTTAATTTCCCATACCTTTCATGGATAGTCTGGATTTCAATAAAGTGGTTTAGCTTTTTTTTTTTGAAAAAACCAAACAAACAAACAACCCACAAGACACCACAAGGCAGGATCGGTTCATGCTGCTCGCTTTCTGCAAGTTGCACTTGTAGCCTAACCTGCTCAGCTCCCTTTCTGCCACAGCTGTATGTGCGTGGTCTTCACCTACCCCAGAGTGATGGGCTTTGTAAAGGAGACAACGCAGAAGTCATGAGGACTCTGGGAAGGAGATTTAAGGCTTCTTTTATAAGGTTGCTTTTAGAAGAGCCTTTTCTCCTTAGCATATGCATCATCCTGTTGCCAGGAAAGGCACAAGGAGGAACGAGGTCAGAGCGTATGGTCATTTGGCAATTCTGGAGAAGGGCTTTGCTCTTTGGACTGCTTGAATTTGCCATAATTTATGCCATCCTAGAGCTTCTAAATTATGTCTAAAGCAGCTTTATCTTCTTTGATATAGAGTCTTATTAAAAGGCATGAAACGTGAGCCATTGTGACTGAAAACTAGTCTTTCTCACCAACATGAAGACTTCAACTGTTTGTTCCATGCATGAAAAAAACTAACAGCAGCTTTCAGGTTTTTTACAGTGCCAGCGTGTCACGGCAGCTGGAGGAAGCATTAAACCCAGTGAGTCAAGCAGGGATATCCACGATCTACACAGGACTTGTATGATCTTAAGCACTGCTGATGCTGCTTAGATTTTCCACATGACTTTATGGACAAATTTCAGCTTTGAAGCAGAGCTTCGCAGTGCATCATCACAGGAATGCGGCCGAGCTGCAATGCCACCTAGACCAAAGTGGTAAGGAGCACTTTAATGTATAGAATAAGTTGTGTCATAGCATAATGGCCTTCAACCAAGGAAAATGGGAACTAAAGCACCTTGTCTAGGATTCTACTTTGCTATTACTGGGGTGTTTAGGTAGAATGTGTGCAGGGGGTCGGTGGTCTTCAGAGCTTAGAAATGGAGGGGAGTAGAAACGGTTGTCATATAGTCAATGTGTTCCATATACCCTGACAATTCATTAAGTGGGCTATTAATTACTGGTGCCAGTATAGCAGAAGCAAGAGAGTAAAAAAACTAATAGTTTGTTGGTACAGTCAACAAAGAGAAGGAAAATAAGCATCACTACAGCTGTAAATATGTCACAGAATAGAAGGGTCCATTAAAATTACGAGTTTAGCTCTGGAAAAGAATTCAGTTAGAACACAGGTGGTAGTAATAAAAATTGTGAATATTAGGAAAAATCACAGTGTTGTCTGTTGCAAAGTAGGAATAATTCTGTCCAATACCTTCTAAGCATCCCAACTGGCAGGTTTTATTCAATAAACTGGGGTAATAAATACACTGTATAACCACATGATATATGTTTAATATTACTATATATGTAAAAAATGCTGTAAACATAAGGATTTTTTTGTATAGTATCCTCTATGAGAAATCCACTCCATCCTCTGAAAAAGTTTATCATTGAAAAGACAAGATAGGTTACAATTAATGCGTATAGGCTGACATAAACTCCAATTCTGCAAGCTGTTGCAGAGCTTTCTCTCTTATTGCTATCACTAGGACTGCAAATTCCTTGAAAGAGTTGCTTAAGCATTTTGCAGGAGATAAGAGGTCCTTACATCCTTAACATTTTCAGAAAGACAAATGAGTTTATATTTCTACGGACAGATGACTCCGACGACACAGTAATGCTGTTTGGGATTTATGTGGGACAGCAGGATAGATGAGTTCCCTTCATACATCACCCAGCTAGAAAAAATATAAAATTATGAAGGGGCTCCCCCGTCCCATCTTGCATAGGAGATAAGAGTGAGGAGGAAATGACATTTGGGTTTTCTACTCAATGGATTTGCAGGCCAGCTGGAGAATGACTGCTCTTGCATGTGTATTAAATAACATATATACATCTATGTTCATTTTTACCTCAGATACTAGGTAGGTGTTAACAATACAACTGAACAATTTATAAAATCGGTTTTGTCCATTTTTAGTTTTCCCATGCACAAGGTCTGCACATTCTGTTCTGTAAGCTGTAGGTTTTCAGAACAACATACGTCTGTTCTGAGAACAAAATATTGTACTATTATTGCCAGAAGGTCCCAAGTAGAAAACAAAACAGAACAAAACAAAACAAATAAATCAACTGTGATAAAAAAACAAAAACAAAACAAGCAAGAGCACTCTTCTGCCATCTTGCAAAACAAAATCCTTCAGGCGTGATTTATTAGCAAAACCAGCTATGGACAGTTAATAGTGTACATCTGGATCTAATGAACAAATGCACAGCCAAAATCAATTTTTTTCCCAGAGTTTAAGTGAAGTAATTCATCTGTACTTTAACAAAAGCTTTTATTTCCACATGAAGAGATGGGCAGTCATTCAATCAGACATGATTAAAATTGTTTCAGTCAGTTAAACTGCCCAATATTTCCATGTTACCTTGAAAAAAAAATAGAGGAGAGCATGTGTGTGCCATTTTGAGATGAGGAAATGTATGTCTCTACTACAAGATGTTTAATATATACAATTTTGTATACAAATATTTATGAATCTATTATCCGCAGAGATAATAACATGAATTGCATTAACATGAAACATCACAACGTATTAAGATCATAAATAAAAGAAAGTGTATGTGGAGTGAGAAGGCTGGGATATTCTTGACTCAGCTCTATAGCCTTCTGGGTAGAAAAGCTCATTTTGAAAGCAGATGCTCCTGTCTACTGTAACAGAATTTCTGTTTAAGTTTTTGAGTGGGCGTTCACTGCTTTCGGCTGGCAGTGAGGATCTTTAGCGATGCCTCTCGTTGGTAATTGCCCAGATGTTGTTGCACATGCACCAGCAGAAATGGGAAGACCTGCACTTTAGGAAAAAGCTCAGTAAGAGTTTGTCTCTTTTTTATAGCGGCATTTACATGATATTTCAGTACTTCTAAGCCATGCAAGGAGGCTCACCGAAATCAATACAACTACTGACATGTTTAAAGTGAAACATGTGCGTGATTGCTTGTAGAACTGGAGTCCATGATTTTAATTCTCTTTAACAGTGGCTTAACTCTTAATATCATACAGCTAGCAGGCTGCTTTTCTTTTACTCCTTTTTTTTTTTTTCTTGGAAGCATGCCACAATTCTTTTAAAGGAGCTTTTGAGTCTAGCATCACTGCTAAGCAGCACAGCAGAATATCAGGCACTGTTGTGGAGTTTTTCCAATTAATTTAGGATTTGCAGCTAAATATAGGTGGCAGGATTTAACATATGAATAATCCATGAACCTTTATACAGCAAAATTTCAGTGCAGGAGTTTCTTTTATAAAAAACCCACAAAAAATAGACAAAAAGTTTCAAACGTATGTCAGACGTTTACAGGACTGTTAGCAGCAAGTGGCTGAAGGAAAGCTGGACAACTGCAAATAAAGCAACTTTAGCTGATGATGATTTAAAAGATCAAATAACGGCTGATGACGTTTTCGTATTCAGGTAACCTTTACTGACTTCGTTAGAGCCTCACACTCTTTTTGTTTCTGAAAATCTCTTATAACAGGAGACCAATGATCACTGAAAGAGATGGACCTGGTCAATAATATTCTTCTTACTCTGGAACTTAAAATGACACATTTTCATGCAAGAAATTTGGCTAAAGCATGCATATAGGAAAAATAAATTTCCTGATACTTGGCATGGCTCTTCTTACATGTTTTTAATTTTCTGTGAAGACCCAAATCTTTATGTTAAAAAAAGCTAATGAAAAGTACTTTCATCCTTTTAGATTAGCTTTGTCACATTGTAAAGCAATCAGATATGACAACAATGGAAACTGAAAAAAGTGAGTTAATAATGAGATATTTACATCTAACTACATAGAAAGCTGAATGAGCTAAATATTGACCTCACTGTCTTTATTCTTTCTAAATGTCACCCAGAGTGGCACTCAAGACCAAGAAATATTCAGTGGTCTAATAAGGGGAATTCTGCATGCCTCCAACCGGCCCTTCTTTGTGAGGCAGTAACTAAAAATTATCATATTTGGGTACTATATCTAGTTTTGCCCACAATTTATTGTCTGATCTTGGCTACTCCACAGTAACTGTTTTTTTATATGCAGTTTTTTTACAGCAGTTTTTATGCTATATTGTAAAAGCCTGCGGCGTAGCTCTCCCTGCTACTAAATAGAAAACTGTAAACATATAATATGTAAGAGGAGCTACTATCATTCAAATGCTGTAGTTGGAGAAGCCTTTCTTGTGGCCAAAATGACATTCTACAGAATTTCCTTGGCTTATATTTTACTTCCTTTAGCATATATCTTAGTAACTGAGATATGAATATATAAGATATGTGAAATATCAGATTTGCTTCCTATTTGAAGTACATGAAAGTAGGGAAAGACTGTAACAGGCAGGATAGGATAACTGCTTCCAGCCACTGCTTAGGGATCCTATGATCAGAGGTGCTCTCACGGAAGTTCATTTATAATGAATTTCCACAAATGTTTCACTTAAAGTTACAATACTTTATAATGATGACTCTTTGTTTCAATAACCAGAAAGAAGTGATCGATGATTTTACAGACGAAGGGACTCAGATTTTATTAATTTTTTTTTTAACAAGAAGCACTGGCATCATTTTCAGCTCTAACTGCTTTGAAGGATTAAATTGAAAATGGCAAGTATTTAGTGGGGGCTCAGCTAATTGTATATCTGGAGATGTAATGAAGCTCTGAAATATTTCTTCCCCCCGGGATGTGAGAGTGCTGGCTATTACAATAGCTTACTTCTTTCATGCTTGACAGTTGAAGGGCTTTTTTAAATAACGGCAGGAAGTTCAGAGCTTTTCTATGTACTCCTTTCCTTTCAGTATGCCGGATGCCCTGGCACCAGAGAAGCTTTGAAACCTTCTCCTGTTTCTTCAACACCTGATGGTGATTGTTTGGAGATTTACAGCTGACCTGAAGCTCAGAGCTTTCAAATAGCTGAAGTTACAGAAGCTTGAAATGGTGCTGGATTCACTGGAGTGATAGTGTTATCGTCATCCGATGGCTGCTGGACAGGGAAATGAGATGGTAATTTCTGCATTCCAGCGGTCAAATGTTCCTACCACCAAAAACACCAACACAACTCAAAGAAAAAGCTATTTAGAGGCCTTATCTTCCGGACATGTTTGAGCTCTAACCACATCAGTAACATTTCTACCTTTAATGGAATATCTCCTGTGATAGTTTATCGTACATGCAAGAACTTGCAAAATGAAGGCCTCATTTATCTCCAAGGGGAAGCAGCTCAAGAAACCGTGATCGGGAAAGAAAAGAGACTTCCTCCCCGGCTCTCGGAGACAATCCCATCCCGTCAGGGCTGAGCAGAACCGATGAAGCCAAATGGTGTGCAGGGGCATTTCTGCAAAATGTGGCCTGTGCAGTATTTTCTTTCACAGAATGGCAGAATCACAGCTGTTGTTGACAGGCACTGCTGGAGATTGTCTTGTCCAACCCCCCTACTCAAGCAGGGTCAGCTATAGTGGGTTGCTCAGGACCAATCCCAGGCTTTGAATATTTCCAACGATGGAGACCCTACCAGCTCACTGGAAAACCCGTGCCACTCACTGTTTGATCACCCTCATAGTAAAAAAAGGTTCTTATGTTCAGAGGGAACCTCCTGTGTTTCCGTTTGTGCCTGCTGCCTCTTGACCAGTGAGGAGAATCTGTCTCAGCCCTCCCCTTGACCTGCTGACAACTCTGGCAATACTCTGCCAAATTCAGCCCAGGGAGCTGGGGGTCTTCTTTGCACCGAGGACGCATTGCTTTCAGTAAAGGTGATATAGGTCTGTCAAAATCTGGGTTCCCTTCAGAGACTGTAATTTCTCAGGCATTATGAAGGTCCTAAATTGCACATAAAACTCTAAAACACACCCTTATCTGTCCCCCTGTCTCACCTCCATCCACTGTTCTGAAGAAACCAGTAGTATGTGAGAACCAAGAAATAAAGATGCAAGTTCTTTACATGAACAACCTCATACCTCATGTTCAGCAATGGAGAGTTTCATTGTTACTTGCTCCTTTAAAGCCACCATACAGCATTTGAAGTGACACTGCAAAACAAGTGTTCCTGAGTTACAAATAAAAGGGCAGATAAGGTTGGAGATAATTTATGTCTGTAGGAAGAAATTACTATAGAAGCATAAAAGGAAAGCCTTTTATGGAAGCTTTATTAGCTAAGCTATAACAGGATTGCATCAGGGATAAAGCTCCCTGATGTAATAACAGAGGAAAAGGTATTCCAGAGATGAAACTAGCTCAACAGCTGAACAATATTTTCAAATTGTAACATACTCTCTCAGTAGTGATTCTTTCTCTCATTAGTCTTTCTCTCATTAGTTTTGTTATTACCATCACCATCAATGTCCCTATTCAGATGTGAACATGTACCGATAGTAATTCCCACATCTGGAAGAAAAGGTTTTATGTGGAAAAGGGAAAAATTAAAACCCTTTGGCAGTAAATGCCTTTAAAAAAAAAAAAAAAGAGAATGGCAACATTACACTGTGAAAAAATAACCCCAAATCTGGGCAAAGATGCAATATAATTTATTTTGTGAAACACTGATAAGTAATAAGACAGAAAAAAAGAGATTAAGAATGTCTTTGAGAATATTAAATTATGGTATGTCTTGAGTTATCTTCTTGAAATTATTAAAATATTCTTAAAATTAATTCAGTCTGAATTATTGTAACAGAAAACAGCATTTACCAGTAACAGCCTTGCTCTTACTCTAGTATATACAGTCTATTGTGGTAAATCATGCACACACAGAGGCTTACTCAGCTATGTATGTAGTTATGTTTACCAGGCATTTATATTTTCATAAAATTAATTTATATTTACGTTTCTAACACAGCACAATATCCAATTTCCAGGAATCCTAATAAGTTTAATAAGAATAAACCTGTGCTTAGAAGAAAAACTAAACGACATTGCCTAAACCTAGGTTGGCAACCTACTTTTTAGGCTGAAAAGAATGTTGCAACCACAAGTCAGAAGATCACTTGCACAGTTTTCTTTAAAACCTAAAGCAGTTATTTAGATATTAAGTTGTTTAAATCTGGAAAATAAACAAACTGAACTAGGATTTCATTGGTACCCTGTATTTGTATAGTCATACTGTTTATGCAGGTGGATTGCTATCTTCCTTCCTAACTTCCTATCCAACTTTTCCTACCATAAAAAAAAGGCTTGCCACCTTGTAAGCAAAAGATGTGCCATGAAAAAAAGAAAACTCCTGAAAGCGTTATTTACCAGAAATCTTTGTAGTTCACTTTAAAGAGAAAGAGGTAAAAAAATTATTCAAATTATAAATTTAAAAAAGTGAATTAAAAAATGAATTAAACATTCTGTTTCCGCGTTTAATTACTTACAGTACATTGCCAGTGTTGCTTAGCCTTTGGGCACCCTATGTTCTCGAAATATAGTATAATGTTCTATAAATAAAAGACGTCTGTGTTTTTTTTGTTTTTTTTTCATTAAGGTTAAAACTTCTTACAGTTTATCAAGTTACACTGAGAAGAGCATTTTTACTGCTATTTTATAAGTCCATAACATAGAGTTTCATAAGACAATTTGGAACTCAAGCATCTTCAAAAAAATATAAAATAATGATTTTGTAGGAGGGAAAAAATCTATAAATAACAGCTACTCCTGCAATAGCTGTGAACAGATTCGATGTATCAATGTGTACATAGTCATAATACAGATCAGCCAATAAAACAGGAAGCTTCTAACTTTTTTATGTTAAAATAATTTAAATGTCGCTTTTTAATAGCTTTTAACTCATGCTTTCCTCCTTCCCTTCCGTTTAAGGGGGTAGAAGTTCGCACTATTAATAATACCTCTTAGAAAAACAGTAGTAAAATATTTTTAAGTTAAAAAAAACGTAGATTCTCAGGCAGGACACCTTTAGTCAAACACATGCCATGAGATTAACACAAAAGATGGTACAATTGTTTTAAAGATTGTTTGGAAATTATCACTGTATCTTCAATGCAACACTTGTGTTTCAGTTATAAAACTGCATCCCGAAGCAAATCCCTTGCAGTTTTTCAAACAGAAGCAGAGTCCTACATTTAAAGGGTATTATTTAAAAAGTAGGCAAGTTTCACCGTAGTGATTTTATATCAGGTGTTTTAAAATTTCTGTGTTAAGGAGAAGCAGTTCTTTTGACATCAGGGAAGCAATGTTGAACTCTGAAGTTGCAGTTTGCTTGTGCCTGCAGAAATTGGTATCGCTCTGCTCTTTACTTTAACGGTGTCTGCACTACGTTACTGCAAATGAAGATGTGGCCCTTCATTTCATAAAATAGATGGCTCCGAAAAATATAGCCCCCAAAAGGACAATGCCTATGTGTCATTTCAAAAACATAGCACTAACTGTGCCAGTTCAAAGCGGACATAGAAATGAAGGCAGAAACATTTATTAGCATTTACATATCTAAAAAGGCAGGCATCTGTGTCTGCCCGGACTGAGGACCTCCCCACCCATTGATATCTAAATACTGGTTTGATGAGCTCTGCTATGGCTAAGCCATGTGAATGCTAATGTCCAACAATGCTTCTAGCTCCAAACAGGTGAATGGTCTTACCAGACAATCCGTGCCCTAAAGCTTCAGCGATGATCGGGGATGCTTGCCAGCTTTCATGGGACTTCCTTCTTTGTTCTTCATGTTTCCTGTGTGGTTTCCCAAGTCATGGAGTGCAACTGTGGTATCTGAAGCCTTATAAGCCGAGAACCAGCAGCTCCTAAAAGAATTATGAAAATACCTGAACTGCAGTATGAATTTATTTGAAACTGAAATGATCTGTATACATGAGTGATTTGTCTGAAAAGTAGTAACTTTCCAGGGTTCACGCAAACAAATTGCCTAGGCATGGATGATCACAAGTAGGGCTGGGACAATGTCTCGCTCAAGAAGCTATTGAAACAATAATTTGTGACTAATATTTCCAATTATTTGCTCAGCTATAGTCATGAGAGTTCCAACCTCTTATGTCACTTAAAATTTATTACTTTAATAGTGCTGTAGACTATATTTAAATATTCATTTAATACCAATTCTAGATATGCTAGTAAAAAAAGGCATTACATCATAGCAGTGGTGAATTAAAAAGTATAACTATATAAGAAAATGCTTTGCCCTTAAAAAAAAACGAAACAAAAACAAAACAAAAAACCCCCCAAAAAAATCCCAAAGAAATTGCTTTTTTTCTATTCTTTTGTTGAACCTCATATGGATGGAATGTAGTAAGCTATTGAAAGTCTATTGTAAGATTCTGAGGAATGATTCAAAAAAATAACAGGAAAAATATTCACCATCATTATTATTTGCAGAGTTTTACAAAGATACATAACTCTACAGAACTCATCTCCATCACCTTCTGTAGAAACTTCTTGATAACTGATATCTGCTTTTATATAGATGTGTATGTGTACATATATTTGTGGATGTATACATTGCCTTGAGGCTTTACACCGGAGCATATTTGTTTTAAGAGATTGGAGAAAATACTCATGCAATAGCCATGAAAGCCTTATCATAGACTCACTCACCATCTGTTTGCTACAACTGACTTCTAGGAAAAAACAGAGGGCAATACAGAAAAGGTTTTTGTAATAAACAAAAATTGCATTTCATTAATCATATAAGTAGTATTTCTTTGTTTAGAGATTTAAAGTAATATAGAACACACAATATAAAAGATCAGTTGAGTATGAAACCTATTAATATCAGTCATGAGCTACGAGACAAAAAAAAGCTGTTTTTCTCATACTGGCCTCTGTAGACAATTGCACTTCTTTATACCATTTACTCAAAAAGTTATATTTTCTTTTGGCATCCTGACATGTTAAAAACTTCTTTCGAGCATGTGGAGCATCTTATTTTTCCATTTCATCTCTCCACTGCATGAAAAAACAGAGTAATAGTTGGAGAGTTGTTCCTTGGAGAAGGAAGTTTTCTGTGTGTTCATCTGAAACAAGCAATCTCGTGATGCAGGAGCTCTGTATGATAAATAGTATTTGGAATGAAAAATTTAATGAGTACAGATATTATCAGAGTTGTTCTTTAGCCCCAAGTGGATATTAATGGCATGTGTTTTGTATTTCATGATACACTTTCTGAGAACTCTTAATTAATGGAAAATACTTCAATTCGCAGAAATATGCAGTGCTTGCTATTGAGTAAGATTTTGTGTAAAAATAATGTGATTTGAATAATTATTTCTTGGCTGTCACTGTGTAGATATTTAGAAGACCTCAGTTAGATACTTAATGCATTCAGTAGTCACTGTTTTGAAGCTTTTGCTATCCTCAGTCAGCCTTCCAAAGGGCACTTTAAAAACAAGATGAAAAGCAATAAGCATAGAAAAATAGCAATATATTTCTGACAATATCTAATAACTCCGATTTTGTATAGAGGTGGTAGCCATTGGATGTTGAGTTCAAACCAGACTGTAACACTCTATTTCCCAAGTATGCCCAAGATCACCAAAGGGTCCTCTCAGTTATGCATTCCTTTATGAACAGTTTGCCTTTTTCACTCTTGGTTTGTTTTTCTCTTAAAACCAGAGTTATGTTTTTTTAGATCGTATCTATTTTCTAAATAAGCCCAACATCACCAAACGTCCCTCTTTATTATGGGTTCTAAGAACATGTAGACTACAATAACAAATAAGAGTTTTTAAAATATGACAACAGAAAGTAATAAAGTGATAGGATGAGTTAGAACAAATCTGTGCCACTGACAACACAAATAAGGATGTAGGAGCTGAATTCAGCCAGGCATTGTAAGAATGAGAGAAGAAAGGTATTATAGAGTCCCTCTGCTAGTTAATGGATCAGCTGACTTTTGAATAAAATCATTGAAGGAAATAAAAAAAACAACCAACCAACCCACCATCTAGAAGTATATTTTAGGCCAAAGTAACAGGCTAAGTTTTTAATTATTTTTCATATTTAGAGAACATTATTTTCCTTAATTACTTTCAATACAACTCTTAAAATCTCTACTTACTTTTAAATAAGTTAGTTTCTATTGCTTTAATGTGACAAATGTAGCTAGGATTAATCAGAGTAGTGCTGTTCATGGCATTAAATTACGGTGTGTTTATCTCCTGGGTTACACAATTTGACATTGTGACAATCTACAAGATACTCCTTGCCTTGCTTAATGTTGTGGCGTCTTCAACAAATTCCAGTCAGGCAGCTCATCTCACTTTCTGAAGTCCCTTCATACTCACCATCGACTGACAAAGAATTTCAGACTCTAAAACAAACGCATTCTTGCTTATTCCTAGGGTTTGATTCTGCCATTTTATTTATGCTGAAATGGTACTTAGCTGGCAGAAAAAGGAACTAATTCCAGAGTAGAGCATGAACCAGAATAAACTTAAGTTGGCAAAACATAACCAGAAAGTATCAAGGTTCAAACGTCTCACATTGAACAGACCTTATTTCACGATGCCTGACTCATTTTGAGAAGTACTTCAGCCATGAGGAACTCCATTGAAGTGCTTTGTCAGGAAATATCTCTGCTTAAGATAGCTGCAACACTGACTTTTGATAACATGTGGGCACAACGTCAGTCACTGCCTGGATACCAGATAATTGGAATTATCCACTAATCCAATCACAGCAAATTAAATCTGTGTGCATGCACACACAAAGATGGGAGATATTGCACCATAAACATTTACAATATAGACAGTTTCCCCTGGTTTATAAGTGTCAAGACCACGACAATCTACTTTCTGTTCAAAATCAGCTCACTTGCTAACAACTCTCACTGAAATCACTACCACGATTCCTGTATTTGGGTATTACTACTTACATGCTTTGGAAGCTGCCCAAAGATAATTAGAAAACGATAATTCTGTACAAAAGTCTCTCTAAGGAAAAGGATGTAAATTTGTAAATATTCTTTTATAGATGCACCAAACCCCAGCTTCAAGGACAAAAGACTGTAAGTGAATGCTATGGATGTGAGGAAAAGTTTTCTAGGAGATCGCACGGTGACAAACTGTCTTGTCCACTTGTGGCAATTCGGTGTAAAGACAGACAGACAAGTTGTCAGTATGTGTCTGCAGGAGAACAATGCTAAGTTTAATCTTCTACTACTTATATTCTATTTCTATGCTACTGCCTACAAAACAGCAGCAGCAGCACAAAGAACCATTTAACTACAGCATCATAACACACCAGCAACAAGAATTCCTTTCATCAACACGAAAGCGTGACGCTATTTGTATAATTCACAAAGCAAATTATATTTTTCTGTAAATTATTGTAATAGAAACTCCCGTGCACACTGTGTGTGCGTGGGGAGCTAGTGGGGAAAAAAGGGAGGGTTAGAGAGAAACAACAGATTGAAATACCTAAAACTTTGAAATAATAAGATTTGGAGATCTCTTCATCCTGAAATGGAATGAAATTTATGTTGAAAATCCGATGTCTTCTTGTTATGGAAGGAGTTCTAAGTTTCCTAACAGTATTCCTACTGGATATGAAAAAATAAAAAAGGTCTTATATGTGTCAACTTCCTCTTCTGCGCAAAAAGAGAGAAAGCAAATCTATGGCCATGCATTGCCCCTCGGGGTTTGCACATCCTGCTGGTTGGCTTCTCAGTGGTACTTCAGGAGAAGAATGAGTACTGCTCTGGTCTCTGCCCTGGGGCAAGGTATAGGAGGGCAGAAGAGCAGTGCCTCAGTGCAAAATGCAGGCCAGCTGGGTAGAAATACCTCAGCTGCATTTAATCTGCAGTATGCCCTGTCTCCTGCAGGCTTCACTTGAGATGCCAGGAGCTGGTCAAGTACACGGCAGGATGCCATCTACCACCTTAGACTTCACGTGAAGGATGAATTGTAGGTAAAGAGATTGTTTAGTGGGAGGTAGACCCCTACCTGTGGGGCTATCTTGGCCGCTGGTCTCTGCAGTGGGACAGCAGGAGCAGAGAAAGTTTGGAAAGCCACGAACCGCTCCGCTGAGACTCAAAAACACCTTTGTAATAACCCTGTTTTTCTACCACGCTGCCTGCTGCTCAGACTAACAGAGGCTGCTCAAACAAATAGATATAGATTTACAGACTGTGAAGTTAGAACTGTTCTACAAGGAAGTGAAACAGGGAATAGGGAAGAAATGGGAAAGTTTTGGGTTGCGAAGCTGCAGCTGATTATCCGTTCATTGTCACGTTTTCCAGCGGTTTGTCTCGGTAAGTGTGAAAGCCTCTGAAGTGTGTTGTGGTTCTTCCAGCTCTTAGTCACTGTAGCTCATGATAGATGGCATAGCAACTCACTCACCTTCCCAAACTTTCTCTATTTACCCACTTACACTAGCCAATCTAAGATCCATACTTTCTTTGTAGAAGAGAGACTAAAGCTCCAGATTACATTTATGGAGTGCAACCAGGAATACAGAGGAAGGAAGGACAAAACTCATGTCTGGGGGTTTGGGACACTAAAAGTTTTATGCATGCACACAGATGAAAATACTAATGGATACTTAATTTTAATTTTTTTAAAGCTGCTGTAAATATACCTGTGGCATTTTATAATCACAACACAAAGATATAAAATTCTGCAAAAAGTGATAGAAACATGCTGGCAGATGTAAAAAGTATAAGAAAGGCTTTACCATTTTAATTAACCCAAAAGTCATAACTTTTTAGGTTTCTTTATATCAGTACTTACAGTAGTTGAAATTCAACAGATTCAATCACACCAGTGAAAATGTTACGTGGCTTCTCTCATACAATTTTAAACCCAGTTATTCCAACATAACTAAGCTAAAAAGGGCAGAATGTCTGAGCAGTTGGAGTAAGTAACACAGTAGTTTAGACAGAAGGAAAAGTCTCTGTAAAGCAACCATCGGTGCAAAGTCTATATTAACATTATTTTAAACACACACAAAAGAATGGATTTTTGAAAGTAAGAGGAGGGAGAAGTTAATGCGTATTTTTTTCCTGAAACAAAACTCTGAGAGTCTTTGCAAATCAAAGTTCCTTCTCTCTCCTCTCACACAAAAAATTCCCCTGTATAATCCTTATTTTGGGCTGTTGGCCACAGATTGACATTAGATGGATGCAGAATTATCACTTGAATTTAAAAACTGAGAGACAACAGGATTTGCTGACTGATTGAATTATCTTCATGCAGTCTAGCACTTCTGCGTGTCAGATACTATTGTAAACTAGAAAATATTTCTCAGGGTATCACTTCTGCAAGACACTGTACTGTAGGAACTAAAGAATTAACACAAACAACGCATGTTAGAAAGCAGTAGAGTTTGTGCAGTGCATGTTTTTTCGGACTTTCAGTATTTTTCCCTGTAAGCCTCATACCCCATTACTTACATGGCCCCACTGAGATAGACAGGCTATGAGATTTTTCCTCCTCCACCCCCTACCTGTCAAGATATTCTTTGTTGAGCTTTTTGTCATGTGGCATTAGGAAAGCTTTGTTCTTAGAGTTTAATTCTCTTCTAAGTCTGCTGTGGTGTGACATTTACAAATTAATGCACTTGCCCTTTATGTAGCCCTAACGTAAATCCCATGCCCAATAGGAATTACAGATCATTTTGCTTTGAGCTGAAGTTCAATCTGTGCTCAAGGAAATTTAGAAATAAACACGTACCACAAGACTTACTGTCTTTTTCAACTAGAGTTTTCTTCATGTATGCAATGTTCACTCCTTCCTGCTAAAGTGTATATTCGGCATCATATTAATGGTTTAACTGAGGGGTAAAGAATCTTTTTCATGCTCCTGGTAACAGCTACAGTAAAAGATTTCTTTTTTAAAAAATATTTGTATTAAAATTGATAATGCATTTTTGTATGACAAGACCAAAATCAGCCATTCAACCGTTTGTCCCTTTTTTCAAATGCATGTTATTTCATCTAATAACAACTATCCCCTTCCCCCATCTCAGTTCTTTTGTATTTCTCTGAACCACATGGTTAAAATATGCTACTGCTATTTTTTTTTGTACCAGTATTATTTTTTAAAAACAGGAGTCCAAAAATAGCAGTAATTGAATAAAAATTTGCTCACACAAACTTTTAATTGGCTTCTATGGACATTCTACTTATTTGTATGATATAATGCTTGGTGTCCATTTGTGGTGTTAGAAATTAAAAGGGTAAAGTATGTAAAACACCATAATCGGAGATAAATCATTATCTCTCTTCCCTTCTCTGTAATGTCTTCTCTGTAACTAGGAAAAAAAAAAAAGAAGTAGTGTTTTATTTTAAAAATATGCAGAAATAGAATAGAGAATTGAATCATTCTAAAAACAAATGGAAATACTTCTTGGAAAATGAAACACTCTGGGTGTATTTGAAACCTGATTGTTTGAAAGAAGAAGCAGCCTCTGTTTAACAAATGTTTTTCCACAAAGCCATGGTAAGTCTCCTAGAACATAATATTAAATAGCAGGCAGCTATTAAAGATTGATAAATTGCTGTAAGTACATTTTTTTATTTGAGACTTTGACTTTATTCATCCTTGTAAATGTCTCTGAAAAAAATCACTGTGGTGTAAGAAGTAGTTTGTATCTGATTCTTATAACCTACAATGCAGAACGAAGACTTCTGGTCCAACTTTTAAGTAGCCTCCATCTGGAAACCTTCCTTTCAAGTTTTTCACTGTTTTTTGCTGGAAAATCAAGTGGCCATTTTTGGCTATTTTCTGCTGTTACAGTGGAAACCTAAAAGTAGGTAACTACTGAGATTTTTTTCTTTACTGTAGCTCCAAAAGAAGAAAAAGCCAGAGGTCTTATAAAAATGGCCTGTGCAAATAAGTGATTCACGTCATTAGAGCAACCCCCGTAGCATTTCTAAGTCAAGAAAGTTTATCAAGAAAGTTTATTCAAGTTGAAGAAAGCTTCCCCACAGCCCTAGGCAAAGCTTGGAAACGCCTGCTGAGGATGCTCTCCTGCCACAACTGCGCCTGTGCCTCCCTCTTCCCATCCCGCGCAGCCAGCAGGAAATAGCTGCTACTTCCAGGGCTGTTATGACATTAAAAATCCCCTCCCGTGATTTATTGTAGCCCTCTGTAAGTAGAGTTAATCTGACGAGGCACAAGGCTGAGCCCTCTCCCACCGCTCCGGTGATGGACGGCGGCTCACACAGGTCGCAGCCATCTCCGGTTTTAGGGTGGGCAACCTTTGTGCTGAAGTGCAGAGCTACTGTGGGAGGAGTACGGGATTCAGCCCGAGGACACGGGTGCAAGGAAGGCTTTAGGCACCAAAAAGTTAGACCAGCATCTGTTTCAGGTAACGCAGCGGCTGAGGCCGCAGCTGCTGCCGGCATGCCTGGCAATGCAACTCTGCTTTCCTGAGATCAGGCTCCTGGCAGCGGAGAGGGAGGCAGCCGAGCCGGCATCCAGGGTTGCTCAGTTTGGTTTACTGTTGCGGGTACCACATCCTTCCTGAGCCCTGCCTGGCATCGGCTGCCCGAATTCCTGCTGCAGACATCCCTCCTTACAGTGGGTCTAACGTATTCCCACACTCTGTCACAGACGAAGTTGTGCAGGCTTGGTTTTAAAGTGGTACGTTTTTTGACGAAGGTAAGAGCTTTTGACGACGAAGCAGAGAGTATTAAGAACTGCATTTACTGCATTAAAGATCTGTTCAGTGTTTACCTCCCAGTTCTGCCATCTTCATGAAACTGATTAATATTTGACTTTACTGCTGCGCCCAATCGTTTCTCCACTGGAGTCCTGGTGACTGCAGTGGGAACAGGGACAGTGACAGGACATCTTCCCTCCAAGAAAGTCACCCCATTTTATGCTCTATCAAAATGAGTGAGGGCCTCAAAGGATTCTTCATGGTGCTTTTGGTGTGAGTCTTGTATAAAGAGCAGATATAACCCATGGTAGCGGTGCAGGCATTATTTAGAGCAGTATTGCAAGTATGAGTTTGATTGTAATCAGTTTAATTTATTTCTATAAAGATAAAATCCCAATAACTTCTTACTAATTATTATTCACTGTATTATTTCCGCTATATAATTATGTTCTCCTTCAGACGGTCTCTGCTCCCACACTGAAATCATGCTTCAGGCAGTGGCTATTTTCTGCTCTGCTAACATTGTCTCCATTCTCTCATTCATTTATATGCACATGCCATTTGGTATCAGTTTTCTGTTTGATGACACAATAAAAGTCACCTAATTAGGTAACAACAACTTAATGTATTAACTACATCCTTGTAAAACCACAAGAAATTTGTGGGACAGGTTTACTGCTGATGTTTTACTACCGTTTGCTTTCATTTCCTTCAGTTGTAGTTTGACCCTTAGCAGTATTAGAAGTGAAATTCTGATCCACTGTAGAAATCAGTGGCAAACCTGAAATGACTTTAAGAGCTTTGGGATTCTCATCTAGTTCTCCATACAGCAATAAGAGGAGTTGTTCTCACGAGAAAGCCCCACGAAAACAGCCCTCTGTGTGTAGTAATATTTTATACACAGGACATGTGGATACACTGCTTTTTTAAACAAAGTTAGAAGAACAATAGCCGTTTAAGTCAAGCACTCAATATGGGAAATGCCAGAAGGGAGATTCTCTGTATAACTTCACTTCAGACCCCTCGTGTGCTTTGGTAGTCCTGTTGGTTACTGGGTTATTTTTGTTTTTCCTCAGACCTCACTGAATCACAGGAACTCTGGCAGATTAGCAAGCAGTTGTTCACTGTGTGGACTTTGTTTAATGTGTTCCCCCCCATCTCTAATGCTATTTAAACACAGTCAAGAGAACATTTTATTTCCTCAGAATTTATATCATGGCACTAGCCATTGCTCCGCAGTGTATTTATTCTCACAGGACCCATTATTCTCAGTTTGCTCTCAGAAGCTGGACGCACAGAAGTAAGAACATCAGAAGGGATAATTTAGGGCGTATGTTCTGAAATACCTATTCCAAAACATCAAGACCCTGTTTATTAGCATTCAACAGCATGTGGCAAAAGAAGCACTCATGATTAAAAGGGTCAGTGATTTCAGACGTGAATAGGGTGCCTAATATCTTGTACATCAACATAAGATGCTGTGAAACATCTGAGCTCAGTTGAAATAATTAATATCATACTGGAAGCCAGTTAGTCAAAGCAGGATAGAGTTCAGCAACTTCTGTGTTATTCTTAATTAATTTTACAACCTGTCCTCTGAGTGAAGTGTTATAAATGTAATTTTTGTGCAAACACGTCTATAGTACCAGACACCTTGTAAATATGTCCTTATAGAGACAGTAATTCTTTCACAAGAATAAAGAACTGGGATTACAGAAAAACTCAAGTGTTCTCAGTAAGTCTTGTGACTCATTTTTTCCTCTTGTGGAAAATGATTCGACTCTTTAGAGTGCTTCTAACAATTAAAATGTGTTTCATTTCGTCACCCATTTGTCAAGATGTTCTGCCTTACAAATACCAAACAAGATATTTGCCGGACATGTGACAGATGTCTGAGCATTGGCAGTTGCTCCTCAAGCAAACTGGGATATGGAGATGGCAACAAAAATGTTCCATTTGCCTTGGGAGATATCACAGAGGTCAGCGCTAGCTGATGGGGAAGGACAATTCTGTGTAAGTGCAGTGTCCTGAGGATGTTCAAATGCTTAAATATGCCAGTTCTGAAGATGTAGCATCCCAGCCACCAGAAATTCTCACGTCCTTATGCAGGACTGCAATGAAAAGATGGACTTGTAAAGGGGTATTACCTGTGTACCTATAATTATCCATTGAATTTTATACATAAAGATACATTTAACATTTAAATGAAAAGTTTCCTTTTTTTTCTTTAATTTTCTATAAACATTTCACTGAAGTTTTGGAATGAAATATCTACAGCAAGAACTGAAAATAAAACAAAATGAACTTTATACTAGAGTACTTTCCTGAGTACGAAAGCCAAGCGAATTACAGAAAATAAACATGTCATAAGTAGTATGAAGTAAGCTAGATTTTAATAGGATTTCTGATATAGTTTATGAACAAGAAAGGATTTTTTATGCTATACCAGAAATACAAGGGAAACTCATGGCAAAATGAAGAGCAAAAACCCCAGTTGCTGTACAGATCTAGTTTGATTGGCATTTAACTCTCACACAGCTGGACAGTCAGTTCATTTTATGCTTAGTATAGACCTTCAGGACATCTGAATTTTATTTAGTTGTATGTTATGTAAGGGAGTGATGCAGGAGGATTTAAAGCCATACAATGAACATGATCTTCATGCTAAATGAGTTCACTTAAGGCTAGATTCAGTGGGAACCTGAGTCCATTCCCACTGAAACCGTTAGCATATATCCCTTTGACATTAGTAGGAGCAGATAAATGACCTGGTAGGCCTAGCATCTTGCAGAATGCAAATATACATGTATGTCTTGGATCTTGATTAGCATAATCTATTTTTTCTTTTCAGTTACTAGATATTCATCTCAGGCTTGAAATTCTCAGCATGAAAGACGACATCATAAGGCCTGAGGAGTTTGAAGATAGAGTAGCCTCCCTAAAATGTAATGTTGTACAGATGCTTGCAACATGTCACTCCTTCAATTCACTGATAAAATATCTATGAAGTTTTGCCTGAACCTTGAAATGCAGTCTAGCCACTCATTTCAGGCATCTGGGTAAAATAAATCTTAAATTGAAAGTTGACCTCACCACCAAATGTCATTTATTTATATTGGATTTCATCCTTTCGAGTGGCCTCTCTGTACATATTAGAGGACGAACAATTAAGGCCTTTGGTTCAGAGAAAGGAAGGGCACTGGAGGTCACCAGCACTATGTATCAGATTTTAGCCAAGAAAGCTTCTTTAAGTATGTTATTAAATCACAAAAATTACAGATTAATGCTCCATTAAGAAGGCAAAAAAACGCTGAGTTTGCTTCTGGACTGTTCTCCTATGCACTGGAAATAAGGCTGGAGACTGGAGACAATTAATCTTGGGACTGAAATTTAAGGCAAAATATTTATGTGAAGGACCCTTAAGACACATTTCTCTATGTCTTTTTTTAACTTCTCCAGAAGTTCTTGTAATACTCAGAAAAGTCTTTTAAATCATGTTTCTTGTCTCTTACAGCTATAAAATTGTTTTGTTCCTCTTGGATTATGTAGAGGAAAAGTGTCTTCAGCATTAATAAGAATTTGACTACACAGCTATTATACAAAATAGCCTTTTCCAACCTTTTTCCACTCAAAGAACTCTCTAATCTTTTTGGGGAAAATGATACAGATAATCTTACAACGCACTGCTTCTGCTCAGTGGATAAACTGGAGGATTGGGGTGATGAATAAATAATGCACTTAGCAATAACACTGAACATTTTTTTCAAACTGTCACAAGTGCAGTTGCAAAGATTTTTGACAAGCCTCGAAGCCATTAGGAGCTGGCTCCTGACTAAGCCTGCAGGTACCCAACGCACTCTGTGGAAATAAAACTGTGCTTACAGCATTTGGATTTTTGTTTTCTGTTGACTATCACGGCACAGACTATCTTTGGAGGCTTATGGAGCACAGTGTTGTGGGAAGGATAGGCTAACTAATACCGAGCGTGATGATGAGCATGGTTTTACAGTTCACTAACATTCTCGATTATAAAAATGAAACTAATTACATCACACCATTTAGAAGTCAGACTTCACAGAGAACAAGTGGTCATATGGCCCCAGGACGCAAGAGACTGCTCTGCCACAAGACATATGTGATGTATCTTCAGCACTAGAACATGACCTTTTCACATCAATGAATTATGCGATGAAGACATATCCTAAGGGGAGGGGGCTCATTAGCAGAACAAGGAATTGGACCCAGGTCTAATTTGTCTTGTTCTTTGATCACTTTCCTCAGAAAGCCAACAGATGAAGAAAGGCTGGAGCATTTAGCTGAGTTTAGACCATGTGAGCATGCTATTCAGCCCTGTAGGCATGGTAAATTTGGCCCCATATAAGTGGATTAAACAAGCAAGTACTCATCTCTGAGATGCCATAAGCTGTTTTGCTTCTGAGCCTCCTTCTCTTCTTCTTTCCCATACGTATGTCATTCATAAATGCACCGAGGTTGTGAGACTGCAGTAACTGGAGGTATACAGTTACTGTATAGAGGTACTGTAGAAGGTATAGATATATTTAGATAACCCTATCAAATTATATGGATAACAGTTTTTTCTGAATCTATTGTCAGATGTCCCTTCTGGTACTCAAACACTCTTAAAAGCCAATATATTAGTTTGTTGTCTAACTCTTAGTCCTTTTTTTGTGGCTATCACTGCTCTCTGTGTATCACTAGCTAGAGCTTTGGTGGCACAGTAGCTTACTTCCAAACTTGAAAAAGTGTCTTAACCTTACACCACTTGCTGTTTGCTCTTGTTAGACTGTTAAAAGGGTTGACAAAAGATCTTCCAGTCTTTGTAAACTAGCCAGGTTTCCGGCAGACTTCCTACCAGTTTCTCATACTGCACATTCACTAGTGTGCCTCAAGAACTCAAACTGATAAAACATTCAGGAGAAAAAAAAAGAAGAAAAGTTCGGTTTATATCAACTCAAAACAAAAAAAAATCCTCATAACTAACTCCTTGAAGGACATGCCGCGAAGGACCCCTGTGCATGTGGGCTAGGCACAACACTGCTGTCAGCACTAGAAAATTGCCTGGACTTTATACACGATGACGTAGCTGTACATGAAAGCCACTTGAAAACCAAAAAGGAGTTTGAGAACTGTACGGTTTGTCCATAGAAACATAGCTAGAGCTGAGAATGCATTTTTGGACTGAATCTGTTTTCAAACTTTCAAAGAATGATTAAAAAGCAGCAAAGAGCTTTGGAAAATTATTGTAGTTGTTCTAGGGCCTGGGGCCAATTCATCTTTAAAGTGTCCTCATGAGATAACAGTTTTCAGAACTCTTCTGTGGCTCCCTGATGACACAAAATCAACTTTTTCAACAATGAAAGGAATTACCAGGGTGGTCTCCTAATCTCTAATTAGCACACAGCACATGCAGGTACAACATGGAATCTATCTTGGTCCCAGAGCAGTCAATTTCGTGCACTTAAGAGAGTCCTAGGGTGTACCAAACCAAAAAGGAATGCAGAATTTACTGGTTGCAGATTATCTGCCCACAAACTTTATATAATAGCCAGAATTAGGCAGCAAGATACTATGGTATTATGTGCATTAAACCTGCCACAGGTGGATCTTATTTCAGTTTTAAGCACTGTTCAAATCTTACATGAGCAGGTCTGCATGTTCTGTGGAAAGCTGAAGGTGTGGAGTCCTGGCCCCACAGATGCACTGGGAAATTTGCCATTGATTTAGTGGAGCCATTATCTCACCCCAGATCTTGAAAACATTTAATAGAGACGGTACTTCCCAGCGTGTTCTCTGGGGCCAGTCAGTACAGTAAACATTCACTCGCTTTTTAGCATGAATAGCTCTTGCTGAAGAGCTGCCCCTTTAGACACGTGGGAGGACAGCTACAAATAGCTGTCACATCGACAGCTGATCTGGAAACGGGCATAAGGGTCCATTTTTACCAGGCAGAGGATGAACCACACTTATCATGTTGCTTTACTACTGCACAGGAATTGTGAAGACAACATTCATAAAGATGATGTAGCTGAGCAAACACAGCTTAAAGAACGAAGGAGTGAGGAATGGCACTGTTTCCCTAACACCGACTGGCATTCCTCATTCATCAGCACAGAGTTTCATAACAAAGTATTAGACTACATAGGTGTCCCTTGAGATCTGTGAAAACTCATCATCTATTTGTTACTTCAGTTCTTTCACATGAGCATAAATATATCAAACTCCTCAAAAGGTCACAGTAGTCAGTCTTACAGCAGCTGTTAAACAGCACTTAATAAAAATAAAATCCTAACTGTAGCCATCCCCCAGTTCTCCATGCCTCTCTTTTTGTTCTTAAGAAACTTCACAGTTCACACGCCAAATAGTTCTGCATAAGAAAACTGAAGTGTACCTTGCCTGTCAGTCCTGCAAAGTCTCATGCTCGATTTATGCACTGACCCCATGAGTATTATCCAAGCATCCACCAGAAAATCCTATTTTCTCAGGCATCTAGCCTTGACTTAATTTGATTGACAGAATATATTTTTCCAAGATACTCTTGGACACATACAGGATCAGAGGCTGGAGTATGTGTGGTGGGAGGTGGATGTATGAGGTAATTAGAGACAGGGAAACCCACTTTCTCCTCTCTCACGTATGTGACAGGATCAGCAAAGGAGAGCAGTGAGATATTGCTTGTTTCTCCCAATGGTTTGACCTCCCTCTGTGGGTAGGTGGGTGTGCACCAAGACGTATGTGTGCACACAGGGCTCTGCTCCTCTAGAAGAACATAAATTATTTTTTTTCTGGCTGTTCACTGTGCACGTTTGAGAAGCTTTGCTCTTCTGAGCTGGTAGCTAAGAACTGAAGCGTGGACAAAGCAAATAATGCTAGGATTTGGGAGCAGAGCCGAGGAAACACAAACTTGATCTACCAGGATCCCAAGTACCGGGAGAGAGAGATACATGAGAATTATTTGCTGAAATGAAAGGAACAGTTCCTACCTATAATTTATTCTTTAAAGCCATAAAGTTTTCTAGGCCGAGATCCATATCTTGAGGAAAGTGGGCAAGTTCCCACTTCTCACAAAGCAATCTTCCAAAGTGCTTGACAATTCACTTCTGGGGGCTTCTGCTAGATAAACATGTCCCTCCTGGGGCAGTTAATGTCTCCTCACCTGGAGACATTCTGAGTCAGAGCTTCTCAAGACAACATCTCTCATATTTCTTAAGGTAAATACATGCTACTAGTGAATTCTCTGCTGAAGAGAGGTATCAGCCCAAATCTCAGAATAGGCTCCAAAGGGTTTGTCCAACACTTACTCAAGGTAACACACACCTCCTCTGGGAAGGAATACTGATTACAGAAGGAAACTCACACTGTCATCTGCCGGATTAGTCCTTCCCCTATTCTTTCAGTCACAGCAGAGAAAGAAAGAGAGCATGTGTATAAGTCTGCCTACAGGCAAACTTCAGAAAGGCAGGAGATACCACAGGACAAGTGGCAGATAATGAGATTTGTTCTCAATGTAAATTCAATGTATATTTTCATAATCCACATTTCATTCCAAATGAGCCACCTAGCTGTTCAGTATTAAAACAGCGAAGTGGGAAAAAACATTTCATGACTTCTTTCAGCATGGCTTAAGCCTATTGTTTCGGTTAAAATTTTCTGCTTTGGGCTGCGTTTTCATGTCATAATTTTCAAGAGGAAGCTGAAAGCAACCTCCCACCAACATTGTTGCATTAAGTATCTAGCAAACAAGGGATTTGAATTGCTCCATCTTGGTGCTAAAGAACAGCTATAGGCTCTGATGTTACCACAGGCAACATTTTCAATACTTGCAAAGAAAATGGATCCGGGTTTTAGTTGAAACTTGGGTCAATCTGACAAAAGACAGGTAAGCTTTGTGGCTTTAATAAGTAACTTTGGCCTAAATTTCAAACAAACCTGGGGCAACTCAAGCTTTGGATTTAAGTGGTTTCATATGTCTCCCAAGTGCAGGTCATTTTCCTTAAATTTCAATTGAGAGTCTGAGTTTGCTCAATCTTGAAAGTCAGAGTTAAATTTAGGGGTGTGAACCCATCTGGACTAAAATTGAAGGAAATATTGGCACAAACCTCAGCAAAATGAAACTGCCAAAACTTGCTCTGATATATACATCTACTCAGAAAGAGAGAGAAAGAGAGAATTTAATAAAAGTCAGTACTTTGTCATAATCATAATCAATTTAGTCTGTTTCACTTGGTGTTTGAGGGAAAGGAAGTAAATTTAAGTCACCTATGGCTTTATGAGCACTTTGACTAATTTAAGGAAAGCAGAAATTTAAATATTTTAATTTTTGGTAACAGTTTCTACATGCTAATCAAACCTAAATTAGATCAAGAAAAATTAAAAGGAATTTAGTCTAACACCACACTGGGAACAGAAAGAGGAGAAAGGAGAGGGGAGGGAAGGACAAAAGAAGAGGGGAAGAGAGGAAAGAAGCCTAACATTAAACAGAGTTTGGAATCCATTAAAATACAAGTCATGAATGTCTCAACTGGAAGAATTTTGATGGGCATTGTTAAGTTTGGAGGAATTTTATGGCTTGCATAGGTTAATTTGTTCATTACTTGAAGGGTGAGCTCATCCCATGGTAAAACATCAGGGTGAATTGGGTTATTAATCTCTAGAATTCTTTCAATTTCAAGTTAATTTCCAAGGGTTAGGGAGCGTTACTCATATTGTAAAAATGCATAAAACGATACTATTTATCAAACATACAGAGTTTCCCCAAGTGGTCTAAATAACTCTTTGAAATTAAGGCACATTGCAGAGACTGAATAAACTGTTTGATAAAGCAGTGTATGTAACAAACAACTCTAACTGAGCTTTTATGCTGAAAAAACCCTCCTCACAAAAACGTCTGTGTTATAATGTGGCCATTGTTCCTCTGGCTAATTACTGCTGTCTATGCCGGTGGGAAGCCTTGCTGTAAAGCAGCAGGAGTGTACACCTCCCATATGCACGGACTTTTTTGAGATCACATAGGACAAAAAAAGAGCTAGGGAAAAAACCATACAAATGAAAACAAAGATCTAACAGTTTATTTTTCTGGGAATGAAATCAGTGGAGTCCATAATGCACTCTCTATATTTGTTGGAGTATGCACTCATACATGAGTTACTAATCACGGATAAGAGTGTCAATGTGATAACCAGCCTTATGTGCATAGTGCCATTCAAAATAGCCCCTTTAACCTTGGACCATTTCCAAACGGTTCAAAGAAAAATATGTTTTAACTTAGGCCATTTTTGGTTTATATCTTAAAAGTATTGTTCCATTTCATAGCGGAGCTAGCCATATAGCCAAAAGCTTGCAGATAGCTTATGTATATTTTGGAAGGTAGAGGAGAAAGTGAGCAACACCTGAATGAGGTACAAGGAAAAGATACACATGGAGAAAAATGAAATTCCCATCATTGGAAATAGAAATATTTTAGAGATTTAAAAGTGTTTATTGGAACTTGGAAAGATATATCCACATATCAATAGAAAGACTAGAATAGAAGAAGCAGAATAGCTTTCCGATTTTACCTATATTTTTTAGTGTTTGCTCTCTGTTGTAATTCTACAATAATACTGGCAGAACAGCTAAAGTAAGTCCTTAGAATGACCATTTCCCTGAACAGTCTTTGTTGCAGTTGGATTTTGAGAGAAACTTTCCACGGAAAATTATAAAATAGAGGGTGAGACTGAATACTTTAAAAATGTAAATAACACATTAGTGAAATAAAAAAAGCTTTAAAGCCTTTAAAATTAAAATGACAGAAATGCTGATTATTGAAATATAAAACCTTTTTTTTATGTTACTTGTATTCATTAGATTATGTATGAAATATAATTTTGAGGGAAAAAACAGGAAGCTAATAATATTACAACCCCATATACTTTAAAAGCTGCCAATTTAAAGATACGCAAATCATTACCTTTACAAATTTGTTCTGATCGCTTCCTGCTGACGTCAACAGAAATGTTGACATAAACTTTGGTGGGGAAAGGATTAGGATGTACATAAAAGTACAGAAGTTTAACAAAATTCCTTAAGACCACAGAACATATGCTTTCTAGAACTTAGCACATTTTTCTTGTGTATCATTAAACACATGTTTTATAGTTGATTATTAATTCAAATATCTCACTAGTTATTTTTTCTACTCAAACTCTCATAGTAATGTTCTAGAATTTTGCTGCTGTTTTGTGATATGTAAAGAAAAACCTTATCTTTGAAAAGATATTGCAAGTGAATAGTAAGTGAAAAGTCTTTTCAAATATTTAAAACACTACTTTTAACAGGCTAAAACATTAAGCACATTGAAGTTAGCTACTAAGAACACTGCATGACTTCACAAGACATTTCTAGCATGTTTCTATTCAACTGTGCTCATAATTATTATTTGCTGACAACTGGATTAGTGCTCTAATGCATTGGTTGCTTTTTTTCTTCTTTCTTTTTTTTTTTTTTTTTTAAATTCCCCTAAAAATGTCCAGGGGAACTTGAAATAGTCTTAATTTACTTCTGGGTTTTACTGTCTTCAACCAGATCAACAGTTCAGTAGAAAGAGACTTGTTATCCTGTATCCCTTTGTGCAAATCTTTCAGGTTTTGGTGAAGTTTTAACATGCAGAGAATACTGTTCTAGGCTAAACACGGGACATATGTAAGTGTTTGGTCTATTGCAGTTGTGCCTGAATTCTGTTCACAAATATAAATCAGTCTTTCTTGGACTTTATAGAGAGCTCGCATTTCTGTAGCAGTGTTTCCTTGTCTTCTACAGCTGGCTTGGGCTGATGTGGACAAGTGAGAAGAGAGACTTCTGAGACAATCAAATTAATTACCCCTTCATTCTAATTTTGAAATCCCACTAGAAATACAGTTAGAAAAAAAATTACCCCAGTTTTTTCATTACATTTCCCTGGCTAAAAGCCTACTACGAATTTCAGTGAAATGGATTGAAAAGGTACTGATAAAAGAAAATTGTCCAATATACTTAGTAATTTGGGTCTTTGTATAATTTTTTCCCCAAAGGTTGGCTATCCCTATTCTATGCCAAGCAGCAAGTGAGAATAAAAAAGAGCTTTTATTAGGATTATTACAGCTGGGCAGAGTTGTCATGAATATGTATCCACTTATAAAAAGTTCCCTTCTTCAAGGTTGATATTATTTTATTGATTTGAAATGCCTAGTCACCCTACAGAGGCAGACTTCTTCAAAGCTGAGATATACTTGTTTGTCCCACTATAAAGACTGATATAGCCACACAAGAAGACACATTCCCTGCATGACACATTCCCTGTTTAAAGGATGAGTATGTATGTAACTGGCAAACACCAAATGAGTTTACAGAATAATTTGGCAAGGTCAGATTAACGAAAGAGTTAAATTTTGAAAAAAAGTAATGGAAAGAGCTGTAGCCCAGTATTTAACACAAAAAGGAGTTTCTGAAGCATAATAGAAGAAAAAAGACAATCAAAAGGATGGAGAGAAGATGGAATATGTACTCATAGCAAAGTAACAAAAGAAAAATGTGATCATTGCTAAAGGAGTGAAAGACTGCAGAGGGCCTTAAGAGGTAAGAGCATCAACAGGGAACCTGGCAAATTAGGTGAAAAAAAAAGAAGAAATTGAACTAATCCGGAGGACCCACGAGGGGCCAGTTTTCATTTTCACTGGAATGTACAGTGAAAATCACAGTTTTTCATCTAAATAAAAATATTCCCAAATGTGGCATTAATTCTGATAACATTGAATAAATACTACAGTGAAAAGTGCAATTCTGCCTGGCATATCACTGCTGAATGAGGCAGCTGCTCCTCTCTACCTAGCTGAGGTGTCTCAGAACGCTGTTATTTAAAACAATGCTAATGGTCTATTTGTAGTTAAGCTAATATGTACATATATATCCATATATACATATTTTTCTTTCAAATTGATCCCAAATATTCTTAAAAAATAAAAGTATCTTTTTAACTTCGTTGCCTGATTGGTAATGACACTGATACAGCACACGGCTATGTTTTTGCTGGTTACTTTTTCTCCAATGCCAACAGAAATTATTTGAAGAGGAAGGTCTCTGATAGAGATCATATTGCAGTTTACAGTCTGTGACCACAAATCCTCCAGCATCTGACCTCCAGCTGTTTTTTGGTGGGGTACCTTGGATCAATCTGTGTGCAGAGAGCAACAGCAGAGATTATATCTCTGATGTCTGTCAGTGCGCTGATCAGGAAGCAAACTGAAGGACAGTGTATGTGCACAAAGGTGGTTATGAAATGTCTTTACTGCAGCAGCTACCATATGCTTTCCTGCCTTAGGGTGGAGGGGTGAGAAGGCATCTTGCCTTCCAGCAAGACTTGCCTGCTGGAGGTTGGTCAAATGACATCATCACATGGCAATGAAAGATATGTAGTGAGGAACTGGTTTCTTTGGATTCCTTGCACTGCGGGGAATAAACATGTGAAGAACCATGCTGAGGGCTAGCGCATGACAACACTTTCTCCTCTGGCATGGTCTAGATTACATCTAAAAGCTCTAATCCAAACAGTCTGACCATGAAGCAAGTGTATGTTTCAGATCACACTCAAGCTATATTATAAATCTATCAACTTGCTTCAGGAGGCTTTCAAACACTCCTGAGTATCCCCCTAGCAATTTTGTACATAAGCTATAGACCTATGTTTTACATGGAGAGTACTATGAAGATTAGCTGTTCACAAAGGAAGGACCCAGGCTTGACAGTATGGGATCCTGTGGCAATAGATGTCTACTGAAGCACACACATGAATGAAGGTATGGAATCTTTAATAAGTCTGAAAACCTTGGAAACTAGATTTTTCTTCTTCTTTATATATTATTTGTGTATATATATAATTTATGTATGGGTAGAAATTATGTGGTCCCTCAAAATCTTATTTTGTTTCTGTACAGAAATATTATACACTTTTGGCCTATCCCAACAGTATCTCAGCATATAAAACTCTATTGTAAAAAAAAAAAAGGGATGAAAAAAAAAGTCATGTATACTGTTAAAGTTGATCAAAAGTGGGAAAGTGCCTGCCTAGCAGAAACATGCCATTCTGAGAACCTTGCTTGCAATTTTTATCTTGAGGGTGAGATCCCTATCTATTCCTTGGTACCTTGCTTCCTTACTCTCCGAGGAGATACTCTCAACAAAGTATCCATCTCCTCTGCTCAGCTATGACTATGAAATTTATGGATGCAAAATATCTTTGAGAGCACTATCCATCACATTTAACTGCATTTGATTAAAATTAGGTGATAGTCATAAGGCAGACAAACAGGATACTCCTACAAGCTTCATTTCCCCATGAAATGAGGCTGAAATGAATAGTTCCTCCACCACATGTTTGTTTTTGTGGAAGCCAACAAACATTAAGGCTGCAGACTAAACAGAAACAGCAACATTGTGTATATCTTGTCAGGCTTTTGCATATTTCTCTTCATTATTTTCAACAATTCTGCCCATTTTTCATATATAAGAATCATTTTACTTCCTCTGCAGACCATCAGCTCAGATACATTATCAATTATGGAATTAATCCAAATCCCACTGATGTGCTTGGCAAAATCATGCTGATTTGAATTGATTTTGGAGGGTCTTAACACTCTACAGTCATGTCACTAGTATCTGTGCCAACTCTTTTGGCTGCTGTTAATATATATTTTGTCATCTCTGTCTGTTATGGACACAAAAATAATGGAAAACATAAAACTTTCTCTAGAGACACAAATAAATTTCCCTCTTTCTAGGTTTTGTCTTTTAAGGTATTGCTTCTTAAGATCAAGAGCAAGTTCATTTTCTCATACTACAATAAAAAGAGAGGGAGAATATATAAGCCTAAATGGGTATAACTGATTTCTAGGCAAGGTGTCGGTATTTCTGAGTGACATACATAAAAGAAGGGAAAAAAACCAAACCCAAAGCAGTGGCAAAACTCAAATAAGCATGAAGTATAAAAATCAGCATGTATTTCTGGGTAAATCAGCTTATTTTATTGTGTTTTCTCTCATGTGTTTTAATGTGTCAATCATTCAGGAACTTTAATATCATGATTTCTAATCAGCATATTGTTGACATAATTAGATGAAATTATGCTAAAAACATATTCCTGACCTTTCATTTTTTGATATAAAGGAATAGGTTTTTAGCAGTTGTCTGGAAAAGCTGAATAGCTACCTAATAGTTGCTTGGCATGTAATTTGAAGAAAGACAGTTTCCTCCAATTCTCCTGCCGAGCCTTCTGTGGGCATCCCAGGGCAGCCACTACAGTCACTCTTTTAACCGCACAGTTTAATCCTATGCAGGAATTTTGGTTGAATTAGCTGAGATAGCCTCTTCCTTCCCCCCCGCCAATGTTGCCTTGGTATACCATATACAATATATATTTTTCTTATCCTGTAGCATTTGATGTTCTAGTTAAATTAATAAGAAATCAATTCCCGCTGTGCCTAATTTTCAAAATGAAAGTGAAGAAAAGTGCTCCCTCCCTAGCCCTCATTATACTAATAGTGACTTTGGGGAATCACCACAGCAAAAGTTGTGAAGTTTTCCCAGAAAACAACAAATCCCCTGCCAAGCGTGTAGCATATGTAAAAAGGCCTTGCAAGTGAGAAGAGCTTAGCAGAGACACAACCAGTCTCCACTGAAATGATGCTTTCTGGTGCCTCACCAGGAGATGGCTATCAGCTCAGATAATGGAAAAAACATACACAGGTAAGGGACAAGCAACATTCACTCATCAGCTAAAATTAGAGCTAATTGGTTATTTTCACTGCTGAAAAAAAATTTCATCAGAAAATACAGTCTCATCTGTGGAAATATATTAATGTGAAGTTTTGAGAAAGCTAAAGCTCCGTTTCCAACAAGCTTTTACTGGCAAGCCGCTGGGGAGCCTGGGTTTCTGTCCTGCTCCAGGGCAGCCCTGCCACACAGACTATTGCCATTAAAAAAAGCCCGCATTGAGTTTGTCTACTTTTGGCATCTATAACAGACATTGAGCATTATGCTCTGCTTTTTATCCATATAGCATGCAAAAAAAGACACTTCCTCTTCTTTTCTGCCAGGTCTTTTCCACAAGAGTATTTCATTGAGTGTTTTCTCAGTTACTGATTATGAGAAATAAATAATAATCAGAGGCTGCTCGGCATCTTAAAAGCATTTGTTTCTGTATTGACTTGTATCATACTTCTCCCCTTTGTTTCCTCTTTCTCAGTTGAATTCCATTTTCTCTGAATTTCACCTATTTTGTGTAGAGCCTAGTTTCCTTGAGAGACTTTCTTGCAAGGAAGATATTTTTGGCCTTTGGTCATACTTGTTATCTTCTCTATGTCTCCTCAGCTTTACTAGAGCATTTTTGACAAAGGCCCCCAGAGCCTGAGCTTCAAGGCTTAAATTAATTTGGAAACTTTCTTCACAATATAGTTTTTCTTTTGATAATTTTTAAAATAATAATGTCTTCATATTTTCCTTTTTTTTTTAAAAAAAAGCATCAATCACGTTCTAGTGCATCTGCAAATCAGCTTTCACAGACAGGTGTCATCCAAGCAAGCTCTAGATCTATGTCCCATATACCAACCATTATGTTGTACTTAAATTACATACCACCAACAAATCAGTGCTCACGTAGCAGTAACACACTGAAAAAGTTTACTACCATAGAAACGTGTTATCTTGGTACGGTTCTTTGCCTCATGCTTGATGCTACTAGTGCTAAAGATGCAGCTTCCACTTGTTTTACAGGTGCAGCCAAACTGAGAAAGGGCTCTCAGGATTTCCTTTAAAGATCAGGCTACAGAGAGAGAGCAGGCTCCTGCAGTGCTTTGGATGCTTAATTATGCCTAGGGTACCATGTCTGAGAGCGCTTGCTTCACACAGGTATAATCTCTAGAGTCTGAATTGTTGTTAGGCCAAACTAACAAGTTACTTGCTACAAGTATCATGAAATGAAAGGCCATTCAATGTGAGCCATAGACAGCAGACCCCCTTCTCCCCTTTACTCCCTTTTACTTCTGTTCTGTGTTTAAATGGAAAAATGGTGAAACATAGAAGCTATTGATGGTTGTACTCAAAAAGCACAAAAAAAAATCCTGACAGAGATCAAAATCATTGAGATCAAAACAGTTTGGAGAACAGAAATCATAAGATTATTTTTTTTCTTTCTCTCCTCCAGGGTAGATGAACAAAATTTGCACAAGGGAGAGAATGTGAGGTACCACTGGCTTCAGGTGAGCACAGTAGTCTCTTGTTTTAAAACAGAAATGTAGCCATACCCTCTTCTATGGCTACTTCTTTCATTCTTGTATTTGCCAATGGGTATACATGTTTGCCAATGAATTCTGCTGCAATGACCAGAGAAATATTTAAATATACAATGTCTACTTTGGTTGAAAGAGTTCTTCAGTCCTTTAGATGGATCGTTTTTTTTCTGGAGGCTTAGGTAAATGGCATATGGCTAGCAGATTTCCTTCATAATTTGTAGTGGTATAATTCCATTTCAAGGAGTTCTACAGGAAAATTCAGTTTACATCTACTTTACGAGAAAAGAGTTTCAGCTACAGCACTTCCCAGCTTCATCCGTATCAGGAATTATTTAAGGACTGTTCCAAGTTACCTCATTAATTCCTCGTCCTAGATACAGCTGAAGAGGGAGAGAGACAGATGAAAAGCATTCACTTTTCCCAGTTTTAAACTGAAGATTTTTATTGCTGTCACTCTTATAAAGCCACTAATCTGTCACCTGCTGATAATCAGTCTATCAATAAGGAACACAAAGATTCAAGTTGATTCTGATCTTAACCAGTTGACTTCCTCCTGCCACGTACCTAAAAAAGGTAGAGCATGTGATATGTATCTTGAAAAGTAGCAACCTAATAACAAGGAAGTAATCTGGAGTTTATAGCATTTTTTGGTTGGATTTGAATTTTGCAAATCCAGATCAGGGAGTAATTCAATCTGAGTTTTGTTTCATTTGAATCCAAATATCAAGAGCTGAAGACAGGATAAACAGCTTACGGTTTTTGCTCATCCCTACTGAGTAGTAAAAAGAAAACAAAAACCCAAACCTATAAATTGCCTTTTTCTTTGTCAGATTGCATGTTCCAGAATTCTTGGCCCTGTTTGAATTGGTTCAGTTGCTTTACAATGTGGCATATTCAAAAGAAAAAGAGGAATATGGACCTCCCTGCCTTGGTAGAAATAAAAAGTCTCAGAGTCAGAGGCCATTTGTACCATTGCAATCTACTGAACTGTATCTCATTAGGTTTAAATTCTTATTTCTTAATCTCCCCAGCTCAGCTTCACAAGCTAATCTCTGCTTCTTTTATTTTAAAGCAGGAATAAAGAAAAATATAGAAGAGGGGGGAAAAAAAAAGCCCAACAACAAAGAATCTGAACTATTCATCAAATACGTCTATCTTTGCCAAAGCTTTTGTCTGCCGTAAAGTTTTGGGAGATAAGGTAGATGATACACAGTCATCAATTTACGGTCCAAAAGCATAACAAATAAAACAAGCTGGGAAACTTTAGAATAAGAATTAATTAGGTCTATAGCATTAAAAAGCTATCATTGGATATCATAACTAAACCACGTTATAATTACCAGCAGTAAAAGCCTCAAATGGCATTTTATCCTCCATGGAGAAAATCACTCTTTCATTTTATGTTCTTACTTTTTTTTTTTTTTTAAAACATGATCAAAAGCTACATTAAATAGCTGTGCATCTGTCAACTTCAAACCATATCTATGAATTACAGTAAAAGAAAAGAAGTCACAACCCCTGGGAGTTTTTCAATGAGAAAGAGCAGATTAGAGAAGTAAAATGGAAATGGACTACACATTCTTTCCAGGATTTCTGGCTTTAAATCTGCACAATAATTTAAATTAGTAAATGTGCAGAGTATTAAATCATTGTGGTTTACTTACAAGTATTTTTAACTTTGGATACAGGGAATACAAGACCTGCTACCTGTGTTTATTTGCAGATGCTGATAATTCTTAAGATGTACACGGAAAATGGATTCCGCATTTTACATGTTATATAATAGATGTGTCTGTACAAATCAGAAGGTTACTTTGAGTGAGCCAAGGTTACCTATCAAGAGATAACAAACTACGTGACTTTCAAGGAGGCTACAGAAAAAAAATGTTTGAAACCTCCCTGCACAGGAAGAGCTGGGCGAGATCTTGGTGAGATATCACTACTTTTAAATGAGTCTTTACCAGTTCATCCTAGTAAATCCTTTCTATGCAGTGAGAGAGAAAAGACATTACTTGAATTACTTCCCCATAAGTCCATACCTGCTCGGTATCACAGAAGGCAGGATACTCTGTTTTGGTTACATAGATAAGTAACTCACATTTTTAATATGACTTTTTTGTGGTTAAAAACTTCATTTCCTAAGCCTAATTTAATTCCAGAAAAGTTATCAATAAAGAGCTTTCACGAGAAGCCAGACAGACCTAATGTAGGTTTGCAGCTATAAAGAGGATGGAAACCACCTCTTCACAAGTTGACACATGTAGAAAACAAGAGGCAACAGGTATGAGTTTTGGGAGAGGTCTTATCTTGGCATAAGACAGACATTTTTACAGTAAGAAAATTCACAGGAACAACCTCTCCAGGGACGTAGAGTCCCCATTGCCAGAGGTTTTCAAGATGCTTTTGTATAGGGTGCTATATAATGTCATCTAGGCTCCCTTTTCCACAGAAGGTTGGACCAGATGATCTTCTGAGGTCCCTTCCAACTTGGGCTAGGTGGTGTTCTGTGGAAAGGCCTGATGGCAACTCAGACCCTAATTCTAGGAGCTAGTGTGTTTCCAAGGGCATTTCCCCAGGGAAGAGAGGAATACCAAGAGAAGGAGTGTTGGTATCATCAGAGGGAATAATGGTGACTGGAGGATCTGCAAACTCAGGTGACTGAAGAATTTTTAGAAGCTACCGATCACTGCACACCATCTATGCGGAAGGGTACTTGTCCTGGCTTTTAACATACCATAAAAAAATGCAAGACTTCCAGGCGAGACCTCACTGAAATGAAAAAAGCACTTCAATATTGATTTGATTTTACTAAAGAGCTTTGTTCAGATTAACAGGTAGCACTGGAAATGGCCAATTGTATGACTGCTTTCTAAGGAGTGACTCCTCATTGGCTAATTATGTCAGGACCAATAGACCTTTTTCCACTATAACTTATACATCGTATTACATGATACCTATTATTACTTTCAGAAACTACACCAGGCACCATTCTGCGTCTAACTTTAGAGTACTCATTTCACAATTTTCCATTGCAGACATTGCTCAGGGTCTGGCTACACACCGTAACATACTGTCCCATAGACATAGCTGAGATCTCCCCCCAGACAAATCAACTTACTATGAATACCACAGCTGTGATAATGCAGTACTCATCCAAACTAAAATTTGCTGGTTTGCTACTGTTGCATATGTGATATCCTGCAAAATTTCTAATGTGGGATATGGAAAAAGGAAATGTGGAGATAAGATCAAAAAATCAGATCTAGACAAGGATCTAATGTCCTGTCTTTAGTTTCAGGATTCTAACATCACACCACCAAGGCTGATGTCGTGATTCAGGATTTTGAATCTTCCCTTAGGCAGTAGCACTGAGATTCAACACTCCAGGTTGATTCTACGGGCAAATTTATTTTTCTGAGGGAAAAGCTATCTCTAAAAGGGTTTCCTCCTTCCACCTCAACAACAAATCCTAATTACACATAAATTCCAGTATACTTTCCTGATTATTATGAGGCAAACTTATAGGATAAAAGAAATAGCAGAAATATTCCTTTTTTAACAATTTACTTCTAATGGAAGCTAAGAACAGCTCCCCTGAAAATTACTCCTGAATTTTAGCATCTTCTAAATGATCTTGCATAAACTGATAGATTACTATAACTTTCTTTGAGACCAGCAGTTCCTCTGAGCAATAGAATTGATCTTTGAATTATTTTGGTAGAAAGCTTAAGAAGCTTGACCATAGATGCATCAAAGCTGGTGGAGATTTTTTTCATGAATGGATAAATATGGAACAGTACTAAAAGCCTCCAACAGCAGGAAACACGGTAATATTATTTTGAAGAAACATCACACAAAGAGGGTTAACAAGCATGCGGCCAAGTTGTGTGGGTTTCATAAAACTTCTATAAAGAAGCTAGGCCAAAATACTCCAACATTTTGAAAAATTTTAAACCATGTATCTTTACAGATAATTGAACCAAACCATGCCTGCCTTAAAGTAAAATACAAAATATTGATTCATATTTCAGAAAACTCATCTCTAGACTTCCATGTATTATCTGTAGCAGATGTTGACTGTGTGATTGGCCATGCTGTTCATATTTGGTTAGAGTGAACATTCACAAAAACGTCTTTGTGTAGTGTCAGCAATGCCACGCACGCACATAGAGTTACACGTCCCAAGCTACTCAGACGTGTAGAGAATGAGGGTAGAAGGCAGAACAAGAAACACCAGCAGTGACTGGGAGAGAAATGTAAGTAAATAATACATTGTTATAACTCCAGAGGCCTCTCAATCAGAAGTGTCAAATGTAATTAATAATAGCTTAGATCTTACATTGTGTGCATATTTACCACCTTCAATGGGTTGGTAGCTCATTCAGATTCCTACCTCACACAACAAGCGCGTAACTCCCCTTTTCATGATGTCTCGCTTAGTGGCAACAAGACAAGGATGTGAGCTTAATCAAAAGCCAAGTGCTAACAAAAATCTCCTCAAAACTGTGTCAGGAAGGAATTAAACTCTGCGTGATATCTGAATGCCGGACCAAATATTGCTGACTTCAAAAAAATAAAATACCAGACAAAAAACCAAGAGTGTTGTTCTGAAGCAATGCAGTTGCCTGTAAAATAGTTACAAGTTTTTCATTATCATGCAGTCATCATCAAAATATGTGCCTTGGCTTGAAAAAGCAGCCCACCAGTGATATTAAAAAGGGAAGGAAAGGGGAGAAAAAGCCCTTTCCATTCCTTAAATGCGGTGTCTTTGTGGCTGTGTCCCTGGCTGTCAACACTTTGCTTCCTGGTTCAAAGATTATTAGAAAAACAGGGCTCTTCCAGTGCCAGGGGCCTCAAGAGTCTCATTATGTCATGAGGATAGCCCCAGAGAGAACACAAAATCTAAACATCGGCCATAAGGAGTCCTTTCTGGTGAGGGTACGCACACATGCTTCAGCCAAGCTTACCAGCAGGTGAAGCTCATATAGAAGCACACAGCCAGGACTGAGAAAAGACCATGAGAAACTTGGCAGCTTATACCAAACTTTAAATGGGAAAAAAATGCCAAGGGCAGGCAGGGGGGAGGACCTGGACTCAAATTCACTCCCTGTGTTCCCTCTTCTTCCTGGATACGTGCAATTTTGTCTTCTAGAGGGGAAAACTGAGGTCTGTGAGAAGAGATGTGAAAAAAGGGGTGAAGATGGAAGCTTTTAACTAAAGGTCTGGTGGTCATATCTTAACCCCATCCCTTTGGAAAAAAGCTTACAACACTTTTATGGTTTTTTGCTCTTGGACTAAAAGCCTACAGCTGTTTTGAAGGTTGACATAGTTCTAGCATATAATTAATACCATTTCCATTTAACTCACCAGTTAAATCTTAAACAGAATGCACAAGCTGTGACATATTACTGAAGAGAAGCAATGCATATTGGACAATTGACTTGGTGGTGGCCTTTAATGCTGTGCCCTGTTGGTGTGGTGTCTGTGGTTACCATTTTTCATTGGAGAAATGTCAAACAGTTCATGGGCCTGGCAAACATAACTATCACAGGCAATTCTCCTTCTGCTTGCTATCATCTCGTGAAACAGTTGCATTTGCTTACAAAGTATGCATAGATTTATAGGCATATATGCAATTTACACTCTGCATACATGCATATCTATTTTTATAGAAATACGCATAGGATACAGAGTAGGTCTGCTTGTAGTCCGGTGTAGTTTATCTCTACTAGATAGCCAAGAAACAGGTAAATTAGTACGCTCCAAAACTAGCTAGTTTAAATCTGTCTTGGCTACCTGTGTTACTGGTAGATGGTTCTCTCATTGCAGTGTGGATATACTCTTCAAGTTAAAGGTTCCTTGTGAGTACTAATTCACAAATGCAGAAATTGTGTCTTATATGAATTCCTCAGTATTTGGTGAAATTGTTTCTGTGATCATTTCTGTCTCTAAATTCTTTCTTTAGTGTACTAATGGAAAACAGTCATGAAAAGGAAAACAAGCACAATAGAAGTAAGAGGTTGACTAAATATTGCAACATTTTTTTCAGTGTTTCCATAACTCTAGTTAACCAATTTAAATGTGAATTTCCCTATGTATTTGAATCACAGGATAAGGCTTCTCCAGTGAAAGCCATTCCCAGCAGAAGCCCCGGTTAGCACAGATTAGGAATACCATTTAATGTCATTACAGTAATCAGTTCTCACGGTAACATATCAGCTGGCACAGTCTATATTAGTGGTAGATAAAGCTAAAAGCAACAACAAAACAGAACATGCTACTCAATACAAGAGGGATGAAAAATACACCAGCAATAGCAACAGAGGGAGGGTATTCCCACAGCGGAAAAATTTAAGAAAAGTATTCAGTACAGATTGTTGATTCCCTCTGTGCATCTTGGCTTTTTTTTTTGTGAATGTACTGTTTGAGGGAATTTTTCCTCTTTCCAAATCTTTGGTGGGGATGTGTCAGTGATTGGGGCTTGCCCAGAATGCAATCAGTGTGGACAAATACCGCTCTGAGCTATTGTAATCACATTATGCTCCCCTTATGTTCTTTCCATCAACTGACTATAACGTGGCTGGCTGCCTTTGAATTGGGATTATTAGTTTTGAAAGCCTTTAAGGTGTTGAGCCTGGCTGAATTTTAGACACACAGTAACATAACACCTGCTCTTTCAAGAATCTCCTATCACTTCTGAAATTGGCAGGTGACTGTATTTTTAACTGTGGGGGGCACTACAATCCCCCTAAAAACTGATTTTATCTATTCCCTCATAACTTTTAAAACATACCTTTATATCTTTTCTTTAATTTCCAGAGGTGTTCTCAGATTGACTACCATTGGCTCTGTATTATTACTCCCTTATCCAGTCATTTTTATTATTTTTCTTATTGGATCCCTTACACTGTTTTCCATGTTTATATTTTGAGAACCTGGCATTGTATTTTCCTTTTATTGTTTATAAACTTAAACGATGTTTGTTCTGTTGCACATAATCATGTATACAGAGCAAATGTGGTATACTGAAAATAATACTGGGATTAAGTAACTAGGGATTTTTCAATATTGCCTTCTCGCCTGGATTCCAGTATAAATCTATACATTACTTCAAACGTGAATATTTCTACTTGTGCAAGACTTGAAAAGTGACCTTCTTGCCTCTCTGCTGCCACAATCAGAAAATGCCTGCCTAAACAATGCAGTCCGCTGGACTGTATTACTTAAAAGTTTATTGGTCTTTAGTATGAGGCCAATACTGAAAGAATGACAAATGTCTTTCAAACTGTTTATACATGCCTGTTGCACACAAAAGAGCTGGCATTGCTTACTTTATTTTTCAAGTGGTCTAATTCCTCAGCTCCAAATGGATATTTTTGGTTGGTACTGGGTACAAGCTGGAGTAGAATTTGAAACAAATGGTTTCCCACAAAGAAATGAATTGAGAAAGACAGTGATTGTGAAGGCAGCCTCAACAACATCTGGGAAAATGCACATTGGTTAGCTAGTTTTACTTAAAACAGGGGATACGTTGTTTTCTGTGGCAGAAGGTCTGATTGCAATTTTTGTATTGAGAAGTTCCTTATTACTTGAAACAAATTATCAAATTTAGCACAGAATTAATGAATCATAGAAATGTTGCTCGAAAGGGACTGCTGGCCATCATCTACTCCAACCTCCTATCCAAAACAGGACTAAAACCAACCTTAAATTGAGTCAGCTGTGGTTTTGTCCAACCAAGCCTTGTAGGCCTCAGAGGAAGGCAAGTCCAGGGCCTATCTGAGCAGCCACAAGTGGGGACAGTAGCTATTTGCCACAAGATTTAAAACAACAAAGCAAAATAAAAAAGCACCCAGAAGCTTTAAGAGTGCTTTCAGGAAATGATAAGACCTTTACTACTACGTTGTTCTCTCCACCCCCTTAGCCCCTGGGAAATGTTTTTTCTACTTAAGACCACAACTTTTCTGGTGTGCCACCATTTTGTCACCAAGAAAAGAATGCAGCAGCAGCACAAAGTGGTTACTACTGTTTTATTAAATAGAGATCCTCATAAATTCCAGCTGCTGACCATGTGTTCCATCTTTTTATGTGCAAACTCACTCTCATGTTAAGAAATGCTGAGCGCATATGCGAGTACACGCTCTTGAAAGTCCTGAGGCTTTATATTTGCATTGTGCATAAACCCTCAGCATGTGACTTTAGCATGAAAAATCTGTTGAACGTGCCCCTGTCACCTCATAGGCACTGCATCTTTTTTTCTAAAAATGAATCTGACTTTAAAAACCGATCAGGTGATCGTTAGACTATTTCACTTGTGCATTATCTAGCAGGGACAAACTGTGAAGACAAAAGGAGACAGAGATTTCAGATTCTAATCGTAGTAATTTGAAGGGGAAAGGATTTTGCCCTAACATCTGTGGCAATAAAGGATTGGAATTCAGAGTGAATGGCAGAGGGCAAATAGGGCTTTGTTCAGAAAAGCCACTGAGCTTTTCATAGGACATTTGTAGTGATGGTTAAAACCCAGCAGGCATGACATTAAACCCAACATCTAGTTAGTATTGCTTGTGAATACTAGTGGCTGCTATCCTTAGGAGATACAAGGTCATTTTTTTCCTAGTTAACTTCACTGGAATTTGGAGGAGATATTTTGTAAGGGAACTCGATCCATCTACTAGTTTAATTTTTCTAAATCCACCCAAAGTCACAAAAACTCTCATTTAAATACTGCCTGCCCTAAAAGAATATGGAGAGGACTTTGGAAGTTATGTTGACTTTTGTATTAATATTATGTTGTAGATAACTGTGGTATCATAAAGGCCAAAGTTTAAACTCTCCACCTCAAGGAAGCTGGCAACTAACCCCTTGAAGTGTGAGAACCTCAGTATGAGGACCTGAATTGCAACTCAACAGATCATTAGTCATAATCACAGAAATTGTTCTTTTAATTCCTTTGCCTATTGTTTAAATATGAGAGCCTATTTAAATTTTATTCTTACATATACTCAATGAAGTCATGCATATTAAAGCACATGAAAGCAATAGAACTGAGCCACTAAGATAAGGGAGTCATCTGCAGCCCTCAATGACTGGAGTAAACTTAGCCCCAGGCAGCTTTAATGGGAAAATGATCTATTGCTTTTAGTACACCTAGGAATATATTAGTGTAGAAAAAGAAATATATAAATAAGGAAGGGAAAACATGCAGTACAACACTTGTGTAATCCATTAAATTATTACCTGTCAGCTTTCCAAGACAGTAATAAGTAACTAGAATCATCTGACTATAACTAAACCAGACACTCAGTACTAGCAGGGCTTCTAAAAGAAGGGAGAGGAAAGTTGATTTCTCCAGGGAATAGAAAAGAAATTGAGGAAGAAGGCTACATTTGTATAAGTTATGATTGGGCAAAGAGAAGCTGTGTTTTGTCTCATATAAAATTATTTAAAAGCAAGAGCAGTGTTCTCCTTGCAAATTGCAATACTGGCCTTGAGAAGGGGTTGTTTAATAAAATTCTTCAGAAAGCTATTTAAAGATCCGTTTCCATATTACTGATACCCTGTTTATGTACCAAAGACTGAAGCATTATGGTTAAATGACTACTTCAAAAGATATATTGAAATACTTTATACTGCATTATTTTCAACAGGATTTATTTAGGATAAAGTTGAGTGTTGGTTCTTACAAGGAAAATTTATTTTAAGAAAAAAGGAGCGACACCCCTTTGATTAATTCTAGTAGAACTAAAACTAAGCCAAAATTCTGCCATTCTGTGATAGCAGTGGGGTTAGAAAGGATTGAAATATAGTATTTTCTGAAGGGAAAAACAAAGCATTTATACAAGTAACTATTTTTGGTTTTCAGTCTTGGAGATTTCAAACAAGGGCACTGGATTTTTGTTTCAGCATGATCCTGTTGATGGAGTACCTGGTGGCTGTGGCAATGCTGTAGGACCCAGGCTATTCCTCAGCTCTCGTGTATCCACCAGCCACTTCCTAACTCTGTGGTGGGACAAGCACACATGGCAAGGGAGAGCCGCACAAAAGCTTGAAAGGATTGAGTTTGGGCATGCACCAGCCACTCTCTGGGGGCCAGCTGCACTGGGGACTCACTAGTCCTGCTCAACATAGCCTAAAGGCCTAAGCAAACTTGGATCATAACACCTCTGGAGTATAAATTAATATTTGAAGGAACAGTCAAGATCACTCATACCAAACAATCTAGGTGAGGTCAGTTTTGGATTATGCATAATGAAGATCAGTCATTTAAAAGAGTTCCTTCTATTCCAACCTGAATTATTGCTATATTCTGGAAAAGGAAGTTATTTTCTGGCTTTTCAGAGTGACGAGGTCAGAAGTCCACAAAGAAGAAATAATATCTAAATGCAGTGTAAACTTTTGGCATGTAACACAGAAGTGAAATAATTTAATGCGGATGCAATGTGAGGACTTTTCTTCTTATTATTTGCCAGAGAGATTTGTATAATACGTGACTATTCATCTGCCAAAACCATAGGCATCTCTGACAGAAATCACATTATGTTTTGTATCTTTTTTCACACAGACTGACAAACACAGCCCTCCTCATTGCTTTTTCAGTAGTGGAAAAAATTAACTTGGTCGGTATTTTTTAAAACCTGGGACTGTTCCATGTCTGTTTTCATCTTGGATAAAAACCCAGAGACAGGTTTTTTTAGAGATTTTTCCCTTCTCAGCAATTGTGTGTAATTTCACTAATTATCTGCTAGTTTTTAAAAGAAGATGAAAGGAAACCTCAGCAACTTCTACACCTCTGCTAACTTTTAAGCCTGGTTATTTCTGTACTTGAATTTAACTCACAAACAGAGGTAAACATTTTCGCTAAAGAGGAGGAGAATCTTAAACACTTCCCAAAATTTTAAGTGTCAATTCCCTAGAGAAACTTACCACTGAAAAATACATAGTTAAACCAACTAGTTATGGTCTTTACAAAAAAAACCCAACCCAGTAGTTTTTGGGGATCCCCTTTTCCATACCTTCTTTCAAATGTGGTTGGACAGTGAAGCATCGCTGTCTTACTTGGCTCGGGTTAAGCCAAATTAGATATCAGTCTTGTTATCTTTTTGCCTCTCTTTGTCTTGAAGACATGAAAGATTTTCACAACTTGCTTTTGAGACTGGTGTTTCTTTTGCATTATTTTTTTATTCTTGGAACATTATGAGCACGTGCACCACTGACGTTTGTTTGTAACATGGGCCTCCCCTTGTAAATTTAGTCTTCAGATGGGACCAAGGAGTGCTAATTTCTTCTGTTTTCCTGATGTCCCGGAAGAAGGGTCTGATTAATGAGCAACTCTTTGGTCTCTAGAAGGGAAACCCCTCTTAAAAAGACCTTATCAAAAAACACAGCTAGGGCTGTCATTAACCCCCAGCAAGTTCCCCGAGACTTGGCTGACATCCTCACATTGAAAAAAATCTTTAAGAAATTTGTTACCTTTTCCCCTGCAGAGTAATCACATGTTTAGACAGCCCCTCACATGAACCAGATTAAAAGAAGAAACAGACAGATCTTTATTTATGGAAGAAACTGAAAAGCACTGAAAAAGAGGTGCTAATAGCAAAAAAAGCTTAGAAAATATGACAAAATGGAAAGAAATGTGTGTTCTGTTGACCCTCCTTTGTTCTAGAATAACAGGACTTCCCTCCTTATGAGTTTTGCTGAAGAGTTTGATACAGCATAACTGGGCACTACCTAGGGATGTGAAGGCTCAATGCACAACATTTTTCTAGCTGAACACATGATAGGTAATTTCTAGATGGCTATTAATCAAAAAATACAGTATGCATGCATTTGTTGCTACCAAGACAGCTCATAAAAGTTTTGGGGTTTTGTTTTTTGGCTTTTTTTTGCAAAGTATCAGGTAGTCATAGTGCAATATGTTTGTCTCTCTTTCAAGTATGCAGTGAACATATTCTGATTACAAAAAGAAAACCATCAAAGCCATAGAACTTCTTGTGAAAAATGCCTTCTTCTCTGTACAGGGGTAGTTTTTTGTCAAAGCTGTTTTTCCATATTGCCATCAATAACAGTAAAACAGGCTTCAGGAGACTAAAAAGTGAGGATTCCTATTTGCCTCATAAAATGCAAATTGTACTCCAGATTACTATGTTTTGTCTGAAGGTTTTGGGAAGAACTGGTAGACATCCAAAAGATGCAACAAAATGTGATTTGAGAAGAACGAGAGGGTTTATGAATACATGTACGTGTAATTTACATTGCCTTCAGGAATATTTCCTCTCCAAAAGACAGCTGCTTCCATGTTTCAAACCTATTGGACCCTCTTGATTTTCAAGCTTCTAGCTTGAAGAAAATGGGCAAGATGTCATCATTTTTATTTATAATTTCTTTAATTGGGAAACAGTTTTCCATTTCTTTCTAAGTGATTTAGTGCTCAAATGACAGCTAAGATTATAAGTGGAGTCTTGAAGAGAAAAGCACTAACCATCAGTAGTTGCTGGCTTCATTCTTCCTGCTATACAGGAGTTTAACTAATGAATACAGTTCTCCCTCTCTTGGAATAACAAATTCAACATGAGAAAATTACTCAGGGAACTTACAAGCCAGAGTTACAATGTACAAGGCAAAAGACTAAGGGGAATCTAAACGAAGATGGTAATCATTAAATGATCCCTTTTTTGAGGGTTTACATTGGAAAGCCTTAGCTGGCTTAGATATTTGAGCCAAGCCCCGTTAGCATAAAACTCTCTGGTGAGTGTGAGGAAGCTGCTGGTTTACTGTGGAGCCCCATGAGAGAATGTAGGATGTAAAGGCAAGCGTTTTTTTCAAATATTACTGAAGTAAGTTTCATAGCAGAACTGAAGAGGTAGCGATGTTATTGTTCCCACTCGACAGATTTGGAACCTAAACCACTAAGCAATGAGGTCATTTCTGTGAGATCACACTGCAAGCAATAGCCCTTTGCCATCTTACCTTAGAGCCCTAGCAAACAACTTCTTCCCCACAATTATTCTTCAAGGCAAGATGATATTATCCCCCACTTTATAGCTGGAGAAATGGCATCCAAAAGATTTAGCAACTTGTTGGAGATTGTACAAAATGTCTTTGACAGGCCTGGAAATTGAAACCATATCTTCCAAGCCTTAGTTTGATACCTTAAACACATGCCCATCCTGGTTCCTGTCCTTTTGGCTGTTACTTAAATGAATTTTACCTGATTTGACTTTAAAATGTTGACATACAGAAATAGCCTGCTCATTGCATTTGTTTTGAGGTAATGAGCACTAGCAAGTGCAGCTGGTTGGATAGCAGCAGGAAAGGCTGGGAGAGCCCACAGCACAGATGCACACCCCAGAAGCAGAATTTCAGCAGCATTTTGGAAAATGCTCCAGCATCTCCCACACCATGTGAGTCCTCACCTAATGCAAAGAGCATCACAGCTGCATACCAAAGTCACTATATACTGGCTCTCTGGTAAGAAACACCTGAATGCTGCTTAAAAGATGAAAAGGAGATCTGATGCCAAAGAGAATCTCTGTAATGCATCTTGTGAATGGCATCCCACTAAACAAAACCCTCAACAAAACCCAAACCAAAATAAAATAAAAAAAGACTGCAAATGCTGGAGGAAACATATTCTCACTCGCTCTCTCCTCATGAACTAAAAGGTCCTCTGGGAAGTTGCCTTCATACCCCAGTCAACAAATGTAGAAAATCATAAAGATATCTTAATTGAAAAAATAAATGACTCACAGCAAGTCTGGGCTATCTCAATCCAAACAACAAAGCAGCTCAGTTTATTTAGGAAAGATGGATTAGTGGAGAAAATAGTTATCAAACCACAAAATGACTAACCAGGGACATCCCTGCTATGGGATTTACTTTCCTAACACAATGGTCCAGATTGTTTGTTCTGGTTTTTATGCTCACAGAGCAGTGCAAGAGAGGGTGTGCAAAATTAGGATAAGACACTTAAATTCCTCTGTAATTCTGGTGCCAGTCATGTAGTCCTTCACGTATTGACAGGGAGCTCTCTATATATTCCCTAAGCCATTGCAGAAACAGGGTGACGGAGGAGTAGAAATTCTCTGGCGCTGCTACCTTCTTTCCTGGTCACATTCCTGGTACTGTAGCAGTGATGAAAAACATCTGTTGGTGTTGTTTCCCTAAGACTAGAAAAGACCCATCTAACCATGGTTGAGCTGTGGATCTGGATGAATAAACAGTGTTTGTGCAATTGTTTAATAACCTTTCAAAAGCAGTTAAAAAAATAATTATGTTACCTTATTTAAAAACTGAGAGGAAAAAAAAAGGAATGAGAAGCAGGTATAAGTGGATATAATCAGAAGTCCTTCTGACTCTTTTATGTGTACTTTCTCAAAGTATTTTTCTGGACAGTGACTTCACATGTTTTCTGAGATGAGTGAATAGCTATTCCTCTGAAGAAAACCGCAGTCCCTGGAGGGGTGTTTTTGGAGTGCTCTCTATTCTTGTAAGGTTTGACATCTGGAATTTGGTGGCCAGCATTTCTTACCAATAAATGAAATACAACTAATTTTATGAAATGCTGTGGAATTATTCCTGTTTACTGAAAAGTGGCAGTTAAATACCGTGAGTAAAAAAAGAAAATCTGGGGAAAATTATATAATTTGAATAGAGCCTATATTGCAATCTGTGGTACACTCACATCAAATCTTAATCTAATTTTTAGATTCATTACCAGTTCATCACGCAAACAAACAAAAAAAATATACACAAAGATAAGCTGCCCTTTTACTGCACTTCACAAAAAATGTGATGGAAAGCACAGGGTAGAAATATGTTTACGGAACTACTCCACATAATCCACATAAGTGATAAATACAAATATACATAAAAATGAAGGTCACAAGAGAATTGTTTCCCAGAGTAATTTGTCTGACATGAGCTGACCCTGTACAACAGATGACTATTCAATGTGCTGCCTCATGTAAAATTCAACTATTTCCCAAAACATAAGAGGAAAAAAATAAATAAAAACAATATGAGGAAGCAATTGATATTATCATTCCCCCATTGTTCTCTACCCTGTAAACCAAAATAACTCGAAGGACACCATGAAATCCCCTGATAAAATAAAAGGAGCCATAAGCCTCCAAGAAGATTTTTTGCTAAAAAAAAAAAAAGCCAAAATCTAGAATACATCAAGACTACCACACAGTTTATTTTCCTAAACATTTTTGGCACTTAGGAAATTTTCTTTTGTGGTAAGCTTCACACACAGGCCGTGTCAAAAATATACAGGCTGGAAGCAGTTCCCCTCATCCCATCTGGGCTGCAAACCTACGTCAGGGTGAGATCTGTGCACAAATATTTCTTCTTTGCCCATACCTTGCTTTCCCTAGGAAGGAAACCCAGGCACGTGGGAGGGAGCTGCAGAGCTGGGGGAGCACCACGGGACACAGACCCACCACCCGCTTTGGGACAGAAACCAGCCTCTCAAAGACGTTCACAACCGACAATAACAGATGATTAGACCATCTTGCTAGAGCACCCCTTTTGGCCCCCTGGAAAATAAGCTTTGAATGAAGCAGGGCACACTTTATGGTCTCTAAAGAGAAAGTTAAACAAGTTCCCAAGCAGCTGGGAGAGAGCCAGAGCCAAACCTTAAATGGGCAGGAGTGATGCCCTCAGCATAGCAAAGAGCATGGCCACGTTATAGCCAAAACCACGGGGCCCACCTGCTGCCAGGGCAAGCAGGATTTCTGACAAGGTTTATCATTTCTCTGTTGTGATCTAGCCCTGAAGGCATTTCATTTTAATACAAAGTAAGCACTTGTGATGATTAAGAGAAACGTACAGTTGGATCACTTTGTTGTTCAGTGGCCAGTCATAACATAAAATTTGCTGGTTAGAGCAGAAATGTAGCACGTTTCAGCCTATGTGTGGTTACCGTCTGCTTCAGCATCTGGATTGATGCAGTGAGCTTACCATGCTATTTTACGCCTTCGTTAGCTGTCTTCACCACCAACGTGGCACATTTCCCTCCATAAAAAGAGTTTATGTGCTTGAGGATAACACAAGAGTTTATCAAAAATGTTTACAGGGCGACTCTCGTCTATGATCACCCGGGCCCAGAGAACATGCCCATCCTGGGGACCTGGCTCAGCACCGGCACAGCTGAGGGGACCTTGCTGCACGGTGGGGTGGCTACAGGCAGGGCTGATCCCTAGCCTGGCCGTCCCAGGCCTGTGTCTGGGCCTGGATCCCTCACCCATGTGCTGACATCCTGGCCTCAGCCTGTCCCCAGGGCTGGGGCTGCCTCCTTGGCTGGGGCTGCGGGACAGGCCGGGCTGCTAGGCCCTGCCCTGCCAGGCCCCTGTGGGGACAGGGCCGTCCCCAGGGAGCCCCATCCCCTTGCCAGCTATGCTCCCCCTATGCAGACAGAAAGACAGCAACACTGTTTTTGGGGTTGGTTTTGGTTGGTTGGTTTTGGTTTTTTGGCTTTTTTTACCAGCCCTGGGAGGGTGGGATTGACGGACTTTCACACCTGAACTGCAGCCTGGCAAACCCCTTTTCGGAATTGGGGAAGGCTCCGGGGAGGCTTTATAGCCCATTCCAGTACCTAAAGGGGCTACAGGAAAGATGGGGTGGGACTCTTGATTAGCAAGTGCTGCGACGGGACGAGGGATAACAGTTTTAAAGTGAAAGAGGGTAGATTTCAATTAGATATTAGGAAGAAATTTTTCATTGTGAGGATGGTGAGACACTGGCACAGGTTGCCCAGAGAAGTTGTGGGTGCCCCTTCCCTGGAAGTGTTCAAGGCCAGGCTGGATGGGGCTTTGAGCAACCTGGTCTGGTGGGAGGTGTCCCTGTCCATGGCAGGGGGGTCGGAACTCAATGATCTTTAAGGTCCCTTCCAACCTAAACCATTGTATGATTCTGTGAAGTTCTTCCTCCCCCAGGCACTGAAATTCTCACAAACCACCTCCTTTCCTACGCGAGGCAGCTTTCTGAAAAAAAATGACCCTCAAGTTCCCGTCCAACTCTAACCATTTTCTGACTCTATAAAAGTGAAGCACTCTCCTCAAATATATGTGGAAACCCTCACAGCCTGGACAGCAAATGGGCATGGGGTAAACTGAAAGCAGCTCTCAGAGAGGCTGTGGAGCACCCTGCCTCACACTTGGCGAGCATTTTCAGCAAGCTGCATGCGGTATAAAAGACATACAGTGCCTGCAAACACGCTGTGGCAGAGCAGAGCAGTTTCTCAGCACACACAGTGCACAGCCTTGCAATCACCGGCAGCACAACTCCCCTCTGACCACCATCATGGCAGAAAGGGGGGGGCATGGTAGAGGAAATGGCCCCTTCAGTTATCATAGCGGGATTTGCCACCCAGACCCTCCCCGATCTCAACATAAAAATTCTCACTCCAGCTGTCTCCCACTCCCTTCCCAAACCTGCTGCCCTTTCTGAGGCAGGTGTCCGAACGCGTATGTCCCTGTGCTGTTTATCCCCCTCCCTGTGGAAGCAAGCTGCAAGACCGACAGTACAGACATCTGATTTAAATAAGCATCCAGAAAGGAGGCTGGAAAGCTGTCACGCTTGTTCGCGCAAGAGCAAGCTCCCAGGCAAAAGACAGGCAACGTCGCTGAATTTCAGCCTGTGGCCTTGCAGCGTGCTGCTGCCTAATGAAAACCAGGAAAAAGGGAGTCTCAGCAAACACCACTCCTCACACTCTCCACTGGTTCCAACGGCATGCCTAAACCCGCTTATCCATTATCACTGCTAAGCGGTGCCATCATGACTTCTTTTAGAGAGCAAGGCAGTTGGCAGACTTATTTCACAACTGAATAATGGCACATAAATGGTTCCTCTGGCTGTTTCCGCTTCTGATGCGGCTGGCAAAAACAGCCTGCACAGCACTTACTCGGAGAAGGGGATGATAAAAGGAAACATTTCCCTTTAGCATTGTAATTAACACCTAACTGTATTCAGAGTTATCAATTACATTTTCACATGTGTATATATGCGAATAAATAATAAAAAGACTTGGGAGCATATAGGTAGATGAGAGGGGGGAAAAGGAGAAATTTGAGAAGTACTTAAAAGTAAATTTCAATACTTCTGACAATTCAAGCTGAAAAAACAATAGAAGAGATTCCTACTGCTCACATTTGACAAATGGATTTTTAGATGGGATTAATGGTCTGCTTACCTATGCACTGCCTGCACAGTCTCCAGGAAAAACAGAGAAGGGACAGAACTTCAGATTCTGCTATGGTAACCCCAGTGTGATTCCTGTGCTTTCCTCCTGCTTTTCCTTTTCTATTTTTTCTTTTTTAACTGCTTTTTCATTATCATTGCTCTGACCTTTCTGTCTGTGCTTGGTTTGGACCTCATCCTGCCATTCTTCCTCTGTTTCTCCTACTGGCACCTTCAATGTAAACATGCTTGTTTCTTGGTTTTCATTTTCAAATTGAAATCAAGAGAGCTGGACTGGGTTTCCCTGGAATACAGGTGCTCCTGTAAGTACATAATTAATTCCTCCTGAGATGTTTCAGTCCTTAATTATCCTCCTTCATTCTGTTAGCATGTTTTAACAGATATTTCTGAGTATAACAAAAGACTCCTCCAATGCCTGATAATAGTGTAATATAAAAAGACAACTTGTTGGGTATTGTGTATAGTTCTTTGGCTGCTTGGTAGCTGGGAGAAGGTGTTAGGCACCACCCATGTATAATACCACCCAAATGAGATGTAGTTTGGATAGATCACATATACACCTATTGATTTTTCTCTTTGCTGGCCAGTGAAGTGATTTAAGCTTTATTTAACACCTTGTTTCAATGAAACAGGAGCTAACACTTTGAGATGGTGATAGATGATAACCTTTTACATGTAATTGTATGCTTAAACCCCTAAATCGGGTGGTTTTATCCCACTTCCCCCATGGGAAGAGTTTTTTTTCTTAGTAAGAGTTAGGTTGGAAAATGTTGGATAACTATTCATTTATGGTTTAGAAATAGGTAGCCAGTACAGGTGTTGATGGTGCCCAGGAGTTAAGAGGTATGCATTAATATCACTGAACTTGCAAGATTCTGCAAGTTGTTTTTGCAAGTAGGAAAGGGGTTAAGATTTCGGAAGGCAGACAGACCAAACGCAACTGTGTGGGCAACAGGGTGCTCAGGTGGGCACTTCGGTCACATACACAATGACAAAGCAGTAGCAAGGAAGTTTCCTTTTTTCCCCTAAGTGTGTTCAAATAAACACTATGGCTTCAGTTCTTCTCTGACACTGTTAGAAATACATTTATTATTCCTTCTCATTCTTGGAAGCCAAGTTAACCCAGACAGCCTGAATAGATTTCCAGGTTCACTAATGACCTCACAGGAATTGAATAATGAAATCATATCTGCCTCTTTACTGAACAGAGACAGCCCAAGCTTACAAAGATCTAATTATTGCACTTCTTGAAGATAAATTGCAGCCTTGAAGGCGTCTTGCAATCGGTTATCAGGCATAACTTTGTGGGCACCAACTTTCATTTTTCTCCAGTACAGTGATGTACTGCCAATATTTAACAAGGGGCTCCCACTAAAATTTCCCTATTAATCTGTTCTATACCCGTGTGTCCCTGAGGCACATATTCTTGCAGGGAAAGAAAATAGTAATGAAGAAAATTTATTCATTTATTTTTACATTACTGTTTAAACATTTTCTGAGAATCACAGCCAGAGAGGAAAATAAAACCACTTGGCAAACAAACCCCTATTATATGTACTTTTGCAGAAAATGTTTATACTTCACTTCATTCCTAAAAAAAAAAAAAAAAAGCTGGAACACTTAAAAAGTGGTTTTTGACTTGTGATATTAGAGTTGGTAGCAGCAAAGACATGGAGTTACCTGTCTGTGAAAAATTGGCAAACTTGGGAAATGTGCCCTTTTATAAACTATGAGAAGGCTTAAAACTAATATTCTCAAGTATGACAAGAACAACAATTAGCTAAGCAAGGAGGAAGAGATTCTTCATGAAATGAAGTGATGGCCACCTGACTGCATTGAGCAATTCGGTCCATTCCAGTGGAGTGAAGGAACGAGTAACTAAGAAAGTATAAGTCACAAGACCACTCTATTTTTAGACAGAAATAATTATGATTTTGATTTAGTAGAAGGACTGGTCACTACATAATATACTTACAAGACGATGAAAAGAAATAACCAGATATAACAAGTATCTAATGGGTGCCACAGTTTCATTAGTGGTAGGAAATCATCCCAATATTCCTTTCAATTTTGCTGCAAAACCTTAACAAGACTCTCAAGAAACACCAGGGTTTTGTTTCAGTGATGTTCACTTTTCCATTTTTTCATCCAAATCTGATTGTGTTTTCAAATTGGCTATTTTTTTACTTGTACTGTTACTTAACAAGTAACCAGAGATATGTTTTTAAGTTTTTACAGATTGGTTCCAAATGTAAAACAATTGCTACTTTATTTTTATTGTTTGTATAGCTGGTAGGAGTCTTAGTGTCCTTATATGGATTAAAAGGAAACATAACATTTAATTATTTTTTTTTTTTCTTTGAAAACCAAAGTTTGTCTTACTTGGAAGTGAAAAAACATGTATTTCACTTGAAAGTTCAGAGCTAGCATGAAGCTCTGCATTATTGCTCGCATCTTATTTGACTTCTTAAAAGAACTGATGTGAAAAGTATTAGGGTGACGTGACTACTCATCCTGATAATGAGCCCGGCTTCCCTACCCTGATAATTAACAAGTAGCCACCCGTTATTAAGCAGACCAAATATTTCAATAAAGGGTCCTGCTGAGTTGTGTCTGTTCTGAAACAGATTTCACTTGAAAATTGAAATAATGAGGTTCTCCTAAACTGATAAGAAGCTCAATCAAGCCCACTGCACAGGATCCATAAACCTTAAGCAGAGTTTAATTACGAGCAGAGTTTTCCTGACGGAGCCAATAGAGGGGCCTTTTCCACTCACTTGCTGACTAGTTGTGGTTCCCATGATTCGAGTAAATCTCTGTAGACCTGCCCATAAGGAAACCAGTTTGAAGGTTAGACATCAGTTAAAAGGGAATTTGAGGGAGCTGCAAAAACAATGTCCCAAGGACACTGTTGAACATTGTGGACAGACAGCTGAAAACAAAACACACAAGCTAGTAATTAGCAAGGCCAAATCACTTCAAATTAGGCATCAGAACAGCAATTCTATGTGGCCTCAGAGGGCTGTTCCCTTTGAAAGAAGAAAATCACCTCTAAAAATATACCCTCCTCCCTACATAGTGGAAGCGTTTTGGCATGTGGGAGAATGTAGGAATAGCAGACTATGATAACGTGGGATCTCACGCAGCTTTCCGCAGCGGGTAGTATATCTCTTCTCGTGCTATGGGAACATTCACAAGCACTTAGAACACATATATCCTGATACTGTCTGGGGATACTAAGAGCAAGATTTAGTGTGTGAGAGAAAAAGTCATGCTGAAGTAAATGGGATTAGCCAGTATTGCTTCTTAACAAAATCATAACTAAGACTAAGTTGGCGCTTCTGTATGACTGTTCAAACACAGTAGTGAATTGGCTTTAAAAATTTTTGGACTAGAGAGACCGGTAACTGCAGCACTTTTTGGATCAGAGAAAGTCAGAACGTTAGAAGTTCAAGTCAGTCAGCCAAAGCAGAGATCCTTGTCTCTGTGTCTTTTCTGTTAAGTAGGAAATAATGTAGGATATTGCTGAAATAACGGTGTCTAACTCAAAAATCCTACGCAAACTATCATAGACAGACTATTTAGTCCTCCCGTGATTTTCAAAGGGCAAACACACAAAAAACCAGGTTTAAATAAAAGAACCCAGATTTAACAAAACCTTCAAATACAGTTTACAGCAAAAAGATACAGTATAGGTATCATTTTTTTCTGTACTATCAACATTCCTATAGAGCTACCAAAGTCTGGAAAACATAGCTCAATAAAATCAATAGAAGTTCAGCCTAAAACTTCTGAAGACTTTTAGAAATTTTACTCTAAATTCAGTTTAAGACCTAAGACTAATGTGTACATCTGAGAAAAAAAAAATATGGCACATTCAGTCTTTGCATACAGTGTATTAGATTTTAACTGATTTATTGTTCTGCTGTGGGGACTTGAGGGAAGTCATTGTACTGTGGTGTTTCACAGATTATGCAGAGTACAAGCCAAAATATTTGTTATGAAAGCAACTATTTGTTATAGTTGCAAATCTTTATAAGGCACGTTGGTGAAAAGCAAATTCAATACTACTGGAAACATTCCCGTTATACACTGAGGACCTGGAACAGGAAGATATTCACACTAACAGATGAGTCTTGTACCACATACCTTCAGCACTCAAAACTGTTGCACGTCTAACACATATCAAACTCATTAATGGAACTGTTTTTTAACTGGGTGGGATTCCAGTAAGTTCAAATGAGCCATGAAAAAACCCAAACATTATGGAAAGGCTTCCAGTTTCACTAAGAATGTGAATTGTTTACATCTTCCCATTCAGATCTCCTGAGTAACCTATTTGGTCAATAACCAAACCCCAAATTTCAGCCTCTGTAGTCTCAAATATTTAAGGTCCTTTCTTTCTAAAATTATGAGGAGTCTTGTTAGTAATTTGAGTATGAACAAGAACAGAGAGTGCATGTGAAGTGAGGATGCTGGAAAGAGCTCTTCCATATACTGTGTATGCTTGGTTTTTTGCCACAAAGGGGGTGTCAGCATTTTCGGTTCATGTTTGCCAGTACTGAGGGCCATATTGAATGTCGTATTACATAGGAAACTGCATATTGTCCTAATACCTGTACAGTCTAACACCTGCTATTAGAATTATAGTACTTTTATTAAGTGATCATATATATAGTGTCTTAGAAATTGACACATTTTTTCCTAGTACTCTTCAGGGTGTCAGATATGGGGTAGTTCTGCTCCCTTGAAAGCAGGCGCTGTTGCTGATTTCTACATGGGCCAGTTGTTGTTATCTTTGATTCCTGGATTTGAGGGAGCTTGCCACAGGCATCCACAAGCCATCTCTAGGAATTTGCTGCATCTGAGGAAAAAAATATTTTGTATATCCATTCCAGGATTTCAAAATCCCTCTCAAGTGCTTACTGGGGTGTGTATACGCTGGTGTAATTTTCCTGCCCTTCATTTTGAGAGAAGGTCTATATAGATTCCTCAGATTCCTAGACTCCCCCCTAAAATGTCGTCAAGATTTTCTTAGGGAATAAACATGAAGTATAAAAATCAGGGTTTTTCTTGAATAGTTCTTCACAGCGTGCTAAAGGGGAGACATACAGTGCATCCACTTATATACCCTTCCTCTCCAATAAGCGAAACAGAAATTTTCCTAGCAACACTGTGCCTTATAAAGACTTCTGACCTTTTATTGATGACATAATTAAAAAGGTACATTCAAGCTTAGTGAGTGTCCTCTGAGTAGTGAAAATGTCCCGCTGTGAATTCACTGGCATGACTGTAAAACTGCAGGAGTATCTTTGCACTTCTCAGAGACCAAATGTACCTTTGATTTGAGGATTGTACTCAAATCAGACACCACCTGACTTCTGGTAAAAGACAAACATGTAAAGAAGTGGAACAAAGCATAAAGGGCACTGCTTTTGCCTAGAGGGAAAAGGGGTGTTGGGTATGTGGGGAGAACACTCACACTAAAGCCCTCTCAACTTCGTGTTTAAATACTCACTTATACATGTGAATGCAAGCATTAACCAATCTACTTTGTGTGATGTTTAATATGAAAATTAACCATAGAAAACTACCCAAACCTATTTCTGATTGTTATTTTAGATCACAAGCCAGAGGATCAAGCAGAAGGATCATATTCCAGTACTCCAGAATGACATTTCTGATTTTGCTTTCTCCAGGAACAGGTTATCACAGCTCCACTCAGTTACACACTCCGACATCCCTGGTGTTTGCACACACATGCGCTACTGCCCCTTTGAGCATAATGGCAAAAGGCAGACTAAGCTAGTTAATACCGTGAAGTAATTTAGCTGCATTCATTATTTTGATGTAGTGCTCCAAGTTGTGAAAAGCTCATGACCACTAACTACATCAGAAAGAAATTTATGAAGTCAAATGAACTTCAGCACTTAAGCCAAGCAAACAAAATATTAAAACTTTGCACTAAGGAAACCTGCTTTTTTTCAAACAAAAAGTACTTTTTAGTGTAGCTGTAGGTATTTTCAAAAAATAAATAATAAATTAACAAATAAAACTAGTGTCATTTTGCAGAGATTCATATAATTTTAACTTCACTATTTTTAAAATTCCTCTGTCACTTGTGACATGATATTTGCATGAAATCAGAGCCACCTTAAATCATATCGGAGTTAACACTTGAAGTTCACACAAAGCATAACAAGAGTATGTGGAAAAGATTTCCTCATCTTTACTTAATTCTGGCCAGCTAGTGATGTTTTCTTCCGGAATGAAAATGTCTAATCTGTCACAGAGTCATCCAGTTGCATTATAAATGTTTTCTTAAATGGCAGTTCTGTCTTTTTCTTGCTACTTTGCAAACCACAAATATTTGTAATGTGTTTCAGAAGCTTAATTTTTCAGTCAGGCTCTGCTATAGTCTTTAAATGTAACCTTGCCATTTTCTTTTCAAACATTGTACCATTATCAGCAGATATTGGAATGTAAAATCTCACTGCCATCCTGGCACTCATTCCAGATAAAGAATTGACAGACTGATTAATCAAGTCTAAATCCTATGCAGATTGCAGAAAACAGTGGTAGCTGCTGCAAATGGACAACAGTCTCAGAAGAGAATCTCCCCGAGATGTGGTATGCCATGTAACACAAGGGGGTCTGAGACACAAATGGCAGGGGAAAGCTTACACTAACACTTTCTTGACCCCCGAGCACATGAAGACAGACCTTGAGACTTTTGCAGCAGTTCTTGAGCTCACTTTTTATAAAGCTAACTCCTTTGTGGCATCCAGGGGCAGCAGGAACCGAGCCTGGAAATTGACACCCGCGTTCACAGGAGCTTTCCCAGAGCACAGAAAAGTAGTCATAAATTAAAGATGTAACTTTGTTTTAAAAGGGAGTAAGAGAGAGCTTGAGCTGACAAAGCACAGCATTTTTACCGTATGCTTTGCCTACAGTCACTTGGCACACCACTTAACGTGCGGCAGCACAACATTTCATTACAAGTAAATGATACACTTGTTCAACACAGAGCTTGCATAAAAGAGCAAGGAGAGAGAGCCACCACTGCAATTCTCTGTGCCTGGATGATGCTAATTATTTATATAATCTTTTGTGGAACCTGTCATCCTCAGCCTACAAGCAGAACACTTAACTGGCTTGATTTGTTGAAACGGTGTAGTGCTAGTGGGGCATTACATAAATATGAAGTAAGTAGCTCTCCTAAACTTAGTATGTCTTAAAGAGAGTATTAAACTGATGATTGCCAATTCCCAGCTGAACTGTGAACCATTTCTCACTTGAGCTTATGAACTTCAGTTCCATTCCTTGACTTCTCAACCCAGCAGGAAAGAAATGTAATTTCAGAAGATAGGAAGAAATTCACAGTTGAGGAAGATAAGTATGCAGTATCATGGACGCTCTGGCTACTTATGTATTCACTCAGATTTGTTGTTCCAAATGCAATCCAACAAATAAACAACTCTTCTTGCTTTCTGCCTTCTGCGCAGTGGAAGATCTGGCTTCCACATGTTCCTATATCACAGTCAGCTGGGAAAAGTTGTAGGTTGTTTTGGTTTTTTTAATTTTTTTTTTAATAGGACAAAAATTGCATTCCAGAAAAAGTATTTTAGAAACAGACACATAGCAAACCGTGTTATAGACTCTGTCTGTTGCAAGAAGGTCCAAAAGATGAATTGAAACTTCCATTCAGTGCCTAGGAGGTGAGTAAGAACACCTTTGTTCCTTGTTCTTGGCAAATTGCCTCTTTTAACTTGACTTCATTTCAATCATGAGAACTGCAAGCTCTCACAGCAAGTGCTTTCTCTGCAGCTGACTGGTAAAGTGGAGTCCATATAATTGAAAGGAAAGTGCTGTGCATGCTCAGATAGGCATTTCAGTGGACATTTACTGAGCATGTTGAAAACAGCTCCACAGAAGGAACTCTCTTCCCATCGGGCAGGTCTAATCCTTCTTATTTCTTTCTCCTCCTTTCAGTATACCTTCACTCATCTGTATTCCTTCTCCAACCCCCAAGCCCCTCTTCATCACTAAAATCACTTCTCTGATCCTCAGTAAGCTCTGTCATTACCAAGTCAATCTTCCTAATACAAAATAGTTTTTCCAAGGTCATTTTGTATACCCTGATCTTTCTAAAGAGCTGATTTGAAGAGAACAGAGAAGAGTCATTTTCCATGAGCAACTTTAGCCCGTACTTCAAAACCTAAGAAATATGTTGCCTAATCTTAACCAATACCCCTTTCATTGCTCACACACATATAGACTAGTTTAACAATCACCAACACTCACCATGACTTTCTTATTCAAAATCATTCAGATTCACAGTAGCTGATCATAATGAGGTCTCCGGTGTTTGGTATCATAATCTTTTGTCCTTTCCTAGTTCACGTTAGTCTTATAAGGAATTCTGAAGAAATCCTACGTTTCATTTTAGACAGCAGTTTTCTTTTTAGTGTTTCTTAACCTTTATTTGTAACTGAGGTAGCTTTATTTCAAGTTCTGGACAATGATTCATGCCATTGTAATTTATTTGAGCACTTAGAACTCATCCCTAAATAAATTCAAAATAGAAATGGTCCAATAAACTAACACTGTACATGCTGTCTCCTTATAGAAAAGAAAAAAACTGTTACAAGAAATATTCATTCTTCAAATGGGATTTTGGAAGTTTTAAGAGCGTATAAGAAGTGTAGTGTTCCTAACTGCAGGAAGAATAACTTTAGTTTTATCTCTCCATTCTTTCCTACAAAAATTAAGTTAGAATTTCATTTTAAAATCTGGGATGTTGCCAAGCATTAGTGCCCATTCATTTTGCTGAGCTTCCTTTTATGCAATGTATTCTTTCAGTGGTGACTATATCAGCAGATTTCTGTTATTTTATTCAACAGGAAGCATTTTTTCCTCTTTTGTATTGTATTTTGGAGGTTCCAATGTTGTAAGTGCAGTTTCAATATTCAATGTGCTAAACAAAGGATAGAAGTTAACATTTAAAATATTGCAGATAGGGTACAAGAAGATAAAAAGGTTATCACAGCTTGCAATGCCTGGTGGACTAAAAGTAATGACAACAACAACAGAAGATAGATTGTTTTGTAAACTGTCTTGAAATCTGGGACCATACATGTCTGGTCAAAAGTGTTTTCAGGGGGTTAGTGGTTAAAATGTATTAGCAGAATAGTTACTGATGGTTATTTTCTTTATAATATTTACTGTTCCGTACAGCTAATGCAAAACACTGCTAGAGTCACAGTGGGGGATTTGGCAGCTACAGAAACTTGGAAAGTCTAGCAATTACAGTTTAGGAATGTGCCATGCACACAAAAAATAAAATGCTATCATATATACACAAATAGTAGCATGAACCCAATCAAGACTTACTATTCCATCACCCCCATGTACTCTGAGTCAAAGTGTCGGTTTTCTTAAGATAACAGCACTCAACAGAGTCAGATATTCTAATTCAGGTATTCTGGTAATATTTCCAGCAGATAGAAATACAAAAGAGAACTCTATTCTCCTTATTTCCCAGATGACTTTTTTTTCCCCATACTCCCAGCTCTTTCATTCACACTGACCTTATTTTGTAAATCAGTTGAAGATCATCCACATGCAAAATTTGCTTGAATATCAGTGCAGGTAATATTTCAGAAAAGTTTTAGGAATTTCCAAGCTAAGCCATGCTATGCTAGCGAGGCTTAAGCACACAGTACTTCTAATATCTAGCAACCTTATAAATTATATTTATCATCCTCTAAGAAGATAAGCATACAAAAGAAGGAGGTCAAAAACTGAGAAAGCAGCACCTATTTTACCTAATTTATCATTTTTTGTGTATGAAGTTTGAATTTCTTTCACGGTTTCTTTAGTCTACAGTTTCTTCGAGGAACAGATACTCCAAAAGACCAACGTCAGTATGAAAGAAAATAAAAAAGTTATTTTCCTGAAAAGGAACAGAAGAATATCATCCATAAAAGATATTGTTTGTTGACTGATGACAATGAAAGTGACGGGCTGAAGGGCTGAAGATATGTAACAGCCCAGAAAAGCATGTAGCATCCATATGTATATAGGAAAAAAAAATTAAAAAAAAAAATCCAGATATGAGTGCTGTGAAGACACAACCATTTGAAAGATTACATGTTGGCTATCAACCTCACAAATTCAGTGCTTCACAGATATGTTATGCACCACAGGACTGAACTCAGAGAAGGGAGTTGGGTCTACTGCTCCATCCCACATCTGTGCCTTTTAACTGATGAGAATCTGTTCATCAGCAATTCTGTGGTAACGCCAAAACCTTGTGCACCAAGGAAAACATGAGCAATTGAGGATGACCAAGGGCAGTGGTAACAGTTGGGTTGGTGAGTCCTGGAGAGATCATGACTCCCAAAGGTCCTGAGCTTTAACCTCTAAGCTTTTTTTTTTTCCTGTATCTATAGTGAAGTTGGATGAATTTACAGCTTGGAACTGCACAGTCATCCTTTTTGGGAATTACTTTTATATGAAATAGTGTAGTAGCCAAAAAGAGGAAAAAGAGTCTAAAAGGCACTTAAACATTTACCCGCAACACATTTTTAAAAGCAAACGTCTGAGTCCACAAAATACATACACAGCCAATAGAAGGTAAATAGGATCCCTCTAGAAAGGACTTCATAGCAAGAACATTTGCCTGTGATAAGGCATTAAGAATAAATTAAAAACTGTCACTTGACAGGATACAAAATAACAACTGCACTGCATTAGACCACAGGATCATTTACCCTTTTCCAGCCATTAACAGAGTGCATGGTTTCTCATTTGAGAAAGCAGGGCTGCAGAGAGCCCTAGTTAGTCCATATATTTGTTCAATGTGCAGCCCTTCTCGTTACCCGAGCTGAAAGATGTGAGACTACACAAATCCAGTGCTCTTCCACCAAAAAGGTCATCCTTGTAGCGGCACTGAGAACATCATCTACCATTCACGTTTCCCTGAGCTTTATACTTGGAAATTTCTCATACAAAATTGGTCACCCTTGAGTGACTGCATGGTCTTAGGGGGAACCTGCTATTAACCCCATTCTGTGACACAGACAAAGCCCACCCAGAGAAAGGAAAGAGCGTTAATATATGGAATGCTTTGCCTAAATAGCTGCAAAAGTTACTTTTCCTTTTTCTCATGCAGAGCTTTATCCTGTGTGCATAAGCACTGACGATTCATTGGGTGCTGCATAGTAACTTTGCCACACTCAGAGGTTTGAGCGGTGGTAAGAAACACAAGACCAATTCTAATTATTAGTGGAAATATACCTTTCACACATTTGTGGTAGTCATAGATCAAAGGATCTCAAAGTCTTATAAGGGAAAAAAGAACAACAGTCTTTTGCTTTATTGTTTTTTACTGCACTCAGAAATCTATACTTTATTTCAAATTTCAGTTGTATCCTGAGCTTTTCAGCCACATTTCGTACCACTAAGTGGAGCCTGGACCATCCCTTTAACTACACAAGGGAAGGTCTAGTATATAACAGAATAAATAAGTTGTCCCTTCTCCTCAGGGAAGGCAGTGGATGAGCCTATTCTTGCTGTTCATAAAGTAAACGCAACACACTAGTCAGTCTGTGAACAACAACTGATTTGGCTGAGAAAGATAGAAAGGATCAAATAATGTTTTAGATCAAGCTTTCAGACACTTTGAAAAGGTAACAGGAGGGTTTATTCATTCAGAGAAATCTGTGGTTATTCAAGTAACTGAAAGCATTTAAGGAAGGAATGGCATTCAAAAGAGAAACATTAATTGGGCTGATCATAGCACTGTAGATCTATTTTTATAAAACCCAAACACATTTATACATAGCCGTTCCTTTGAAGCATTTTAAGCCACCATTTCTTTCTTCCTTATCTGCATAATTGACATCTTCATTCAACTTCTACCAGCTGTTGCGTGAATTTGTAATCATTTTATTTTGTTCGGGGGAAGGCTTAGTCTTTTGAACTCAAGGAATAATTATTATTGCAAAGCAGTTTTCCTTTTCCAAAGGGACTGCACTGGGGTCACTGCTGCTTCCAGCCTCTCTGGGCAGGAGAATAATGAAGGCGTTGTTGGAGCTGGAATGTTGTCCCTTCCAAGGGGGCTGGTACTTTCTGCGCTCGCCTCCACATATTGAAGTGAATTGTGCCACATCAAAAGGCTTTAAATTAGCACTTCACTGTTTGCAAGTGTCTGGAAGCTAATTTTAAATATTATGGGGCTAAGAACCTTTTCAACATCCTTATGTGCAGGTATACCCCTCAGAGTATAAGGTGGCTTACAAATAAACATCACATTTAAGGTTATTTCCTCTCCTCATTAAACACAGCTTTTAAAATACATATTTTACAATTTTCACCTAATCAGCAAACAGAATGTGCATTATACATCTAATGGGACGCGAGCAGCTATTATTCTATTTGGGAGAAGGCGAGATCTCAGTGACAGGACCAGGGATTATTATGTAAGAAGTATGGAAGTTGCAGAAAAAGTGGATGCTACTGACAGTAGTAATCACACTAGTAAATAATCCTAATGACTATCAGACATGCAAACGGACTTAGTGAATCCAAATGACTCTATAAGCCTGACAATTAGCGTGAAAAGTAGATTTTAACTTTTCATCTTCCTTGCATATTGAAAAGCTTGAACACGTAATTTTGAGCCATACACAATCTCTCTTTATCCAATCCCTTAATAGAATTGCAAGCAACTGTAAGTTTAAAATATACTTCTTGACTCAGTAAATAAGGAAAATTTTTAAAAAAGTTAGAGGAATTGCATCTTCATGCACTGAAAGATCATGATTTAACTTCAAATGAACATTGTTTATATATAATACTTCTATTCAAAGTGAGACTGAAACTATGCTTGAAAGGGACCAGAATTTACACCTGCTTTCTTGTGCTCCTTGTTGGTGTACATTGCAGAACAAATACAGATTAGAGCAACCTTGAGATTCACCCTTAATTTCTGCCATAGCTCCAATTACCAGCAGGGGAACCTAAGCACAGTAGCGAAAAATACGTGCTCTCTTCTCTTCTGTGACACAGCCTGTGAATGTCGGGGCCCCTCTGAAGCCTGGGCATAACTATATCTGGCTTTCTACGATACCTCTAGCATTAGGACATTCCTGAAAATTAAATGACTACCAGCAAAGGCTGCTTTGTAGCCCAAATGAATAAAAAGAACCACAGCTTCTCCACCAACTAAACAGTCAACATCTGAATAACGTGTATAACGCTCAGAATGTGTAATAAACACACATGAAAGTCAAAGTCTGAGAGGCTTTATTTAGCACAGTTTCTTTCTAATAAGGGTTTTATTTCTGGAATGTGGTTGATCACTTGAAAGAAAGCTTTATTTAATATTTTACCTTCTTGTCTGGTGATAGTGTTCTGCCTGAAGCATCTTATGCTTTTTTTAAGTAGCAGAAATGGTGGTTTTCCTTAAATGGTCAGAGTAAAATGTGTTCAATGCCAGATAAGTACTAAACAGAAGAAATTGAAATAAGTGAAAAGCAGTTCTATAGAAATTTTAACAATCCATTCTGTCACTCCATATATTTTTTTTAGGCCAAAAGCTCAGCAAGTACACTTCCAGTATTCTGGTCTCTGTCTAGAAGAAGGACCTCAGTGACTCTATTCTGAGCCCTAAGTCTTAGACTTCCACCTGAAATTCTTCCATGGGCTCCCTGGCACAGGACCTAGTAGGGAGAGCAAAGGTCACCATTTCTGCATCTCTAACATCTGAATTTATTCATAAGTTCGGTGTTTTTTTCATTTTTCCTTCAAATGTAAGAGTTGGTAGATAAATGAATGATTAATCTTGTGTTAGACGCTATTGGTTGGTGAGAAATCGCATGATACCAAATCTGTTTCTTGCCTGGAGATGAAAAAATACTGAAGTAAGAGAAAAATCTGTAGGATTAATTCTGGTCCTGGACATCAGCAAGGAGAAGTTAAGTGAGATTACAGGATTTAGAGCACCAAAGAACCGGAAAGCCTTTCCCAAAGTATTCCTAAGGAGCTGAAACATGTATCGGTTTATCACAATAATGATAATGCTTATCCTTCTCAAGTGTCCTGCTTGTTCCATGGATATGGACATGGCCATTGACAGTAACGATTCACCAGCAGTCAGGGTATTCGAGTGCAGTGAAAAGGAACTTGGACTGTCTAGTCGTGTCTTTGAGCAAACATAAAAAGGACCAAAATACCTGAGTAAAATCAAATGATCCCTTATGCAAAAGCATTTGCTGTATTTTATGGGCACTGCTGCCAGTGATTGCAGTGCAGCCTCACAGTCCAGGCTGGCCAGAGGGCAGAGGCATCCCTGGGGAACATGGCAGTAGATTTGTGCCATTTCTAGCACCTTTTCCATAAGCAAATGCAGCTGGCCACTATTAGAGAGTTTGGTGGATTCTGGCAGGACTTGGCTTTCTTAGGTTTCCCTCCTCAGCATGTCAGATTTAGAGCTCCTCTTACCAGGGATGGTCAGGTAGGCACCTACTGGCAGCAGCCATTCATGCATTTGGCCTAAGCTGAGGAAGGTGCTTCCCTCTCGCTCTGCAAGGCACCAGCAGCCACGGCAAGTTTTAACCATCTAAACAACAACAGACAGACAGACTGTCCTGGTGCATGGTCGAAGGGACCGCCTCATCCAGCAACTGCAGTAGAGTGTTTTAGGAGCAGGGTCTACAGGCCGTGTGACATCCTCTGGTTTACCAATGCCCAAGTCAAAAGCTGCTTTTAAAGGGTCTGTGTAAAGAATGAATCTTTCTGACAGCTCTGAGGGTCAACAGGGATTTCCATCCCATGGAGAACACCAGCTACGTCCCAGTCAGCAACACTGGAAAATAGTTTTATGATTTTCTTGTTGGTACAGAAGATACCAAAGATCTTGTAAAACTTGTAATGCCTGCATCACAAACTGCGACCTTAAGGGATGTGAACAACGCACACGATAACATGGTGGGGTGAAAGGAATGGCTGAAAGGCAGCATCAGAGAAAACACTGCAAAGAGCAACAAAAGGTCACAGAAACCGCATGATTCCTTGTGCTCCACAGCTGTATGCAGAATATATAAACAGACTTCTAAAAACTAATTAAATTCAGAAGTGCGTTTTGAAGAACATCGTGTCAAGCCAGAGACTGAGACACTGCTCTTATTCATTAGCACCCAGCACAGCCCAGTATATGTGGCTTCTAGAGGGTTTTTTAGGCCAGGGAAACTCTTTACTATTTCCAAGTGCAGATGGCTCTATTTTCCCCTTGGTCTACCTGACAACCACAGTTAGTGAAAGGAAGCCTAGCCATGGCTAATTCCACCCAGGCTGAAGAGAATATGAAGCTGCTGGGGGCCTGGTCCTGCAAATGAGTCCCCCTTGCAAGCAAATCCTTAAGCACTCCGCTCGGTGGGGTGTCAGTGTGGGGACAGCTCGTGGTGCTTTCATGAGGACCCTGTTGGCAGGAATAAGCACCTTCATGTGTGTACAGAGGAAGGTTACTATTCTTGGGATTTATCTTCCATCTTGCAGCACTTTTTTTTGGTGTTCTTTTTTTTTTTAAAAAGGCTGACCCAGTCTTATCCTCAACAGCTTCTTGGAGAACATTATAAAACCCCCCAGTTACACACCTCCTCTGTCTAGGATAATAACTGCAATTAAATTTTGCTGCCCTGCTGTACAAAACATACCAGCCCTGATGAATTACAGATGTAAGAATAACTTTCACAGTCTCAGAACCATACGTAGGTGAAAAAAGAGAATGAGATTTTTACCTTTCCTAAAAAAAAAAAAAAAAAGCATGCGAGCATCTCCTTGCCCCAGACTAGGGGTTTGTAAAAGGCTGAAGCCTAGGGGATGCTGAGCAGCAGTGGTTGCTCTGGGATGCTCAGTACATCTTCAGATCTGCCCCAGCAGAGGGAACAGAGTATGTGTCTTGACTGTATGCCTGATCTCGCTCTCCTTGCAGTCAATGGCAAAGCTGCACATCCATTTTAATAGTGCAAAATTGAGCTGTGGCCATATTGCTAATTCATTCAGTATTCCTAATTAGAGCTACACAGTCTCAAAATCAAATCTGACTCCCGGTTAATATTTTCCAGGATCTGGTTTACCAAGACAAGAGGGTTAGCCCTGAAATACAGAGTAAATTCTGTTCCAAATGTTCTGTAATTTTAAGAGCATTTAAGATTAAGGATTAAGTTTAGAATTCATCTCTTATTTTAATCTTTTCTAACAAAAATGAAGGAAAAAAAGTGTAGAGTATCTGACTGAGATCCACTACATAGAAAGACCTAAAAATTATTCTGCAGAAAAATAGCAATGTAAGGTTTATATTTAAAATTATGGTTAAGTCAAATCAGGTCCAGGGCTAAAAGACACAAACCTAGCAGCACACTAGTTTCTCGTGTCTGTCTCAGTCTGTGCCTGATTCTCCTGTCCTGGTGGCAGAATCCAGTTTTTCTTACCAAGCTCACCAGTGACCAACACTCAAAATAAGCTGAAGCTGCATGGCACAGTACTGTGGTATTTGATTGTTTCTTGGGGTTGTTTGAATCCTAGTACAGGACTCACCTCACTAACTAGGTTCTCAGTCTTTGCCTTTGAAAGCGGGTACAGCCTACGCAACTGTGATCGTAGGTACGTGAAAAGTAGAAAGGAAGGTCTAAATATAAATTAAGTTGAACACCCCTCAAACTATTTAGTGTCCTACTGATGCATATGTGATATGTTCTTAGGAAAAAAAAAATTAAAGAGGAGCCAAGAGGGTCATCCACCAAGGTTCATTTTATAACCATTGTATAAGATTTCTGTTTGAGACTGAAAGTACATTAAACAGTCATGGTCTGTCAGTGACCTTATATTTAAGAGCAGAGAGGTAATACGGGATTATTGGTAACACACTATTTTACAGGGCATCAATAACCATGTGTAAGAAATTACCATAGAATTACAAAGTTATTACATGGTTATTTGTGGGTTTGCCAAATACAATGTTACTTGATCATCCTTAGATTAATGGGGTGTTGATCGGGTTTGGCCATTTACCTCCATTCTAGGTCATAAACCCAATGTTAGCTGAACTAAGTTCCCAGTCTAGTAGTCACAGCATTTAACATTTCTTTCCCTCTGCAAAAATAGGTTGCTGTTGGGAGGTATGATAGGCTCCATCCTGAGGAAGCAAATCACAAAGTGCTCTGGTTCTTAAATGCAGAGACTATTTCAGGCACAGGCTTTCAAAAGGACTCCATCAAGACCTTTTCAATAAATGCATGTTATTTTATATTCCCCACAGTCTGTAAACAGATTCTCAAAGTTTGGAAGCGCGTATTTTCCAACCTATTTGGATTTTTCCATCAAGAGAACACCGATTGCCACCACCCTTCTCTGCACTCTGAATGGAAATAAAATTAACAAGCTAGATTTCATTTAACACATAACTTTTATGAAGGCAACATTCTTGCAAAGCACAGACCTATTGTTCATTAAATCTTGGTGCAGGCAGAGCCAACAGACACTAATGTTGGACTTGGAAGACTGCAGAAAATCCTTGTATATATATCTCTGTGCATACGTGTATTTTTATATACATGTGCCTACATACACACACACGATAATATATACCTATGTGGTAATTAACATGTGCTCATGGATGCTATGGGAAACTATAGGCGAGGCAGAAGTTTAGACCTTGTCTGTTTAGAAATCTTTAAAAGAAACATCAAGCTGTGTCCCTGAGGCTTTGGCACAGAGACTAGCCATAACCTCTGCAGTTTAAACACTAAGGGCAACAGGCTGTTCCCTCTCCGCCATTCTGTTTTTCTACTTTTTCTCCCAAAACCAAGGCAGGTTAAGCCCAGTCCTGGAACTGCCTATTTATACAGAGATATCAATCACAGAGCCCTCAGCTGACCAGGTCTGAGAGAAGCATAACAGTCTAGAAAGTTTACCACAGTGTAGGCTTTATGTTCCTTATGGGTAAGAGTTTAAAGCAAATTTAAAGATTTTAGGGTAGATTCAGAGTTGAAATTCCTATGTGCTTAGGTTGGCTTTACTGGTATACCTCACAGCAGCAATAAAAAATAAAACAATTTCTAAAAAGCAACTGCAATTCTAAAAGAGCTTGACCTTGCCTTCCACCTCATTGCGTAATAAGTGAAAATGCTTCAGTCACAGTGCCTTACACTCATTTTGTACTCACTTTGCAAAGTTGTAAATGACTATAATGCACAGTCTGGGTCATACATAGACTGAAAAAAACCCTTATCGGCTGGCCAGCAAGGGTCATCCTATACCTCACATGACCCTTACTAAAGTCTGACATGTGAGAAAGCATTTTTTTTTTTATTTAATCAAAGACATGCTGTGAAAGAATAGGAGAGAAACAGTTTTCAGAGACGCGGCAAGGATTCAGCAGCTTACACACAGTCCGCTCCACTTTTCTTTTGCTCTGCCATTGATTCCCCCTGCCATCTTGAACAAACTAATTTCTCGGCATCTCAGTCTTCCCCAAATCCCAAATGCAATAATAATGCTTCCTGTCTCTATCAGTGAGGGAGGTAATTTGTTAATATCTGCAAGCCACTTCAGCTTCTCAGATGAAAAGTGCTATTCACGCTCAGATTATTATATTTGGAGCTGAGAATAAGGGTTGATATTCAGCTGTTCATACTATCTCTAACTCAGCTGCCTTTTTCCCTTGCTTGAAATGGAAAGCTTTGAGCTAATTGAACACCTTCCCCCTGCCCTGTCAAAGTGACTGTCATCTTTCATATTGATGCAGCTGTAATTCAGAATTTCTTTTCCCTAAGCTGATGAGGAAACAGAAGGGATAGAGGAATACCCACAGCCTCTTTGCCTGCCTGTGGAAGCTGCTGCCTCCTTTGCTGGGAGGCTGCTGGGGAGGGCAGGGGCTCTGGCAGGACTGGCAGTGAAAGCTCTCATCACCATCTTTTAATCAAACACACCAGCCCTCCTGTAAGGGGGGGCATCTGTCACCAGCTCCAGCAATTCACTGCTGAAAGTCCTGCTTCCACTGTAGTCTAATTCAGGAAACAACTCTTCTTTGAGAGTGTTAATATTGGCATCCAGTACCTGATTCCAGCCTATATTTTAGCAAATAATTTCTCTTGCCTTTCACCAAATTCATCCTCAGTGGAAATTAGAAATATATATTGCCATACTCTTGAAAATTCCTGAATAAATCACGGGCTGGGTGATTTGAATTTATAACAGCGCCATCCATCACTCCTTGAGCTCCACAACACTAATTCTCTGTTTCTCTTCCATCCAAAAGTAACCTTGGGGATTAAGTACTGGATATAAAAATCACCCTACATTTGTTACCAAAAATATTAGGAACATGGCAAATTCACCTACACAAATTTGTCATACCACGTTTGTCTGAAAAGCACAATTTCCAAATAGGGAATATTTCTACTTATTATTTCTGTTGTACAGATTTTGAGACTACTACAACACTAAAGAACATGTGCTGCTTCCACACCCTCTCACTCCCCGCCAAATTCCACATTCAATGATTTCAGTTTTGAAATTGCAAGCATTAAGGCACTGCTTATTGGAGTCACCAGAGTAGAAGGCACAGGGTTTTGAACAGAGTCTAAGCATATTTAAAACCCAAATACAAAAAACGTTTCATGTTTGTATCCCAATAAAAAAAGAATAAATCTTGTAGTAGAGTTCTAGCCTGCTTATGAACTTGCTTATGAACCTGTCAAATACAGAATTTTTTTTAAAAAAAAGATACAAAGGAAGGAGAAAAAATAGATAAATCACACAAAACACCTCTTTTTTTTGAGATTTTGAGGCTAAATAAGAATTTTTTAAAGTTGAGCTTGTCATGGTTCGGGCTAGGTTGGCCAATGACAAAATGGCCGACACTCTCTACCACCTCTCACTCCAAGGAGAGGACAGAGAGAGATAAAAGGACTTATGAGTTTAGGAAAAAAAAAATGAACTACTTCAATGAAATGTTAATAATAAAATAAACAGGAAATAATGAAATAGATGCAACATACACAGCACTGTACCAGGCTCCCAGGATGATGCCACCGGCAGGCGCTGGGGAAGTTCCAGACTGGACTCAGCAGCAGGCGGGAACTGGGTTCCAGATCTTGACGCAGGAACGCACAGACCAGGACTGAAGACAGACAAACAGACGGGGCTTTCCTCGCGTGTCAGCCATCGAGTAAAAAAGGGCCACGGAAGAAGAGTCCGGGCCACAGAAGAAGAGGCCAGGCCTCTTAGGCCCCTCAGCTTTTCTACTGAACATGGCAGACCGGATGGAACACCCTATTGGTCAGTTTGGGTCACCTGACCTGCCCGCGCCGCCCCACAGGTCAGGTGATTTGGGTAATTTGGTAAACAACCCGGTCAGCTGGCCCCGGTTGCCACAGCAACAAGGGTAGGCCAGAGCCTCTCTCATTCAATGGAAGGTTGGCTCCGCTCCACCCCAAACCAGGCCAGAGCTGAAAGTTGTTATAGCATTAAACGAAAGAGTCAAGCGTTATTTGGTCTATCAGTTTGCCTTATAACTTACAGGACTTAAAAAAACAAGGGAAGAACAACGTTTGAGTATTATTTAGCAAGACTATGAAATATTAAAGATCTCGCTATATAAGGGTGAACGTACCGGCTATGAGGACAAGAGCAGGAGAGGTGATAGAAATGAAAACATGGAAACAGAAGTGATTACACCCAACACAGAATCAAACTTGGGGAGCCTTAAATTATAATTGTCTCAAGCCTCACAGCCTGCAGCTTTCTGAAGACTTTGCGCACTGCCGCTCATCTCTGTCAAAAAAAATGGTGCATTTGGGTGCAGAAAATAGCTTGGGAGGCCAATTCAGCAGGCCGGTTTTTTAGAGGAAGAAGTTAGGCTTCTTGAGCTGTTGTTTGTTCTGCCGTAATTGAGCTCTGCGAGCGCTTTGCCTCATAGAGCTCCTCGAAAACAAATGTGTCCACACTCAGCAATTACTATGGGGCAGAAGAGGCCTGTTAGTGTTGCAGAAGGGGACTGTTTTTCCTATGAAGGAAGGAAGGACCACCTGCCTGTGGTCTTTGCCATGGTCTTTTCTGATTCAGTGTAGACTCTAAAATGGCCTCAAAATAGCTCGTCAGACCATAAGTTATATTCAATGATATCACAACAGCCGTGTATTGAGTGTTACATGCACTGAGGGTAATGTCAATAAAAGTATATGCAGAATTAGGACTCCAACCTGGATGAAGCCTGTTGTAGTTCATGCTATTTTCCATTTTGGGAGATAATTTTCATCTGGAAAATGAATTTAAAGCTCTATGTCTTATAATGTAAAAATGTTATAAACATCAAAAGACATGGGGAAATTAAATGAGAGAAACGGACAAAACTTTGAGTACTGTCTTTCGTGGAATTCCCTCTAACTTCATATAACAATAATTATGATATATTTCATAATTTTGTATGGCAATAAATAAATATTTTTCCCAGAAAAAGAATTATTATTTCTTTAACTCTATACAAAAGAAAGAGGGAAATATCTACAATGAAAGCCAGGCATATTTTATGTAGATTACAGTAATAAAATCTCAACCTCTGCAACCATCAGTATCAATGTTACTGTAGGGGTCTGACCCAAAATTCACTGGAGTCTAGGGAGAGATTTGTCCTGACTTCAATGGGCTTTGGATTAGGTCCTGCAAGAACAGCCAAACCCTGCAAAAATTTGTTCTGCCAAGTTCAAAACCAGATCTTTGAATACAAATAAAACTGAACCTCAATATCATCTCTTCTTGCAATAAATTCTTCTAAGTTCATTGGGTAGAAGGAGCTGAGATTTCATAATACCTAAAAGCTTCAGTTCCCACATTCCAGTAGAAATAAAGAAACCTGGTGGGGCTTTGCTGGTTCCATCTTTTCTTATCTCTGGGGAATACTGAAGACAAGGCTCCTCACTCTTTGGTGAAACTCACTCTCCGTTCCCACGTGAAAGTGGATAGGAACCTCTACCACAATTGCAGTTCACAGGGTGGGAGAGAGATGAAAAATGCATCCTTCTTTTATTTGGTTTCCTCAGAGATTATGGATATAAATCCTATGCCCAAATGGAAGGGAGGCTTTCTTTTTTTTCCCACCCTTTCCACAACTTCTTGGCTCCCATCTCTTACTTGGAAGTGAGTTTTATTTATTTGGGGAAAGGTACAGGCTGGACAGTTGCGGTCATATTTCATATATTTGCAGTCCTATGACTTTAATTGCTCTGCTTTTTTTCCGCTCATCATTTCCCTACTGCATTCGCTCGTCACTGCAAAAACAATAAATCCCAAGATTAATCCCCTGGCTCTGTAGCATATTGAATGCACTTAGTGTCCTCCAGAGAGCTGGGGCAGCCATAACACCTCCCCGGCTGCTCACTGTGTGAGCGCTCGCTGTCTGCCGCATTCCCGTCTGGCACGTGCAAACCCAGGGCCCAACTGATAAAACCATAGATGGTCTCTAACATCGCTGGCAGGCGTTCAGCTGCAGGTTTATTTAGATATTACAGCCCTGCGTGATAATGTGGGTCAAGGGATTGTGTGGGGATGGCTGGTCTCTCCATTGCTGCTGGGCCTGCGTGGGTGTAGGGTTTAGGGATGGGTTGGAAAAACAGCCATCTTCTTCGACAGCTTTTAGTAGCTTTTTCATAAGTTGAAGTGTAACGTATATCAGCACGTCTTGCATTACATGGAGCAGATTTTTCTAAACAGCTCTTCCTGTGGTATTCCTCTGCCAATAATACTTTAATTTAAATTAAATAGCATCATGAGAACTCAGTAACCTGGCTCGCCGTGCTCCACAAAGAGTTTTGTTTAGGTGAGACAAAGGGACGGTGCTTCTACTTTCTACTTTCATTAGTCATGGTTAAGTCTGAGTATCATCTGTCCTCTGTTTATATATGAAAACAAACGAAAAAAATGGATAACGCTTAACTACGTTTCTCTTCTCTCTCCTTTTTTTTTTTTTTTAGATTGTTTCACATTTAAGATACCTTTTGTTCTGCAATATAGCAAACTGCAAGGAAATCTGTAACAAATCTTTCTGTTCTCAGGATAATCTGATACTCACTTTTCTCCTTTTTACCTGTTTTTTACCTGACAATGTTTTGACTTTCTTTAAAAACTTAAGTATGTGAAGAAGTGATGGAAAAGCAACATTAGGTTTCTCCCCCCCCTTCATTCATTAACCATAACTAAAACAGAAATTATTTTTTGAAAAAAAAAAAAAAACACAAAAAAACCAAAACATGGGTGAGCAAGAGATGCTATATATAAGGCTTATATGTCCCTTGCTAAAAGAAATATCTCAGGGGGGTGGCAAATCAGATTTTGTGAAAAAATCCAGTCACTACTATTAAAATTATTTTAGTTGACTTCAGAAATATGTATAAAAATAATTCCCACACAGGCTCTCTTAAATGTATGTAATACTGTAACACCATAAACCACCATAATACCTGGGTTTAGTATTCATAATCTCTACATTTTTCCTGTATAATATATGCATAAAAATACACACATACACATAGTTTTGCTATTTTAAATACAGACCATATTTAAGTTTACTTTCTTTGTGTCAGGATACATGGATTTAAGTTAAAGCAATAGTGACTGTCATGTTTCTCTCTGGTTAACATGACCAAACATCTCTGCGTGCAGCGTTCAGGAATCGACTTCAATACACTAAGCAGAACAGCTTCACAATTTTACCAGATCTGATGTAACACAAATTTAAAATATATGATCTGTAGCTAAAAAGCTACAGAACAGATGACTCTCCCCCACGAACGTATTCATTGTCGATTTCCTCCAGTTTTAGCTGCCAGCTAGTTTATCCCATCTATCAAAGATGTTTTCATTAAAACTTATTAGCCGCTAAAAATAATAGAGTAAAAGGGGACACCGGTGATTTTTGTTCTAAAATGAGCTGGGTTTTTTTTCCACAAAAGTATCAGTCATTTCACCCACAGCTATTTATTTCCATTTCAAAAGCAGAACCCAATCATTATGTATAAGCCAAAAAACATGGAAACAAAGAGAAAAAATCTGATTATGAGCATACATACTTACTTTCCCAACACAGCTGTAGTAAATTTCTATTACTTCCAAATACTAATTATGAACTCTTTCTCCCAAAACCTCCACACCTGTATTACCTAGCATTAACAAGCATTGGAGACTATTTTTTTTTCCCCTTTGGTTAAGCCAGGACAAGCCCTACTAAGGAAAAGGTGTAACCATCAGTTCAAAGACAGCGACAGTGGGGCACTGAGGTACCCAGAGCAACTCTCTGCTCCTGCTGCCAGTGTTTACTGCCTGACAGTCCCCCTTGTTCTCTCCCCATTGACTTGCAGATTACTCCTGCAACATAAAGAAGACAATTTCTATAGGAAAAGGCACTTCTTAGGTTAAATGATACCATTTTATCGGGTAAGAGGGAGGGAAGCAAGCATTGAACTTTTCAAGAACTTGAGATTTTTTTTTTATGCAAAGAGTCAGAGAAGAGCATCCTCTTGACAGCAGCCTGCTGCTTCTGTGGCTGCATTGGCTGGTGCAGCACTGCAGAGCAGGGCTTGCCTCTGGTCTATCCTGACTACAGCTGCTGCGCGACGCTGGCTCTGACATGTGGAAGTAGCTCTGTGCAGTTAATTTGCTCAGAATTAGAAAGAGGAAACTCAGAAAGACAGAGCAGACAGCACTGATGTCCAAATGTTTGGATAGAAAGAGAACTTCTTATGGGGATTGAACTTTTTGTAGCCAAAACTACTTGGTTTACTGTGAATATTGTTGATTCACTGTCTTTTATTATTTTAATAAGTCTCTGTTAAACTAACAATGCATTAGGAGCCAAATCCTCAGCTGGGATAAATTGTCTGATTTATCAGCCTACCTTCATGACACCCTTTTCGCTCCAGCCTGCAGAGTCAAATCCCGCTTCAGCTTCATCAGTAAAAGCCTTTTCCAAGTTAAAGTGCTGGAAGTAAACAGAGGAAAAGCCTTTTCCTGTTGTTGCTGATACTGCCCAGAGGCTTAGCGTGGATTTTTCAGGCTAAGGATTTAATTGCACTGTCTAATCTGAGATGTCTTTAAGTCTTGGATGCTGTTCATTAGACAGATATTTTCTGCTGCTTTTTCCAGAACTTAAGCATCACAAAAACAAGAACGTATAATGCTGGAGCCTCAAAATCCGGCTCGAGGCAGCTCAGCGAGACAATGGTGTTCCTAGATGAGATTTTTAAAATCTGAAAACAGTGTTTCTAGGAATCTTTGCCAAAGCACTTTGGAACCTCTTTCTACCAACATGACGTTCAAAAGGCTGTGACTGATAGAAACTGAAAAACAAAAGATTCAGGACATTAAATGCTTTTACCCCAAACAGTCAGACCAAGTAGCAAAACAATTATTCAACATTCATTTTCTATACTGTCCACAATGTTGTAGGTGCTTCTCTGAGGCAGGAATGTGCAGCTTCTGCCCAGAGACCCACCATGTCTTGCTGAGGGGCTTTCACCACATGCTGCATGGAGAGGGGTGGTAAAATTTCCTTCTAAAACGTATCTCCGAGGAGTAATCTGGTTAAAACAGTTCTGTTACTATTTCATCCTTTTTTATACTTTAAACACACATGAAGAATGGGACCAAAGCATATGAACATGAAGAAATGTTGCCTGACACTGAGCATCATTGGGCAATTATGCTTTTCTGTAATAGAACGTACCCAGAATCTCCTCCAGTTATTTTATTCATGATTTTATACACTAAAATGTAATAAAACACCCATTTATTTTCAATTCTTCTATTTTTAATAACATAAGCAAAACTGAACTTGATAATCCCATTTCTCTAATCGGACTGTGAAATGCTGCATATGTTCAAGAAGCTGGCTGTTTGGCAGCCAGTCAAATCACTAGCAGAAGACCCTTTATTTTTCTAATTTGCTGCAAAGGTCTGAAATCAAGTTCTTTCCATACTTGCTTTATGTGGTGAAGCACATCACTAATTCCCAGATGAGCCTCACAGGTATTTGGGACATGCTGAGTGCACTTCTCCATTTAATCAATGTGTATTAACTGGTATTTCAAATCACCCAAAACACAGGGGTTTTTTTCTTAGTTTTTTTCTTCCTGACATTTTTCCCCCCACTGTTTCATAGTTTTTTTAAGGATACTGGGCTTCTCTGCTTTTGATAGAGAATCAATACGAGTACAATTCCTGTGGATTTATGCTGGTATAAATGGTGGGAGAATCAGGTCTACTATATCACCATCTCTTCTCAAGCTACTGCCTTTCATCCTCCTTAATACTTTGGAAATTATACTATTTTCTATGATTAAACCTTATCTGTGTTCCCATTCTATGCAGAAACAAACAAAACCCAGTTATCTCTGGTGAAGTCCTGCAAATTATAACCTTCCACCCCAAAATGATAGCTTAATCTTCCAGGAAACAGCACATACAGACAGTATTTGAGCTTTGGGGGACAACAGTTCACTGCGGCATGTGAAGTTGGACCAAGTGACACGTGAAGGGATGCAAGGACTGAGTAATTCATTTTGCTTCAGATTTTTCACATTAATTTACACAGAAGGGTCTTAATGCAACTGGCCTCAGGTGTTCCCTCTCAAAGAGCTCTCTGTCAAACAGGTGGGCTTCATTTTCCACTTGTAGGAAAAAAAAGCACATTGTATTATGTTTATTAGCATTCGGACGAAGCTGTAAGCATTAAAAAGTATTTTCTTTTAGACCTACAAAAATATGTGTTTTAATTTACATTCCCTGTAAGTGCTGATGCTGTACAGGCTGCGGGTGAGCGTATGGGGATGGCAAGGGAGGAGGTGTGCCCCTGAGCCTATCTCTGTCTCCTCCTCCCCCGAAAGCTGCCTGCTGGCGACAGACCAGGTGATGCTGATGATGTCCCTCTCCTCCATCCCTAATTGAGGTGGGTGTTGGTACCAGCCCACCGTGACCCGCAAGCTGGGGGATGCTGTGGTGGGGATGCTGGGGCCAGCTGGTCCCATAGCTCAGCGGCTGCTCCACGCTGCAGAGGAGCAACTTTCTGTTCCTGTTACTCTGCTGTTTAAAAATAACGCATCCCAGAGCCGAGGGAGGGAAATTGCAGGCCCCCGGGACGTGAGGCCCTTCCTGGTGCACAATGGCAGGAAGGCACTGCTATGGTTTCGCTGGGACCTGGGTGGCCTGATGTAACGCTGGAAAAGAAATTCAGCAAGCACGCGTGGCAAAACCATACACAATACATGAGCTCTGTGTTAAAGAAAAAATAATGCTAGATACTTTATCAGCTGCATTATGAAAGTGTCTCATCCAGTGGCTGTAAATGCCAGTTAACCCTGTGGCATCTTCATGCATGAAGCCCATTTATCTTTATTGAATAACCATTAAGCTTATGTATTCATGCTTTGTTTCTTCCCTCACATCCTCATACTGAGCCACTGTTCCTACTACTGGGAGGAAACACACCATGGTTGTTCAAGCAATTTTGTACAGGTGAAGAGCTGTGATGGCTGTGCCCCAGAACGTGGCTAGAGAATCAAGAGAAAGAAAACTGAAGATACAGCAGAAGACAATCTGGCCATGGGACAGGTGTGTGTTATGCAGGCACAGGTAGGCACCAAAATGAAACTACCCTATAACAGTACTCCAATGGTGAGATCCAAATGCTGTGTTTGTGTCAGTTTCCCAACCTCCACATAAGTTAATGTTTTGGACACCACTTATACGGCAGTGCACTGCTGGACTGCTCATGGGATCCTGTTTCAAGCCCTGCCAAGCTCTCACTTCAGTGATACCTCGGTGAGATACTCTGATTTGTCCCACCTTGATACATTCCACAGAATAATCATACAACACATAAATCAATAAGTTTAATTTATTCCATTTTAAAAACTGTTATGTTGCTCTCTTGGTGTGGAAACTTCATATAGCAACCCAGTTTTGGAACTCAAAGGGACTTGTCTACTCAAAGTGTTGTCTAGGTACTCATCACTGATAATTTTAGCTGCATGCTCAGCCTGCAGTCCCTGAGGCAGATGATAAGCCTGCATCAGCTCTCAGCATAACTATGAGCAACTCACTGTTCAGACATACATATGGATTTAGGAAGTAGAGGACGACTATGGTGAGTGGTTTTCACCAAGGCGAAGCCTGTGATACCCACGGTTTCTCCAACCATGGTACGAAGCAGCAGAAAGCAGCTGTGTCATACAGAAAGAAACAGAGACTGCATTTAGTTCCTGGTAAATTTGCTGCCTGTTTAAGAATTTATAACATTTCAAATCACAGAGTCAAGTGACTGGTTTGGGGTAAAAAGCCATCATTAAGACAGATAGAAAGGGGTGATTCCAAATGCTACCAAGTCTCATCCCCCAGCTCTTTCTGACATACTCGGTGACATAAAGTAGATGGAGTTGTAATTGAAGTTTCTACAGAGGCAAAGCAAACAAACCCCGAAGCATATTAGAAACATCTAATCATGATAGCAAAATTGCACTACAAAAGTATGATAAACAAAACACTTATTATGAGTACCTTAAAAACCAATGACAAATGCAAGACTGTAAAGATCAACAATAAAAATTAAATGTAAAAAAACCCCAAAACAAATGTCTCCCAAATTAATGACAATATTTATAGAATAGATCTAAGCACAGACCTAATATTTAGCTTTATTTAAATTTTGGCTCCCAAGAGAATTAAAAAAACAGCTGGTATTGTTGATCTAATAGCGCCATGTCGACCCGAGCAGACAGCGTAAGAACTGTGTGAGGTTCAATGTCAACAAGATATAGACTTGGAAAGATTGAGTTTACTGTTTTATTTTATGTTTAAATGTTGTGCTGTGATGAGAGTGGAATTAGATGAAATTCTAGAGCAAATATACAATTTAAACCCTAACTCGTTTAAGTCAGTTTAAGCAAAGGGAGAAATAATATGTCACCCTACTCATTACCACCAGCTGAACTGTATATTACAACATCAACAGAGACCGTCAGCTGGCTTGGCTTCTGGAGTTCAGGAACTTCATTCTTTGTAGTTCACTTTGGTTTTCAGGCAGGATCTGTAAGACTAAGTTATAACAATAACATAATGATCCTAATTCAGTTCCTAATTAGTCACCTATTCAGATGAGGCAGTTTACTGTCTGATTTTTGAAGACCTTACAAAATTAGGCTGCCTGTCTAGGTGCTTATTTGTGAATTATAACATCTAACTTTTGGCAATGGAAATAGCATTTAGGGTCCTTTCTCTTCGAAGTAAACATAATTAAAAATAACAACAATCCAGACCCAGACAAGGATTTTGTCCTGACGTAGTTAGCCAAACAGCTCTCCACTGCCTTTCTAGATGCTATACGTTTATTCTGTGTTCCTGAGAAAATATCTGGGGCTTGTTCAGCATGAAGGGATCTATGTTAGAAACAAGAAGTACAGGTAATGACATTGACCTAATTAACAATAGAAGAAGTCATGTTTCTGACCATCAAACAAGATGTGAACTCCAGCTCATGAAGTTTTCTTCCTTTGTGACCCTGCATTCAGTCTGGTATAGCTGTGGATTTTGGCTCTGTCTGAATGTGATTCCTAGACTTTTTCTGATTTGTGTCTTTCAAATTAAGGACTGGTGAACTACTGCTAGAAAATCTTCTAGCTTTTTCAGCCTAGCCAGGATTACAATGAACAGACATCTCCAGAGAAACCCCGTGCGATTGAAATTTGCAGTCTGATATCTAGAAGATACTTTGGTAAATTCAGACAGAGCAAGCTGGGGAACGGTGGGAAAAATTAGATGCAGAACTATGCAGTAACTATGCTTTTCTCCACTGTATCCATCCCTTCTCTCCAAAACCAGTATGGTAATGGCCCGTGCACTGTTATTAGTATCTTAGTCTGATGTATCATGGGGATAATAATGAACCTGAAGAGCAGAGGACTATTAGAAAAAAAATAAAATAAAATGGTACCCTTATGTACACACAGTCTAGTCAGAACAAGAGGACAGTGAGAGAGAAAATCTCCATACATCAGTCAGAACTAACGAAGACTTTGCAATCACCTTAGATAGCTTCATAGCTTGCCAATATATATTTGTATTCCTAAATTTACACACACACACATATATTAATACAAGGCTGCCGACAAACTAAAATCTACTTCGTTGGTGCCAAAATTGATTCCAGATTGTATGTATAGAATTATATAAACATCTTACATGTCCAGAGGTTGTGGAATGTGTAGGAGGGCAGGAGAGCAGCCAGCTCCCCCACCCGGCCCAGCACACACACAAAAAACACCCAAGAGACTACTTCAGTCGCACTGTACCCAGGCAACAAATATTTAATTAGAGTGACAAATAAGATGAGTGGGTCTGAGCTGTCCCCCTCCTCTTTCCTATGTTAAGGGAACAAAGTGAAACACTGGGAGGGAAGCCTCTGTAACGCCCCGAACGCCTCCCGCCTGGAAGGATGTTTCTTCCCTCCAGCTTTTCCAGCTTGGCTCTTTTCCATCCATGTGGAGCAAATGTCAGAATAATCCTGACACAGAAATCTCCTAGCCACGCTCTAAAGTCTGGCTCCACACGGGGAAAACAAAACCCAACAAACCCGATACGTGCATCAATATGGGACTTCCCTGATTGACAAAAAACTGTAGATGAGTATTTTAACCTGTCAGGAGTGCCTGCCCAGGTACAGGCCCAACAGCATGCTACTGATGGAACATTCTGCATGGTATAGTAAGCTACTAATATGCCTCTTTTTCTTCTTTATATTTATTCATACTGAGAGCCTATAATCTTTTACTAAGATGCATTTTTTAAGAAATAGCAGAAAAGTGCTTCTAAAGTCCATTTTATAGGGAAACTTGCTATTTTCCCCCCCTATTGTTGCATATCTTTATCCCCTCTGGAATGATTTCTCAGTGATATATAGTGCTAGATGCTCTTTACCATCAGTTTCTTGGCATTAAATTGCACCCAGTTTAGTTTCTGACACATCCGGTTGAACAATAAAGTTTTTGGAAAAAAATTGAGCTCTGACACACAGGAGCTGTACATAATTTTTCTTTAATGTTCCTAAAGGCATCTTTTGCATTCAGGAGACCATTTAATAACACCAGAGGTTTTTGGTTTGGTTTTTTTTTTTTTACTGTTCTACCTTCCCCCTTTTTTGGATCAGGTCAGTGAGAGGAGCAGAAACTATGGAAAATCTCTGGGTTAAATTTCCTATTATATCGTTGCAATCCAAATTTTTTTTTCTCAAGATGGACATAATAAATAACTGTCTGTCTTACAAACCTGAGTTTGACCTTCATTCTTCAGCTTAAAAGTCAAGGATTTGGTCCTATTTCAGCAACAACTGCTGATTCATAATATAAACTTTGGAATGAACTGAAATCTCTATTTTTTCATGTCTGATAATAATTTCAGTATATCTCAATTTAGAATCTGCCATATTTGCTATAATACTTAGACATAGGCAAAGAAATTAATTTGGGTAGCCCTAATTCAGCACAAGCAGTTGACCTTTCAAGCACAGGGCAAGTCTCCAAGCTACAGCCAAAGCTAAAGGAGGAGAGGGACAAGTGCTGGGGTCCACATTCCCTTGAGGGGGGAACAGTGGCACCTGGAGTCACTCCCAGTCCCAGGAGCATACCTTGTGTCATGAAATCATTGAATCATAGAATGGTCTGGGTTGAGTTCAAAGGGACCTTAAAGGTTCCAACTCCCCTGCCGTGGGCAGGTACACCTCCCACCAGACCAGGTTGCTCAAAGCCCCATCCAGCCTGGCCTTGAGCACCTCCAGGGATGGGGCAGCCACAAGTTCTCTGTGCACAGAGAATGCGTTGCCACACAGCATTTTGCTCTTCTCTGGACACACGGGAAGGAGGACTTTGGGTCACTCCATGGCACACATTTAACGTGCAGCCTAGGGGCAAACACTGACCTACCAAGCCCCGTTTCTTTAGCTAATAGACATAGCTAAAGCAATATTAATTATTCATACTGAGCAAAGTTCTCATAAAATTGTATCAGTCCTCTCCTTGTGCTGGTGATAGGGTCACTAAACAAAATTTTTTTCAGCTCTTCCAGTTTCTTGCTTTGTGAATGCCAAGCCAAAATAATACCAGGATAACACATTCAGTATTATGTTGTACAGTATCCAGCATGCCATATGCACACTGATTTTTAAATTTTTTTTTTATATCAAAGGTATCCTCCTCCTCTTCATTACATGTTGAGCCACGCAAAAGCCTACATTTCCTACACAGAATTCTAATGCATCATTTATAAAAGATAAGCCAACATGTTGCCTATGAGCTGTAATTAAATCAGTAATTCCTCATGGAGTTCTCATTAAGTAGTACAGTAGGAACAGCCATAGCCTAAGGTACTCCTTCCTGCCTGCAGTTTTATTTTGTTTTTCTGCACATCTGCTTCCTATTGTGCCTTTTAATACTAACACCTTGAATGTGAATAATTCCCCTAGGCTTTCTGGCTGGCCACCTTGCTATTGTTTTTCTCCTTTAAAAAACAATAGTAAAAAAAAAAAACCCTGACCTAAATGATTCAGTTTTTCATAAAGTACTACTGTCTTCATTCAATCTTTCTGATGGATCGTATTTACATAGTTAATCCTTAATGAAGGGTGTGTTCAGTATTTCTTCATGCTTATTGTTGTACGTTGTACAAGAAATACAATTTGAGAATTTTTTTTCCTTTGATATAAGCCAAATAATTTTTTGTTTAAGATCATCCTTTAGGTCCCTGTGTATAAAGGCAGGATGGTCCAGTGGTGTAACCTGATTTCCAGAAATCTAGGCTCAATTCTCTACCCCAGCCCAGACTTTGTGTGATGCACTCTTAGCTAAGTCATACAGACTTTGCCTTTCCTGTATGTTTGGGTCCCTGGTCTCTGGAAAGGGCTGCAAAACCTAGGGTCTGGCACTGGCGACTCACCAGCGAGAAGATGGAGAGGGTGGTACTTCACACGGCATGCACAGGAGCCAGCCCTCACAGCTGGCTAAAAAGGAACATATGAGCAAGAACACATCTCAGATAGCAGCTTCCCCTAATACTTGAATCTTTGGACTGCAGGGAGGTGCTCAATGCATTAAATTAATAGCTGTCAAAAATTCAGTCTATTTGACCTTCTCAGCAATGGAGAAGGTGGTAGTTTTGGGTGGTGGTGGGTATGTTTCATGGGTAGCAATGGCACAGCATGTTGAAGATCCTCTGCCTGATGCTGTTCAAACTCATATCAGACCTCCAGGTGCTTCCCCTAACGCTAAGAAATTGGATGCTGCCAAAGTAGGGGTTTCTTCACCTTCCTGTTGAACAGCTTTTCATCACAAAAAGGACAGCTTTGCAGGGCCAGAAAAGAGAGTAAGAATTAATACAGCCTCATAGCATGCTCAATAGGAAGACCAAAGTAATGGATTGTAGTTCTTACCCTAAGAAGTGTTTACACTTTAACTGATGAGAGTTTAATGGAAAGTAAATTGACCTAGCCTAAGTGCTTCTACACCCATGTTTGCTAGGCAAAAAAAAAAAAAAAAAAAAAAAAGGGCAATTCTGTAGGTCCTTTCCCTGTCACAGGCATTTCTTGCTTGCCTGTTAATCAACCAACTAAAATTTAAATCATCTCGGTCACCCTTCACACTTTTAGCTTTGATGGAGTTTTGACAGTACAGGCAGAGAATTTTCAAAAACTACACGTACATTTCATATCAACAACCTATCACTCCGTCCACCTCCCACTCTCATACTCTTACTTGTCCTCCCAGCATAAGCATTGCTGGAGATGGGATACAGAACTGAATAGCCGTTTGCCCTTTTTTTGTTTCACACCTTGCAGTGTTCAGCTGAGACTGGAAGAGCAAGCAGAAGAGAGCCCTGCTAGCTTTCTGATTAGCGTGGGAGCCAAAAATGCTTTGGACTGTTCAGAAGCTATTTATATTTTATAGATACAGTTTTCTCACATTTACTGCTTAATTGCGTTATAAAAGAATTCCTTCTCTGTCACAGCTGGTTCAAAAGCAGGCAGCACCCAGTTATTCTCTCCTTTACATGAGCCAAACAGAGCAGCACTTTGGTCCAGACGGGCACAAATTGCATCTGTCTTTCCTTTGCTTTTATGAGGTCTAGGATATCAAACAGGATATGTTGGAGGCCCCAATTCAAGTACACAATTCACTTTATGCAAATGTTTATAAGCATTACTGAGCAGGAATGGCTTTGCCATATTAGGAGCTAGGATAAAGGAATAGTTTGAATAGTATATGTCCAAAATCATGAAGATACAACCACAGATGTCTCACCAAAACTCTTGAAAGGAAAACAAAAGTCCAGATAGGAGCAATCTTGTTTGTCGATGAAGTTCATGAACTCATTTGTCCCTTAAATTGTGGTAGGGGGGGAAAAAAAAAAAAAAAAGCAGCTCAAAAATGTATTCACAAGGGGAGAAAAAGGGAAAACGTTTTATGATTATGGGCAGTTTAATAGATCGTGCTCATACAGAAACATTTTTGATAAAAGGGTGGAGTCCTTCTGAGAAAGTGTCTCCTATAGTAGTTTGTTTCTTTTTCTGTTAAAAATTCCTGGGGAACTTAAGAGGGCAAGATCCTATAGATAGCGTGGCTGCTCCACACTGAGGCTTTCCAAATTACGCCAAGCTTGCACGGCTTTCATTTCCCCTTCATTTGTTATGTCCTGCACCCACCTCCCCTTCGTTCTCCGAGAGGCACCAGAGCTTTGTGCCTCACAGGCCAGCAGCGCTGCGAGAGGAGGGATGGTCAAACAAAGCCATCCCCTGCGACGACCCGTGAAAGCAGCACCTTTCTGCAGGTGCAAGCTCAGCGCTACGTCTGGCTGCTGGGTTTGCAGTCTTTTCTAAGGCAAGCGGAGCTGTCACGTATGATGTAGTTGGTGCTGACAGAACAAAATGCATACTGTAACCTGGATTTAGCTCTGAAAGGTATCAGCTCTACTCCCTCCGTAACAATCCTAAGATTTTATGGGTTTGAGGTCTTTTGTGGCACATTAGTTGATCAAGAAAGGACTCTTCCCTGGCCAAAGAACGCAGGCAGGCAGTCTACAAAATAGAATTCAAAATACACCACACTTTTTAAAATAGTCTCTTCTACTATTCTCTCCCTGTGTAAAAGTAACATACAAAGACAAAGTGCCAAGATTATGAAACCTTTACTCAGAACACTCTGGGTCTGGTTGGTTTCTATTTATAAATCGCAATAATAGAAAGATTGCAAAAAGAAAAGGCCAAGAAGCTGAAAATTAGAGCTGGAAGCTGCCAGGCTGGGAATTCTGGTCCCAGTGGTTAGTAAGCAGTGACTTGATAGTTTTTACTTTTTTTTTTTTTTTTGCCCTCCTTCCCAGTTCCTTACTGGTTCCTCTGATCTGTTTAGTTTTGCAAACTAAACATCAGTTATCATTTCTAGCAATTTAGCCCTTAACAGGTTCTACCTAGCAGGCCAGTCCTTAAATTTTCCACATTTTTACAAGTTCTTTGAAGATGCATTTCTATTCCCCCAAATTTCTTTATCTGACCAACTATTCTAGATGTTGCAAAATATCTTCCAAAAGACATTTGGTCTCTTAGATGCTGCCAACTCTTGTTTCTCTGAAGCTATTGCGTTTAGTTTGGTTTCCAATGCACTTTTTGGAAGCTTTTAGTTACAGAAACTTCAGAACTTTTCCTATTGTGTTTGGTATTCATGCCCCCAGGCCTGCAAGAAAAGTAATAAATGAAGACATATTCAGATGTTTGCAGACTGAAATTCTTCTACAATTTCCTTCAGTTCAGACCAAAAATTTATTTTACATAGCTTTCCTCACTAATTGCTTGTATCAACAGCCTGGCTACGCTGTGTTTCCCAGCAGTCTAGTTTGCTGTATGGTTTCAGCTGGGTGGGTTATTCATAGGCACTACGGAACAGAGTAAAAGAAAGCTACTCCATGAGTATGGCCCATAGTGCATACTTTGTTCTTCAGGAGCCTCACCAACATTAATTATTCTGCATTGACCGTACCAGAGCGCAGAAATAAAAACATTTGTTCTAAGATTTTATCCCTGAGGTTTCCTGACTTTTCCAGCATCCACAAATCACCATGACAACTCCAAACTCCTTCAAAGTCTCTCAAGAAGACATGTCAAAAGAACCGTAAAAAGCAAGGCTTCAGAAAACGTCCAATTCAATGTCTTTTCATTTCACTGCTTATTCTTCAACGGACTATGACATTCTTAAAGAATAAAAGCTGAAGAGCAGACCTCTTTTCCTCCTCAAACTCTTTTCTAAAGACAGTGCTGTAGTGTAAGCAAATTTGGGATGTTGCGCATGCTTTCCTCAAACTTTCTACCAGAAAATAAATTTAGAAGCTATAAATAGCACATGTATATGTAGAAACAAGCTTACCCATTAGGCTTAATTTTATGTATAATTCCAGTTGTTTTCTGTGTTTTGTGTACATTAGAAAGCAAGTTCTACACAGTGCATGGTTGATGGTCTAAGCTCCAATAAAGTATAAGGAAATAGCACTAAATCTTTTTTATTTGCTGAAATGTCAGAGGGGCTTTAGCTGACATAACATTGTGGAAGACTGGCTTGTGACTCCTGCCAAGTTAAAAGGTACCATTTTCACAGACAGATGAGATGAGAAACTCTGTCGTGTTGCCTTCCTCACACTGCTTTCATTTTCCTCAGCTGCCTGACAAGACATTTTTGTTCAAGTAGGTGTGGACGGGGAAAACCAGCAGACTTGCAAGCTTTCAGTAGGCAATCGAGCAGCAGTGAGTGCGTAGCAGCACACACGACTGGACACTGACCTTAATAAAACTGCCTCTTCACAGGCAGGCCACAGAATTTGGCAAGACGTGCTTCCTGTTGCTAATTAAAAAGCGGTCGCGCCAAATGTATCTGCCCAAGTGCCACGGTCACACTTCTGTCTTCACGATAGTTATGTGATCAGCATCGGAACTGCTCATTAGAAATGCTCCTAGAAATGCTCCAGGAACCCAGTTTCTGAATTTCGTGCGACAGCTATTCCAGCCGCATGTGCAATTAGGGGATGCATAAATGAGTAGGCAGCTGCTTAATTTTCTCCGTGTCTATAAAAACAAAGTTAACCAAGCACATAATGGATGCTGAAGAAAAATGACAGTCATTGTTTATGTATGATGAAAGACAGCACTTCACAACTGCCATGACATATCTCATTTTGAAAACCAGTCCTTAGTTTCTGTCTTGATGCTACAAGGAACCTCAGTTAAGCAGAGTCAATGTGCAACACAAGAAAAGAACTTCAAAGATTTGTTGCTCCAATAACTACCCCACAAAGCCTTTGCACCTTTGTAGGGGCTAAAGAACAGTGGAAATGACCTTGGCCTATGCTAGATGTGCACACCACTAAGAGAAAAGGCCTCTCCATATAGTTTAGTTGTGTTAGAGTGGTGATTCAGGCTGCAGAAAATGCGTTTTGGATTCTCCTGCCTGCCCCAGGTAATTTCTAATTTCACAGAAGAACCTGCATAAGATGAAAAATGCCTAAATTATAAAGGACATTATAAAACATTGCATAATCTCTATTTTCAGCAGCAGTATGACTGGCCTTGGATTTTAGTCACAATTATCATGAATTTCACTAACATTTCCTTACTAGTATCTGTACCCGCTGCTTCTGTGCAGGGCATGTTGGGGAATTTCATTAAAAAAAAAAAAAGTACTTCTGTGAATTACAAAAATCAAACCTTCATCTTTGTGACAGGCTTTTAAAGAGCTGACACCAAGCTGTGTGAGGAGACATGAAAGGAGCTCACTTCCTAGCATTAAAAAATGTGGAAAAGTGGATGGAGCACTGGTTATTCATTCCAGTCTGACACCTCTTACATTAAAGCATATAGCAAGTAAAAACCTGTCTTTGATTCCAGGATTGAAAACCTGAATGTAAATGTGTTATGCTTTAATTCATGGAAGATCAGGTCCCAGTAATTCACCAGTTAGAGAATGTGTAATTCATGACCCAAAACTGGAAGAAATACAGGGAAGTAATAGTCAGACATCAATAATATTTTAAAAAAAAAAAAAGACAAGTGCTTGTTTTTGCAAGACTACCAGGGCAGACAGTTTGCTAATACTCCTTTCAGAGGTGAAAATTCAAATGCAACTTCAACTCATCAAATCTAATTAAGAAACAATTAGGATAATGATGACCAAACAGTATCAGCAAGAAAAATACACCTTCTTACATTCATTCATCCTTGCCTTTAGAACTGTTAACTATTACAGCATTGGAGATGCATAGCACTGAGAGCACGATGGGGAGAATATTAGGATATGGTTGACAAAAACATAAAACAGGTCAAGGTTTTGTATTCCTTGCAGTGTGTTTTTTGAGCCTGTGGAGCTCACAGGCAAATTAGAATTTCTATTGTGCCCGTCACCCAAACCCCATATTTTTCAATAGTTGGATTTTCTAAAAGCTTTCCAGTGAAAGCTTCTGTTTCCCTCTTTATTCTAGAGAGCATAACCTCAAAACCACACTGCTCTAAGTGGGTATTTTACACACCACAGATTGTGAGAACAACCTATAAAGACTTATAGAGAGAAACGGTGAAGTTACTCTGAAGAGTAGATATCCACAAGGAAATTGTACAATCTAACCTAAACAACTGCCAGTAATACTGGATACCAAGTGAGATCACTCTGCATTCTGTATATATCACTTATTTTACAGAAGCCGTATTTTGGATGTTCTTTAGAGAACTCAAAGTACCTTTCATAGGCTCTTGTTCCCTATGCCTCTTTTGTGAATTCCTGTACCCCAAAACCATATGAACAGACTTCAGAAATAGAAAAACATGTACAGCTGACATAAATGTCTCCTCCTTTCCAGACAGTACCTCAGTAATTAGTAGCACTGCAACATGGACCTTCAGAACGATAATTGAGATTGCAAGGAAGATCACGGAGAGACCCAAACTATGTGGATGAGAACCAGTTCAGGATACAACAAATTCCTAGCGCTGAAAGCAATGGCTTGTTGGATCTGAAACATGTAATAAACCCAGCGCCAACTATTGCGGCAGACTCCAATTTGGAGCAATATATTTATCTTAAATAAAGACCTTGTATGAGAGGGGGCAATACATAGGTTTGGGTTGTTTTTCAAAGGCAACTGTTGTTAGACAGAGACTCATTGGTTTGAGTCCCCCAGGAAGGGTCCTAGCACAAACACATTTTGTAGGTGAAGAGGTCAGAAGTGAGTGCCCTTCAGCACAGGAGGGCTCAGTTTATCAAATGACCCTGCAATTTGTCACACAGACATCATTATCACAATACATCTGTTACAAACCCTGACATACTTAGATAACTTGTTGACATGCAGCAAATTTTTTTTTCAGTATTTTCTGCCGTACATGCATGTTTATGAACTTCCAGATAGACACACACAGAGGACTCTGTTCTCTGTTTCATTCTCCAGGATCACAGACATGAAGCATCCAACAGGCACTGGCAATGTTTCTGTATATACCCAGTTTTGACATCAATAAATTAATTGTTATTTTACAGAACTATCTTAGATTATCTGTGGCCATGTGTGTTTCTTCCAGTTTGTATTTAAACATCTGTACCCACAAGCATAACTGGAAATAAAATTCTCCTTTTGGCTCTGCCTCAGGTCTCCAAGATAGCAAGATCAATTTTCTTCATAAAACATCTGAGGCATCGATAATGCCCGCTTACCCCATTAACCTATCAAGAGAATGAACTTTGAAAGGAAAATGGGGACTCTTCTTTCAGGTCTTTGTCATTTTCCCTGCTTGCTGAACGTGCTTTTCTTCTGCAGAGCAACTGGACAATAATGATAAGAAATGACCAGATGCCACTGCTGGTTGCATAAAACCCACTGACCCAGAGAAACGCTGGAGGACATTATTCTCATTTCATTTGATTACAGGGTGAACTTTAAAATGTGACCTACACAGAGAAAAGTCATTGCTACCCAGATGAGCAAGAATGTTTGCTTCAGAAATTTGAATCAAACAATGCTCTCTAAGAGGACTTTTTGGCCTTTAAATATGTAATTTGTGGATTGATGGTAACTAGGCACAGCAGTGACGTTAGCTCCCAGACACTGCTAGACAATAGGAAAGTACAGGAAATCCATAAGTCGAATCATTTTCCTTGAGGGATACACTTTGTCTGACCTGGAAACCACACACTCAGCCCTGTCCAAAAGTAAAAGATTAGTCGCTGAGGTAGGTGGGCTCTCAGCACTACCTTGCATGAGCCTGATGACAGCCTGTTAAGGATGGGCCCTTGTGAAAAGGGAGTTGGCTTGCAAACAAAATATTATAGGGAAAACATTACCATTTGATCTCCTTTATACTTTCTGCCTAAAAGCAAGGACTATATACTCGGGCAGGATGCAGAATTAGCATCAGCAGAGGCTGGATTCCCCTCGTTAGCCATTAGTATGTGAATGCGAATTTTATGATGTTACTATGTCTTGCAAAACTCTCATCAAATTAACATTGAATCTGAGCAAAAAGAAAAGAATAACTGTCCATGAAATTACTGTGAACTCTTAAGTGTTATGTATTTGTAGAGGGTAGTAGTCTCTTCTAAGTTTTCTATTAATGGGGAAGAAAACCTGCCAGTACACTAACTGGCTTACCACAGTCCCCAGATTTTCCATTTTGACTGTATTTGAATAATATAGGATTTGGTTAATAAAAGTAAAGAATTATACTCCGCATTTCTAATAGTCTCTGTATGCTGAGTTCACATCAACACCTCTAACTTCCAGCATCACTTCAACTTCATTGTATAAGGAAAGTAGCCATCCTCAAATTAATTTTAAGTCCTTTTTTCATTATGCAGGGCTTCTCTGCTCCTCACCCATGCTTTCCACCTCTTCCCTCTGCTCGTACATTTTCTCCATCCCATAACAGAGTAGTTCCAAGTCTGCATATCCAAGCAAACAGGCATTTAGGGTCAGGGTAATGAGTGAGAGAAACCAGTGCACTGCAATGACAACAGTACAAGCTTTGGTGTAAAGGAGCCCCAAGAAGCAACACTGTCTCCTATGGAAGTCCTAATCCTGAGGTCCTTCACCCATGACCACATGCCAGAGGTGCATCCAGAGGCAGGTAATGTTAATCACCACCCCATATCCCAGTGCCTGGGACTAAGACAAAATACCCTCATCTGGCAGGGCTAAGAAGACTGGTGAGACTTGCACACCTTAAAATGGCAACTCAGGTTTCTCCTTTGAGATGTTCATAGACTTTTATAGCAGTTTTCTGCCACCATTTCTCCTTTACTGGGGCTTTCCGCTTTCTCATTGCTAGCTTTCACACTTTCTCCTATGCTTTGGCCCATGAGCTCTTTAAAAGGGACTGAATAACTTTTCCCTCATGACAAATTGGCGGCACTGGATCGTTATTATTCTTTAGGTTAAACAAACAGTTTGGGTAGGGAGCAGGTCTAGGTTAACTGAGGTAACAAGAGGAACAGAGCTGCTGCTGAGTCCAAACACTTGGTGGGTGGCATTCGCTCGATTCCCTGTTGCTGCTCCGAATTGCACAGAATTGGCAATCCAAGTGTTTTGCAATCAGGAGTCAGAACCAAAAAATCTGTACATTTTTGGCACTGAGGTCACAAATTAGAGTTTGGGGTTTTTTTTTTTCTGTCCTTCCTCCTTAGCAGAACTAGCAAATTATTGTTGCATTTTGTTTTTATTTCTTAAGTAGATCTGCTCTTCTCACAACATCTGACTTGGTGAGTCAAGGCTTGAAGAAAACCACACAGTGCAGATGATGCATGATGCCACCAAAAGTCTCCACCAATCTGCTCCAAAGGGGACTTTCCACTTGGAGCTTGGATGGATCTCTGTGGAAAGATGAGGCACTGCCTCCTTTTAAGGACTGCTCTGGTCTCAGCATCTGCTTATTTGGGGAAATCTCAGAGGATTTATCCTGGTCAATGCTTTGCACAGGGACAAGCTAATAAAATTTGCAGCTTTCATTTTAAGCAAATCTTTGTGTGTGGTATGAGACTTGCTGTAGCGTCTGGACCAGATGGCAAAGCTTCATGTTAGTCAGGCTTTTTCAAAAGACAGGTAAGTCCCTTGGAAACTGCAAGGATGAATGGTTAAATTTCATTGTTTGTACAGAAGCCCATACCACACTTTTAAAGTAAACCAATCTAGATCCCCACAGGATCCCTCGGCTTGTTTACTTTTAGACTCCTGGAAATTTGGGGTAGTTTTTTAATTGGCTTGTTACTTCACTGTCCTGGCAGCTCCTCTGGTATCTTTGCTCACTATATCCTTGCAAAAAGGAAAACAAGAAAAATTAATTCCCATAAAGATAGCATGATAAATGTTGCATCAGCAGTTTTCAAAAAGGATTTTGTTGTTATCAAAACTGGCAGATGTTAAACAGACAGAGTCTCAGAATAATTGATATGGGCAAAAGGGTAAGCATTTAGTCTCCCAGTAGGCTAGCCACCTGTGCAAACAGCACTTCCAACTTCTATTTCAGTTGCTGGCTCCTGAACAGTCAATTATTTAGGGCTTTCCAGAGATTTGACTGGTGGAGAAAAAAAATATCCAGGCCTGTTTTTGAAAGGTAGCTTTATCAGCATAGCTCAGTTGTGCAATTATAGCCTTTCTCTTTGTTCCTCTTTAGGTGACTCCAGGTTTTCAGCGAGATGGCTCTCCTTTGTTTGACTTTTGAGGAGTAGCAATAGTACCATTTGCTGTGTTCCTATATTCTCTGTACCCTGCATGATCCCTTCTACCTGCAATCTCTCTGCTTGTGCTGCAGAAGAACAGGGTGGATTCAGAGAGAGGCAGATCATCTTATTTGTCCCTTTCCTCCAACGGCAAGAAAACAAATTCCTGAATAAATCCTAATGGGTGATTTCAGAATGACTAAATGCCAGTGAAAAATAAACTACTTTGAAACACATTTTCCTGCAGTTGAAGCTTTCCTGGGGTGTTCAACAATAATGAATGCACAATTAAATAAAGAAGTCATGACTGTAGAATGAAAAGATGGACCTGTTTGTTTCTCTCTCATCTGGATTAGACATTGGTGCACGTGATAAGAATATCCATATCGGTTTAGGTAAGGCTAATAATAATACAACAACTAAAAAGAGCTATATGTGCTCCTATTTTGGGGAGAAATAGAACCATGAACTGCTAAATGATACATTTGTCATCCTGCTTTATGATTTCGTAAGCGCCTGTTGCAAGGTTTCTTGTACCCATGGCTAAGGAGGTTATTTGATTTCAGAAAAAAATATGCCTTGTTCTGCACTCTCTTGGGGATTTTGGGAGAAACTGCTACTTTTTTTTTTTTTTTAAATGAAATGAATCGTTTTAGACAAACACAAAATAATTCATATGGGAAAAATACATTCCTAAACTGCTGTATAAAATGTTTGGCTCTGATCTGCTCATTAGCACCCAGGAATAACGCTTAACAGTCAGTGCTGACAGCTCAGTTTTCAGTAGTGGTCAGGAGATGACATATCAAATATGCTCATACAGGCAAATATTTTCCCAGTGTGTTCTGCTTCATGGATTGTTTATGATGCACATACTCATAATTAATTCTACCTCCACTTTGCATTTGGTGTCTCTCTCAACGTATTGCTCTCCCCAGGACCCACCATTAATTGTTTTCTTCCCAATTTCTTTGCTCAGAAAGATACATGCGCAGCCCCTTAATCTTCTGACTGTTAATGTTTCCTTACAAAGTTTTTGAATGCAATCCCAAAGTTGCCTTAATGAGTAGTTCAGGATCAAAACTGATGCTGCTTTTGACCAACTGGGATGCTATTACTCAGTAATCTGTCATTACCGAGTTGGGTTTAAGGGTTGAGTCAGAAGTACAATGGTCCAGGGACAGGACCATGCTGGCCTGTCCCTGCCCCTGCTGACCACCCTCACAGGAGAGCTCTCCCTCCCTTTCTCTCCCCAGAGGGACCTGGCCCCTCTCCCCCCTGTATCTCAGCTAAAGGAAATGACTTTTTGAACAAATTTTCTGGCAATCCCAGGGATAGTACAAAGCACATTCTCTAAACCAGATCATGGTTTTCATGTGGGAGAACTGAAGTCCCATCATTTCAATAAATGAGGCAACAGATCCCATGCAAGCAGCCAAACCTGTGCACCATCTCCCACTGACTATAACCTGCAGCTACTTTAGAGTCTTATATTAATATTAAAACTAAGCTAAACATGCAAGTAAAAAAAAAAAAAAAGAAACAATTTCCAAACAATTTCCAGTTTTAGAGCTGACCCAGTCTTTCTGAGCTGAAGACAGACTACAACCAGAAAATTACTGGCAAGTCACTTTCATGCCAGGAGGGTGATGCTTCCCCATAAACACATTCAAGAGCTTTATATAGCTCTAGTGACTCAAAGGATAAAATTTCCAATATATTCTTCAGCAGATTATTCACAATTCACTCAACAAAACAGATATGTTATTTTTTCCTTCTGTTAGCTTACATAGCCTGTTGCTCAGCTTCATCCTACTATTCCCAGCAATATTTCCTTCGGATGGCTATATGCCACATTCTCCTGGCATATGGCATTAGACTTAAAACATGCCCTGTTATCACCAACGAAAGAGAGTACACTGCATTATGCAAGGAAGGTTTAAACACCTTTTAGCTGCCTCAAATTTACTCATTGTTTCATCTGAAATACATATTTATTTCCCCCTTGAACCACTGAATCCCCCGCAGCCTAGGGAGATGCAGCACTCTGGACACATTTCTCAGTCTCAAGGGGTCCTATCAAAAGTTTTGCTGTGATGCCTGCACGTATGTTATCTCCTCTCTCGTGGACACTTTACAGCCTCTTTCTCCTCATATGAAAACAATGCACACACAAAACCAGCATGCAAGCCTCTGACTTTCCAAGCAGTTCCCTTTCAACAGGGATCTCAAAACTTTCTGTGATTTCCATCGTGTTTGCTCTTCTAGGGACTGTCAAGCCCAACTAAAGTGCTGTTGATCATATAGCTGTGACTGCAGACAAAGAGGTATGAAACAGCATGAAAGAGTTAAACTCTGACTTTCTGCTTAAATTTGGTACAGTTGTTTTCAATAAGCAAGGAAAGCTTCAGCTAAAAATGTCTGCTTTTTGCTAAGAGAGTAAATCAAGATAAAACCTTCACAGCAAAAGTAACCATTTTCTGTGAAAGTAAAGAGGCCAAAGTATATCAATTTTGTTTGCTTCATATGTCTTTTTTGTGGGATCCATCGGGCAAATACACTAAAGTATTCATTGAACACAATACTAACATTTGGCATCCATCCTGCATCAGCTGAACTTGTAATCATTAAAGAGATTTATATTGTCCAATCTGCCTTGTTTTGACTGGTCAAAATCAATCTTAATACAGGGTGCTGGTTTCTACCAGATGTCACTCATCCCTAAGATACATGGTTCTAGAGCAAGTATATTAGGCAAAATCACAGTAAAATGAAGATTACACATGCAATTTTACAAAAGCAACAATTCTTCATCCCATCACTGATATTTCCCCTCATAAAATGACAGATGTTTTAATGACTTTATTGCTAACATTTCTATCAGGCTTTGGTTTTGTCTGATGGATAAACAAGTACTCCTCTGTTCACTCCCAGTAGTTTTTATAAGTGCCTTTTTATGTGTTGATGTATGCTGCAAACTAAACATAGCCTGGCTCGTTTTGAACTATATTCTGAAAATACCATGCACTCATTTCACAGGCTATGTAATGGGAAGTAGAACTTTACAGCAGATTTTATATTACAGTCTTCCTTTTTCTTTTTTCTTTCTTTTTTAATTTTTTTTTAATTTCTAGGCTTTGTGTCCCTTTACTGACTTTAGATGTAATGTGTCTACATCTTCTTCTTACACAAAACTCACTTTCATGAAGATCATAAGTTATAACCCACATCATACAAATAATTTTCCTTTCTACCGACAATTTTTTTTTTTAAAAGAAAGCATTTGCCTTATATTATTTTCCAAACACATTGTCGGTGAACAGCAGATCATTTTTAGCCTGATGAAACAGGTTTGTGTCTTGTCAATGGCAAAACTGTGAAATTCACAGTGATTCATATAGTTTTCCATTTACTGGAAAATAAAATTGTTAAAAGCATAGGAAAGCAGGTTCATATGTGGAAAGATTACTTTCTAGATGTACCATAGTGTTTCATTAGACAGAGTTGCAGACATGATATTCCATATAATGCTGGCAGACAAAATAAGCTTTGTGTTTGTCATTGTAGTAAACGAGACCCTTGATCTCAGGTGTACATGACTTCTAACTCTTTCCTAAAAATGGAATGGAAAACCTTGAAAGATCTTGCAGGATATTCATACTTTCTATCTTTTCATATCTCATGCAAACCCTAATTGGGAACGGATGTTCTCTATTCAATCAAAAAGTCCTCCTCCAAGAACTACAAGTCCATATGCAGAAGTCTTTGTCTCTCCAATAACTATACAGAAATATTTGACATTTAAATTAGACCGAGAATTAGACTTCATGGAAACCCTTACTTCCCAGACGAATATCACAAANTGTCAATTCATATTCTTCTATTTGTGAGGCAGGACTCATTCCTTCAGCTTTACACACAAGCTTCCTCCACAAGAGCTACATCAGGAGAAAAAGACATTAGAAGCATCATTCTGTCACGATTTCTTGTGAAAGATATTTTAATAGAATTTAATTGTCATGGTATATTCTTCCATGTCCTCAATTTGAGATGGTGGGCTTAGCCCTTCCCCCCAGGTAGCTAGAGTTGATAAAATAAGCAATGCTTTTCTGCTGCCTTATCTACCATCTGGGGCATTGCTAGGGTCAGTAATTCTCTGTACTGGTAGAAGCACAGATGGGTTTGGGGAATTAGGGCTTCACACAGATTGTGCTGTAGATTCCCGCAGAATATGAGCTTTTGTTTTTAAACAAATTAAGTCCCTCCCCTTCTCTGCTTGGTTGCAAAGACCCTTTTCCAATATCCAATCACATACCCACGTAATCCTTTCATTATGGCAGCCTCAGTTAACTACCACACTGAGAGAAATGAAAACGAACCTCTTTCTAGAGATGGTGGGCGAGCAGGCAGCTGTGCCCAGCCGACCAAGGAGCTAGGCTGGGCTGGAAGACTTTTGTGTAATATCTGGCTTGACATGTGAGTCACATAAGAACCACAGATACAATATTTGACTGCTCTGTCTTTGCCCTCTTCCAATTTTTTTTCCCCTCATCACATGCCCTTCTGTGCCTCCTTGAACCTGGGAAGGAGCTTTTGGAGTGAGATAACCAAGGCAGAAAATTAATCCTTCGCCAAATGGTCACCCGACAGCTGTTAGTCATCAGTTCTGCTTGGATACCACACTACTTTCAATGGGCTTTTCCTGCACATCTTTTCACTATCACGTCCAACAAATTTCACTGCATACACTGTGTTTTTAAGGAGATAATTTCAACTGATGTGCGATATTTGCATTGTTTCCAGAAAGGCACACGAAACAGACAATTAGCCATACTTTTCCCAGTGATTTAGAGTTGCTGATAAGCTATACTTCCATTTCTAATGGATGCTGGAGAAAAACAACGGTTTTTTGAATTGCATAGTGTCCATGGAATAGAAAATAAGCCCACTAGACTAGAAACAACCTTATACTCCTCGCATAAGCTACAATTTTAATAGTCAAAATGTATTGAAGTAATTATAAAGCCCAGTAAACTGGAAATTTTTACGGTAAGCTAAAAAAGATTACAGTCCCCCAAATTTCCCTCATTTAAACTACATTCTTCATCAGTTCGGAGAAAAACACGTGTTTAGACACTTTGTCTGGCTACAGAAGTATTTTCCAACATCTCCTATTTTCTGTCAGCTAACAGCACTGTATCTTCCAAGCGCTGAATTTAATGCTGCAAGTAGAAACACTATTCCTGCTTTCCCTTGCTGTCTTGATTCCCCCTGCAGGCGCCAGCCATGCTGCTCATCCTGGACTGGGATTCCCGTCAGTGCCAGGACGTTGGAGCTGATGGGAAGGTGGCCACCCTAGATGATGCCCTGCATCCTTCCTTTTTCAAATGGTCATTTTCACTAGGCCACAGTGAGGAAAGGAAGCAAGCAGCAAGGTGACATATGGCATTTTGGCCTTGAACTCTGCAGATACTCAGATCTTGGTGCGCATTTTCACAGTGATCCAATTTAACTGATTAAGTTAAAGGCTACAAAATATTTAACTCTTCTGTTTAAACCATTCCTAGAAAACTTATTCAATATTCTGAGAAGTACATTTTTTTTTTCATACTTTACATTCCATTACCTGAGCAAGGAAATGATTAAAATAACTTCAAATTCCTCTCATTCTTCCTATTGCAGAAGGCTGTAGAAAGTAAACTCGTCACAAGTTTTTAAAAGGAAAAGTGAAAAATACCTGTACAGCAGAACTTCAGACTTTGACCATAGAAGCTGATAAACTAAATTTATTTCACCGTGTCTGAAACAGTTTTGCACATTTGAAAGCCCTTGATGGAGTATGCAAGGCAGAAAAATCAAATTATCCTGATAATCCTCCACTTTAAGAGCTGGGGAAGCATACCCATACAGCCAGCTGCACCACTGCTCGGCAGTCACAAAGAGGGCTGCTTAAGGTGGTGGGATAAACTAGAAGTCTAAAGGATGATTCCTCTCTCTACATGTAGAAAAGACAAAATGACTAATGCTCTTTGCACATCCACTTTTCCTACCTTTGATTCAGTTTTGAGTCATCAATGGGAAAAAGGAATTTCATCTAAAGAAAGTGCATGAATATGCACCCACAAATACAGTCTTCTTCCCCTACTTGCTGTTAATGACAGGCTCCTAACTGGAAGACTCGCCCCCATTTCACCCATAGGCTTTCTGTGGAAACCAGGGTCCTTAATGTACCTTGATGTCATTGACAGTGAGATGTACTCATCAGAAGATAACACAACACATCTATAAAGAAACTAATTTCTTTTAGAGGATTGTCAGAACCTAGTTGTTAATGTCTGTTATTCAGGAATTTTATAGAAAGAGATGAACAGCGTTCTAAAGTGATTCCTGGTAAAACTTGCAAGTGATAAAAAGATTAGTGGGGCAGCAAAAGAAGAGCACAGATTACCACTCGGAACAGTTTAGCTCATCGGGTTATATGATCACATATTAAAAACACAACCTATTGAATCAACTGAATGCAATGTAATACACTTGGAAAATGGGGAGACAGATTGAACTTATGGAATGGTGGAGTGTCTTGGGAAGCTATGACTCAGAAGAGGATTTATAGGTCATCATGGATAATTACCTCCACATGAGCTCCTGGTGCAAAGCTGCAGCAAATGAGGCTTCTTTTCTTAAATATATTTTTTAAAGGAATATTAAGGAGAACGTCAGCCACAGGGCATCTTGCAAAACCCGGTCTTCAGGTTTGGTGTTGCACATTGGGAAGATGTAGCCAGGGCCAGTAAGAACTGAGAGATTTCAGAATTGGAACACAGTTTTGTTTTTTTTTTTTTGAGGTGAGGCCAAAAGACCCCAGCTTACTCTAAACAATGAAAGAAAGGCAAGAAATACCTTGACAGTGTAATATGCATAGACATGAGGTTTGGTGGTGAAGGCGGTTAAGACTTCTCTATTAAAGCCCTACAGCATCTGGGAGCTAAAGTTAAACTAGTGCAACCTCGAAACAGATACCTTCAAAGCTGTGAAGGTTAAACATTAGAATCACTTACTGAGGAGATGGGTGAGCTTTGACATAAGATCAGGTAACTTGCTAAAGTATGCTTTAATCAGTTTTCAGGAGAATTTTTTCAGTCTATGTATGTGTCAAGACTGGGACAAATCCCTTCCATTCATCACCCTCATTCACTTTCCCTCTGAAAAATATCTTTGCTTACAATGCATGATTGTGCAGCTCTTGAATGTGATAGCACAACAACTGTACTTGAATCCTGTTCCTGAAGGCTCTCTACTGAGGTCAAGCAGAATTGTTTCTGCTTGAGGAACAAGTCTGTTGATTCTTCCTTCCCCAGCATCAGAGACTGGCTGCAACAGGAGACAAGGTGCTGAGCCCAGGGGACAAGGCTCTGCAGCAGCATGGAGAAATTACTTCACTTTGCTGAACATTTAGTACATTGTTCTCAGGGCTCTAACTGCTTGGCCACAGAAGAAATTTTCCCATCAGCCAGAGGTGGGGAGACATTTCTGGTTTTCAGCTTTCTCTACAGCACAAGGGTGGGAGGAAACTCTCCCAGGGATCCCTTGAGTCATCCAGTCATCCTCCCAGTGGGGTCTTTGCCTGCAGAGTCATGTTTTATGCTTTTGAGTACTAATATACAGACTAACTGAAGTCTTTGGTCTTGATGCTGAATACTTGACAGACACATAATAGTGTGTTTTACAAGTCTGTACTAGCTGATCTTGTGATCTCTTCTTGGCCTAAGGACCAAATATTTAGGTATGAAAACCATCAACTCCCCAACACACACCTCCTCTAGTGACCTATGTGCTGTGAGCAGAAATACCCCAGGCACTTATTCTTTATGAGCCCTCAAGCAATTTGAAAACATCACCTACACAGTTTTCCAATCTTTACAAAGCGTTTGAACCCGAGAAAGAAGCATGGGGATCATTACTGAAAAATAAAACAGGCAGTGCTTTATGTAACTGCAAGGTATACAGTACCTCTGTTCTTCAGTTGCACAGTAATTGCTGACTATTCAAGCTCACGGAAAATGCCATATGTTTAAAGAAAAGTTACACTAACACGACAACATCTCATGTTCTTTAACTCACAATGCTGATCAGATGGCCCCATTATTAACTTTAGGTTTTTCTAAGTGCAGTCGCCAAACTAAGGGCAGCAGACAAGAGGAGGAGCAGAGCTGAAACAGCTTTTGCAGGAATCAGGAGAACAGATTCTGTGGTCAAACGGGTCAGCTGCAAAGCATGACTACAGGGCATTTACTAGAATAAAACATAAGGGGGAGAGTATACTAACATAAGCAAACAAAACCCAAAATAAATACCTGTGGAAAAAACACACCCCCTTTTTTTTTTCATTAAAATTGAAGACAAAACTTTTGCCTTGTCCTTTTCATGTGTTTTTTAAAATCATATGTGTAGTGCTTTTATTTGCACTGTGACAACATAGGTATTTTAGCATGGTGTCCTCTGCCTCAGTTGCAACCCCAATGGAGAAGCAATGCATGTTTGAAATAGGCCTTAGCTGTGTAAGACTGGGACATGAGCATATTCATATGGAACCAGTTTCAAGCACTGAAATCACATGCTCTTTATACTTATTTGAGCATAAGGTGGTTTGATTTTAAGGGATTTGGGTGCCGCAAGTATATTAATCAACTCAGCCATTCAATTGTGCTCCTCACAGTAAACACCAAGCATGCATTCTGTGTGAATTATAAGAGAAAATTCATTTTAAAGTGAGCAGTGTATCTAGTACAGACCTCAGGAAGTAGACTTTCTTTCCCCAGTCCAAAGATTCAAAGAATTTCCCTTTTCTCCTTGGAAATTCTTTGATCCTTTTTATTTTTCTTTTTCCTTTTTTTTTTTCCCCTAAATTAGCACTCGGTAATTCAAAGTGAAAAACCCTTATATCCTTTCCTTCTTCACAAAAGTGTCCATAAAATTACAGGAGTTATTTCTACCTACTCAGTGGCCTCAAACTTCATTTGATTCCTATGAGCAGTTTCAGCTACAAGCTCCAGTGTGTGAACATCCACCCTTTCAGTCAGACCAGAGGGAAAGCACTGCAAGCAGAAATGATATTTGAGGACTGTATGATTTTCTTTATTACCTAAGCAAGCAAAGAGAAACAAGAACCACAGGGGTTTTTGTGGGTTTTTTTTGTTTTGGTTTGGGTTTTTTTGTTTGTTTGTTTTGTTTTTTTACATCTGTGAATTATTCAAATGCTCCAATACTTTGTTTCAGAGTGGTTTTACTATCTGTGAGTGACCTGGAAGGTTTCCTAATTATGTACTTTTTCCAATTTAACAAACTATTTGTTTTAAACTGAAAACCCTACACAGGCCTGTGCTTTCAGAAACAGCATCTAATTTTAGATTTACATGCTTGTAAGTCACCAGAGTTTAATTACCAAGAATTACAGCCATTACAAATGCTGAGTCACAAGTCAGTTACCTACTCCATGTCCACAAACACTGCTTATGTCTTATAAACACCTAATTTCCTATGCAAATCCAGAGATAGGCCAGACTGATGAAGGCAGACTGATGATTTTTTCAGTTTTTCACCCAGCTGGCACGGGTGACATTTCAAGATTATACAGATGACCTCTTCAGTGAACTAAAGGAAGTTTATTTCAGGTTAGGTTTCAGGTATTCCATGAAATTCTGGTGTCGAGCCCCTTTCTTTGTCTGATGCGGCTCAAGCCCATGCAGAAAGGTCAGGTAACTTGCCCTAAGTGACAAAGTGACTGAGTGGCTCCTAGACCTCTGCTCCCAGCTACTAGACCTCCCACGCTCCTCCGTGGCGTCACACAGAAACTCAATAGCCTGTGCCATTAGGAAAGTGTTATTGCCTCAAGTCACGCCTTGCTGAAACTCTGTGCTAACGCTTGGAGGGGGGAGTAAGTAGCTAAAGGTGTAGAAAAGCACGACTTTTGCCCTCTTCAACAAGCCTGCCAATGCCTGTTTTCCCTCCTCCTCCCCCCCCTGCCCATCTGGTTCAATAGCAATCAGTACATCTCCTGAGGCTGGCAGCCTGTCTCTGCATCAGCACCTTTCCAAAGGGAGCAGATTGCAAAATACACTTCTGCTGTGGGGCTTATTTCTTTTCGGTTGTAACCTCCTGACTCATTTAATAGACTAAGTATCTGGGATGGAGACCAAAACTTTGTAGCTGGATTCTGTTTTCTGTCCCCTAGGGCAATTAAGTCCTTCCAGCAGTGTGAGCTTGAGACCCCTCTAGTGTTGCCTGTTTGATCCAGGCGGGATCATTGAAAGAGAGAGAAAAATCCTAGTGTGTTGAAGTTCTTATGTTCCCAGCAAAATATTGTTGCTTTGTTTTAAAAAATGCTCTTAAAAGACCCACACATATAATATTAAGCAGTTAGCCATTCAGCTCCAGACTTTAGGTGCATTATATGGACAGGTTAGCCACAGGACTCCCATTGACTTTAATGGGAGCTTTGATACAAGTCCTTTTTGCAGGTTATTGGTAATCTGTATGTTCACTCACACTAGAGAACGTTTTAGAGAAGGAAAATGTCTTGGGGGGCTCAAGTTAATGGAAAAAACTCTGATGTCATGACAACACAGCTCAGATCGAATATTACTTTTGAGTGTCTGAGCGGATTGGTGATGCCATGAACCCAGAGCTTTTGTATGAGATTTTACATGCTGTCTTATTTCCATGTCTGAAGTGTCCTGAAAATTCTCCTGCAGTATTTCACAAGTCTTTACAACAGCAAATACAAGAACACAAGATGGAAGTATTTCTCAGACTATTTCTGCAGGTAAAATGCAGGACTGCTTTTTGAAGTAATACTTTGAGGGGATTTTAACTTATTAATATCAGTTTGCCGCATATAGACAGAGACTATTAGTTTCCTAACTCTCTAAATATTTTGCATACCACCAGAGGTATTTTTTTATTGCCTGGTGCCATAAATCTTAGTGTCATGGGTCTTTTGTGCATACTAAAAAGTTAAAGAGGTTCACCAGATCAGCAAAAATATACAGGAATGCAAAGCTACAAACCCAAATTGTTTCTGAGATTGTTTGGGGGGAAAAAAAACACCAAACAACAAACACAGAATTATGGCTTGATGGGATAAGTCTGCAAGAAAACAACTGTCATTAGCAGTAGACATTTATAAGTGATTAGGTATGCTTGTTAGAATGATCCTTTGGAAACCAAACATGCCTCACTTCCAAATATGATGCAATACATCTGTCTCAAAGGATTGGTATCTTAATTTTAGACTTGACACTTTAAGTTTGTAAATGAATCAGCTCAAAGAACAGATCAATTTGCTCATTGAGAACATGAACATTTTAGGAGTGCCACTGTACTCATGTACTCATTGCCTCAGTTTTTGATGATATTACAGACAAAGTGAGATTTTCTGTCGATACTCTTCTAAGGGAGGGGAATCAGTGCATGGACTGGATTTAGAAATTATTTCAAGCAGACTGTCACCTGCAGAGGATTACTAAGAAGTTACTGTACTGTACAAGATCGCATACTAAGCAACAGAAGTAGCTGAAAATTGATAGGGTGTGAAGAAAGAGCTGGTAGATTTATTCAAAATCTGGAGCAACTTGCTTACATGAAAGTACAAAGAATAATTTTAGCAGATGTTTCTTCAGGAAGTCACAGAGAAGAGAAGGTCAAAACATCAGAGCAGGAGATGCCCAGGAGATAAATAGATTAAATGGAGGGAAAAGATAGGATTTTGCTGCTCCATAGAAAAAGCAATGACAAAGTATGCTTATGTCATGCAGGTGTAGTGAGAAAGAAAAAGAGATGTCAAATAGGATCAGCTGAGAAGAATGGTGTCTGTTCTAAACACCTGAGAAAAAAAAAAAAAGATATGGTATATATGGCTGCGTCTAAACAACTGATATAAGCTGCAGTGTTTTCCAAGATTCTGTTCACCGATTATCTAGACAGAAGACCTGGCCAAAATGTACTCTACTCAGGCTCTCTTTTGGCCAGCATTACTGCATTTAGTTCCATGGAAACTATGGTATGGACAGGTAGGAGGAAAAGGCCTCAAGTGCACATCCAGCTCCCATCCCAGCACAGAGCTGGGATGTGGCCAGGACCTGCACTTGGACCCAGAAGCTGGGAAGCACTGCCAAATCCCACAATATTCACATCGTCTTAGCGGAGCGCAGGAGGATCATGAAACCATCAGTGTGATGCAGCTGTGAAAAAGGCAAAACGTTCTCCTGGGATGCAACAAGGGAGGGATTTCCAGCAGAGATAAGGAAGCATTAATGCCGCGGAGGGGCCTCGTCTGGCACAGCGTACTTAATGTCCTCCATGTTGGAGGAAAACTGGCTTGCACAGGAACACATAAAGGGAAGAACTACCTGGGTAAAGGAGAGACTTCCACTGAAGAAATCAGTGAAAGAGTAAGCTGAGTGCTTTAGTGTCCCCTTAGAGGGGAAGTGGGGAATATATTTCACTACCTGGGGACATGAAGTCCACTCCCCAGAGCTTTCCAGCAACCCCTGCTTTGCCTAGCTGGAGAACGACGGCGTGACCACCAGCTACAGCTTCATCAGCTTGCTGCTGTTCTCCCCACCACAACTCAGCCACTGCGAGGGTTGAGGGGGACTTTAAGTTTTCTCCAAGTGGAGGCATTGCTGTTTGTCCAAAGAAGCTGTGTTATTCAAGCCCATGTTGCCTGCTCTCTCCATAAATTTAGATACTCGACCATGGTTTTGGTTTTAATTTTTTTTCTGGCACATGGCATTCAGTCCCACAACACACCCAGCGTCTCAAGCCAAGAATGACACTTAATTTTCAAGCAGCCTTATTGATGGTATTATAGCTAATATAAATTATACTGAAATATTTAAAATAGCAGCAAGGTCATTTTGTTGCTGAAAATAGTATGTGAAGAACTTTATATTTTCTTTTAATCACTCTCACTCAATAGATAAACACTTTGCAAGCAATTGTTTCTAATGCAAAGCCAAGTCAGGTATTAGATAGCAGAGGTTATTAAATATTTGAGTTTGGGAACGTTGATAATATACTGAGAAATGCTATGTTTTCACTCAAAAAAAAAAAAAAAAAAAAAAAAAAAAAAAAAGGCAAAGCAGCCAAAACCACCCCTCTCTAATGAGCCTGACAAGAGCTAGACACATTCTAGGAGGAGACACATCTGGGGCAAGATTATCGATTTGGGCCTCTAGCCCAGCCTCACTGTGGGCCGCCAAATTTGCCCATCTGTGTATACACTTTGTGAAGCGTTTGCCCTATGCAGGGGGCCTTCAGCACAGAAAGCACCACTGAAATTCCACTCAAAGCCTCAAAAAGCAGCCTAAGACAGACTTAAGTGACACTGGCCCCTGCGCAAACTCTTTACAGAGGAGTAAGCTGGATCATTTTTCAAGCATTGACACCTGCGTGCACAGCTGATAGATTCTCACACCTGGCTAAACAGATGATTGAACTTGCACCTGGAAAATCCATTTTAGAAGTGATTTTTGCATGCACAAGTTGTACGATGTCTCTATAGGAGCTCACGCTTGGAAAAGACCATGTGCAGAGCTGGTAATCTTAGGTAAAAGTTGCCTCTCCGTGCACAGGACAAGAGACCAGAATTGGGGATAAAAGAAGCAGAATTCTTACCTTGTGCTTCTCAGATATTACAAAAAAAAGAAACCGCCTTAGAAGCAAGTTTCTCCCCCCACCCCTTAATTCCATCAATACTTGAAAACCACTTAAGGCTGCAGCACAGAGCAGTTGTGTGTCAGCCTCTCTGCCTTTTCCAGGCTTTGCCAAACTCTTTTTTAAAATCTTTGCACCCTAGAGTTTTGTATCTCACATTTCTCTGTCCGACAGGGGCAGACAAAATTACAAGCACTTCTGGCCCAGTGCATCCTCCCTATTTCTTCTCCCCAAATCAGTGAGCAAAAGCCAAGAGGACGGCGCGGCAGCGATCCTGAAGCATGCCTTCCCTGCTGTTGCTGCAGCAGAAAGCTGTGATGGGATACACAGGCACATCCCCAGGATGGCTGAGCTGCTGCGATGGAAAATTAATTTCACAAGCACAGACCCTAGAGATTTTAACTTCATAATCTGTGACCATATCCTATACCCATGGATGACCAATTAAGAACTGTGCCTACTGCAGGCCGTATCACTTAGCACCGCAAAAATGAACCAGAGTGGGCAGAATATCCTCCTCTTCCTTTGGAGCCATTCTTTTCCTCAGCTCCATCGTAGTATTGGATTTCTATTTTCATTTGTTAGCTCTAAGGCACCTCAAGTTCAGGTAACATCAGACGCCTCCAGGACTTACATTGAATGATTTTGATCATGAAAACAGTATCCAAAATGCTCTGCTGGCAGCAGTGCCTGGAAACAATCCATGCAGGAGATCCCAATAAGGCTGAAGACATGTCAGAATAGGGAATCCACGTTTCTTTGACATTGCTGTTGCTATAAGAAGAACTGTAGGAATTAAATGGAGATGAAACGGGGCAGTCAGAAGGCTATCACAGTCAAGGAGCACTGGGACTGCCTGGAAAGGCTGTGGGAAGCACCTCCAAGAATAATTGGTAAGCAAGACTGTGCCATGCTGAATCTCCTCCATGTTCCAGTACCTTGCCCAGCAAGCTAGGAAATGCCTGGGTGCAAGCATCAGTTTGGAAACACCAATGGAATTTCGCTCGAGCAAGACAAAATAGAAGGGCTCACCCGTTAGGTGTGAGAATTGGCAGCCCAGCTGCATGGAAAATGTAGAGCTGGTGGAGGAGGTGGATGAAATAGAAGTTACTCCACTGCGCCAATCAATCAGTTAACACCTTTGTCAGTTTGTGCTACCCATATAGCTGAAGTGGGATATTCAAGTACAGAGGCTAAATATAAATTTATTGGAAAATGTGATGCCATGTTCAGTGATGCGTCATTTGGGTCTGGATAGGTCCCTCATTTCTAAGCTCTTCCATCTAGTTACTTCCCAAAATAAATGTGAACATGACAAAGGAAGAAATGGAAGAAGGACTAGGAAGAAGGATAAAAAGAAATATTCTTTGTCATTTGTTGGTTGCAACCACAGGAAAAAGGACACAGCTCCTTTGTCTACCTATGAGTCTCATGGCCAAATTCTTAGGGGTAGCAAGAAGTACAACAAAAGGCTGCAAGAAAGAGATGGAAAATGGTCTGATCCTTTCGTTGCATTACATGAAATGAACGTAGAGATACATGGCTTGAAAGAAAACAGGAAAACAAAAGATTCCCTTACATCCAGGCTTGTTAAAAAAATAAAATAAGTACACCATAATTCTCCTCTGAAAAGTGGCCACAAGCGCAGTGCCTTGAGAGTAAGCACTACACTTGAAACTATTCCTATCTGCCATTCATTACTATGTCAAAACTGCTGATTTCTAGAGCATTACTTTCTGTCAGTCCACAGATGCAACCAGAAATTTCAGAGTAAAGGTGAATTTCTTTTCCCTCGTGAGTGCATCAGACTAAATTAAGTCTCCAGTGGATTTGCAAAATAATAGCTTATTCAACATTTGTAAATGGCTCTATTGGTATTCAGAAGAATTAGGATCATCTTCTCTGCTTTTCAGCAAAATCTGCAAGGCTATAGAGGAATAAAATTTACACCCCCTACCTCAAAAAAATAGCAGCTATGGTTTTGAACAAAACCCAAGAACAGATCTGCTGAAAGATCTTAATAAAGTTCAGGATGTTTACATTTGTAACTGCATTTAAGTCTGAAAATGGTATTTAGAATTCACCGAGAGGCACGCTCTCCATCCACAGCGCAAGCAGGACCAGCACGGGTCCAGCCCCGCAGGGGTGGGATGTCTCTCCAGTAGCTCAGCCCCACAGATACTGTACGGTCTCCCACACGTGGGGCTCTGCCCCAGCTGCATGGACCAGCAGCTTGGCCCCTGTCTGGGGTCAGGAACGATCATCACAGTCTTATCCAGCAGCCCATTGAGCTTGGGTCCTCTGCAACTTCATTCTGGACACTCAGGAGACTTCAGTCTCCGTAGTCTCAGCATTTGCTTTATCCAAAGAGGGGAAACTTGACTTTGCATATTGCTTGCAGACACCAGGCAGGGAGCACTTTCTTCCCCACCCCTCTTTTACCCATTGCCCAGCACCTCACTGGGCCTTGGCATCACAGAATCAAACTGCATCATCAGCTTTTTACATCTACCCACTTAATTTTTTAAAAGTCCACAAACACAAAAGGCTGCTAAAGTTTTTTCAACTTAGCTTAGCATCTGTGCCCATCAGCTCTTGTGTTTCTCTGTAATAAACATATTAAAATTGTGTTTTGGTTCTGTGGATTTATTACTTGGATGCTTTTCAAAGTCCTAATCTTGTTTTTTAGAGACCTTAAATGTTAGAGAGTTTGGCTTAATCTTTTTGCCTTTTATATTCTCATCATTTTGGCCCACTAAAAATAAAGTGTAAATAATTGGCTTTACTCCTATCTGCTCTGCTTAAAGTTTTGATAACTTAAATGTGGGCAAATTCTTCTTTTAAGCCAATTAAACTGAAGACTTTTGCAAAGAACAGGACTCGAAGTGGAAAAAAACAGATACAATGTCATATATAAAATTCCTTTTACCACAATAATAGCCTTGAAGGGTTTGCTTTCACAAATAATTCAACTCTGGTGAAAGTGATATAACTCAGCTGAAATCAGTGCAGTTTGCAACAGCACTGAACTTTGATTCACTGTTTTGCTCAAACAGTTGAAACTTTCCTCAGCATGTGATTTAATAAAGACAAAATGGAACCGTCTATCCTAGCTGATACCAAGTAATTTAATACACCCTGTTTTCACCTATAGATAACCAGAAAATACTATGACAAGTCTACATCATCTGTAGAAATATTCACGTGAGGAAGCAGCTGTTCTGGGAAGTTCTTCTAAACTAAGGTATATAAGTATATGTTATTGCTACCATGAGAGACAACAAGCCATGGGGCTCACCTCTTGAAGGATTCCACCTAAGAGAGCTTCCTGTAATGGATTTCAACTGTATGACCAGAAACAGAGCTCCTACCAGTCATTGTATGCCTTTGTGTTTCATACCAAAAAGCTGACCCTTCCCCAGCTGCAGGGCCACGACAAGGTGGAGGAAGAGCGGTGGGGACCAGAGGGCATGGTGTCCACTGCTGTACAACAGCACGGTGTGATACTGCTGGCGTGCCAGCCAGAAGATTTCAAATTCATCTGGCTCAGCGATGGCAGTGTATGAGGTTTAAGTATGTATTTCAAAATATAGAGGGAGAATAAAATAACAATACAAGAACTGAAGGAGCTAAACCTTAATATTTAGATATTTCTATGTGATTTATATGCGGTCTATTCCTCTGTGTTTATTTGAAGCTCAGTAGACTGCTAAGGAGCAAAATGACATGCCTATTCTCAGGTCTTATACCCAAGGCTGACTTACATGGGAAGTGTGGTGCCACCCAGTGCTTCTGCTCACTCAGCCAGTTCCAGGTAGGTACAAAAAACTTGGAATAAATACAGTTGTTTGTTCTTCAGAGTGCTGGTATGGTTTTCAGAGGTGTTCGCAGGAAGTTATTTCTGTGCCTTTGCCATTACTGCCATTTCAGAGGGTAACTGATACACACAAAGCACTGGTTATAGGCAGAACCAACCACCTGCCCAGGCAAACACTGTGCTCTGGCATGACCACAATTAGAAATCAGACCTTATATGTTCATAACTGAAAGAGCCAACACCTTGGGGCAAACCAGACATTACCAGGAAGAGGACGTGAACTTTCTAAGAAATAACTATCTGAAAATGCCAGCAATAACAGAGGGGCTATTAAATATACCGTTCTTGCTGTCTCACTTTATTCACAGAGGAATTCCAGGGGTATCAATTAGGCTAAATTAAGTTTACCTTTAGTTTTTCAACATTAAATTTACAAGTTACTTATAAGAATAATTTACCCAGGCATTTTGATCAGTAACTCCAATAATCAGTCATTTTACATTTCTCTAAAGATGATAGCTTTCCTATCAGAAATGTTATAAGAAAGCAATAAATTACTGTTTTTATTCTGGGCTCTATCAGTGAAACAAATTGACTGGTTTTGATGGACTTATGCCACCAGATAACTGCTACAAGGAAAATCAGAATTAGCCCTAAGGTTTGGGGGTTTTTTTTGGTTGGTTTTTTTTTTTTTTTTTTTTTTTTTTTTTTTTTTTAAGGAAATACCTTTAAAGAACAGCGGGCAAAATGTCCTGCAGCATCTGTAATTATTTATTAGACTAGGGTCAGAACTCTTATGTTCACTTCATGAGGCAATTCCCCTGCCCTAGGAAATGGCACAGGAGAGAGATAGGAGCTTTTCAAAGCACAGCTAAAAATAACCAGTAGGGAATCCCAACTGTAATAATAAAATTATACAGAAGATTCTTCAAAGAACCGAATTATTAAAGGTTTCTCTTAAATGACCAGAAGCAAGACCTGTCCATTAAGACTGTAGTTATTATTGCTGAAATAATTAGCTTCTAGGAAGCTTCTTGGTGTGTACGTAACTTCCTTTCTTCTAAGCAGAAGTAACATTATTTCCTCTCAGAAATGAATTTCATTTAGCCTCCTTTACATTAGGGCCAAAGTAAACATATAAGAAACCTCAGGGCCAAATTTTTTTTTTAAAGGCAAGAAAATACCCGTACTCTTTAATATTTCTTACCAATTTAAAGCCCTACAATTCATCATATTCTCCCCATAGAGGAAAAGGTTTCTAGCTAAGCAGAGAGGGCAGATGTTGCAGAATCAGGATCTAGGTGTACAGAGTAGTTTTGGCTGTCACAACTGTCACTGTACTAAACTTACAGCTGTCTTGCCACCACATAAACATTCATAGCCTTCACTTAAGCATCCAGGTCTCCTGTATACTATAAGCATATATATATATATATACACACTCTATGAGCAACTCACCTCAGGTTCTCATCCTTAAAACCAAATGATATAAAAGGTGCTACCTCAATATAACATGCTAGAGCAACAGAATTGGCAAGTGCCTAAAGCTTTTCAACATAAAGTACTCTGAGTGAGATTTCAATTCTACATCTCAATGACCAGCACATCTCTAGAAAAAAAGAAAAACAGCACCTTCAGCTGTGATAGGACCACTGATAATAAGTGTTGCAACAGATTAAGAGAACACATGAACAGTTTTTGCTTCACATCTAAGATGGTGGTTTCTATCATCTCTGGAGCTCTTGATTTTTCCAAATTGTTAAAGCAGGCACATAGACACCCCTTACTCCAAACTACATATTTTTGAATTTATAGATAAGAAACTCTCCATGAGAAATAATAGCAAAGCACAGAACAGGGACCATGTTTCCTTCTACTTATTCTAGTAGGCATTTGAAAAGAGATTTTTAGCCCCTGAAGGTGAAATAACAACCTCTCTTTCATTAAAGGTGTGAATCAATAAGAAAAAATAGAAATTTTACCTTCAATATTAGGACAGTACGTAGGAGAGAGAAACTTATCCTCAGCTTCAGTCCCTGTTCTAAGCTCAATTTGCACCTTTAATCCATTAAATGTGGAACAGGAAATTTCTAGATCTAATCCAGGTGTTTCAGAAGATGCTATCATTAGGAGATTGTTTTCATTCTGTTAGTAGATGCAGTTGTTTGTATAAAGTGAAGCACAGCTGAATCCTTTTAGCTCACCCTACGTCTGCTCTGGTGGGTCTTCCCATTGCCTCGTTATTCCACAACAGGCTATTTTTCTTGGGTCATTTACTTCTAGACTTGTATAACATTCACAAATCAGAGAGGAAACATCCCCACCTATTTTTGGGATATGTTTTAAAAGAAAGCATATATGCTGGTGCTGGTATATTTCATGTTAAGTTTAATATGGTAGATGTACCTTTATATCTATGTATGTATGTATTTCCACATTCAGTCAGGCAGGATAATTTAAGGAACACACATATCAAAGTTCAGGGGGCTGAAAACAAGGAGACAATTTTTGGCTGAGATGTCAATACTGGACAAGTAAAAAGAGTGTTGATTTCAAGGCTGAAGAAAGGCAAAAATATGGGGGGCAGAGGAGTTAAGCCAAACCACGGGGAAGTGCGTAAGGCAACCAGCTCTGACTGCCAACACTGGCCACTCAGCTTTTCCTATGGCGAGCCACAGGCTGTGCTGGAGACTCTTCAGACCTATAACAAGGCCCCAGTCTTTCCATAATTTTCGTTTCTCACCTCTCTCGTATCCTTTTAAATCTATATTTATAATATTTTTTTAAAGGGGTGAGAGAAAGGAACAAGCAATCAATTGATCGTTAATCTCCAATCTTACTGTCAGAAAGGAAAACAGTCTTTCGACAGAGTTAATTTAATTATTTTTATGGGAGACTTAAATCTCATTAAGAGTATTATTTAGTAACGGAAAATCCCCAGGAGTGGAGGCACTGGAAGGCAAAACTGAGCCTGTCTTCAGCATTCCCGGCATTCAGAGCATTCCCAGCTCTCCTGCCCTGGTGCTCTCTGCTCCTCGAACAGGGCTCGTGCAGCCACTGCTACCTCACTTCCAGGGACAAAGATCACACCAGCAGAAGAAAAAGGGAACGGGGTGTTTCAAAATGAAGCAGCAGAAAGCAGATGTAATTTAAAAGCCATGTAAGAAGGCTCAGCTGCCTGATAGTAAGTTAATTTGCTTTAGCTGGCTGAAATCACGGGCTACTTTGTGTGGATATTCTCTTGAAAAGCTTGGATCAACTGTTAACTGATTAGCTGTTAATTGAATATATGAATATTTGGTGCACCTATTCCTAGTATCCTTGTTACCTAGGCAGGTAACAAATGAAAAATGCAAATGCTCTCCAGACAGATAATATAATTTGCTTCAAATGAGAATTGGCTTCTTTCCCAGAAGCAACAACAAATAAAAACTCTTACTCAACCTCTCCTAGAAGACAGGGATTTCCACCAAGGGACAGCAAAATAACAGAAATTTAAAATGTGGAAAGAGTAGCTGAAGTATGAAAGGGCTTTTTCAGCACATGCACAGCTTTCTCTCAGGATGTGAAGTAGCAGCTAACTGGAACACTAGTGTGGAGTTCCCTACCTTTTTAAAAAATACATTAATTCCTTCTAATATAGCTGCACTGGGTGCCACACCTTTGCTACTAGCTTCTAGCAGTCAGCACACCAGCCATTTTGTCACTCAGCCCATAGTGAGACACTACGTGGTGTCACACAGATGGTTGGCATCAGGCCCACGCTGAGAAATGGCCCAAAGCAACGTCGCCAGGACATGTTTAGCACCTCCTATGATGGAAAATGCTTCTCGGTGCTACAACTCTAAAGTGTTTAAAAGCTCAGATGCCTATTGAGGTCAATGTATGTGTAAAAGACAACAGAGAAGCTGCAAGTTCTGGGTTGCTGGGAGTCCTGTTGTTATGGTTTGAGGAACCCACAACAATTTATTGTTGTTCAGACAATTATTCTATCACCTGATGACTCCTCCCCACCCAGGAAAGACAATCAGGAAAAAACAAGGAAACCCAAGGGTTGAAATATAAACATATTTAATAGAATAAGACTAGATAATTAACATTAATAACACTAAAGAACCAATATAAAATATACAAAGGTTATACTCAGACCATTCTATCAGCAGGAAGCTGTGCACTCCCAGCAGGGGACAGCAAACGTTGGACACTGCGAGTGCTGCGGCTTCAGGAGAAAGGGAAGGACTCAGGGGTCCAGCACCGGGGCAAGAAGTTCTCAGGATGGCAGCCATCAAGGGAGAGAGAGCACTTCTCAGCAAACTTTCTAATTTATATTGAATGTGACAGTCATGGTATGAAACAGCCCTGTTGGGCAGCTTGTGTCAAGCGCCTGGATCTTGCTACTCCTCATACCCACACCTGGCTAACTCGAAAACACTGACACCTTGAAACCTGCACACCATAGCTGGCTATAAAGTAAATACTTTCACAAATTAAGACACTAGAGTCTTCTAAAAGTGCAGTTTTTCCAAGCATCAGAAGAGAAATTGGTCCTGTGTCCCTCAAACCAGGGCACCTGGTGGAACACAGAAGCAATAATGTCCACCGGTCTGCCAAGGGAGACTTGACATGGACATCCTATCTACATCCTTTGAACATTTGCTTTGGAAGGGATGAAGTGTGTGGGGAAGGCACAGGGGCAGTGGGGAAGCACGGCTGCATCCTGTTAGTGTGCTAACTAAGCACAGAAAAGCAGAGACATAAAGAGGAGTAATGTGTACGAATAAACTCTTCTGGAGGAGCAAAGAAACCTCTGCCTGGAATCTGGCCCTCATGACAAATCCTTAATCCATAATGCTTGCCTCACCCTTGTTCCAAAGCCGGGTTTATTGACCTAAAATGTTAGGCACATGCAAGAGCATTTAAGACAGGCATGTGCTTCATGTCATACTTATCTTTTAGAACAGGAAAAAGGAGGACAATTGGTTTTCCTCCATGTTCCAGTTTCAGCCAAAATCTGAAAGGAATAATAGAATAGTATCTAGGACTGCTCCTTTAGGCAGTTTTTATGCTAGATAAAATTCAAACCAGAAACTATCCTACCATAAAAACAAATGCAGAAAGATAAAAAGTTTGTAGCAGAAAGTGGAAAATGACGGTTATATACTGGATTTCTCCATAGCTATTTCAGTATCGGTAAGAAAGTGATGAATAAAAAGAAATTGAGGTATAACATTTGGGGCTGGACTGACTGGGCTGAAAGTTTTGATTGGGCCCCAAACTTCTGGGTTGCTAGTAAAGAATATCTCAAGACTGAGAAAATCTCACACTGAAAGAATGCAAGATCAGGTCAGGGAGGGAACACTTCCTCGCCATGGCATGAAAGGTTGAATCTGGAGACATTAACCAAACACAGAGCTGAACTGGGATCGGAGTCATATCAAAGCAAGACCTATTTTCTTCAGAAACAGTTGCCATGCTGAAGCTTTCTGCTCACTATTTTTAATATAAAGAAACTGAGCTGAAATCCAGAGTTATTATGTTTGGTTTATTAATTTACTCTGTTTGCTCAACCTCATATGTCAGGAATTTCAGAGCATCACCAGAAGTACAGATGTCAGCAGTTGGCAGCCAGTGATTTCTGGCTGCTCAAGGGTAATTTTTCTCTTGGATTCCTCCTGTGAAAGGTTTGAAATTCACCATTAAACAATACCACGTTTCATGCCTACTTGCTACTTCAGGTCCAGGAACTAAATTTCTCCTGAATAGTATAACAGTAAAAGTCAGAGAGGCTGTTTGCTTCTTGATGTTGGATGGTTCCTATGGATGACTGCAGAGCCATGAACTGTTTGTACCTGTTATCAATCACACATCATAAAACAACTAACACATGCTTCTTCCTACAGATGGGGTTAAAAAAAAAAGGAAAACGTATTTTCAAAACAGGAGATTAACAATTAAAAAATGATTACTGATTTTTACTAGCGAATACTGGTTGCTAGATACAACCAAAGAAATCCTTTTCATCCCTGTACTGTCACTTCATTACACTTATGTACTTGGAGCTTGACTTGAACTGTGTAGGACTGAACAGCAACAATGGTTCTCTCTGCTCCACATTTCAAACTAGCTACAAGGTTAGGAAGTTCTGCATTTGAAGGCCGTGAAACCGGCTTATGAGAAAAAAAGAAAGTTGGACTTAAAAAAAGTTATTTTAGTACACATTGAATAATTTATAAAATATGAGCAGTTTATGTCATAGTTGTGGAAATGAAAGAGAAACCTCTCAGAAAGGCTACAGGTCTTGCTTGTGCTGCTCTAGTAGCAAGAAAAGTTAAGGCAAGAACACACAAAAAATGACTAATCTTTGGTTAAAAAAAAAAATTAAAAAAAAAAAAGTGCTTTTACTGGAAGACGGTGTACTGACTTTCCTAAAGCACTGCTGCTGAAAAATTCTGCCTTGCAAGAAGATGACATTGGATGTCAGTGACACACAAACTCGTTTTCTCGCCCTGGGGCAAGAGAGACTGAAGGACAGGAGCGCTGCAGTGAGCATGAGGCAGATCTGCAGATACCTTCTGAGTCTGACCAGCAGCTGTGCAAACCTCATTTGTTTTGGGAATAAAGCACTCAGCTGGGACCAAATCATGCAGCTCACTCAATAGTTCTCACAGCAGCATATCTATGAACTGCCTTGTACACAGATGAAAACTTTAAGTATACATGTATGAAAATTACCTTGCTATATATTAATATATTTCACTTTAAAACATAGAGCTTTTATTGTGCTTTACAAGAATAAGTAAAGTATTCTTTTACTACCATTGAAACTACAGCCCAAAGTTTAAATGTCTTACCCTAAACACAGAGTATGCCAATGTGTCTAGAGTGAGGACCCAGGGATGACTCCCAGCTCCCAATATAAAGTTCTTTTCACACTGGAAATCTATGAACAAACACCCACTGAGTATACTAGAGGTCTGTGATTTCCCCCAGACAGAAATTTAATAAAGATACTTCATCTGTTCTGGATATATATATTTTAAAACAGCAATATTAGAAGGATGAAATTGATTTTTTTTTTAAAGGCGATAAAATCCATGGTCACTTCTATGACATTTAACTGAAGAGCTCATCATGCAGATGAACTCAATAGTATGGTGTTATGTGCTGATTATCTGAGTTATTGCTGATGAGCATATTCTACTATCAACAATAATTAATCAGTTAGCTTTAAAAAGTCAGTACACAGTGTTTTTTACCTCCAATAAATCAAGCTGTATAAAAACATAAACACACAAGAGAATGTTTATAGATGGAAACTCTGACCTAAGGCTTTAAACAGACTCAGACCACCGGAGTTTTATCCTCTTGTGATTCACGTGCCCCGTGCAAAGGGTTGCCTGCATGGCACTGGTGACTCCCTGGAGCAAATCCTGAGCAACAGCCCTTTGCAGCAGGAATCTTTAGTAAGGAGAGTGACATCCCACATGGCAATGTTATGTCTTATGTCAGCGAACGAATTTTTGGACTCAAAAGGGCAATGTAGTCGCTCTGATAACTTCCTGACATAATAATAAGCGTTTGTAGGTAGTGATACAGACAAATGCCCACGATTCATTTCTTAGCAGTGGCACTCATTCCAGCAGAAGTCTTTTAACTCAAAAGACAACAAAAGTAATGGAGCTTTTTTCCAACACCTATTAGTTGGGAACTAGGGGTGAATGGAAGAGGAAAATTAGGCAAAGGCCAGTAGCAATCAACTAAACTAAGCGAGTGAAGTCGGAATAGACATTATTTCTGTGGGGAAAGAGCTTCCATCCAAGCAGCATAAAACCAGTTTGCAATTTAAGTAATACAAAGTGCACAAAACAGCAACAGAAGATTACACTTATATTAGTATTTTTTTCAACTTCCCTTGCAGTGGGACAATTAATCCCCCTGAAGGAGGTGGCAAGCTCAGGGTTTCAGACCTTTAGCATTGCATTAACAGGAAGAGAAGGGGAAGGCGAGATGGAACACAGTTGGCGAGTCCATTTAACACGTCCTTACAACTTTACTTCAAAATACCATGAATGCATTTTAAGAAAGTATATCTTTTTATTTCCCTGTGGAGCATAGCTTATACAGCATATTTCAAGCCACACTTCCATCAAAGCAAATCAACCCCAAACAGAGGAAATCTGAGAGACTTTACCAGCTACTTTGAGGTTCACTTTGAGGTGACTTCTGAGGCACAAGTGTCCACTGTGCTCTTCTCTCATTGCTCCTCGATGCAAAAAAGAGATCTGGTAGAAGGATATTGATTTAACCCACGAGCTGTTTTAGAAATCTTCATGCTGCCTTCTGGATATACTTGAGTTAACAACAGTAAAGATGATCCGCTTGCATTAGTCCTTCATGCATAGATATTAGATGCTCCCAAAGAAAGCTTTAAAACCATTGTGAACGCCTTAGTCTTAGCCCAGTAAATGAGAAAGACATTCTGAGTTTTAAAATGTATGTGCTCTCATAATAAAAACTCCAAGATACTATAGCAACTTCCTCCTCTGCGTAAGCACGCAGCTTTTAGTGATCTGCTTTAGAGGCTGAAGTTCATGACGTAGCATGTGGCTGACGTTACGAACGACAGCTAAATAGTGGTCAGATGGTATAACAAGTATATATGTATACATATTAAATCTCATATACAAGCTATATTCCTACACATGTATTGCTGTTGAAGAGTAACATTTGTGTTTCCTAGGGATTTTTGTATGTGATGTTTCATAATAGAAATGGGTAAAAATAAGTATAAAAAATTAATATATATAAAATTAAAAAAAGATATATGAAACTGTATTTAAAATACTGTTGAAAAAAAAGAAAGAGAAAAATGAAATTCCCTGGATAATAAGCTACCTCAGAGAATGCACGTTTTCTCAAGAGGCCTTTCAGCATATTCGTGAAAATTATCACATTGAGCATCTCGCTGCACTCCATAGCTTACAAAAACTGTTCTCAGCAACTTCAGTGGCAGGTAGCAGGAGACTCAGTCTTGTTGCGTGGGAAGCAGATTCAGGTGAGGATGGGTGCAGATGCAGGGGACCCCCAGCTGGCAGAGGTGGGCTGGGACCCTGGCTGTCCCACATCCTGCTGATGGAAGAGGCTGCCAGGAGAAATCACCAGCTTAATTTTTTTAATTGGCTCTGTATCCTTTGGTCCACTTACAAAAACATAGATAGAAGACTATGGAGTCTGTAAAAGCTGTTTACATCACTTTTACAACTTTGTTTTTTAATGGAAACAGTATATTCTGTCATTTCAATCAAAAAGGCTCAAACATTTACTTTGGAAAGAAATCATAAGGACCCAGAGCTGCCACTGAAATGCAACAAAGGCAAACATTACTTTATGTTAATTCATTGATAAGGTATATAAAAAAGTTTCAAACAAAAAAAAATATCTTGTAAGCCTGAGGTAATTTCTTTTATTTCTCTGCCATGAATTCCCTCTTTATCCTTCACACAGGGAGAGAACAAGTGGATTCATTTTGGTCTCTGGCACAACGAACATGTTATAAACACTACTTTTTTACGGCCTCTTTAGCTCATTAAGGTATCAAAAGTTTCACTAGACTTCATTCTGCGTAGGATGCTAGGCACTGTTGGACATGGGACGCTTGGCAGAGGCTTCTCGTGTTTTACTTGCCAAACCTCTAATGAGAAGTTTGCCTTTGAAGTTTTTGCCTACTTGCTGTAGGACCACTGTGTCCTATGCTAATCCCATTTCCAACCAAAAAGTCTAACTAGAAAAAGGTTTTTTTGACCCATCTAATTCTTGGAGACAGAGATTATGTAGCCTTATGTCAGGGGAAAGAAAAATACAACCCTGAATAATCTGACACCTGTGTCAGCTAATGGGTGGGTTGCTGCTTTTTCAGCAGCTGTCTACTGTAGAAAACATAGCTCTAAATCAGTCATTTAAATGAGTTTCCTTGTTCCTTATGCTCTTAAAAAGAAGCGAGTGAGAAACCCAGGTTTATATCTACATCCTAGAAAAATCTAGCAAGAGTTTCATCACAGTGAGGCAGCTTTTTATGGTCATGACAGAGCACTGAAATGATGATCCTGGAATCATGCTTAATGCACAAATATGGATTACAATTTGGATCAATATTCCACGTTTTTCAAGAGAAAGCTTTTTATTAGGCTGTTAACAACTAAGTTTCAAATATCCCTGGCCTGAAAATGAATAGTGGTACTTCATAGTTTGCCAAAAGCTGGGGAAAGTGGTTGGTCTTTGCATATACTATGAAGTATCCAAGAAAACTAAGTTTTTGAAGGAGCTTGTTCTTGAAACCCAACAGGGAACCCTTTGGTGACCCATACTGGAGACTAAAGCATCATACCACTGCCAGAACAAAATTCACAGGTTAGATCACTTACAGGAAATTCACCTTGGGTGTCACTATTTACTTACCCATGCAAACTTTTATTCTGTTGTTTTGTGCTGGAGATCTAGACCACTACTTGTATTGTGGGCGTCAAACAAAAGGACTTGCAGTCTGTGAAGAGTGGCCTACAGTTATCCAAGGAAAAAGAAAGAAATGTGGTACAATGGGGGGCCATCTGAAAGCCCTCAAACAGGATAATTTGTTAGTAAAACTTATGAACTGATTATTCCCTCTGCATTCTTCTTGGCCTTTAATAGAAACATTACCAATTTCTCCCCTAACCATTTCTTCTTTCTTCTGTTGAGCCTCTCATCTCTTCTTTTATCATCTTTTAAAGCCATTTCATTCTTCTTTTTTTCAAATTCTTTAAGTCTCACTCTTTCTGCAACATGCAAAAACTGGTTTGGTTTACTGAATATCAACTTATTTTTATGCTTCTGAATAGTTTCATGTTGAAACTTACTGAGGATCCATTCCCTTGTTATGTGAGATTGTTGTATCTATATTTAGATTTTTTACTTTCACAGTATTTGAATGTCCTGGCAAAAAATCAGTTTTGTACAAATAACAGTAATTCAGAATTACTGGACAATGGCAGGCAGGCAAAGACTCCATTGTTTAAAATTAGGAGATTTTCATTGAATAAGAAGAAGGTTTTATCCATTGTGTCTTGAGAGAGCTTGTCGTGAGTTTTTCTCCTAGGTGTTAAGTATCGAGCCTTTGGATATTTGCTTTCTGAACATTCTCAACAGCTGAGGCCTCTACAGGATTTCTTCACTTGAAGAATAAAACCTAAGGCTCACTTAGGATCACTGTCGTTGAGAACACAAAAACATTAGGGAACTCATATTTAAAATATTATATCTGTAAAACCTGAAGAAATTATTTTAAATACAGTTCACTGGAAAGACATATTACAAATGGAGTTTCACCAAATTAAAGATCAAATGTTAATAAAACTCACAGGAAACTGCATGAGACGGGAGCATTTTACGATCCCATTCATAGAGAGATAATATAAAATTAATAATGGAAAAATAGGTATTAAAATAAAAGGTCAAATGTTTCTTTTGCTCTCAAATTGGTACACAGATTGATGAACAAATTCACACAGAATCATGAAAATAGATGCTTCCCTCAAAAGCTGTACTATAATAATTATGTTTCTTGTGTAACAATTTTTTCCTATTTTACAGACAGTTAAGATATGTGGTTACTTCTCAGTCATCACATTAGCATTACTGTTTCTTCAGAGCTTTTTCTTTGGCTCCATACACTTCATGCTCTAGATACTATAGCTCCCAGTACTTATAAATGATTTACACAGATTACACAATGCTTCATTTATGTATAAAAATTATACAAATGCACTGGAGTATGAATTGGGAAAACAGAGTCAGCTTTATGTAGTACATTTTCCAGTTTCCATAGTATTTTCCTAATTCTGTCAAGTTAATTCATGTACTGCTAGACACTTGACTTTTAAACAGACTCCAATTGTTGGTTCAAGAGAATTATAATGAATGTTATTTGTTCCCCTTCGTTATTATGCATTTGTGAATGGCAATAGTCATCCTCCACCACAGGAAAATAGTTTCGTACAATAGGAGAACCCTGGTTCTTTTCCTCAAAGCTACGTGTTTTCTCTCATGAACAGTACCCTCATGAAACTTAAACATAAGAGGGAACCCAGAAGACGTACCACAGAATTTCTTAGACTGACCCTGAGCTTTACTTCAAGAAGGGAAGTTGACCTTTAGACTAGGTATTTTAATGTGATCTTTCTGCTCAAAATTAATGCTGAGCCCAATAATAAATATATTATTTATTATAATAAATAATGTAAATAAAATAAAATAAAGTAAACAAAATTTAAATAAAAATATAGCACACACACTTTCCTGTGCTTAGTGTATTCACCTGATCCATATCTTCTTTCATGATGACCATGAGCAAAGTCCCATCGGGTTGGAAGTCCTATGGGCTCATCCATTGGGCTTTCTCCATACCGTGAACTCCATGGGATGGGGCAACTATCATCATGCTTCCCTTTCACTTGACTCCCATGGCTGAGCCACCTGTAGCCAACAAGTAGAAGATTTGTACAATAAACAAAAACATATCAGATGCAATGAACAGCTCTGTAGCTACATTTTCAATATATAAAGATATTAGATTTATTTACATCTTTGGATTTTCACAACTTGCATTTGTAATGATGACCTTTGAGTTTGGCATTTCCTGGCAGTTAATGACCTATGAAGCTCAGACCTGGTGGTTTCACCATACCTTTTACCCCAACTAGTCATTAGTTGTCAGGAAATGCCCTCCTCACTGGTCATTACTCCTTATTTATGTTCATTGATTCCACCTGTGAAATTCACTCTGGGTGCATTTTAAAGTGTTATAGGAGTGTGTCAATGAAAATATTAGTGATGACCTTTTTTTTTTTTTTCTCTCTTGTGGGTGTTGTATGCTATTTGCACTTTTAGAGTTAAGGCTATTTCAACTTTTTTCCATTATATAATTCTCCCCCCTCAATGGTTTATAACTGTGCAATAAAAATTCACTCAGTTTGAATCTTGGCAAACAAGGTTTTAAGTTGGAAAAAAAAGTCACTAAAGCCAAGTTGGAGTTTAAAGAGTGTAAAATATAAAGGAAACTGAATTTTCTTAAATACATTTTTGTGCTTGTATAAATGAAAACCAGATTAATTCTTTATATTTATTGAACTTTGATTGCCATTTGCAAAATAAGTTCACTGTTGAGTGTGTTTTCCTTGGTCCAAAAGTACAGGCATGTTAGATATATTACTTATTGTCAGACTATGGAATGAAGAAAGGTGGTACCTAGGAAAGAAAAATAATCATATGAATAATTAACTTGAACTTTAAATAAAGCTCAGAACGCAAGGTTTTCCCAAGGTTGTCTACTTAAGTAGTGAGGCAAAGCACTCATTTAAATGAAATGCAATCTATCTCCCAGTCTCAAAAACTTGGGGGCCCATTTTCCTCTGAGAAACGCACTATGCATTCCGTATCATATTTTTATCTGATTTTTATTTACCACTAGGACATCTTCAAGGGATCTACCTGAAGCAAGGTGCTCTGATACATCTCTTAGTTGCTTTAGAAACACTTGTGATATTAGTGATGTAGACTGCAAAACAGCCAGGGCCTCTGGATGCATCTAAAGAGATGCAGTGGTACCCTGGTGAAAAGGAAACGTGTAACAAAAGATGCTGTTCACAAAGCATTACGTTTCTGTGGCTAAACAAATCCCTTATCCCTGCCATGTAAGACAGATGTTTTACCTTTATGACTTTTGATCTCAATGATGGAAGGTGCTGTTAACAGAAAAGCATCTCAAAGTGCCCAGGATTTGGTCATTCAGCTGTGTGAAACAGGTAAATGTTATTTCAAAGACAAGCAGATGAAGAGAGTCTCAGTTTGCAAACACATGAAAGATGTTTTTTTTGATATCTTTACACAGTCTTTTTTATGGCTCTTTTTTGTTTAAGCACAAGAGCTACAAGCTCTGGAGCCATTCATGAAAGGATTTTAGCTGCAATCATTGTGAATAAGTGCTAGGCCAGAGGCTTAGAGTTACAATCATGAAACATTTAATTCTATTAGTGATTTTCACATATGAAAAATAAAAATGACTGAGAAAAAAGATGAGGAGAAACATGAGCAGAAAGCCAAGATCTAACATGAACCTAATGGTGTCAGGTCTCATATGGAACTCCAGAATACCTTTTCTTTTGAAAGATGCTCTGATCTCTCCTCTCAGGGGAGTAAGTGTTCCTCTGTCCAGTCAATTGCCAGTATTTTATTTAGGACTCCCTTTATTTTCAGAGCAAAGAGACTTTCAGCAATCTGCACTTTACTGCTCAGCCAGTCTAGGAGTCAGTTTCTGGGACTGACCAACCTTCACTCATCCCTACTTTCAGTTATGAGATTCACTGCAAATATACCTGAAATTTGCCACTTCATCCATTACACTATGAGTAAAGATGAGCAAAGTCTGAACAGCCAATTAGATTTTCCCCCTTGTCTCAGCCTTAGCAAGCATTTACAGTTTCATATAAAGAAAGCAACCTATTTTTTTTGTTTGGTTTTTTTTTTTTGTTTTGTTTTTTTTTTTCCCTTACGGTCAGTAGTCACTGTCATTAGGATGCTGAAAGCTGGAAAAGAGCATGGGAAGGAGAGAGAGGAAAGATAACTACTGTTCTGGCTACTATTTATTCCTGTACTAAGGACATACTGGCTTTTCCCACTTATTCATCTACTTGCATCTATCACATTACCAACTCTCTAAAGGAGAGTTCTGGTCACATGGCACTTTCAATCAAAATTCTTCAGATTTGGGAAGCTAAGAAGACTTCTGCAACGCAGTTGTGTTATGCACGTCCTCTCCAAAACAACAAGCTTTTTATAAAATGTCAATGTAGAATTGAAAACTACTGCTTAATGGTTAGAATAAAGTTCCAAAACCCACAATCCCTGATTTTTATTGTTAATGTTACATTGTTAACATTGCCACACAGTTTTTCTCTGGCTTTGGGAAGTCATTTACTTACTTTCTCCTGGTTTCTAGCTTTATACTTCAATTTATACTGACGTAAGATGTTTAATGTATATAATACGTATCTATTATGTAGCATACATTCTATATTTTATAAATGTAGAATAAATAAGTGTGCAAGGTAGACATTGTAAAGAACTCTAAAGACCTTCACTGGAGGTACATACAAATGTATGCAAATGATTTAAAAAACATGTAATAACCACAATTTCAATATTTCAAGCAACGTATTTTAATACATTGTGTGCCATTGATAACAGTTAATTAAAGGGGTACAGTAAATTTACCACAGAGTTATAATCCCATATAGATGTTTAGTGTTGCACCAAGAATAAGCTGGTATTGTCTATATTGTCCTTCAGAGATTAGTAATCATGAGAAAGTAAGAAATGTATTCCATTTTGTACTGTTTCCCACAAGTCTGACACAAAATATATTAGAAGAACTTTGGCAAGCCCCTTATATAATAAAATATTCAGTTTACAAAGCAGAAAGTATGCCCCCTTTTCTTTCATAAATCTACTATAACAGGCACTTGTGGCAAAAAATACCTTTTTGAACACAGAGAAAACACAGATTACCGCGTAATCATGATGTAATTGGTTGAAAGCCACCACGGCTGTTTTCTGTTGCAAGCTACATAAAAGGTTTTTGACTATTTTAAGTTCAGGGTGAAATGAAGTGAGAGGAAGCCTCCACAGATTTAACTTTGCTGGAAGTCACATGAGCAAATGAAATGAGATCAACTTGTAAAGTAAAGGCAATCTGTAACTGGAAAGATTTCCTCATGGCTGCTGCCTTACTAAGCTCAGAGGACAACTAAAGCCATGTAGACCATTACTGTGTTGTTAGGGGGCTGAATACATTGCGCTGATTTTCTACCGTGCACACTTACATCAAGTGAGCAAGGCATTGATGGTAGCTCGTTCACTGATCAGCATAGCAACATAACCTTTAAACACAGAAAACACCAACACAGAAATTAATCCTGTTCCCAATGAGCGCTGTACATCTGGCTGTTTCTATGAACAAACAAGGGATTTTTCCGGGAAGAAGTATTAGAAATCGCTCACAAATGTGTTGCATCGATCCAAAATATTTATAATCATTTGACTTTGGGCACAGGGTTTCCATTTGCACACGCACACAGGCAGACAAATCCTCCCCAGCTCCCTCTCTCTCCCCCTCCCTCTCTCATGCTTTCTTATAAAAGCAGTTGCTATTTCCTGACTGGCCTGCTTCCAAATTTGTGAACTAATTTAATTTGGCACCTTTTAACTCATTCCATTATGCCCACCGCAAACCTAGCCTAGGAAAAAAAAAGAAAAAAAGAAAAAAAAAAAAGGAAAGAAAACACGGGATTGAAAGAAGGAGGTGGACAGAGAAGAAAACTAAAGGAGCCAGGGAGTCAAATGTACCAACGCTGGTGTATAAAGCAAAACGTATAGGGCTACCAAAAAGCATGCATGCTGTGCACTCTGCGTTTCCGCAGAAGCAAAGGTGTGAGCTGGAAAGGGTATGGCTGTGGTTGCTTCCAGGCTTCCCAGCCCAAGCCCAACATGGTGCCTACGTGACATGGTTGCTTTCGGGCCCCAAGTTACCATCTGCACACAACCTTCTTGGAGCTGCCTCCAGCCTCTCCCAGCATCACTCCATGGGAATCACCCCATCTCAGGAGTCTGTCCGGGATACTGCCCTCCTCCCGCCTGAATGGATGGAAAACCCTGGGACTTTCTGGAGGCTTTTAGATGCCCCTGCCCAGGAGAGGTGCTGCAGGGAGGGAAAGGCGTCTGCACCGCCCCGCCAGGTGACAATTCCCCCCCAGCAGCAAGGAGGAAACTGTAAACAAAGTGTGACGGTCACATCTGGGCTGCCGCGTCGGCACTGAGTCAGCACAGCTGTGTGCTCCACCACCCCGTGCTACAGCCCAGCTGTGCGGAGAGAGTGTCCCGGCGTCACAATCACGGGCACGCACGGCTGCAGGGAGCAGCCATCGTGTCTCTTGCCCAGGAGCTCTTAGAGCAGTCCTGCAAGAGGTGTAAGGCATTTGTTAAGAGGTATGAATAGTCCGAATTCGCAGTATCTCCTTCCATATTTTGCTGGATGACCAAGTTCTTTACAGAGGCATTAAATGTTAAGACATGCTTTTCGTTAAAAAAAAAAACCAACAAAAACAAACCAAAAATTAAAAAAAAAAACCTAAAGAGAACTTTTACTGAAAACTGTAGGTTTCTCATACTACTAAGGAGAAAATAACTCAGCTTCTCAGTCTTGACTGTGTAAAAGCACCTCAAGAGATTCAAAATACCAAATTAGATCAACCCAATTGCCTCCTCTTCAACCACTGAAGGATCAGGATCCCTCATGCAACTGATGTACAATTTGTGTGGCACGATATGCATAAGTCGTTACACACACCACCACAGAATAATCAGTGTGACAATATTTCACAGTATCATAGAATGGTTTAGGTTGGAAGGGACCTTAAAGATCATCTAGTTCCATCCCCCTGCCATGGCCATTTCTGTATTATTTCCAGATAAAATAAACTTTAGAAAAATGGTATTTAAACAAAAATAATTTTTAAAATCCAGATGTATGACTTCAGTGGCAGTTCATCTGCCCAAGGCTGCCATTGCTAGCCCCCATTACCATAGCGGGAAGACACAGCAGAGGTTTATATCCCGCCTATCCCAGTGCCTGGAGGGGGAACATTCAAACATCCTCAGCTCCTCACACCCTCTGTTGCACATGCTGCATCCCCTCCAGCCTAGCCCACGACATCCTTGCTGTCAGGACAAGCATGAAGAGCCACTTATCTCTCTACAGGCAATCCCTAACCCACGTCAGCGTGCTTGTGCCACAGCCAGGTCTCGCCTTCCCTACAGCAGCTCCTCCTGGAGATGCTCACTGAGAACAGTCACGGTCCTTGGAGGGACAAATGTTAACAGGTGGACGGTGAAATGCCTACCCCTGCCTTCAGGGTAGGCATCTGAAAGAGGGTCAGCCAAGGTGGAAGGGGCCTTGGCTGTCAGTGCTGAACACAGCACATGTGTGAGAACAGGAGAAGTCATCGGCCAGGTTCGAGCAAGGATGTTGTGTGATACCACACTGGACTCTGGCATCTCACATCGTCTGCACGGAAGCCATGGGAGAGTAGGACAGGTAGAGCAAGCAATGAGTTAAAAATGCAGTGGGTACACAGTCAGAAGCATCTTATTTTTTCCACTCGTGCAGCGAAGTTGGGAACCCAATTAAAAAAAAAAAGGCATGTGGTTTCTCAGGGTATCTGTAGTTCTGCACTGAGTCTTCTCAACAGTTAACCACTTTAGGATGGGGAGCAGCGTTATTTAACATGCCACATGCCAAATTCAGGAGTTGCAGCAGAAGGGGCAGAAATAACTGATCCACCCAGCAGAGAGCGAGACTTACATGAAATTATCCGTGAGCTCCCACTGGGACAAGGCCGGGAAGGCACGCATGGCTGGGAAGGGGGTCATGTTCTTCTGATGTTCTGCGACAAGATTATCTTGTATAAACAGTCACTTGAAATTCATCTCTGCATGTTATCACAGTTAGTCTTGTCAGAAGTGGTGTCTGAACCAATACAGTGATATTATACAGGACTTTCACATTTTCACAGTTCCAAAAAGACCCCCCTCTCCAGCAAGGCCCACTCCCTAATGCATTTAGATTGTTGTCGCAGTGAACTAATAAAAAATTAAAAGAAAACTCCCCAAACCGCTGCTGCCCTGTAACCAGAATTTCCCAGAGTTACCTATCAACATCGTGGCCGGGAAAAAACATGAAAGTATTTTCTTTTTCTTCTCAATACGGTGCTAAGGAGAAATAAAGCTGGTTTGTGGTTCACAGCTCAGAGCAAGGCTGTGCTTGCTGGAAACGGCCCGTCCGTGTTCACCTCGCCCCCTGTCAAGGGGAAAGCCATCCCTTCTCTGAGCTGTGTCAGCCTGACAGGCATGTTTATCTCTCTTAAAATGAGGTTCCCCTCCTGTTTCATGAAAACAGTAACTGCAAATTATTTTCATGAATTCAGAGTAATACAGTGAACAGGTGAAACGTCTCAGGGAAGACAACAGGGTCTCTTGGACAACACATGTTCCTACTTAAAATATCGAGAGAGTTGGAGCCCGTTGTTAACAGTAGGAGCATAGGAAAATGATTTTCCACCCACAGAGGAAAAAAAGAATGCAACTTTTAGTCATATATACTACTGACACCATTATAACTGAAAGCAAACGCTTTTCAAATTGTTGCCTCTATTTTTTCAAAAGCTTGATTAAGCTTTATTCTCAGATCATCAGCCATTGAACCCTAAGCTTGCGTAGCACAGGTAAAAAGGGAGTTATATACCCATTTGCAGGAAAACAAAAACAACTGAAAATGTCATGACATATGGACTGCCTAACCAACAAGAATGTACAACTTTTTTTTTTTTTTTCTTTTAACGTATATCTGTAAATTTTAAACTCACATAAAGTAGATACTATTTATAGGGAATGTCACATACAGCTTACAGAATTTGCTGATTTGTTTTCATCATGAATTCTTTTATCTGAAAAAACAGACTAAGTAGGAGAAAACTCAAGAGAATCCCTAAGTAATGTGTTGATTAGAAAATGGTGTTTGGTAACTTCGTTAATTAATCTCACTAACACCTTTGTCAGCAGAGTTTCTTTCTTACCTACACTGACATCCCTCTGTTTTAGCAACATTCTTAAACTTGGAAAAGAAACTCAAAATCTAAAATCTCTCTTCAATAAAGCATCTCTTCCAATCACCATCTCACAGTCACCTGAGTTCACTGTAATCAATTCCTTATATTAATGCCCATGGCCCTAAGCCAAATGTCCTCATTAGGAGAACTTTTGCTTTTGTCCTTAGATATAATGTGAATTGGAGAAACAAACAAAATAGTTACAAGAAATATACTGTTAAAGTAACATGTTACTACAGTGCTATCATCTAATAGTTGCAAATTATAACTTGCAAAACTGTGATATACAGAGGTCCCTCCCAATAAAATTGGTAGAGGTCATAAATAAACATAAGTGGTCATAAACATAAGTGAGTGCTCATCTGTATACAAATACACAAAACAAACACCTTTTCCTTCACTTGTCAAATTTAAATTGTTTACAGCCTTCATGACTTTGCAATACCTTTTCTCCAAAGAAAATCTTCTTTACACAATACTTTAATATCAGTAATATATCACTATCACTTATCAACTTTTTTCGCCACTGTTCACGTACAAGTAAGTTTAAACTAGGTTTCATATGTGTATGTCTCTCTTTGTACTTATTTCAGGAACCAGTAAAATGGAAACTGCAAATTATTCCTTTCTACTTAACTTTATGTTGAAAGTGCTTTTTTCTGCCAGAAACAATTCTGCTTGAAATCTTTAGAGCGCAAGGCTGTTTGTCAATATGGACAGAAGATTTGGGGGAAATTCTCTGCATCTACTGAGGCCTGCTAGTGCTGGGGGAAAAAAAAAAAAAAAAGTCAGGAGCAGCTGCAAAAATTAGTAATGCAAAATGGCACAACGCATCATAAAATGTGAAGTCAGTTATCTCCTCAAATTGTAGAAGAACACCAGAGCTTAGAAACGTGCAAATTCATCTCAGTGACACTGACCTGGGCTGGTGAGAAGCCAGAGGGAGATGAGAGACACGAGGCAATGGAAGGGCAGCGGGGCACACGATCACTTTTCTCTCTAGTCTGAGTACAGTCTCAAGGTGTTTGGTTACAGAAAGAAAAGGTGCCAAATCATCAGAGGGAACAGACTATGATGAGAGCCATAAATCTATTTAGATTAACTGAAATTTTCAACATTTGGCTTCAAGCAGAAGAACTAAATATTTTTTCTTGAAACTAATCTGTTTTGACTCTATGAAAAACATTTTCATTGCAATAAAGTTATTAAAGTCTTAGCACTTACTGTTTTGTAGTTAATATAGGAACTTTTTCCTCCTTGCCTGCTAGTTTCTCTGCAATAAATTTCTTTGCACAGGTCGGCTCCTCACTCTAGTTCTCTTATTACTTCATTTAAGAGAATAATTTATTTTAAACCCCAAACCAAACATAGGATTGAAGAGTAGAGGTTAAGAAATGAAATAAAAAGAAAACAGACCTTCACCTTTCATTATGCTTGTCTTAAGTATCTGCTTTATTAAACTTACTCAGTGTTTAAGTCTGGTTTATTAAAAACCATCAATGTTTAGCTTATGCTATTTTTAAAGCAGTCTGTACTGTGTATTATTTAATAGGCTGTCCAAAACAGATGAGTTTGTTGTTTTTTTTTTTTAAAAGCAAACAAAGTCAGAATGCTCCAAGATATCCATTTGTATAAAACAGTTAAAGTTCCCATAACCTTGGCCAATATCATATCAACTTAATTTTATAAATCAAAATCTGAAGTGTGTTTATTGCATCTAGTATACGATACTCATTAAAGATATAATCTAGTTCCCTATTAGAAATCTTAGTGCAGATTGATGCTTACATCAGTGTTTAACCACGCTCTTTACCCATATAAAAATCTCTTTACACTGTCAAGATCATGTAATGGAGCACCTGTCAGGAGTAGCCTAACTTTTTGTTCTATCCCTTAAATCTCAGTTGATGTACAGAGAATCACTTATAATCAGCTCAATTATAACCACTCAGTGGAATCCCTGGGAACTTTGTTAATGATTTAGATGAGAGAAAGGTTGGTGTATGGTGAATTCAGAAGCAGGGTCCAGCAGCAGTCGCTGCATATAAAATGTTGCCTCTGAGCCATCATTCCCATGATGGTCACAGGGAATGCTGCCAAAATAAGGAACCTGATTTGGGCTCTCAAGTGTTATTAGGTCTAAAGCAGCATGATTGTAGCATTTCCACCGAATCATCATTTTTAGAAATGGGGAATTTGGTATGAGTCATGTGCGTCTCTCATTTGGTATTGTTTTTCCATTTTTCTTTGTATGACACAGTTTGGAAAGTGACAGCAAGAGACGTGATGCCTCAGTCCAGCCAGTAAAGTCCTGGTTTCTGTGGTCCTTATAAAAATAAGAAGACTACTTAACGCATGATAAGAGCAGCTATATGTGATACAGGGAGATCTTTCTCAGCTCTGAATAGCCAACATCTATAACTCTAAAGACAACGGATAGCACAAGATAAATTTATTTGTCTAAATATAGGGCACCTTGTGCTGTTTTAGATACTGTAAGACATGAGTCTCCTGCAACCTGGCCAAAACTACAGAACAATTTTTTAAATCAGTGCCCCTGCCCAAGAAGTGCCCCATACAGCAACAGCAGCTGAAACCTGTATCTACAGAAACCAGGCAGCTCTTCAGAGACAAGTCCCTTTACTCCCCATCCCATTGTGTCTCCAACATGACTACAATGCCAGCCTGCTCTCAGCCTTCTGGGAGTGGGCACCAGTCAGTCTGTAGCCACCAGGACCAGAAGAAAATTCACTGATGTGACCACAAAGGGCATCACTTGGTTCCCTGCAGTCATCCTACCTTTGCCTTCAGCCACAGTCATTTCATTGCCAGCCGGTTTCCCAGCTCCTGAGGGGGATCAGCAGACCATATGGTCCTTACAGGGTGGGTGGCTTGCAGCCCATGCATTTTCTCCTTCCCCAACCTGACTTATGCTTGGCTGCCTTCAGCATCTCATGACTGTTTGGCAGAACTCCTCAGACACGCTGTGGAGCTTTGCCAAGGCCAAAGGGCAATGGGTTTGGTGGGAGCCATCTGAGGAACCCCTCTGCAGCCACCAACAAGGGCCAACACCATCTTCAGGGACAGCCAGGGGGACCTTGCACGTGCAGGCAGGAACCGTAAGGGATATTGCCCATGCACTGTAACTAAGCTTTATAAAGTACAAGTCGCTGAAATTCCATTTCTCTTCCTTATAAAAATACATCTATATTTTGCAAAAACAAACAAAAAGCCCCAAACTTTGTTCCATGTCAGAATGAAAAGTGGACATTTTTAAATTCCCAGTAGATAAAGCCATGTTTGAGCAAAACTAAGTTTCTGGACCTCACAAGTTGCCACATAGCAGAACTGTTATTGCCCTTCAGTCAGCTCTAATTATGAACTAATTGGATGAGTTTTTGTTTCAGACATTTCTGTGAATAGCCTTGAACTACACAGTCATAGCCAAAATTCTTAATTTAAAAAGCTGTTCCTGCCTTTATACTCAAACATATTGTACACCCTTTTGGAATACCCTGGAAAGCAGGTAAATAATTCAAAAATTGTAGCTCTCCAGCTTATCCCCAAATCTAGTGTCTAGCACATTATAGAAATAACAGTGAAAGGAAATATACGCAAGACCGAGAAGTCATAAAAACAAAGCCCTATGAGGTTCCCATGTAAGGTCACCAGAAGAATCGAGAGCGTTTTTTTTTCTTCTTCCTAATAGAGGAGCCTAAATTTAATTTCTCTTTTCATTTTCTACTTTCCTCTCTTCTTTTCCTCTCAATCTCTGTCCTCCTCCTTTCTTCTTCCCCAGTTTGAAATTCCATTCCCAGCCATATGTTTCTCATTGTGATGCACCTTCCATTTTTGGTCATACAGCAAAATGTGGTTTGAAGATCCAAGAAAGTCAGAGCGTGTTGACACAAGGACGTTGGATTCTACGTTTTGTCAACACTGAGCTGAAGAGCTTTGGGCCTTGAATCAATTTTAGCCTCCTTGACCAAGGAAACCCTGCAGAGAGTCAGACTAAGATCAACGAGAAAAGATTTTCAAGTGAACAGAGCCATATAAGTATATCTTGCACAACAGGGGAGTGTTTTTTATTTTCTGTATGATCTGCCCTTGCTCCAATATTGAATCCAAACACTACTCAATTTTGCTTGGCGTGCAGCTCTTTGCAACAAAACCGAAAAGCTTTCTCATAGGTGATATACAGTAATGGGAACCTTAAGAGAAACCTGAATTTCAAACATCAGATGGCTTTTTTTCTAGAAATTCAGACAAATAACAAACCCAAATGACTCCAAGGTTTCACAGTGATCTATTCTGAAAGCAGAGCGGCTGGCAAATGATGGAGAGTCCCACTCCTTTTCCAGATGACCTGGGGAATTTCCTGTTAAATTACTGCACTCCCAGACGTCTGGGCATGTGAAAGTGGGTCCACTGGCTAGCAGCTGAAAGTCCATCCCCTACCTTGTGATTCAACTGAAAACATGTGTATATGTCTGGGGAATGGAAGAGGGTGTAAGGGAAAGAGAATTAAACCAATGTTGACATTATTTGAAATTTGCTTTAATTCATGCTCTGCCAGCTAGCTGAAGATTAATCTCAATCTGTTTATTTTAATGTATCATATTTCTGACTTCCAGCTAGCTATCAGCTGGTGTAATATAAGCTTTAATTTTGGCACCATCAAGTCTTCATTGTGTTTACATTTTCACTCACACTTTCTTTGGTTTTATCATAAGCAATTTTATGATTTAATGGCACTTACTTTCCTGAATAAGAACAGGTGTAGTTAATTTTTGGAGATGGGAGAGAGACTTTTTATAAACTACCTATTTTCCACGTGTAGTTGCTTGCAACGTCAGGGCTTGAAAGACGCCTTAGTTACACAGCCATTTCTGAGGGAAAGTGAAAATGAAACAGAGGATTATCTGTTTTTAAATTCTGGTTTAAGGATCTGGCTGATCTGATTAAATCTGAAAAGTTTTAATCATTTTTCTAGCCAGGACTCCAAACTCCACATTGAAAATATCATACTTTAATTTAGCTCAAACAGAGCTGTATTATAATCAGGAAATAACCAGGAAAACACTGGCAATATATAATCATAGCAACTAGTAATGAAAATAGATATTTTGCTGACCGAACAAAGTTATTCTAGTGCAATCCGTTCTGTGAAAGAATTTGGATTAGGTCATTTGATCCAAATATCTTGAACCACTTAGAAATATTGCTTCTGTGATTCTTTAAATTAGCGTACGCCTACATAGGCAGATGCTGGGGGGTGGGTGACTTCAGGCTAACATCCTGCAGTAACCCTTTGCAGACCCTGCTCTCCACGGCTAGGAAATGCTGACTGCTGTCACCTCGATGGCTGCCCAGCCAACAGCCACGTCCCCAACTTCCCAAGGGCAGGACAGGCTGGGGTGCCTGGGTCTCTTCCCACTCCCTTCCTCCTGCCAAAGGATGGGCCCTGCTCTAGACTAAATTTACAGCTGCTGCTCTGCTTTTAGGAACTGTGGCAGGTTTCCAAGATGACATACTGGCGCATTCAGATGCCTCCGCTACGCAGTACTGACATGTCTAAGATGAATTTTTGTAAAATCCATGTACACAAAGCTCAAGGGTTCGTGTTTTACATGAGACAGTGCAATCTGAAGGTTCAGCCATCCTAACCAAGGCCATGACGCTGAATTGACCTAAACTACGCTCCAAATAACACAACTCACAAAACACTATAAGACAGGAGTAGGAGGCAAAATACATCACAACTTCTAGCCAGCTTTCTTGGCTTGGGAAAATTTCCCAGCCAGAGAAAGTTACCCTGATTTTGGAGTACACTAGAGAAACTCAAACAGGAGCAATACATCTTGAAGATGCATAATCCAGTGAAAATAAAGACAACATTTTTGCACCTATATCTACAGATTTATCCTCTTGGGACACAGAGAATGTGCGCATAGCATCTGTGGGAGAAAATGAAATGTGTAGGGTAATGAAAACAGAGAATAAGAAATTATTAAGAAAGCAATAAAAAGAAAAGAATAGGAGACAACTCCTAGACCTCACACAGCCTCTGTTAAACAATGGGAAGAAAATCTTTCAGGAATTCAGTAAGACCTGAGAAGAAATAGAGGGACTGTTGGAACAAATGGCTCCTGGCTCAAGTTCCACTGAATGACCTTGACTGTGCACATTAGAGCTAGTTGTTACATCAGGCACTGAAATAGAGAACAGACCATAAAAAACTCTGAACATTTCCTCCCATAAGATTCCTTTGTTATAAGACTCTTTTGTAGCATTTAGTAATAATTTCCTCTCTGACTAATGTTCTTGTGCAAATTATAATGCCGTTATGTTCTGATGCGAGCTTTTTCCCTCATTTCTTAGTTAATTCATCTTTATAGAAGTTCTTCAGCTGCCAGCCAGTACTGAAAAGTTATTAGCTTCAAGTGACTTTAATAGTGCATGGGAGATGAGGAGAAGTTTAGCAAACTTTCAAAACTCTCAAAATATTTCTTCACCAACACTTGACTGGATATTGTATTTGTCCACTAATTTCTTTTTCTTTGCTGGAAATCCTTCACCTGAATCTCTGCCCTGGTTCATGGCTTTTTCAGCTCTGACAAGGAAGACTAGGTAGGTTGCCAATAGGAAGCATAGGAAAGATCAAGGCTGAATCAGCTCTTTATCCCCAATTTACATGGTAGGCTGATCATAGGGTTACTGTAAAACCTCCCCCCCCCATTTCTTTCTGTGCAAAAATGTTAATTTTGTCACACACATTGCAGAGCCAAGGAAGGCAGACAAAGCAAGTGAGGAAAAGAGCTGCTCAGCCTATTCCTTCCTGTGTGGTTGGCCACACTCTGCTATCAAAATAAAGGTGTTTCAAGACAGCACGAGTCCAGAATACTGCTCTCACATTTTCTTCCTCTGTGCTTCAGGACATATATAAGCCCCAACACACCCTCTAAGTTATGGGCCAGTTGCACCAATACCTTCACAAATTATTATTCTCTCTGCTTCATGAGCAGATAAATTGGGCTCAGTCTGATTAGAAAACTTGGCAAAAGATGTAGCATGATTGATGCACCAAAAAGTTTGACTGTGGGAATTCATTTAATACTTGCACAGAAGATGACTTGTAGGAAACTCAGGTTGCAGGAGGTACTAGAGTGCCTGTTTGCATGTTCACAGTTGGAATCATGTCTGAGATGGCACAATTTCTTCTAAATAGCTTTAAAAATAATAATAATAATAATAATAAATCCTGTTTGCTTCAGAGTACCTGGCATACAGTACTTGGCAACCACTCAAGTGATCAAGAAGAAAGATATCCCCGTGTTCTGAACAACCTCCGAAGAACCCCACAAATGGGAGCTTACTCATCCTAAAGAAACTTTTCTGGGGAAGGGAATATTTCATCCTTTTGTAAGTTTCCCAAAAGATTCTTCTGACTGGCTGTGAAAATCAGCATGATCTCTCTTTTCCTCTGTTTAGCTTTGTTCAAGTTTAACACAAACAGCCTAAATTCTGTGTGGTTACTGGAACAAAATATAGTGCCAAGGACTGAAACTATTAAATCTTTTCTTTTATCTGTTCCTCATGAATATCACATGCCCAGACAAATTAGTTTGTTCATAACAGCCTGAGCTTAATATTTTCCCTGCTAAAAAGAAAATGCTTGTGATAACATATGTATAGATGCACCCCTCTGCCACGAATTTATAGCATTTTTTCCCAATTATGCTAATTAAACAGATTCATAAAGGTTGCAGCTGAATACTGTTAGACTTGCAAGACATATGCATTTGCTGTGGTGCCATGGTTAGAAGCTGGCTCAGGATCTTGAAGTCATAAAACGATGTATCTTGTTTTTAACAAATTAATTACAGCAGAGAACAGTTTTGGGTGGCTGGGAGACCAGTTAAAGAATATGATCAGCCAGGTGCTGCTCACTTAGTGACCCCAGGATTAACAGTAGCCTAAGTGACAGCAGTACTAATCCCTCAGCAGCAGAGGCCATTACATTCAGCACCCACATGAAATTCATAAAGCAACCCACACGAGAAAGAGTGGTAGAGGAGAAAGCAACATGTTCCATGAGCAGTAGGGGAATTTAGCCCAGCATTTCATTGCACTGAAGGACCAGGACAGAAGTCAGAGCATTTTGAGATCCGCTGGGATGAAACTGTCCCACAGGACCACGTCCCAATGGATCTGATGCAGCTCTTTGCAGTGAGCGTGGGCTGGACCAGGTACATCCCCTGCTTGGGCATCTGGGGAAACAGGCGTAGTCTTACCAGTTGTTAGTGTCAACACAGCCTTAATTCCCATGAAGCAGCACACCCTCACAAGGTGTGGTGTTGGAGACTAATTAGGAAGCAGCAAGTAAGAGTAGAAACCCATGGTTCTTGTAGGAGACTTTCCTCTGCCTGTCTCTACAGCCATCCTTCAGCGCTGCTTCTCCCAGATAACTCTCTCTTTCTTTGATCTGGCAGGATCAATAGGAAGAAAAGCAATGTTATGTTGAAAGTCATCAGCAAAGATAATCCTGTTTATCACCACAGGAGATTACAGTGAGTGTCTGTAACTAAAAGCTGTGAACTGAAGTGGTGATGAGATGCCCAGGTTCCCTTTGCCGTGACTCTCACGTGCTCAAAGCACTGTATAAAGCCTGATCAAGCATGACGAGAAAATAAAAAGTTATGCTGAACTCATAATGTATTTTTAAAGATGAAACCTAGGCTGTATTTAGTCATATTTTTCCACAGGTTCAAATAATGCAGGTAAAAATATAGTATCTAAATGACCAGGTTTGATGAGGAGACCAGGAAGAGAGAGGGAGGAAACCAAAAAGGGAAAGCTTGAAGTAAAATAAGAGCAAGCCACTAAAAAACACGCATTGTTGGAGGTTCATATGGAATACCTGAAGTTGAAATCTTGCCTCTCTATTGAATTATAGTTCAGCCTGGTTGACTAAAGATCACTTTTGTGTATAATTATTCTGGGAGTACAGTCTGTGTGACATTAGTGGCTGATAGACTCTGTTAGCACAGTCTTGACGAGCTAAAGGAAAAAAATAATTGTATTTTACGTTTTTTTCTATTAAACAAGCTACCATTCGAGATTCTTTTTAATACCCATCACTCCAGCCAACTGACTTTTTTTTTTTTTTTTGCTTTGTGTTATTTCTGCAGATGTGGAAGCCTTCACAGCCTTACAAGAAGGAACAGCCCTCAATCACCAGTCTCACCCCAGTTAAATAACAGCCTGACACATTGATCTATTTTTTCCTCACTGCAAACTGTGATAAGAAATGATCATCTTGCCATTTCTTGCTGTTTCTCTTTTTGTGCCAGAAAAAAGCCTATCGTCTAAGCTGCTCTCTGCTGGTAACTCAAGAACATAATACACATCTTTCTAGCAGGAGAGCTATAGTCTCTAACAGTGAATACATCAAAGTATAAATCTGGCTACTCTGAGATCACAGCCAAACAGAAAGCCTATCTATGGTATCTTCTGTGTTACATAAGAGAATTCAGACAAATCTCTGATGTATTTGAAAGTACCGTGAAATCTTGCTTTACCCAAAGTTTGTTTGTCATAGTGGAGTCGTACGCTTGAGTATACTAGGTGTCAGCTCTTGTGCTTGGATTCCTCCAATTTTTTTTATGTTGACCATTTCAGTGTTCTTCGCCATCCCACCATGAGATCAGGGCCAACAAAAAATTAGGAGTTTAGGCACCCAAAGAGGGAAGGAGCAGATCTGCTGATGAACACAGAGATTAACTTTAAGCTGTCCCCTCTTTCCCCAAAACACATCAACATCTGGAGCTCTGCTAGTGACACCCGAGCTCTGACTTTCAGCGGCAAAACTGCTGCTTCAGATCCTTTTCAGATGAGTTTTAGGATATTTGGAGAAGAGAGAATATTTATTGCACTTGTTTAACATCATAGTAAACTCTCTTACAAGCCTTAACTTTGTAAAGTTTAAAATTTATAATCTGTTTTAAAGAGTTTCTGAGCATCTCACTTATTTTGCCTTGACCTCTGACTTTTACTCAGTAGACTTTGATTTTATGACATATATCCAATAGAAAGCGAAAAATACAAACCGAATTACTTTCTGAAGGAGATGGATGCTATTAGTAAGATTCAAAAAACAAAACAGGAGGAGGAAGCTGAAAGGGTAAGTCAAATTGTTAAGCTTCATGCAGGAATGCTTAACCATGGTAATGAAAGCACAGACAAATATTATCCTGTTAATTAGTGTTGAATTTCAATTAGACAGGATTTTAGTTTTTTTTCCTTAACTTTATGCATCCTGTATATGCATTGCTGAAAAAAACAGGAATTTGGTCAAGTCAAAGAAACACTAACTTTAAAACCAAAGGTTTTCCACAGATATTGATCAAATTTATTTATTTAAGGTGAGGTTTTGCTTTGGAATTTGAAACCTCCAAACATATAAATACTGTGTAGGTTTAATTCCTTCAGTATTCCAATCAAGTTCACTTGAATTATCTAACAGCAATATTAAGAAATTAACAGTTTACTAATGATTACGTAGATATCTAATGGAGAAGGAGAACGAACAAAATATACACATGTACTTTTATTGTTCCCTTTAGACATTCCAGCATTTAGCACAACCTTTGATTTAGAGTCTTTAAATAAAAAATGCAAACAAAGTGAGAGCAGACCAAAGAAAAATATATCTACTTTAAAAGAAGAAAAAGCTCAGCAAATTAAACATACATGCCAATAAGGAGCTAAAATATTAACAGTGATGTGGAAGCAATGAGGATAAAGTACCAGTGCTGGGTATTCTGGGATTTAACAGGACCTTCTCTCTGTAGGTGAGAGAAGGTCTAAAAGTCTCAGTATCTAGAGAAGCGACAGCCAAAAACCTGGCAGTTTCAGCCGGCCTCCTTAGTTCAACTTTTAAGTAGCAGAGAGATTTATCTGTCAGTCTTTGCCTGCTTAGCACAAGCTCTCTGTGAGCATTATAAAAACATTATAATGTTTTAGCAAGCTTTTATTGTGGGGCACTAACAACTAATACGCGTCTAGGAAAGCCAAAGTGCAAGCATATTGATATCCCCTGAACTGATACTTTTATTGCAGACAAAAGAATCCCTCTTTCAAAATCAAGGGTGAGTGCTTTTTTGGTGTAAGATAAGGTAGTATTATACTGTATTTACCAAGTTCATAGGATCTTAAAATACAAAGATCAGGAAATCATTTAAACGGCATATAGATGCGGTTTAAAAACTGGAGATTTTTCTTTAATGTTCTGAAAGAAGAGCTACTTTTGCTTGCATAAATTAATATGAAATTCATTAGCCATTCTTAAAAAGATAAAAAAAGTTAAATCTGCATAAAATGATAACAATTAAGTCACTACATACCCACAGACTTACTACTTTGCCGAAGAAAGAGACATTTACCAGAGTAAACTCTGATTCTTTTCATAGAAAAGCTATTAACAACAGCAAGAGATTAATGCAAATATTTTACTAACAGCAGTATTGTTGCAGCTGTGCTGGTCTAAGGGCATAGGCGAGGAATCATTAGTAAGAAGATGCAATATCTTTTTATTAGACTGACTGACACAACCGTAAAACACTGAAAAAGCTTGGACAAAGAACACATAGCTCAGAAGAAAAAGAAAATCCATAAATATGGTAAATCAAATATAGATGTCCTCATACCTCATAGAGGAGCTCTTTGAAGAGAGCTCCGTCAAGGCTTCCAATACCTTAAGGTTTCACCCCAGCCAGGGCTCAGCCATCGCACAGAAAGACGTGCCAACGGGGATCTTATTAAATACAGCTGTACCTAGGTATGCCTGCCACTTTAAAAGAAATGTAGAAGAGGTTATACTGCATCAGAGCCAGGACAATGAACTCCAGGGAGCAAACTAAGAGAGATGTCACTCAATGTGATTTGTTCCTCTGGAATTTGATTTACGACTGCTATCCTTAAAACCACACCGAAGTCCTGGCCAAAGCCAGACTTAAATTTAAATTTGGATTAACCCTGACTACAGTTTAAACTGAAGAGGGTGACTTTGTATTTATATCTGAGACTCAAAGTAAACTCTTTTTTCTCTCATCCTATCCCTGCGTTTGGGCTCGATAGAAGAAACTGGTCTACTCATCTGCTAAGGCAGCAAAAACAACTGCAATGATTTATAGTCAGACAGTCCCATTCACTTGTAATGAAATGTAGGTGCTTGTTACCGAGATAAAATTTAAAACTTGAAACCTAGGTAAAAAGCTTTATGGTCATATCCAACAGCTCAAGCACTTTGTACATTAAATCAAGATGGCATGCTACAAAAGAGTGGCCAAAACCAGAATTCATTTTGGAAGAAAAATGTGACGAGGGATCACCAGACCATCAATTCTGTCTAACATTACAAAAAGTCTATCTTTGAGTTCAATTGGCCTTTCCTTCCTACACATGCCTTCAGCAGAACTCAGCTCGCAGTTCTCATGAGTTTTCCAGGCAGCTTGACATACATAAACCTAAACACTCACAGGATCAAAACGGATGAGTGTAAACATACAGCTAACAATTTTTAGTCAGTCATATGTTAAAAACAATTTGTTAATTTCACTTTCACTACATATATAAATTTCTTAAAATACATAGACAAAAACCCCTATTCTGTTGCACAAAATGCTAGCTTTATACAGATGCAGATTCACTAATGTTACTATATTTGTGCATTTAGTTCTGACAAAGGTGACAGAAGAAATGAAGAGCAGAATTCTCCTTTTATGAGGCCAAGTAAAAGAAACACTTCTGAATACCAGAATTCATTTAATCCTAATTTGTTTTAAATGCTGTTCACAAACATCACAGTGTTATCTCCAAAGAAACAAACTGAATTGGGATATGGCCCTGAAGCACATTTTTTTTCAAGTTACAAACCTAGAAATTATTGAATGTGATTGAATTTGTAAGCTAGGCACTGTGGAGACAATAGAAGCCTAAAATCAGGCTAGAAACTATACAGCTGGGGAATTTGCCGACTACCTATTTCCAGATAAGAAGGGAGATTGCAGAAATGTTGTTAAAGTATAGGGTAGATTTCCCTTCAATGTAAACAGTTCTCTTAAAAATATATTTCTACATTTCTTGTTGAATCTCTAAAAGCTGTATTGAATAGGAACAGTATCTAAGATTGCATCACTCCTTTGCTGACCAGCTTTACCAGACTCAAGAAACATTAATAGCAGAGGTTTGAATTTAGTTGTGCACATATTACTATCAGGAAAGGGAATAAGAGTTCTTCCCTTCTAATGTACATATATAACACCACTAATATTGAGCAAGAAATACCCAATACCCTACACTATTACTTCCTCTAGTTGCTGGAATTTAACATATAAGCATCTGTTTACAGCAACAACTAGGCAATTAGTGTTACTGGCTTATGGCAGCTGAATGGTCTTTTCTGTCAAGTAACTATGGCTGTAGTAACTTTTAGGTTTATTGTTCATGACTATGCAAAGTTTAACTGACCATCTGATAAATCTTCCTTTCTAAACTTCTGAATTATAAAAGTAAGGGTTTAGCTCTGTTACCTTCCTCTTTTCTACTGAATACGCTGTAAAATACTTAAAAATGAATTATTGCGTAAATTCTCAAACTGAAGTTTTTATGTAAATAGTCCACACGTAATTTATAGCATTCTTGTTTGTGTAACATTCTAGCTTATTGGCATTTGTCCTATGAATATACTGTTTTGGAAATTATGCACTAGGGTTATAAAACATTGTTTTCCCAATACACCATTTTAAGAAAAAAAAAATAATAAAAATCAGTCTTGAAAGACTTGTCTGGTAAAATATTTTAAATGTAAAGATCAGGGTGAATATGTACTTTCATGAGGTAAGGAATCACTAGCTTGTTATAAGAGCAACAAACTTTGCAATTGTATAGGTATCCAGCGAAGTCTACAAGGCTTTGGGACAGGCATGAATAGTTTTTATATTACAGAGAACTTGGAAGTGCTGACCAGCTCATACGGACAGCAAGATTAGCCATGACCCAAATAACCAGCATCCAAGAGAGAAAAAATGGGCAATATTGAAGGAGGCTAGACAAAATGATGGAAATTGCCTAACCTGCCAATGAGTACAGATAACATCCAGATCCCAGAGCAGGGTATTTGCCCTGCATACCACTGATGCTGAGCCTTTAGTGTTTTTCACATCGACGTGTAGAAGTGTTTGATCCAAAGAAGCAAGCATATACAAAGTAAAAACACATGCAGAATACCAAAGAAAAAAAAATATACAGAAATCTTGCTTGCATGGGAACCACTAAAAGATGTTATTGCACCTGTCAGTAAAACATATTTCTTTCAAAACAGCTATGATTTTGTTATGTATTTATCGCACATACAGCTTAAATATTTGCAAACAGTATTTGAGCAGGAGCACGTAGCGTGCAAACATGTTTAGTAAAATATCAGATATAAGGTACCATCTTCAAAGAGCTCTTTCTGCTTAAGACAAAGAGAAGGCTTCTTCATTCACATATTGACATTTTTTGATTAGTATTTTATCTCTGAATCTTTCTCTGATTTCTCTGCATTCTCTCAAGCCTATCTAATGTCGCAGGAAGATAAAAAAATACAACAGCCATGCTTTCTCCCTGAAGGAGGGATTTGGAAAGAAGAAAGGTAGGTGTCTTTTTACTAACTCAAACCTGGACATAAACTAATAGTAACAAAAAGATTTCATATACCCAAAATAACAGGGGACTCATTTTTGTTCTGCAGAGCTGTTATTTGGCCACAGCCTCTAACTTGATTGACAAAAGATAGTGTTTTATCTTCTCAATACATTAAAAACACATGTATCAGACTTAAAAACACACAAATAACTTCCAAGAAACAGGATAAATAGTGGATGCAAAAGCACTAAAAAAGGGAGAGATGTAAAATAAAAGCTAAACTGAACTCTAATTTTAGTCTGAACTGAACAGTAATTTTAGTCTTAAAGGTCATTATTATCAATAAAGCATTTATTAATATCAAAGTCATATCAATTTCACAATATTTAATGCAGACTTTTAAAGTATCAGTGATGTTGTGGTATCCCTAATTTCTGTTTGTGGGTTGTTTACTATCTGCAAGCTATCGTGGGACTTCTGCTTTAAGTGCTTAGTACATTCTTGATTCTTTAAGAACAACAAAACAAAAAAAGAGAAACTTTCTTATTCTTCATTTACTCCCTCCCATATCTAGACCCCACTGGAGATGGAAGGTATCAATTTACCAAGGTGTTTTTCCCCAACAGGATATAAATTTCATCATGACATTGAAGAACCCTATAAAACAATGAAACTATTGAAATATGTAATCCTTCAGATCCTTGCTAGTAACATGTAACTTAATCGACTCGGGCAGCAATTTGAGCAACGCTAGGAGTCATGTGCTGAGCAGAGTTGTCTTAAATCCCTTTGGCTTCAGTGACACTTAACGATATGCATAAGGCTGGAATAGATCAGGATTTAATTAGGAGTGCAGTAGACAGCAAGCCAGCATTTTGAAAGCTTTCAGGCCCTAGGCTTCCTTCGATCACCTTTTTTCTCTCCAAATCTGATCCTTATGTCTTGAGTTTCCTAAATACTGACACTGCATTTTCCCTGTCTGAAAGGTCATCATGCTCTCTTCATGCTATTGCTTACCTGAAAGTCGTAGTGAATTGCTGCTAAACAGGATGCTACATGAAAGAGTATGACACGATCATGTGATGAAGGAGATACTACAGACAGGCATAGGAGGTAGAGTGTGCTTTAGATTGTTAGGCATCCCCAGAACAGCGATTTGCATTTCCATCCCAGCTTTTGTGCGACAGTTTTTAAAGATAACCTGAAGTAAAGAGCAAACCTGAAGACTTGGAAAACCAAAGTAGATTCTGCTTTGCAGAAAAACAATCAGCTTCTGAGCCCAAGCACATGGGAAAAACGTTTCCCCTTGTACACACCACAGCAGAAATCATATTCTTTGGGATTACGCTTGTAGGAGGAGCACCTCCAGCTTTAATGACAACCTAGCACAGCCTTCTGCAGGTTGTCTGGGACAACATCCACTTGTGCTCAAAGGAGATGGTACTCCGGACTCTTAGACACTTTCTTGAATTTCTGCAGTTCCCATTGATCAGTGATTTATTACATCAATATTGGCTAGGATTTCATATTGGTTTAATGCTTTGAGTTTTGAGACATTAGCTCTACCTTCCGAGCAAACCAGAGCCATCTAATTGCCCCCAGCGTCTGTAAACGCTAAATTACCCTAGCAAGTCAATTTTAAAATCTCACCATCAGACTGCCTTTTGCAGCCTACCACATCCATAAATTCTCATTCCTCCCTGGACCTCCTGGGTTTTCTCTCACCCACACTGTGACCATCGCCTCCCAGCACTTCCAGCGTGGTCCCGTGCCCTGCAGCATTGAGCCATACCTCTGGATCTCAGCTCAGGAAAGCAAGCAGTGCCAGGCTCTGAGCTAATCAAAACCTCACCTTGAGCTAAGCCTTACCTCCTGCAGCCCTTCTCACGCCTGCCTTCACTCTCCTGGGTAAAACGCCTACTTCAATTCATGCTCTTTATAAATATGAACCTTAAGACTCTCCTAGGTTTTTTTATATCAACTCTAAGAAATGATATTCTTATTATTTTCGCAAGCTGCTCACCCCAGGAACACTTGAGGGAGGTCTGGGTAGGAGACCTTGCTTGCCCTGGGACATCCCCCCCCACCACCCTGCTCCTGAGCAAACTGCTTTGCCAGCTCAGCCACCTCCTCCTGGGGAAGAACAGCTGTCCCACCTTAAAGGTCTGGTTTTAGAACCCCTTTCCCAGCAGCCTGGTGGATTAGGAGCAGGAGGAAGGCGGGCAGCCAGCAGCACACCAGGCACAAAGGAGAGAGAGAGCGAGAGCACATGGCTTTCTGCTCCCTCGCTCTGCCCAGCAGGCACGTTACACAAGTTTGCTCAAAGGCTCCTGCCTGAAAAGAGAGCCACAAAAATAAGGTTTTTGCCTTCTTTCGAACTCAGCTGTTCTTGCTGAATCCAGACTATGTGGCCTTGTGCTTCCTTTGTGCATTCTCTGGCTGATGTGATGAGGCAGTGTGGTGCCTTTTCTTTTCACCTCTCAGACCTTAATGTCTGAGCAGGCAAATTAAAGAATTCTTCATTCTTCCCAGACATCAGACAAAATGATATCACCACTGGCCCACATATAAACAGATTTCTTAACTCCTTTCAGAAACTAATCAGCATCAGTAAACATTTAGTTTCCTTCCTCCAGAGAAGTCCTCCATCTGAGACTGGCAACACTATTTGCAATAGGAAAGGCAGCCAAACATTTCCTTGGGTTTAGTTTTTCACTACTTTGTCTACCCAAACAGCATGTGGATGGTTTAGCTCTCTCCCAGCCAGGGAATAACAGCACTGGCAGCTACAACCACAGGGGCCCTTAGCAGCAGATTAGATACAGGTGGTACTGGTGCTGCAACAGTAGTCAAAGCAAGCCTCACACATTCCTGCCTCCACGGCCCTATTCCTCAGACATACTTCGAGGTGCTGACTTTGAACCAAGTGCCTGACGCGTCTAAATCCCTCCATGAGACTGGCAGAAGCACAAGAGAAACTGCCCACGGGTCACATAGGCACAGCCCTCTCTCTGCAGGGAGAAACGGGGCTGGGGTCAAACAGGAATAGTTCAGCTGCTAAAATCAGTTACTACAGGAGGGGTTAGATGGGTATGACCCCCACCTCCAACTCTCAATTACAGATAAACTTCCAGAGAATTGAAATTATTCATTCTGATCCAAGCCAGTCAGTAGGCTTAATCTAAAGATGTAAAATGAGATGAAGTGCAATATGCACAGTCAGACATAAAATCTGATTTACACAAGCTTAGTTGAATTTGAAGAAATAGACTACCTGTTATTTACAGCTGTCAAGAAAAGGAAATATGGAGAAATATATCAGAAGGATTTCACTGAATTTCACTGAATTTTTTGGAGTTGGAAGGGACCATAGAGATCATCTAGTCCAACTCCCCTGCCGAAGCAGGATTGCCCAGAGCTAGAGCATGTTACTCAGGACTGCATCCAGGCGGGTCTTGAAAATCTCCAAAGAAGGGGACTCCACACCCTCCCTGGGCAGCAGTAGTTTACACGCAGATATATGTGTGTAAACTACTATCCTAGTGAATTAAGTGCAGTGCCTTATCAGTTCTTTTGTTTGGACTGATAAAGACACACTAACCTTAGTAACTAAGATTAAAAACAAGCTTAGCGTAAGTCAAGCAGCATGTGAGCCTACAAAGTTGCTATCCGCTTGTCGAAATTACAGAGCTAAAAATCCTTTTCTATTACTCTGTTACAAGAAACAAAAAAGTGCTCTGAAAGAGGGGAAAGAAACAAGGAGGAAAAAAAAAATACCGGAGTTCATGAAAATTCCTAATGCAGGGAAAAGCAAAAGATATTGTACTGGTAGTAATAATAATAATCCTTCCTTACAAAAGCCAAAGCACGAGCATCCCCCTTCCAAGGTCCTCCTAGCTCAGCTCCATAACCTCCATGAAGGTGCAGCATCCTCACACTACTCAGGAGAGCCACTGGTCCTTATCAACACCTCCAATGCTGATGGGTTGCAGGTGGCTCCTCTCCCTGCAACAGACAATTGCTGCAAAGGGAGTTTCCCTTTGAAAGGTCCATTTGTTGACCCTGCCCCTGCCAGATCCTCTTTGTAGAGGAATTTTACCTGCCTCCTTAGATAATCTGTTCATACCTGGACAGCACTCAAAGGAAGACAGAAGCGGGCAGCAAGCTGCCATTCAGTGTTTATGCTGCTCGCCTTAGCAGCGAGCCTTCAAAATGACAGAACTGTCTTCAGTTGCTTGTAGCACCTACCTGGCTCTGATATCTCTTTTATAGATCTTTTGAAAAAGCCCTGCACGAGAAGCGAGGTACCTCGTTGCTGCCAGCCCCAGAACTCTGCTCTCAGAAACTCCCTGCCTGGCGCTGGGACAGCTGTACTCCTGAGGCAGCAGCTCAGTATCTGCTCACCGTATGCAGGCTACGCTTACTGGAGCAGGTTGCCCAGAGAAGCTGTGGATGCCCCAACCCTGGAGGTGTTCAAGGCCAGGCTGGATGGGGCTTTGAGCAACCTGGTCTAGCGGGAGGTGTCCCTGCCCATGGCAGGGGGGTTGGAACTAGATGATCTTTAAGGTCCCTTTCAACCTAAACTGCTCTATGAAACACATCCCTCAGGACCCCCAGGAGCCCCCAGCACCAGACTATGGCCATACAGAGTGTTGGGAGAGCCCCCACGCTGAGGGGTGCTGCCCACAGGCACACAAGCCCAACCTGGCTCTGTCTGAGGTCAAAACTGGCTCCAGTTTTGTTGGTCAGACATTAAGAGCTAGACATGGGTGTATTGCCTGGGGTAACACGTTCCCTCCTCTGACATCAGCTCGGGCACACCACGGCACTGACACAACGCTGCACCATCTGGGCAAAAGGTGGCAGGGGTCCAGCTGGCTGGAAGTGTCAGCAGAAGGATTCACGTCTGTCTACACCTAACCGCACAGACCAGGTTTAAATTTGGCCATGCCACATACCAACACTTGAGCATCCTGACACCTGTCCAGGACTCAAAATCCTTTATTCGTTAAGGCGCAAAGATATTTCCATCCTGTTACAATTCATAGCCTTGGGATGGCTCTTAGAAGGGTGAATAAAGACAAGGTGGGTTTTTTTTCCTTTCTGAGAAATAAAATTTTCCCCCATTAGTTGAGAAGCTCCCAGTCAGCAGTGACGGTGCAATTGATGACAGATTTTCGGGAGTCAGCTGAAGATCTACGTCACTGGCCACCACAAACCACACATTGCAATGCTCTTCCCAAAGCCCTCTAAGCTTAGCGTCAAGAGTTTATCTGACAGCAGTGCTCTGGCACTGAGCCATTGGAATTTGGGATAGAAAAAGACCCTTCCACTTTACATGGAATTAACTGTGCAACCAGAGGATGGAGTGCAGCTCTATAAAGGAGGTGTCATGTCTGGAGGGCAGACCTAGGTTTCCATCCCTTATTCCAGTGATTTATTTTTTTTTTTACCATTCAAAATTATTTGGGGCAGGCCTTGGATTCACCAGATCCCTCCTCCTGGGAAAATGCTCTCAGTACTGAGCTGCTTGGCCACTCTGATTCAATGAATGTGCAATTAGCAACCATTTGGGGATGGATGGGTGGGAGACACAGGCTGAGGAGACAGGGAAAAGTGTGCTGAAACAATTGCCAACTGGCCATAATTAAAAGTCAAGGTGTCTTACTAGGACCAGAGTGACTGGTCATGCTTGTGAGCATGATTTCAGGTATATTGGGAATTAAGGACTGGAGCCTTGGCTAAATACAACCCCATACAATTTACAGTCCCTGCAAGTCAAATGAAACTTTAAAAACTCTGTTCAGGGTGGGTTAAAAGTCCATAGTTTTTAATAAAAAAGAGAAGTTTGCCTTTGCAGAACTGGGCTCTTGGTAACTGTATTTCTCTGCTGCTTTGGTATGCGTTTTGCCCGAAGCTATTGGAGGGCTGACGGAGTTCACAGCAAAGTCCCCATCGCTTGTTTCCATGCATCTGTCCCCTTTGCTATGTTCTAGGGGAAGTGGATGATGAACTTGAGAAGAGGAGATCCATTCATTAAAATCATTATTGCCTTGAGGGACCCTCTTCCGGCTGTGGTGCTAGTCGTACCCAGAGCTGCTGGCGGTGTACCCGAATCTGAGGAGATCAAGTTATAGGTGCTCCTGATGGCATGCTGTTGTTGTGGTGAGTGTTGGCAGGAGTGAGGGCTGCAGAGAGGCTGTCCTCCCTCTGCCAGGGGTATCCGAGGGCTTCTTCTTGAGGGGCTGGTGCTGTGCTGCCTGGCTCACATCCCTACCCAGCCAGCAAAGCAGGAATGGGGGACAACTGAGAGCAGAGTCCACGTGCAGACCACAGTTTTAGGGGAGAAGAAAACACAGAATCAAAGGAAATCACAATTAATTATCTCTGGAGTTGCCAAACACTGTTTATGCAAATTATTCCAATTAAGGAAAGGTAAAGTTTTTCTTTCACAGTAGTGATTTTTTTTTAACAGCTTAGGTATCTTAAATTTTTAGAGAAACCTTCATCTAAGGAAAAAATTCCTCGTTCTAAAATTAAACTAGCATTCAATTCCTGATAGAAAACCGAATGCCTTAGGAATTACGGTGAATGGGACTGGACTCTGGGAGCTTTTGTTAGTGCTGATTCCTGACGTAGGCTGTCCCACTCTCATCCAAGTCAGGAGAGCGGGAGAAACATCTTAAATAGAAGCATAGAGTTGAGATCAACTTTATCCTTTCTCTCAGATAACAGCCAGTGGGAGAGGTTTCAAAAAGAGAATACAAGTGGAAAAAGAAGGTCCCCATGGAAAACACTGTGAATTAGCAGTCGGCATATGCCACAAAGCATGGAAGACTTCTAATCTTTTTCTCTTTTTAATCCTGTATAAAGCAGATGTGATTTTACATGAACGCCTAAACTTTCACAATTCCTGTCAGATCCTTTATATCAGCAATAACTTCTGAGAATGGGTTTCGCATTTGTTGTAACCTGCCAATACATAAAAGAATGTGTTCATGTGTGCGTATTTTCCTAAGTTTTTTAAGTGCTGTCATTATGTTTTGTAGATGATTCCCTTTAATAAACCAAGAAAAATAGGTATAGCAGCAAACAGCTATTTAAAAACAGACTGTGAAAAGCACCATTGATACATAAATTTGGAAAACAAGGGGGAAGGATTTATAGTGTTAAGCTGCAATTTAAAGAGTTATGAACCTTGGAGGGTATAATAGAACTATTAGTATCATTCTTCCAGCAGTAAAATAGCTCTTCCTTTACCCCTTTCTCCAGCGGATGGCCACCGACTGATTTACCCATCTCCTCTCACTGCACTGTTTCAAAACTTGGCTATATTGGAGACTGCCAGAGCTATAGAAAATTACCTGCATTTACTTTTCACCTCTCCAATTCTGAAGAGAGAGAGGAGGAATTTAGGTGGGCTCTTTGTCAGCATTCATAAGGCACTAAACCACTTACACCTCTGTTTCTGAACAGATATCCCTGGCTGGAGAGAATTCCTTTCTGCTATTCTTGAACAGTGGCTGAAGCCTGGCATGTGAGTATTTTATCAGTTTAAAGGTATTTCAGAGCCTAGTTTCTCTTAGACTTTTTGGGGGATTGTTTCTAAAAAATCCTTTGCCAGGTTAAATATTTGTGTTTGGTTTTGTGAGGCCAGAGACCCTATTTCCTAATGTTTGATACTAATCCAACTACCATAACCAAACGGAGATTAGATCGGGGACACTCTCACAGAAGTAGCACGAATATCATTGAGGACAATTTTCCCATGCAAATGTAAGAGACAAAAAAAAAAAAAAAAAAAAAAAAAAAAAGAGCAAGAAATATATTGTGCTTTCTGTGCTCAAATAATCCCTATGGAAAGGCCAGCACTACCCCTGCAGCATCTATCAGAGAGCTCCAACAGGACGGGCAGCAGTCTTTGCTCTCTGTCTACTGGGAAGTTAATGCCAGATGAAAGCTTTTTCTTTATCCAAATCTTAGTTGTTGAGTTAAATCATTGCATATGTACTTTATATTACCTATTACACATGACACAAAATATTTGCCTGATTTTAATTAGACCAATGTTATTTGACCATTCAGGGAAAACAAGAATTAGATCAGAGTATGAAACAGAACATCTAAGCAATATAGAGCGTGGCTGTGCTGTTACCAAAGCCTTTGTCAGAGTGACAGTGTGGAGGTCCATATTTAATGTCTTCCAGCAATTTTCGCAGTAAATTTGCCTGCTGTAAAGAAACAGCACTGGTAAAAAAACAAACTGTTTTTAAAATGGAGATAGACATGCTCAGAAAAGGATGTGAGTGTTATCAGCCTTGTGATGGTCTCATAGCCTGAGGAGGTCCCATATAGTTACAGGTATAGGTAGCATAAACCAGCCTGGTTTCACTGAAATCAATAATCTTGCTGGAGTCACAGCAGGAGAGAATTTGCCGCATAGTTTTTCTAATTGCCAGGTGCTCAGAACATCCAGCAGCAACTCAGTTTTTGGAATCAGGCATCAAGTAACAGAATTTTTTTAATATATATTTTTATATTATTAATTAGTTACTTATTGGATGTGTCCCATGAGGGAAGCACCTTTCCTTTTGTTTATATTGCCACAGTGCCTTGCTGTCCAGGGCAAAAGGATGCAGTTAATCTGAGTTTACTTAACAGTAAGTAATCTTCAGTGTGATCTCAGCCCATTTTGAAGTTGACAAGCACAGACGCTTTCGTCCAACAATTACCAAACTTATAATTACCAGAATAATATGTTCCTGGATCTACCTATGTACTTCAGTGACACTTCTTACTAGATATGACGTAGGATATGCTTTTGTTTTCCCTTACAGGTTACAGTCATTCTTTTCTGTTTACAATTGAAGCGGTGACCTGTAATTAAGTGCTAAACAAGAAAGGATTATCTTTGTTAGGCTTAGGCTTTACAGAAAATTGTTTTACATGATCTGTGGAAAACCTCAAATGAAGAAGATGATGAGCTGGCTTGGAAGCAAGAGAGGCAATTAGCACCATACACACTGCATAAGCATGAGGAGCATTTGGACGGTTGACAGTTTTTGTCGCTTCTTCTCTCCTAATTTTGCTCTCTTTGCCTGCTTGTTTTAAAGATCCTTCTTCAGAAGATCAAGGCATCAGTAGCTGAATAGACATTAATGAGTCGGGCCACCTTTTGAAAAACCCCTGAAATCTTTGCCCTGGATTATTTTTCCATCAGAATTGTACCCTGAATACAGCTGAAGGTGTATTTGACACTACGAGCAGGAATTCCATCTGCCTTCCTAACAAATCACTTTTCTGGCAAACCCACTTTAATATTTGTGGAATGCCCACCAAACTCCATGTTACACAGCATCCTTGATCCTATTGCAGAACAGGTACTCCAAAGCAGGGACTTTTCACAGGGTTAGAAGATTTCTTCCTTACGCGTATGCACCATCCTTTAAGATACCTAGTTTGACTATGGTCCCAAGCTTGCCACAGAAGCTTGGGAAAGTACCTAAACCACCCTCTGCAGGGGCACGTAATCCTGGAGGCATTGCAGAATACAACCATTTGAACCCAGCAGCCAGGTAAAGATGTTGCTCAGCACTTGGCCTTTGGAGCTGGAGTCAGTCAAGGACCTAGTGCAGAGCTAGGGCTTGGTTTACATTCACACCTTACAAGTGTGGCCCTCCTGTTTCACTGCCTTCAGACCCAGTAATTACAACCTTCTCTCCCTCCCTTCCCAAATTAGGCAGTCAGGAGTCTCACTCTGAACTGAAATTAAGCATCAATTTTAAGATCGTCATCAACCTCATGCTCATCAAGTCACTGAAAAACTTAAGTCTGAGGAGATTTCTCCCCAAGCCTGGAAAGGCAGCAATGTTGAAGGCAGAAGAAGTTAGTGTCCCCGTCCATCTGTAACCCTCCAAAACCAGAGCCCCTCAGCCAGGAACAATCAGACCAAACCCCAGTTCTGATTTCCTGCCTTTTTCATTCTTTTTAGGCCATAATGTCATTATATTATGTTTCATATCTCTGATTTTGATGGACAAAGACATGCCTAGACAGGGAAGCAGGACTAAGTGCAACAGGGGCTCCACTGGAGGGTCAGGAGGCACACGGTGAACAGCTGCATTGCAAATGCCGAGGCTGCGAATGAGCTCACGCAGCTGAGGCTGGGGGAAGACAGCTTTAAGGCTACCCAAAAATGTTGTCACTGCAAACAAACCCGCTGTTTTCCCAGCTGAAACACAGCCACGTGGTTAGAGACCGTGGTAGAAATGCAACGGAGTACACCAAAATTAATAACCATGGTTCAGGCCATGAAATCACGGCAACGCACCTTAATCTCCCCCCCGCTGCCTTTACCAGACCCTGACTGCAAAATACATGGGTACTGCACCTGGATGTAGTGCAGGGGGTAAACCCTGGAGTCGTTTATCAAACGTTTAGGTGTTAAGTTTGTTTATAGAAACGGGTAAGTGCTTGAAAGTTGTGGAATTCTTTCCAGTCTTATCTGAATCTTCGTAAACTTCCTTAAAAGGTAAGTTTGGGACCATGGTTTCATGAAGGATTTTTGGTACTTTTAAGACCTTATTCTGCTTGGAAAGGCCCAACAGCTTTGGGCCTTACTTTCTATTTCCTTCAGATTGGCTTGTTTCTTCTGTCAATATTGAATGAGCACAGGAGCAGAAACAGCCCAAATTTTACCCACGGCATACTGAAGGATTTTGAATGACGATAATGGCTCCACTGTGCAGTCATAATTTTGGTTTCACTGTTAAGATTAATTTGCAAACCAGATTCTGCTCCTGGCTACCTCAGTGCATCTCGGAGACAGCGCAGCCCCAGCCACTCAGAAGTACAGAGGTAAACCTGAGCAAAGCCCACGCTGTGAAAATTGGGCTGTCGGCAGAGAGCAGACAGATTTCAGAGCTGCCACGGAGCACGCTGAGCATGCCTGGCTTGCCGTAACGCACTGACTCTCTCAGGTTTCAGCTCTTCTGCCTCCTCCAGACTCTGCTAATTTCCTACCCGATTAAAACGCAATCAGTGTAACCCAAGTATTAGGAAAAAAAAAAAACCCAACGAACAGCAAACCTCAGTAATGCATAGGTTATGTTTAACTGGTACTGTGTGAAAGAAGTCAATGAATCTCAGCAGTGTAAACAGTATTGAAAGAAAAGTCGTAGGGAGAAACTAAGCCTCTGCCACTTTAAATGTTATTAATTACAAAAACAATCTTGGCTGCTGAGTGAACATTTCATTTTGAGAAATAAGGCTTGAAGGACCGGCAGAGCAGTTTGTCCGTAGCAGATAACACTGTAACACAGTATAAATAATCATGGCAATGCCGGCCTTCAGCACCATCATAAACTATTTATCAGCAAACTTTATTTAACCGAACAAGCGTTTTTGCTGGCAGAGGGGTCACGTCTCAAAGTAGAGATTAATTCTGCTAATGGATTTTCCATACCTCTGCGAAAAAGGCATTAGGTGCTTGATGGTGATACCCGGCACAACCAGTGGAGTTTCCTGCGATGCGGGTCTGGCGACAAGAGCTTACTGTGCTTTGCTCCCCTTTTGCAGGCCGGGTGCCAGGGTGATGGACGCTGCGTGGCTGGGCACTGGCCTCTTGGCAGCCCAGCAGGATACAGCATCAGCCCGGCTATTTTTGCAGGACCATCGCGCAACTGTAAACACGAAAGGTCCCCATACGTTTTGCATCCGGTTCCGATCTCCGTTATCTCCGTCTACATCAGAAATAACTCCTGTGAAGCCAGTGGAGTCCCACTAATTTAAAACTAATGAGAGTAGAGACTCGGGCTGAGTTCTCCCTCTCCCTTATTTTCTGCCAATTACTGCCTTCTGGTAAGGCATATTTTTCCTTATGAGGCTACGAGCCCGAGGTGGATTTAACTAACCAGCTCTTTGTCTCTTCATGGCCCTTCTGCACCCCAAGCCCCACCACCCCTGCCCATCACACCCAGGTGCTGCTCAGCCTGGGGGAGCCCTAGCAATCGATGCTATCATCAGCTGGGGAACATCCAGCAGTCAACACCACGTCACACCATTCACCACTCCCTTCAGATAACTCAACCTCAGAAGAAACATTGCAAATGCATTTTCCAAAGCACTGAGGGCTGGAGGGGTGGGAGATTGTTCCCTTCACTCAGTGCTAATGTCACTTTGTCTCTCTGAGTAGGATCTTTCTTCAGCCTTGTTTGTATTTCAAGACTACAGAAATGCAAGGGACTTTGACTGACTTAGTGCTCTGACTAGCCCAGAACCTGAGTGTAATTAAAAAAAAATGCTGCTAAGTCTAGAAAGCCATGAGGAAGAAGTGGCAGGGAGGCAGAGAAAAGGCTTCCATCTGGGTCATGAGGTGTCAACCCAGAACCAAATGGGGGGTTTGACTCACCTTTCTGAAGGCTGATGGGCCATACAGAAATTGTGCTGAACTTATTGTAGATGACTAAATTGGGGCAGCTAATTTATGCAGTCTCAGAGGTGGCTTGGCTTTCATTTAGTGCCGGGAATTTGAAAGCAATTGCTCTCAAGTTTCTGTTCCCATCCCTGCCACCAGCTCAGCCTGTTATCAAGCCTGTTGGTGAATTTGGGATGAGGTCTTAGCTCAATTATCTCTCTCCCTCTGGAAAAATGCAACCAAATATTCTGTGGCCTGGTGTGATGCCAACATATGCCACATGGGTGAAAAAACGTTAGTGGGTTAGGAGAGGAGAAAGTCACAAAAGAGAGGGGGAAAAAGGGAAAGAAAGGGGCCATATGAACAAACTCACTGCTGTTTGCTGGTTCCCTGACAGATGAAAATCGCTTCAGCAAGTACTGTTTTGGACGGCTCATTACTGTTTTCTCTCACCAGCGTTTTGTGGAATGATGCTAGTGGAGTTTTACTGGTCAGACTGTGAATATATACAATGATAATGCAATAATAAACATACAGAGTCATGACTCCAGAGCCAAGCTGTTGAAAGAGCAAAGCTTTGGAAACACAATGTTTTACTGAGGGCAGTCCTGCTCCCTCCCCCAACTCTCCACCCCAATCCCAGCAAGCTTATTTATTTTTTCAGGGTCTTCTTATCACTGAGTATTAAAAACAACCCTTCCTCTCCAAAAAAAGAACCACCCAGCAACACAAAGAAGAGTGCTCTTGTAAAGACAATGTGCAGATAGCAAGAATAATATTGGTATTTTTTGCTATTTTGAGGCCGAATGTTTGCTCCCAGTTTATCTATAATAAGTCTATCTTTATTTCAATGAACTCATTCACAATATAAATGCCAGCAGATTCTTCCAACAACAATTACAGAAATAAGCCACTTTGACAGCACTCTGCTATGCCTCCCCTTACTATGAAAGCAAACGAAAAGTAATTAAGTCTTGATAGCTCTGGAATCACTAGATGCTGGCTCAGCTTTTTTTTTTTATTTTATAGAAAAAAGTTTATCCAAGGAACTCTATAATTGGTAAGACACAGAAGAGCCCTGCTTTATGTAACACTAGGCAGGAGCCACGCGGGCAGAGCACGGGGCTGATGTGGGGCTGCTCTGACAGCCGGGAAGACGGGAATCGCTCCCTCCTTGTAGTCACACACTCTGAGATATCATCTGAGAAAACAGGAGACCTGAGACATGCTTTAACAAGCGTAAAACTGCCAGGTTGCAATCAGTGTTTTGAGGGCAGGTAGGTCCTGGGCTTGCTGGAGAGCCGAGGTCCATCACGGCTGCTCACACCAGGCCGCGATGGAAGAGGTCAGCACGGGCACTTCTTCTTTCAGCACAGCAGAGCGTGCAATCAAGCCTGCTATGTTTTATGGTCCCTTTCTATCTGCCGTTTAAAGAATGATCCCTCCAAGCAGGCAGAGCTTTCATTAGCTGAATATAACAGCTCTGCCAGCTAAAACCATTAAAAACGCAGACAAAGTGGAACATTTTGTCATTAAGGGCATTGAACCTGCAGAGCAGAGAAGCACATAATTGTAACTCCATGGCATGAAATGCTAAATGAATGTTATTATTACTAGTGTTATTCCCAAAACACATAGGAGATTTCTTCCTAAAGCCTCAGGTGCCTCGACACAAGCGGGCAAAACAACATTTGTGTCATCAGTCCTTTAGAAGTGACAAAGCTCTCGTGAAATTCACACACCGCCATAGAGCTCTAACCCCCGTTAGCATCGATGAAGCCAAATAAACCTGCCTTTAATTAGCAAGGCAGGGGAGTGGGGAATGGTCACAAAGAGAAATGCAGTCTCTTCACAACACAACTTTTTCTCATTGCCCACTCAAGCAATGCTGAGCACCGTGAGGCTCTCCTACAGACGAGAGAGGGTTAATTTTCTGTCTGTGTGTGCCTCCATCAGCACTTTGCTAAGTTTTCCCTAGATTTAGAGCGTCTAGCTATAATTGATCAGCCATATACAGATCACATAAACTGCTAAAAGAAGTGCAGTATAAACAAGTGGAAAAAGTCAGCCAAAGCCAGGAAAGAGTGAACAACAAAATGTAGATCAATTACCCCAGTTTTTTTCAGACTATGGGAGAAGGAAATGGGCCTAAATGCTGCCCACATATCACCACTTATATCTGGGGTTTGGAGGATAATTCTTTATTTGAGCAGGAACCAGAAGGGTATCTCGATAGGGCTCTGCAGCCTGATTTCTTTTAGGTGAGACTTGCTCTGTCAAAGGGTAGTAGAATCTCCTGATATATTACTGAGATGAGGGTCAGATGAGGAAGATTTTGTAGTTTTTAACTGTCACTAATGATTCTCTTTGCTTTGGGAATGGAGATTTCGGCGAGAATGTCGCACTTTTTAAGTGGGGAAAGGAGGGGAGGAGGGGATAAACCACAGCTGGTGTCCTTAGGGAAAAAACCAGAGAGTGGCAAGTCTGCAGTTGGGAGCTCTTAAAGACATTCTCTCATGCGGTTCTGCATCAGACAAATTCATTTACTTAGCTATTTCAGCATTTTTGGTTAGTGGGTGACCAGACCATTATGGTGTAAAACATAGCTTATGTATGTTTTTCTCTTTGTTCTTGATTCTTGACCCCAAATTCCACTGACCCAGGGAAAAGCTAACCCATTAGATATATTAATGAAGGCTTCTGCAATATTTTTGTGCAGAACTTGAAGAAAGGGAAGCTTCAATGTTTTGAGCTGCATACTTAAACCAATATCACTTCTTGTGTTTTTCCATTTCAGCATACGAATCTTTGTCGACGCTCTTATTCTCAGGAGGGTATCTTAGCTCCGAAATTTGGGTATAAAACACTATCCTGTGCGTGCATCTCTGATTTCTGCACCCGGGAGCCTGGGTGTAGGACGGGGGTTAGAGCTACAGCACCCTGCAAAGAGCTGCACGCTGCCCAACACCCAAACACTTCACCACATCTCAAAGAGGTAGACCTAGGTACAGCTGGGACTGAAGACACTGGTTTGTGAAATAATCAGAATTTCATTAAGGTAAAAAGCAATGGCGTCTGATTTTTTTTTTAAAAAACCCAAAAGTTTTCCGCTGTCCATTTTGCAGGCGCATGTTTTCTTCTGCACACAAACCCGGAGTGCAGCGTTTGACACAGCTCTTTCTGTAACAGCTGCTGGGGAAATAGCACTGAATGAGAAACAGTACGCAGAGAAATTCATTAGCCCGTTCTGCAAGAGTGGGAGTCCAAAAGAGACATTTGCTAAACATGGCGTGTCTTTCAGCACAGGCCTGGTGGAAACATTAAAGCTAGGATCAGCAGCTACCATAAACACACGCTCCTTAAAGTGTCTGAAGACAAGCAGTTTGCTAGCTGTCACTCATGGCAAGGAAAGGAGGCCGTGGCTGGAAGTCCTTCCAAAGTCACACAGTTTAATTCTATGCGCTTAGATTTCAGGATAGCAGATATCCCATAACCATGCACAGTGAGTAAATGACAAATACAAAAATACTTAATGACTCTACAAGACTGCTGAGAAATTAATTTGCCATTTAGAGCATCTTAAAGACAAACCTAGTCCAAAGTACGGGTCACCTGCTATCAGATCCAAAGCTGCCAAAAAACTGTTTTGAGATCTCAGAAGCCTTCTGCCATTTACCTGGAAGGCTCACTATTGCAGGACAGAATGAGCCTATGAAAGCAGTGTCCTTAGCCCGCGGCCAAAGCAGGAGGGAAGTAGCCTGTAGCAGCTCTTAGGCCAGGACCCAAACCAACAGCAAGAAAAATTCAGAGCAAGAACATCGTCTCAGGATCTTGTACAGAACAAGATCACCAAGGAGTCCGTGTGTGTGTCTACCTCTGTGACCACCAGGTGGTTTTACTGCCTTACCGTGCAGCAGCCTCACCTCTCTTTTATTTCTCACTCTGGTCACGTGGGTGACCTGCAGCAAAATCCCTGCTGTGGATATGGCTCTGGGCAGTCCTGGTCTGGGCACTGATGGTCACAAGGAGCCCCTCCGGTTCAGTGAGCTGCACTGAACACCCAGGGTCATACAAGAAATCAGGTTTGGTTGCCTTCTGCTTGATTAGCTTCTGGGAAGCCAGCTGGGAAACAGAGATGTGTCATGTAAATCAGCTCCAAGTGGGCTGCAAACATAAAAAGTCCTACATTGGCTCAAAAGCATCACAGAGGCTCTAGATAACTGGTGGCTGAACTCAAAGTGTCGAGAATAACCTAAAACACCCAAATACCTCATGGGAGTTTAAAGAGCTAAACACTTGGGATCAACATAATTTAGAACTTACCAGACTTTATACAAGCAACAGAACATCCTTGCAATGTAGCATGGTCTTACTGGACCTCACATCTTACCCCACCAGCAGGAGACCTCACAGATGTGCTTGTGCTTATCTGTTTATTTTGCTTTAATTCTGTGGTGAGCAAGTAGGTACGGAGCGCTGGTTTACATCCCCAGCAGATGAGATGCCAGAGAACAGCAAGGTGATCCCTGAGTCCCAGGAGAACCTGATCACGCTGTAAAGGACCGTTCCCTCACCATAAATGTCAGAAATCAGGGATAAAGAGGAAGGAATGTGTCCTACCACAGCCGCTCCCAGGACGGCAATCTTCGGTGACGTATAGCGTGGAAAATGTGTCAAAGCGGTTTAGCAGGAAAGAAAAAAACTTGATGAAGAGAAGGGCGGCTGAGTGACAAAAAAGTCATGAAACAAACATCCAACCACAAATAATTTGATGGTTTTATTTGTTCATGTTACACTGCTGACATGGCATGTTTTTCCCTGCTGACTGGGCTTGCTGTATCAGTGCTGAAGTCTGGCAAACTTAGGGATTGCTTTCTCTGTAACAAAAGCAATTATAGCCCATAGGCAACTCCTTTTGTGTTGTCCGTGTCTAGACGTGAGATCAGTATAATCAAGAAAAAGGGACCTCAAAAACCGAGGTCGCTTGGGTATGGTTTTCTGCAGCAGAAGAGGAGCACAGCCTCTTTGGTGCAGCTGCAGCTGTGGCAATACAGATCTGCTGCCTTTCACACCCTCACGACTCGGTGCTGGCTGGGAAAACTCAGGAACTGTTGCCTTTAATGATCCCATAGCCAGGAAATTGGCTGAGACCCTTTCGCTGGCAGTGGGATCTGCATATACCTTGTTAAAATAGTTGTTGGGGTAACTTGTGTCTTCTGAAAAGGGGGTTGTGTGGCCCAAATCCCTGGACGTGCAGCACAGTGCTGGTCATGTGCCGAAGAACATCACAAGAGTCTACCTGGGAGCAAGGAAAAGGATTAAACAACACCCAGATCTGCGCGATGGTTGACTATTCTGGCATCAAATTGGGTCTAGAAGAAAGAAGAGCAAAAGAAAAGGCTCACGCTGGAAGCTGAACCCTGGTGCCTTTCAAAGGTGGACAAGGATTTCTCTTCTCCGTCTGGGTTTTGTCCGGTATGGAAGGTCATCTGGAAGTTGTGTGTGACCCTCTAATCATTTTTTAAGCCTCAATAAGCAGGGGAAAGAATCCACTAGAACAAGGAGAAAGGAAAGTACGATAGAGCAATGAAGAGCACAGAGGGCTGTGGAAAAGGAACCTTAAAGATTTTTTTTCCACAGAACTCTCAGAGTTTACAAAAATGTGAAGGACCCCTTGAAAACATTAGGTTGCCTGCTGCTTTTTGTTTAGGAGCCTCCATCCAGCCATCACAGGAAAGATACACAGCCTCTTGGATGTTTCCCTAACAGTTCTCATTTTAGGTAATGTAAATAACATTTTTTACATTAACATCTTATTTATGTAGAATCTTCTCTCTCAGCAGATGTCCTACAGCTGTAGGTGTATAAAACACAGAGCAGGGCTGGGGGTGGAGGATTACTCCCTTCTTTATATTTAGGCAACCAAGGAGGCAATTCAGTGGAGCTGTGGAAGTGTTATCAGACAGCAAATATCACATGAGCCGGACACTGCACCCAGAGCTGAGGCTCTGTTTGCTAAGGACACTGTTTCCCTCATCCCTTGATGTCTTAAATATTATTGCATATTATATTTTTAAGTCAAAGATGTAGAAGAAGTCTAACAGATAATTATTATTTGAGAAGCAAAATCTTTTTTAGGTAGCGAAAGAGGTTCACAGGTGGCAGCCTTGTTTGCTTCAAATCTGGTTTCTTATCCCCTCGGGAATATTGGCATGCCATGGTAATCAACAGACACACAGCAGTGTGCAAGCAAAACGAGTTCTTCATCCATATAACCCCCTTGCCACTCAGTGAAAAATGACAGCATTTACGGAACACTAATATTTGGAAGTCATCTGCCCTTCCAGGGAGCAGGAGCACCTTGACCAAACCAGCAATGACCACGCGTGTCATTACATGACTCCGAAATGCAGATTTTTTTTTTCCCCTGACGTGCTGTTTCTCTGCCAACCTGTTGCCAGAATAAGCCTTTTCCTTTAAAAGCAGAGCCAAACTCTTACTGTGCTGTTTCTGAAGTCCAGCAGCCCTGAGCTGGGCACAGGCTGGCGGTGGCTGTGAGGGCACAAGCAGCAGCCAACGCAGCGATGCTCCAGTCACTGCTGCCGCAGGCGAACAGGCGCATGTGAATAACGGCGCTGGCTAATTAGCAGGGAAATGCCTGCCGCGTGCAAACTGTGCCGTGATGGCTGCTAACACGGGAAGTTTGGGAAGTTTACACCTCTGAGTCAAGACTTCGCGCAGCCGGTGTCTCAGCGCCCCTATGTACCGAGAGGAGGAGCATCTCATTCGGGTCACACGCATCACCCAGACTGGCCAATTCAGAACTCCACGTGCATGTCACCAAGGGGACAAAAATCCACCCGCAGATGTTTGAGGACCCGTGTGCTGTTCTCCTTAACTAACCACAGAGAGTCAGCTCTTCAGCCGCCATAAATCAGCAAAGCGCCCTTGTTTCCAGCGAAGGAGGGCCAGCTTTGCACCAGGATTATCGACCCTTCAGAGCAAAAAACAGTATGAGGCAGTTAAACCCAGGAGTCTGCACTATTTGATCATATTAAAAACATTTATTAAGGGCAGATTTTAGCTTCATAACCCGTTGCTTTTTGTGCAGGAACTCTACGGTTTTCCTTATTACCTTTGTTTTTCAGGCACTTTAGATTCTGCAGTCTTGTTTTTCACAAAATGACAGTGTCTCCTGCCAAAGGGCAGAGAAAGGCTGATGAGACAAACTGGAAAAGATTCTCTTATTTGTTATACCACAGCTTTCCTTGTCACTGATATTTGCCAGATTGAAAACTCTCAGCGCTCTACAAAAGTCATAAAGTTCATTTAGAAGTGTAAAAAAACTCCCAATCCCAGACTCCTAAACTAGTTACAGAGAAGTCCTATTAAAAATCCAGGACATAGTGTACTGCACAAGCAGAGCAGTTAGATCTGTACATGTCTAGCTATTTCATGGATGGAAAAAGCAAAATTGACACAATTACAGACTTGTCATACTCCACTGCTTTCTTCAGAGTATTGAATGTCACTTAAAACAAAACAAACAGCCGAGTTCATTTCCCATGACAAACATCCAGGGACATCTTAAAGTCAAAACAGAAGCAACCAAAATCAGAAGGCAAAGGAAACTTTGATGAAGCTTCAGAACCTTGTCAGATGCAATTATTCAGTAAGTCTACTCAAATCAATGAAGAAGAAGGGCCCCCTGCGCTGCAAACTGCTGAGTGGTATTGAAAGGTTTCACATGCATTGCTATCCACAGTGTCAGATTCACAGAAAAACTGCTGCGGGTTCTAGTGCTAAGAACAGGTGAAAAAACCTAATATTGAGAAAACTAAATGGGGTACAGAACAGCTAACAACAGCCTCTCTGCTAAGACTAGGAAAAGAAGTCAAAGTGCATATCATTTAATATAGTTTCCCTCATAATAAACTATTCCTTACTGCAATTAAAAACTTCACTCACAAAAATCAGTTATGTTGAAGTAATGAGAATATTTCTTACCTCTTTCACAAGACTCAAGGTGCAAACTACTTTGGAAAAAAAAATGAATCAAAACCATAAACATAACAAGGTTAGAAAAGCCCCACACGACATCCATAGTGCGTGATTTGCCCTAGCTGAAAAGTAATTTCCTAATAAAAATGAGGCTACAAGTCTTGAGCATCACTGGCACTTACCAGGAATTACCTCCTTCAGGAGAAGTAGGGAAAAATTGTCATCCTCTGGGATCTGTTTGTTCCATCAGGAGCTGTTTTCTACTTGCTGTGCTTTGAGTGATTGGGTGGTCCTGTTAGCGCAGCCAGTGCACAATCAAGATACCAACTGCAGATTCTGTGGGTAATTTTAATAGAAGTATATTCAATATGGATAAAATAATCTGGTTATTTGGCTTTCCTGAGGATTTTCTAGGAAGCCAGAGTTTTATGCAATTCCATAAAACAATTGCTCACACACTGGGGTGCTGCTGTAGATTGTATACCATAATTTTTGGCCTTTAAAGGATTGCGTTCTTACATGCTGTTACCTTCAAGTGCTTTCAGCTTTTGATTAAATCTCAAACAAAATCCAGTTTCCGGTCTGTGTTGCCTCTATACGTTCAGAACAGCAGTCAGATGAGACCATGCCATGGTGTCTCTGAGCTGGTACCTGCTGGTGTAGCAGTGTCCGAGCTGTCAGGGCTCTGCTCTGCTTGTGCGAGGGGCCAGTACCTAACCAGCAAACACCAGAGGACTCCTTTCCAGCCCACAGGCTGGAAAATCAGCACAGGACTGGAGGAATGGTGGTGTGTCCTGACGTGGTCTTGGCTGAGGGAAGGGGAACGTGTTCCGAGGTTGTGCAGTTCTGGTACAGAGGCATACGACAGCCAAGAACTGTCGTTGGCTGTCCTCACAGCCCCCTTCACAAGACATCCAAGTTGAGTTTCCTAAAGAAAAGGAATACTTACTATTGATTGTCAGCACTTGTGCGGCCATCATGAGGAAACATGCTTCTTTCCTGCCCTCCCAAAGTGTTATTTGCTCACCTGTTCAACCAAAAAGCCTTTGAAAGAGAACATGGACAACAAAAATGGTGACAGGAACACTGAGCAGCTGACAAGCTTTTTCCTGTCCTTTTTCTTGGCGACAGAAGTAGGTTCAGACCGAAATGCCAATCAAGGTCCCATTGCAAAAGCATTTTCTCCCTCGTAAATAACTATTTAGGCAGAAATTCACAAGCCGTTACAAATGCTGTTCTGGCAATATCACAAGTGATGGCTGAATTTGGGACCCAAGCCTGGTCCCAGTGTTCTGAAGCTGAGGGTGGGTTTTCTGTCTCAGACCTCACTGCTCTTTCTCAACACAAGCATCCTGTCTCTGGCGCTACGGTGTAGTGACTTTCTTCCTAATAATGTGTCTTGTCAATTGTAACCCCCTCCTACAAAGCCAGGGGGTGTCATCAGCCTTATCTCCACGTAATTACAAAAATGTTATTCTCTGCTACACGGTATTATGCGGCTCTACAAAGTCCAGTCTGCTTTGATGATTGCAATCAATTCTACAGGTGTAAAAAAATTATAAAAAATTGTTCCTTTTGCTTTTTAATATACTTACCAGCAGTTGTTTCAAGAGAGACAAACCATTCCATTTCTCACTTAGCTTTCTACAAACTACAAGGAACTCTTTTAAAAGGATGCTGTCACATAATGTCTTTGCCAAGATTTAACAAATTGTTTAGATAAAGCCCTAGATTATTAAGAGGGAGTTGTATTTTAAAGGAAATTAGAATGCATATTTGGAAGTATTCTAGATCATTACACCAAAGCACGCTTTTTGAATGACTCAACAATATCCATTTCTCATCTGGTATAGGTTCTTCTATATTAATGTTTGTTTTTCAGATTAATGTTTATTTCCTATTCCCTAATTTGCTGTTTTAGCTAATTGCACAAGATATGCAAGAACAAACACTAATTACTAAATCAGACTCTAGCTTTTAAGAGACTCAGGGGAAATAAACCAACAAACGGGAAGACAGGGACCTGTTTATTTTCCCTACTCCTTGTCTGACGGGCTGCACAAGGAGTCACGGTATTTTAAGAGAAGGCACAGGATTATAGGGAACAGTGGCTTGGGTTTTTATTGCTGGGAGCAGAGAGGTTGCTAATCTGTTTTCCAATCATGGGAGTCTTGCCAGAGGATTTGCAAGATATTAGAGGCCGTATAGAAAGCATATTCATGAATGTCTACATACATACATTGCTATGTGCACGCATCAACTTAGGCATGTGTGCATAAAACCATCCTCCTTTGCAAAGACACTTTCTGTTGACATGTATTTTTTTCAGGCTACACAATAGTAGCTGATCACACACACCTGAACTGTTCCCTTGTGTGTGCTGATTGTGGCAATGAGGGTGTTCGATGACAGTGGAAGTCCTTGGGGACAATATAAAAAAATTTCATTTTATCACAGTCGTCTGCGTCCTGCTGCTGCTCCCTCCATCTCCTCTTCACTCCTTGCTTTTCAGTCCGGCACATCTTTCACACTGAAGTTTCTCATCTTCAGTGCCTGCTGCTTTGTGTTTTCCACCCCCAAGCTATCTCACCTTCTTCTCTTGACAATTTTAACACAGTAGTTGACACAACACGTAAGTTATCTGAAATATCACACGTCGTTCTTGGGGTTTATGCAAAAGTCTAGAAAGATTGTAGTGATTTTGGCTTTTAATCAGTAGATTTCTTCTGACTGAAACAAATTTTCAGATGTGGAGCTTTCCTCTTCATTTTCATCTACGTAACACTGTTTGATGACTCCCTGAAAACGCTCTCTCAAAGAGGATTTCAAGTAAGCTTATTTTATGATTCTTGTTTAGTGGTGGTCAGGAAGAACCATTTCTAATGATTCTCCATCTATTGCTCGTTGTGTTTTCCAGTTGTAATGGGGAGTGGGAAGCAATACCCTGCTGGATCTTCGTTTTGCCCCACACTGAAGCAGAGAAGCAGGAAGACTCTAAGATACAGGATGATGTCGGGCTGCAAGCAAACACAGCATGACCCATAACAACCCCACAGAACAGGCAGAGTGTACCGCCATTTGGCCATCATAAGGCACCGTGCAGGGTCTTCCCATAACCAGCCCTTCACAAGTTCTCAGCTGAAAAATGGCTTGACCAGCTCATGCCAAGCTGCTGGAAACTTCTGAAAATCGCATCCATATGCCGAAACGAAATACTTCCTTGGAACCCCAGATTGAGAGCCTTTTACTTCCCCACCAGTAAATGGCACATTAGAGGAGCAGACTGGTTGTTCACGTGGAATTACTTCAGCGTGGCCCCTGGAAACCAGCCCTTCACTTTGGTCTGAGGCAAAAGATAGTAGTACTTTTGAACCTGCCCTCATCTAAGATTCCTGAAAAACTCAGTGCGCTGTAAGAGCTTCTGTCCCGGGGTGCGGTGAGAAGCGGATCCCGGCTGAGGCCTGCAAGGTGGCCAGGTCTGACTGATGCCACGCACCAGATGGCTTCTGCGCAGTCTCTACCGAGGGCATCCCATCATCAGCCAGCACAACGTCAAGCAGTTTTCCACATGAGCGGTAGACACACTTGTATTTTCTTCCCAATGGAGAATGTAATCAACTGAAACGCCCCGCGGTTTGGTTTTAGCAGGTTGCCAAACTTTCTGGCACTGCCTTTTTAGCCTCTTCCCCTTACGTTGAGAAATTCGCCTGCTACTATTACAACACTATTATTTATTTATTTTTTGTACTTGCTCCTAAATGAAATACACGTGGCCATAAAACTGAAGAGCGATTCTGTGGAGGATTTACTTTGTGAAGGCCAGAGATAAAGGAACTTTCAAACACAAAATCCAACTTAGAAACACTCTGTCTGCTGCTGATCATCTCAGCGCAGAAGGATGATGAAACCTGGAAGTCACTGGAAAAAAGGAAAGGCTGTAGAAATGACTAATAATCCAACTGGATTTGTTTGCTGGAAAAAGATCTTGTAAGGCTTGGCTGAATGAAAGGTGAGGTTCATACAAAATATAGGAAAGGCCAATTGAGTGCAAATACCCAAATTTTTAAAAAAGACAGGCTGTGATGCTCACTGACAACCTGAACACATGCTGTCAGTCATCTCATTAAGTGCTATTTATAGAAACGCAAAGCGAGCACACTGGGATGAACAAAGCACTGACTTCACAAAGTAAACAAAAGATTGTTGAACGAATACGTAGATGGACATGGAAAAGGATAAAAAGGTGAACAGTAAACCACTAGCATGGGTCAACATTTTCACTTTCTTATTCCCACATTCCTACTTCAAAAACAGCAACCTTTTTTCTTCTCATTCTCCTTCCCAAATTTCAAAAGAAGATCCACAACAGAAAACATTAATTAGGAATCTCTTAAGGTTTCAGTTAAGAAAGTGCCTTTTAAAATTAAATACTTACACTGAAGGATAAGATTAGCATTTGAATTTTATGTTTCAGAAATATATCATACAATAGAATAGAGACTACTCTCAAAGTGGCCCAGGAGGTGATCAGTAAAAGCACACAATACATAACTTAGGGGCACTTCAGATTATCACCTGTAGGAGTTCACTGGCAAAAATTAAATACAATCCATGTTACACAGAAGAAACAAATGAAATAGATTAAACTGCTGTAGCAAAGCTAGATTAATTTGCCAATATCAGCTCAAGGGGCTCTTTGCACTCCTCATTGTTACTCTGATGGAAAGGTCTTCAAACATACCAGTGCTAGAAGAGTGGTGCCCCAAGCCAGCACGTCTCACCTATTTCTTTCTATAACAACAAAAAGGGGAAATGGAGGGTGTTGGACATACCTGGAATCACAGGATCATTCAGATTGGGAGAGACAGCTGGAGGTTATGTGGTCCAATGCCCTGCTCAAAGCAAGGGCAGCTGTGAAGTTAGATGAGGTTTCATCAGTATGCTGTCCACACAAGTTTTGAATATTTCAAGGGACAGTGATGCCACAACACCTAACCACTCCCGTTGCCAGAGTAGCTTCCATCACTTCCAACGGGGATTTACCTCTGGCGGCTCTAGTCCTTTTGCTGTGCATCTCTGAGGAGTGCCTGGCTCCATCTTCTATTTTGGAAGACATCAGCGAGATCGCGTACCCCCTGCCCAAACTCGAGCCTTCTAATTTTCAGCCTGGAGTAACTAAAGTAATGCAGCTGGATTTTGCACTGCTAACCAATACTTTTTGACATAGTTTGTGGTCTGCAGTATAGACTCATAGTCTATGGGGGATGTTTTCACCAGAATGTGGGACTTCGCGTTATTTTTTAATTTAGTGTGTCTTTCTATTAATTTTGTGGGGTTTAGAATTATATAATGGGTGAAAAATATTGGAAGGTCTTGAATCAGACAAATCTAGATTTCACTTCTTTCAATAATTTATCCCCCTACCAGAAATCACAATATTTCAAAACTCTGTTATGTTTTCCTTTTCATAGGCATCTGAGAGAATGCTGAGCAGATCTGCCATATCCCTGTCCATTTTCATCTGATTAGTCATCAGGAGACAACATCCCCATCTGAATTGGCAATGACAGCTCAGCTGTAGCCCTCCAGAAGGTGGACAGTGGCACAGTACCCTCTCTCTCATCCCAGAGTGTCTCTCTGCAAGCTACGAGCAGAAAGACAGGTCACTAAGCCAAAACTGCTGACATGAGATGTGTTTGGAGGCTCCTGTGCACTGAAGTGAACAGTGCAGACTGTTTTCCTTTTCACATATTTGTGACTTATAATATGTCCCAGATTTTGAAACAGGACCGTGCAGTTCCGATGATGGGCCAGGGGAATTATGCAGCTCACTCCTCCTCTCAACTCTAATAACTTTGGGTGATTGTTTCACATGATTCACTTGGAGCCCTTTTCTGATCCTCATCATGAAAGAATTAAAAAAAAAAAAAGGCAGAAATGGATCATATGTTTAAGTGTCAAAAACATCTCTGTGCTTTTCAGAAACAGGGAAACAAGGAAATCAGTAAAACATTCTTCTGTCTATGACAGAAAGTGTCAAAATTTAGAGGAATGCACTACAACACAAACTGTAAACTGCAAACTTCATTAAAGTTATGATATAAACTTTGTGTAAGTCCACATTGCGTATTATTTTTCTTTAACAAAACTTTTTGATAATCTCAGAATGCTTAACTGGCATAATGCAGTTCCCAATATGTTTGGTGTTACATTTAAAAGATTTCATTTGTTAAAGTTTTCATGTGTTATTAAAATCACTGCTTGGATGTGGTACAGTTTGTATTAAAGGATAATATTCAAACTAAACATACAGCTTTTTAACAGATGTTTAATTACAGCAGCTTCTCAAATTCCGAAATCATTTGTGGATCTCTTGTTTTTTCAGATGAAACTACTTACATACAAATGTGGGCTACTTTGGCCCATTATCTTTCCACTATTGTGGGGCAAGATGAAGTTGGCAGCATTTTTAGCCAAAAAAGGGTCAGTTCCTCATTGCCGGTTCTGACACAAGCCGACCAAACTATTCCAGAAGAAACAAGTAACAGATAAAAAAACCTCCACCCTAAAATTGTTATTCTTCTTCTAAGTTCTTGAAACAAAATACCACTAACTCAAAGTGTAACCTCAGAACTCACCTACTCACCTCTTGCCTGCAGTCTTAACTTTTTCACTCTGCATTCTCCAGCAAGTTGTCCAAGTTTGATTTACCCTCTTATAAATATACATGAGTGCAGTTATTTATTGTTCAACTGCTGCTTTATTAAATTAAGCTCTTGTTCTCACACTCCTATCTACATACTTGGAAAGCTCCAGCTTTTTGAGGAGGTGGAAGTCTTGGTTAACAAATTTCCATCACCTCCCTTCTTACAGCACATTTTTTGAATAAAAAGCTAGTGAAAGTGAAGATCGAGGAGTGGAAATTAGAGAGAGAGAAAAGAAGAGAGGTTTCCAATAACACACACTAAAGATTTTAAATAAATATTTTAATTCTATTATTGGCATTTACAGGTAGAAAGCATACAGTATGTTACAATTTTATCAAAATGTGAAAAATATGGATGTTACATAAGTAACAAATGTAAAAAAAGTATTTTTCTTACCTTCCCTGAAAGTAAGAAAACTATTCAGCATAGGAAAATATTGATATAAAAACACAGCTTAGGTAAAAAAAAAAAAAGATTGAAGTTTTTACACAGTACAATAGGTTCATCAGATCTGCATGAAGATGTAAGGACTTTGTGAGGTTCTACTTTACCTAAAACTTTAGGGAATTTGGGACAAACAGTAAGCTACATTAATGAATCTACAAGTAGTTTTCCCTCATATCCGCTCCAAAATGCTAGAGTGCAGTAATTTTCTATACAATAAATAATTCTTCAAAGTTTCCATCATAGAAAATCATATAATGCAGAAAATGTCACTCCAAGGTCACAAAGGCTAGGCAGTGCTTTGATAATAATTATGATAATACTTATTATAGTGCTTTATAAAGTCTAAGCACTTCAGATGAGTTAACTAATTAGTCCTCACAACACCCCTGTAAGGTAGGCTTAGAGCAAGTGTTATTCCTACCTTTCCGTAGTAGAGATGGGAAAATGAAATGTGGGGAGAAGAAGGGACTGCAGCAGAAGCACAGACAAGACGAGAGGCCAAGACATGTAGAAAATGGAGGTTGGTTGTTTTTTTTTGCCCCCCCTTGCTCCTGTTGATGATCCTGCTGCCGCTGCTGCGAGCCAGGTTACCTGGCTGGGCTGACAAATGCCAGCCGCTCCCTTCCCACTGGAAGCACTGAGGGGGGTGGGCAGGGACCAAGGTTAAGCATCCCCAAATATTTCATAGAGATTCAGAAGCTCTCACACAACTTTGTCAAAAAAAAAAAAAAAAAAAGCCACAAAAAAAAGGGGGGGGGGGAAACCAAAAGGAAAAAAACCCTCAAACAAATAAACAAGCTGGAAAGAAAAATACTCCTAAAGTGCTGACTGGCTTGAGCTGCTTCTAGCACCTCGTGTATGGAATAAGACTTACAGCACTGTTGCCAGCAATTATTCAAGCCGATTTCATCCATAGTTACATGTGAGCAACTGCAGGATATGGTAACTACGTTTTCTGAGACACCTTACTACTGTAATTCCTTCATTCACCATCGTTCTTCCATGCACTTCTTAAGGACAATTAAATCCTCAATGCTCTTGCATCGTAAAACATGTTAGTAGCTGGAGACAATATGCACATCCTTCACAATTTCAAAAAAAAAAAAAAAAATTAGTTCATTTTCAGAACAAAGCATTATTAATTTAAGAATCACAAACCAAACAATGGTAAATAGGAAACCCTTCCCAAAGGCTGCATGCCGAATATCTTGCTTTCAAATACAATGCATGCAGGAGAAATAAATTCATCCAAGCGTAATTAAATTAAAAATGTTTTAAGTCTCTTTCAGCAGCAAAATGGTTATTATTTTTAAAGTCTCCTTCAACCAAACTGGCCTGGGGTTCAAATGCCGATCTTTGCTTTTCTACAACCATATAATGGTTGGACCGGTCCCCGTGGCTTTGCACTGTGGCAATACCAGGAGATAAAACCTATACATACTGTTCTGCTTCCCCCTCCTTGGAAACGGGCTTCATTGTACCACCTTTGCTGTCTTCACTCGCTGCTGCTGCTGCTGCTGCTGCTTTTTCGGGAAGTGATGCTAAATCTTTGAAAACATCCACGTAGTGCCCAAAGCCCGGTCCCCAGTTCAAGAGGTTGTCCCAGTTGAAGCTTCCCGCTTGCTGCCCCAGTTTCACGGGCAGGGAGCTCTCCCCGGCGCTGGTGGTGGTCGCCTGTGCCCCCACCGGCCCCCCCTCACCTCGGCGACCAGGGTACCGCCGGGGCTTCAGCCTGGCACCGTAGTTGTCCTCGTCATCCGCATCGGACTCATTGACCTGGGATAACTTGGGCATCCTGGAGGTGTACGCTATGGGCTTATCCCTGTCATACTCCATCTCCGAGCAGGTGAAGGACTCGTGGGAGTCGCTGTCGGAGGAGGACTCGGGCGCAGGAATACCATCGGCTGGGTTCCTCGTCCGGGACAGAGGCCTTCTGCAGTCCTCCTCAGAAGAGGACCGGCCGTGGTCTGCGCTGCAGATGCTGGGGTTTCTGGGGCGAGGGGTGTTCAGTCTCTCCACCTCTTCGATGGACAACCCCACCGGAGGAGCAGTCTCCAGAGGGATCTGCCCAATGGGCTGCTTCAGGCGGCTTCCCGGTCGGGAACCGTGGCTTGCCATGGTCTGTGGACTCTTACTTCTCCTCCCCAGCCGAGTGGCGTAGTTAAAAATGCCGGGCTGACAGACATCGTTGTGCATCTCCAGCGGACTCCCTTCCCTTATGGCGAGGTGCAGCTCCCTTGCTGGACTGTGCCTGTAGAAAGTTGATGATTTGGAGAAGGGTGCGGGGCTGTGCCGAGACAGGGGGTTGGGAGTAGGGCACGCCGAGTGGCTTAAAGAGGTTGTCCTCAAGCCCTGGCCGTAGGCAGGCTGGTAGGTCAAGCTGCTGGCTCCCAGGGGCATGGGGGACTGGCGGGCGAAGCCCAGCGGGCTGTGCCTCTGGATGGAGAACTTGGGCGTGTGGCTCCGAAACTGCTTGTAGTGCTGGATGATGTCAGCATCCGAGGGGGCGATGCTGCTGGCGTTGTCGATGTCATAGTGCTCGATCTCGGGCTCCGGGGAAGCCAGCGGGGCGCTGGGGATGGTCTCCGTGGCGTGTGGGATGTCGGTTTCATCATAGATGAGATACGGGTTTTCTCTTTCGATGATATCTGGTTTTGGGTTCCCTTCAGGCTGCTTCCTGACAGTCATGTCGTCACCATAGGGCGGGATGTTGTCCGGGTCATCAAACGCCACGTTCTCGCTCCCTTTTTTCTTCTTCTCCTTTGTTTTCTTCTCCTCTTTCGGGGCTTTTGACTTCTTGCCCCGGCACTGGTTGCAGAGGATGAGGCTGAGGACCAGCAGCGCCAGGACCGTCGCGCAGCTCCCCACGATAGCCGGCACGGCCCAGAGGGGCAGGGACAGCTCGGCGGGGTGCGGGGATGGGAGGCAGATGTGGCCACCATTGATGCCTGCTCTACACTCGTGGCCAGGGGCGCAGGAGACCCCCAGGCACGCCACCACCGCCTCGCACGTCCGTCCCGTGTAGGCCTCAGGGCAGCTGCAGGTGAAGCCGGTGTGTGCCCCTGGCTCGCAGCTGCCCCCGTTTTGGCAGGGGCTGGAGGCACAGGCGCCTGGTGGGACGCACTGGTAGGCATACCACTGGTTGATGCACATCAGCTCACCCCAGCAGGGACTGCTGGCGCAGACGTTGGGGCCGCGGCAGCCGATCTTCACCGAGGGGTCTGTTTTGGAGAGAGTGGCGAGGCTGTGCTTGCCAGCGAAGGGGAGGCTCTCCCTGCCGTACTTGATGTAAGAAATGCAGCCATCGAAGCCTAGGAGGAAAAGCAAGACCTTCATGTCAGGACCTGAAGGATGAACTGTCAACAGAAGCCAAAGACACTCTGACCGTTGATGTCATGCTAAAGGGGAAACCCTTTTGCATCAGCAGATGGCAAGATCTGTGGTGTGCCTCCTGATCCCCAAAATGAAAGAAGAAACACCAACACAGCTGTAACAAAATGGAAACCCCAGTCATATAATCATAAGATCACAGAATGGTTTAGGTTGGAAGGGACCTTAAAGGTCATCCAGTTCCAACCCCCCTGCCATGGGCAGGGACACCTCCCAATTGACCAGGTTGCTCAAAGCCCCATCCAACCTGGCCTTGAACACCTCCAGGGATGGGGTATCCACAACCTTTCTGGGCAACCTGGGCCAGTGTCTCACCACGCTCATAGTGAAAAATATCCTCCTGGTGTCTAATCTAAATCTGCCCTCTTCCAGTTTGAAGCCATTACCCCTCATCCTATCACTACATGCCCTTGTAAAAAGTTCCTCTCCAGCTTTCCTTCTGATAATTTTTTAGGGTTTGTATTAGATAGGAACTGAAATCTACTTTTAAGCAGAACAAGATTAAGTAAAGGCTGGTCATGCCCGGAGCTTCTGACATAATTTCTATACATGCACCTTTTAAAGCTAATGATTTTCACGTCTAAACTGTGCATAAAAACAGAGATTAAAGATAAGAAAGCAATTAAGTAATTTCTCTGAAGATACATGCATGGCACTTATATAAATGATACCAAGATATCTTGGTTCTTTTAAGCCTGACAAATAAGAATTCAGAAACAGACTGTGGTTTTTAACTTCTACACTAAGATCTCAATGCAATGAAAATATACTTAGGTGAGTAAATAAAATGTACCAAAACCTGCAATTAAGATGCTGAAACATATCATGTTTTTTAGAAGTCCTGTAAGACATTTTGCATTCCCATTGCTTCCATTAAATCTGAAAAAACACCAGGCAATTACAAACAGAAGCCTAAATATGATTTGAAAGGTTGATCTGGCTTTTAAGAATTCTACAGACTGTGCAGGAGAAGGAACCACTTTCTGATTATGAAGTGTCTACCTCGAGTTTGGGGACTGAGAATGAAGTTCAAATTGAGGAAAAAACATAATATAAAATGAAAAAAATGCATTTTGTGTAAAAACAGATTGCTCGCACAAAGAGACTCAACTCTCCTTCTCAGTGAGCAGATTAGATCTAAGGTTTGCAATGCAAATGGATACTTTTGTGATTGTATTGTATTGCCAGATCTTTGTTATAATGTAGATTCCCCTTGAAGCAAAATTATTTTGCCAAAATAGTAAACAATGAGCAAATGGTTGAATTTTGTAGAAATACTCTATTTTCTAAAAATATATTGTTAAACGGACTAAATTCTCAATTTATAGACCCATTTCACTGTAGCTAAATGAAAGGCTCCATTGTTCAGTAAATAAGCCAAGAATTTAAACAGTTACCATAGGGAAACATCTATTCTAACAGCATTTAATGTCTTTAAAATTAACTTGAACAAATATTAATTCTAACAACTTCATTCATTATACCTAAATGTTTTTGTTTCATAATTTTCCCATATTTCTAAAACTTCTTATCATCCACACAGAGACACCTGTGGATGTCTCTGCTTGGCTGTGCTAGCAGAAAACATTAGCTTCCGTTTCCCTTTGCTTGTGTCCTTTCCAGTTTCCCCTGTTCTGAGCTGAAGCTGCTTGTCATGCTTCAGCCAAGACTCCTGTCTTACTGTCTCCTAAAGTCATGGCATTACTTTTATGTCTCCGGATCTCAAGTGGCCTTTTCCCAAACTTCCCATAGCTCGGTTGTTGCTACTCTGACAGTGGTGACGTTGAGTTTCAGTGCTGTGAGGGCCCCAGGAGATGAGATTATCCCCTGCCTTTGTGCCATGGTTGTGTGTGAGGTCGCAGGAAAATTCAGCCTATTGCCAGCCTCATAATTCTCCGTGTTCCCCAGACTTAATCCTTTCTGCAAGGGTTTTAGGATAGTGCAACCTTATGCTGACCCCTGCTCAGAGCTGTGACAAAATCCTATGCAGAGACGTGTTTGTATGTCTGTCTTTCTTGTAGGTACCTCCCTGAGGGTATTTAAAAAAATGGGGAGATGTGGTGCTTAGGGACACTGTTCAGTGGTGAATTTGGCAGTTAATGGTTGGACTCTATGATCTCAGAGGTCCCTTCCAACCTAGATGATTCTATAAGACTCTAAGTCATGCTTTCAGTGTCCACATGCACGGCTACTGTAAGAAACATGTTTATTCCTCCTTAACTTCTGCTGGATTGTCCTTGCGATGCCTTGCATGGGGCCAGGTTTACAGGAGGATATTATTCCAGACCAAATTTATCAGCTATTATCACTAAAAATAATAAACAAGGAGAAGGAAAGTGCCACTACTCCGTCCTGAAGCATCACACTTAGGTGAAAGAATAAAGGGGAGCAAATTTTCCATGCATTAGTAGCGTCAGAGAAAGGTTCATTTCCACAAACATATTGCTGGAATGGAAGAAGAGCCACTGCAAATGGCAACTTTTTGAGTAACTGTGGAAATCTCTGTAAAAACAGGTAGCACAGAGATAAATGCTATGAATATTCACTCTGTCATGAAATCGCAAATATACTCAAGTTGTTTGAGGCGATATTACAGATTTATAACCTTCAAAGTACATTGTTTTAAAATTTGAACATCCTCTGATGTCAAAAATGAGATGCAAGTGGGTATCAACATCAAATACATTTCACTGAGAGATGCAAGTCATACGGTGTAAAGGGACATGAAAGAATGTTCCAAGTTTAGCTGGTACGCTACTTCTGTGTCATTTCCATTCTGAGAGATGTATTTCTGTCATCGTTACTTACATGTTCATTTTCCCCTGTTTCTACGTTCCCAAATAAAGAGGAAATTGAGGATTTGGGTTCAGGTGGGAGCCCAGGCGAAACGGACGATTACCTTGCCCCATGCTTGGTGGCATGTGCAGCAGCGATGCGATAAACCGCAATCGGGATTTTGCCAGGTTTGCCCGAGTTTGAAAACGTTACTGGATATACCAGCTTCACAGCCTTGGAACTGCCACCCGCGTATGTGTCTGTCTGCCTTTAACAGTGCTGCAGATATTTTTGACTCTCTGAGTTCATGCAGAGTTTTATACCTCCCCCTTGTAAATCCTTGGTATGTCATACACAATGTAATCCAATATTAAAGTAAAATAAAATCATATGAATAAGAGATTTTGGATTGTGTATTCCTAATGGAAGCCAGACATTCCTAATTTGTCTGCCACAGCATCAGGCAGTGGTGAGATTTTAGCGTCCTCAATTTTCTTTGTTTCAGCCTCCCTAAAAGCCTCTGACTTTTCCATGCATACACTGCTCATAAAACATACATGTTAAAATGGCAAAGGTAAGCATAGCATTCATTTGATTTCATACGAACTCACAACACACAAATGTGAAGTGTGAATTTGCTCCAAAGATCCTTTATCTGCTCACAATTCTTGAAGTCAGGAAGATTTTTCAATATAAAAAACTCTGTGAAACCTATGCCTTAATTGTCTGGAGTATTTCACAGGTTGTAGCTAAAAATCACTTCCATCTTTACTTATCACTGGGGGAATGATATCAAATATGTGTTATCTACTTCTTTTGCCAGGGTCTAAGACAGTGGCTTTAACTCTTAAGGGAGATTGATTTACTTCTTAACGGCTAGATTTCTGTCAGAGGGTGGTTCCTTATTGTCCTTGGTTTCGGTTGCTCAGAAATAAATCCTATTCTTCATTTGACAGCAGGATAAAGCAGGAGGAAGTTGGAGTTTCAGAAAATATTTTAATCATATTAAAAACAGGCTAAATCCTGTAGTACTTAACAAACCCCTACAGAGACAAAGTTCTCATTTGCCATTTTTGCCCAAGAAAAAGATTTGCCTTGATTTTCCAGATTCTGACCTGGGTGAAGAATAGATCCTTTCTTCTCCATTAGCATAACAAAATTAAAAGAACTGATTTACAGACAAGCAAGCAAACCCACCCCCTGCCTCCAAAAAGCCTTGCAGATGGAGTGCCTGCTTCGGAAACAACAAGGCTGTGGCATGTACTGAAGGAACAAAGCCAGCAATCCTTGCTCCTGCCATTTGCCGTTTTCCTGGCAAAGTACAGAAGTATATTAGTTACTAATACAGAATTACAGTCCATTCTGCAACCTTTAAGCAAATAGAGACCCTTTGTCTGCTCAAATCTGCTTATGCTCACTATATTAAAAGTTAAAAACAAAAAAAAAAAATTACCTGCAACTGTGCTCTTGAAAGGTTGGCTGGATGGGATGCCTCCCAAAGAAATTGTAAGGACATTTAGTCCACCAAAGTCTTGCGTGGCGTGGAGGATGTCCCGGCTGTGAGTCTTGTCCACCGACAGGACAGTAGCAGACCCGTTCTTCTCAATGAGCACCGAATGCCACTGACCATCCGCAGTGTACACTTCTGGGATGTTTCTTTCCACTTTCCCAGCAATTCCAGCATCGGATACGTAGTGCACTTTCCCACCTTTTATCTGATCAGAAAACAGGAAAATGCATCATTTTAAAATGATACATGCATAACCACGTGTGTCCCATACACACATAACCAATGTAATGCCTATTGAGTACAGCGACAGTAACTTTGGTTGCAATGGGAAGCCTGGGTATATTTTTCCCCAAATAACTGTTTTGTATTAAAAATGCATTAATTATTTAGTACTAAAAATTTGAATGCAATTAAATACATCATTGTATCTGTAGAGAACTCAGAGCTGCCATCCACTCATTCCCTGGCTAATCTCTTATGAGAAAAAGCTCTTGAGGGGCCAGCAATAGGGCATGAACATGACAAAACATTTTAACCAATAAAAGAATAATTCTTCCTTCTTCTTTAATGCAAGCGTGGAAAATGCTTTGCAGAGTAAACAGATGTTGTCCCTGCCCAAAAAACTTCCATCTATTTTTCATTATGACACAGTAGGGATTTACATGGTATGGCAGGATTTGGACAAGATTCCTATTTCCTAACTGGTTTTCCTGCTAATTTGCATTTTGCCTTTCAGATACCTTTCTGAAGAGTTGCAAAGCGTGTGAATTTTCAAATGGTACTTACATGAGCAGAACGATTTTAAACTTGTGAGCCGTTAGAAAAAAAAAAAAGGCACTACTGAATTCCATGCAAAATTTTTTGGCTTTCCCTCTAGGAATGATGCCTCACAATTCTACTGAATCATGAGATGCAGGGTTTCAAACCTCTTACTAGCTTGATCCCAAAATGAGAACAGTGCAAACTCTTCATTTAAGAAATAGGAGTATAAAAAAAAACAAACCAAAACCAACATCCAAACCTGCCAAAGATTCAAATATTCTCAAATTTTGTCCAGGAGTCGGGTACATCAGCTGAGCAACTAAGGGCGTACGGACTTGTGTACAGCTCATATAGGGTGGCTCTGCAACTTGTTGCAAGTTTCCTTCCATCCTCTGCACGTTTGGCCATAGGTGTTAAATAAGTGGACCGTTTTCCTTCCCGTGTTCCTCGCTGCGGCTCGGTCGGTCCATGATCTGTAAGAGGAGCGTGCAGAACGCGCCCGCCCATAGACCAGGAGAGGTCGGAGCCCCAGGTTTGTTGAAAGCTCTCTAAGCCTCGCACGCTTTGTTCCAGGAAAAATAACGTTCACCTGGGAAGAACTGTGAGGTGACACACCGGCTGCAAGAATGCGGCTCTCCTTTCCAGAAACTGTTAAATGCTCTGGATTTACTTCTTCAGTGATGCAAGCTGAGGACTTCGTTCATACCGAGCAGCTTGAATACGGCTGTAAGACCACGCTCACGTCTTGGCAGCAGCCTGAACTGAACGTATCTAGCACGTATTCCATTTGGATCAAGAAATACAATGGTTAATATGTGTAAGCACTTCATTTGTAAGTGCAACAATGTGGACTATTTGAAAAGGTATTGTTTGAGGGACTCTTTGATGAAGCTGCCCCTCAGAGAGAGGATGCTTTTGTTACTGGCAGACACAGGCGGCATGCATCTTAACTATCACACAGTCAAAAGGAAATCCCACATTTGGAAATGCAGTCACATAGACTATTGTAACCTATTAAACGTTTGCCACAATCAAAAGTATTTCTAAAAAGATTAACTGGGCAGAATATATGCATATATTTATGTCTGCAACCTGTAAGTGGTTTGCTAGTCTTACTTTGTCTTTTATGCTCCATGAAAATACTGCCTTGTATTTTGGTCTGTATGTAAACGAAATTAAATATACCATATCAGACAATACCATATCAGACAATACCCTCCAAGCTTATGGGAAGACTTAGCGCAGAATCATAACTTTTCATTAGAGAAGAACTGTAGAATTATTTACCTGTCAGCAACTGATATTTTCCATACTGATTTATGACTCTTTAGCTCTATTTCTGTTTCTTTAAAATTGCATGTGACTAATTCTAACAGACTCATAAATAATATACTAGTGGCACCTGGCAAATAAAATTTCCAGAGACAAGACTGGTCCATGACTTTTTCAACCAGGAAAAAATAGGGAATGCTCATCTCAGTTCCTTGAAGCACAACTTATTTCTAAATTTGAAACAAATGCTGATGCTGACAATACTGAGTAACACCCATTTCTGGGTTTTATTTAAATGGCAGAGCAACTGACAAGTAGAATATAATGAAAAGAATGAACCACTAAATCAAACATATTCCTAACTACAAGGATGATTCAACTTTACTAATACTCTGAGTCTCCTTTACTGAACAAATTGCTCCTTATTTGTCTTAAATCTGAGCTCTAGCCTTTACAGATTTATGGCCCACTGGATGAGATATCATTTAAATGAGTTACGTTCTGATTTGTTCCTGTAACATAATACGTGCATAGAATCACAGAATGCTTTGGAGAATGGTTTGGGTGGGAAGAGATCCCACCTGCCATGGGCAGGTACATCTTCCATTAGACCAGGTTCCTCCAAGCCCCGTCCAACCTGACTTTGAACAGTTCCAATGATGGGTTATCCGCAACTTCTCCGGGCAACCCATTCCCGTGCCTCACCACCCCAACATATGCATGTGTTAGCTCATACAGGTAACATGCAATTCACATGGTCTACCCATACAATTCATACATCTTAGAGCTACAGCTATGCCACTTTAATCTGATTTCAGATGAGATTTCCAATTAAAACAAGGCAGGCAATTTCACCTTTAAGCTGCTGTATTTGTCCCATTACTTCTAACTGAATTAGCTGCTACACGTATTATTTGTAGGAAAATAAGCTGTGACAAAGAGCTTTACTAATAAGGAATCTCCTACCCTCTTCCTTTTTGTGTGGTTTTTGGGGCACATTTTCACTCTGAATTTTACCATTGTTTAATTTAATCTGCTAGTTTTTGTATCTTTCCCAGATTAAGGATCCCTTAATAACATAAAGACTTCTCTTGGGTTCTTTGGGGGAAGTTTACATCCATCATTTAGTGAATCAGTTGCTTACAATCTCAGGGGGTCTGATTTATTACCATTTCTTTAATTTTACCCCAATCCCTGCTATACCCAAAGCAGTTAACTACAAGAGGAAAAATGTGGAGGAATGGAAGTAGCCACAGGACTTGTAGCTTTTCCCAAGCACAGTTTTATATTAAAATATACATGGTAGGTTTTCTCTGAATGGGTAACAAGCATATTAAAGGACATAACAATCAAGGTATAAAATTGTCTGTTTTGAAGACTGACAAGAGTTGTAAACAGATGTCAGGATATCACAGAATGACAGGGGTTGGAAGGGACCTTTGGAGATCATCTAGTCCAACCCCTCTGCCAAAGCAGGTCCACCCAGAGCAGGTTGCACAGGATGGCGTCCAGGCAGGTTTTGAACGTCTCCGGAGACTCCACCACCTCTCTGTTCCAGTGCTCTGCCACACTCAAAGTAAAGAAGTTCCTCCTCATGTTTAGATGGAACTTCCTATGTTCAAGTTTGTGCCCATTTCCTCTTGTCCTGTCACTGGGCACCACTGAAATCAGACTGGCCCCATCCTCCTGAGATCCACCCTTTAAGTATTTATAAGCATTGGTAAGATAAGTCCTAAAAGCTCATCTTCTGCACTGGGCGTTGACTGAGATGCCAGGGAGACCTGTGCATGGGTTGGTTTCACTGACATCTTGGGCCGTCACTGAGAGAAGCGCTTGTCACGATACCTACTCCAGGTATAAGTGGCGGTGCAGAAGCCATAAGGTATTAACTACAGTTAAATTACTACAGTTTTAGTAACTAGCATCATCTGGGAATTTTTTGGCAATAATCAGTGCAGTGATGTTACCTCACCTTCCTCAGACGGCTGCATCTGTTACTAGGCAAACCTCCGCTCTTTGCCCTTGCACAGCTGGATCTGGGACTTGACACCCCTCTGCTTGCTTGTATAATTTCACCAATATTAACAATAAGAAGAGTGTTTGCATAAACACACCACTAGTGCTTTCAGCCAGGAAAGACAACTCTTTTTTTTCTTTAATAATGCTTGCAGAGCTGACCTAGCAAATTCTACTAGGGAGAAAAAGGTAGTATTTGGGGTTTTTTTCTCTCCAGAACTCAATGAGATCTTATCTGCTAATATGACTGAGGCAGAAACTTCCTATCAAATGATGTGGTAAAAGTGTACGCTAGGGAAGTAATGCAGACTTGCTTCTTAAATGCAGCCGGTGTGTCAGGAAAGCTCTGTACCTCTGACCAGGCAGGTGGAGAATATCCATGGGGCTGAAGCTTAGAAAGTGTGAATTTCTGTATGAGTTTCTCTAAAGTCAGAGAAAAAAACTTGGAAAGCCTTACAGCAGTCAAGGAAACTTGGAGCTTACACCAACCCAATAAAGGGGCTTGCCAACATCACTGCTGTACTCATTTAGAGTTATGAGTAAATGGACTGAGTCATAGCCAGGAACCGAACCATCGCTTTCTCTTGAGAAAGGTAACTTCTGCAGCAATAAACTCTTGGGGAAAAAGAAAAGCGCCAAACTGTGTGGCATTTGAAGCATTAATTCAGCTACAAATCTCAAAATAATTTGATATTGACATCGGTCTATGGGTAAGCTCATGAATTTAAGTTATCCTTCACTTCCTAGTATGATAAGCATGAGCCATGCTAGTAGGAATTAACAAAAACTTTTTGGCAATTGTTTGCTATCTTAAGGAGGGTCTGGGTTCGAGGCCCGAAAAATCAGAAGATAAAAGGCCAATAACAAAACGATTTGTTCTGTAGAGTGTAACTTAATGATGATAACAAATATGGCAATGAGTGCTGTTCTTGCTGCCTTAAAACAGTCACTATTTGGAGTCTAGACAAAACTGATTAGATACAAAACCATCAAGATCTTCCGATACCTTGGCAAATAGCAAGGGAATTGTTGAGAAGATGAATGATACTGGAACAGTGCCTAGCCTCAGTTAAAGAGCTAATATTTTATAAAGGAAACAGCAAGAGTAATGGAAAAATGTGATTTTGATCACCATGCATGAGGCAGTCCAATCAAATCAAACTCAGCATTAGCTGTAATCTTACCTTCACGGTAGTGAAGTTGCTGCTTTCCTGGACGTGAACTAAAACGCCATTCTCACTTCTTGTCCTGAACTTCACTTCCAAGCGCTCCACGTTTGGGGGTCCGGGGCCGCCGCCTCCTCGAGTGCCCTGTCTCATCATGTATTCTCGCTTCTTGTTTGGGCTCATGTGGTAGTCGAGTCGTCCTTTGCCTTCCAGCGATAAGGCAGTGTCGGCAGTAATATCTGGGACAAGCACGGGGAAGTTCAGAGTATGCAGCTTGTTACAGCTATAAGGATCATCTGCCTAATAACGACCATTTTCTCTCAGAGCAGAGATCAAGTTCAGAGCAGGTCCGGGGGGAGAGCGGGAGGGAATGGCAATTTCAGCCCCTCTATTCTTTGGCTTCATCCAGAATGTGTGTTTGAGAGTGGGAGTGTGCTTGTAATTTACTGCTGCTATCAGTCAATAGTAAATTAAAACTCACCAGGGAACAAGTGAGGGAGTAGGGAAAAAAATTTGGCTCTCAGAACTGTAATTCCTTCCCAGGGATGTTACTGTTTCCATTACTGCAAGCAGGGTTTCATGATATATTCAACTCTAAGCTCTTCAGGGCAGAGATAATGACTTTCTATTTGTTATGGCATAAAAAAAGAGTAAAAATGGCAGAGCATTGACTACCAAATGCTGTTAAAATTATGGCTAAATTCTTTTGTAAACTGGCGCAATAAAAGCATATAAATCAGCTAAACAATAATGGGACATGTAAGAAAACAAAGCCTAGTCATTATACTATAACTACATGGAAATAAATCACTTTGCTCTCCTAGACAATCCCATGTTGATTTACAGAGCTACCCATATGCGAGTTAATAACCCTAGAGTGTAAATGGCTTGCTTTTATTTACGTTTACCATATTTTCTTGCATATAATCTGACGGCCATTTGATAAAAAGGCCTTCAGTTGGGAGAAGCCGTAAGGACACGTTCACAATGTTTATGCGAAGGGAAGGGTTTTCCCTTACCCTCTTACCTCCTCGTAGCAGACTCCCATATCCCTCCTTTGGGATAGCTTTATTTTAGTTACCGATTATTTATTATTGGGAAGCAGTAGTTTTAAATGAGTGCAAGATACCTGAAATGTGATATACAGACCAGAAAACATGATATGTGTAACTTGTCGCTATTTTTAGCTCATGAAAGGACAACAGTCCATTGTGGACTTTTCCTTTAAAATTAATTAAGAGGGAAGCGTGCCGCTCGTTTGCGTTATTTTATAAAATTCATTATCCCATGCCCCTGAAAAGAAACTCTTTATGGCATTTGGTTAAACCACAGCTAGGTGTACATTAAAGAGAAAGACAGTAAAACCTTCTCCATACATTTTTCACAGTGCTTTCCCGTCAGTCCATCTCTGCAGTGACACTGTTGCCACGACCAGTGGTCAACACAGGTGCCACCATGTTGGCAGGGGCTGGTGGTGCAAGCGCCTTCTAGTCTGGGACACCTGAAACACATCAGAAAAGTAAATGCAGAAGAATATAAGCACAAATAAGCAGAGAAAACATCCTGGGGAGCGTCGTTCCCCCAAGAAAGGCAAAAATGGAGAGGCTCTTCTCTGCAGACAGCTCATGTTTCTAAACAGATCACAATTTTCAGTGTCAAGTTAATAGTCTTATGAAAGAGAAAGGAATTCAGAGACAGTGAAAATCCTATTATTTGTTACTCAAGAGAAGAAGAAACTCTTTTATGTGCTTTTTACGCTGCAGACCTCCAGAGACTTCATATGACAATGAACAGCACAAACTTGGGGGTTGAAAGAAGAAGGGTGAGCTAGCGAATTTGGATGAAGGACTGACATAATAGCTACAATGGTGACTTCAAACACTGAGATGGAAAAGAACAATAGAATCAGATAGTCTATCATTTCTGAAAGACCACTCGGAGGATATGAGGGAAATCCAGTGATACTTGAGAGGCAAAGTGATAGAACAGACACTGTGGATTAAAAAGAAATAAGAGGGAGTAGGGGGTTAGCAAACAGTATGACTACAGTCAAACACAGGTGGATTTTATAAAGAAACCCAGTAACAGGGCTACTCTATTTCAGCCTGCAAAGCAACATTAATAATAATTGGCAATAGAAATGTAATAATGTTGCTTTTTTGAAGCCTCTGTAATCTTTCATGAACCTATCTTCCTAATTCACTTTCTTCCTACATTTTTCACAATTTACAATAAATTCTATGGTTTTTGTTTTTTACAAGAAATATCTGATGGTGTCTGAATGCAAAAGCTTCTGACTTCCACGATGGCTTCCTTTATTATAAACGCAGCCCACTCGATACCATATATAGCAGACGTACTGATCTAAGATTCCTTGAGCTGCCAAAGCCTGGCTGGGCTCCAGGGGACGTCCGTTGACTGCAAACTCCATTATACAGCCCACAAAATCATGGCTTTCCACTTGTCCTCTCCTTTGAAGGATGGGCTCTATAGACCTGATGCCACCAACAGTAACTCGATTAGGTTGCACATCGAGAGTCCTACAAAAGAGTCAGAAAAATAATTTATCAGTATCAGATACCAAGATAGCAATGACGACACAGGAACTGTAACCATCAGCTATAGTCTAGAGCTAAAATTCCTCTTCCAAAATTTGTGTTTTACATTTAGAAGGGGAGACAGAGAGATCAGTAGCGCTTGAACTAACAGTTATAATGGGTATGACACTAAATTCATACTCAGTTATTGCATGTCAAAATTTCTATTCACTTGACTGAGCAGCATGCTTGAAATCATAATGAATAAGGGTTTTTTTACTCAATTATCATTTCAATCATAGATGATATTTAAATAGATGGGAGATGGATTCATTATTTTACAAAGATATAACAGCTTTGTTAGTGGGGAACCACGTGTGACAGGAAATATGATTGTGATTATTGTACAACATTAGCCAAAATGTTTGGGATTTAAGTTATTGTCATCTCCAAAGAGGATCTAAAGATGTCACAGAAAGGCTTCTGAGTTAGTTACAGTAAACACAATAAATACATTTTGTTTTCTATACTGGCTAATGTTTAAGAAATGCAAACTGTAAAAGATGTCATCTGGAAATTACTCAAAACAATGTCAAAGTAATAAATTATTTTTTTTTTAAAGAAAGCAGTAATCGGGTATTTCTTACACCTCTATAAGAAATGAGAGGTGCAATTTGAATAAACGAATAGAAGACCCCAAATCAAAGCACCAAACCAAACACTGGAGTGAAATATAGGTGCTACTAGAGCAATAATATTTTGAGTCGGAGCCCGGTTTTGGCAAGATAGGTATGATTCAAAATGTAAAAGTGGAGGAGGCTTTGCTAAAGATTTGTAGCACTAAATATTGTAGAACTTCACACTGTCAAAGAGCAGTGCTATACATTTAAAAACCAGTTGACTGTAACAAATACATTTGTGTATTACTGCATCTGATATTCTGATTTGTTAACACTGTCTGGATGGTGTGAAACGTCATACCATTAGGTAATAAATATTATCCCCATTTACACCACAGTGCAGACTACCCATGGCTGAACATTTCTTTTGTGGCTCCAAAGCCTGGGGACAGAGATGGGGCCAAGAATTGAGGATTTTTAAGTAAACGTGTCATGAATAAATTCCATGCAGAAATCTAGCCTGAGTTAGAAAGTAGTAGTATATGTAGAAAATTTAATTTGCTTCTGCCAAGATGGGAGAAAATGACTCTTTGGAGCCTTGCCTTTGCACGCCTCTGAAAGTGCAGCTGAGGTATCTATCCCTTGCTTGAGGCTGGGCTAAAGGCATGTAATCATTACTCCAAATTTGTCTGGCTTCAGAGGGTGATTTCTTTTTCATTTTACTCCAAAAAAAAGCACCCACAAAATGAAGAATTATTTACCAGTCAGTAGAAACAGCAACATTGCTAACAGTGCAGTAGCCTGGCTCCTGATCTTCAGAGCAGGAATCCACCGTCAGTGATGCTGCCTGCAAAAGCCACAGACACAAATATGCTGAATATTACAAGGTTGTAGTCCCCAACTACATTAAATATTTATGACTAAATATATCATATCAAGGATTTTAATGTGAGGGTGGTGAGACACTGGCCCAGGTTGCCCAGAAAGGTTGTGGATGCCCCATCCCTGGAGGTGATCAAGGCCAGGCTGGATGGGGCTTTGAGCAACCTCATCTAGTGGGAGGTGTCCCTGCCCATGGCAGGGGGGTTGGAACTAGATGGTCTTTAAGGTCTATGATTCTATGAATCCATTCTATGATTCTATGACTTGGCTAGAATGGAGCACTTGTATATTACTATGTCACTTGGGATTGCAGGATGCTTCAGAGCCACTGATCAACTGCATTCTGCATCAACATAGTGAATGACAAGATGTGGATACTAACAGAGAATGACCTAATTGACTGCTTCATACAGAGAATTAGTTAAACACATAGTTTTCAGATTTGGGTAGGTTTTCTTTCATGTTTGTTTGCTCTGCTTCTTGGAACTGCAGTTATTTTGGCTCGTACTGTATCCTTCTCTTGATCTGAAGAGAGGGCTGCTCCCTCCAAACACAAAGGACATTCATTCCTTTAGGGGCTTGACCATGACATTAAACATATTGCTTAAACTTGATAAAAAGCATGTTACAAAAGATGGGAGTACAAACACTGAGATTACTAGTTAAAAATAATAACCATCCACTCAATAATACTCAAAGAGTAACCAAGTGGACCTGATTAAGGCAACCCTTAGGGTAATATGTCATGAGGGATGTTTGTCCCACATTGATAATGCTGAAACATGTGAATACCTACAATGGGACCAAGTTGATGGGACCAAGAGAAGTACCAGGCATTACTGGCACTTAGAGCAGTCTTCCTCTTTATTACCACCTCCAAGCCATCAAGCCTCAGACAATGGGGTTGCCTCATTACCCACCTCAGTCATTTACACTAAAGTGAATCATGGCACTTTCATTTGTAATCTTGAAAAGTCTCACCAAAGCTTTCACTAAAATCATGAAATAATTCCCGCTGATTTAAAAAGGAGTTTTTATTTTACTCCTTATTTAGCAAAGAATTTTCCCCACAGTGATTTATTAATAACAGATGCGTTGCAAAAAAAAAAACAACACAAAACCCTGAAGGTTAGTTATTCCTTAAAACAAATTTTCAGAAAAATAAGCATAATCTCTGAATTGTACATATCAGCTTCTCATGTTTCAACTAGATGTGTGGTACAGTTTTATGGCAAATTTGAATCAAACGTCACTTTTAAAAACGCCTTGGTTTATACTTTGATTTAGATTACAGGAGCTGCGCTACCAGCAATAGCTATCAGTACGTCATTACTCTGCAATGGCTTTTTTTCCTGCCTGCAACTAAATTCACTAACAACATCCTGCTGAAATCCCCATAGATTGTCCATGCTATTTCCAAATACATACTGTGACCTGACGCGTTGTATTGACCAAATAAATTCATAGCCCTTAGCCCTAAATCATGCCCTACAGTACGCCAAAACTGTTCAATTTGCTATTTTTAATGAAAGCTTATCTTGAATTTCTTTTTCTACATAATGAGCAAACTGCTTCTCCCGAGAAATGTCAGTCTGCAGTTCCAAAGTAGATTATAGCCCTGTATAAATGAAACAATTCATAGAAAGAATAATAAGCTGGCTGGTCTGTATGCCATCACATGCATACACATTTTCCTTCAGAATATCAACAACAAAAAATGAAATAAGTTTTTTGTTCTTAGCTCAATCAGCGTAATCTCCCTAACTTACATCGCTATGCGCTGTGAAAGCCAAGCTAGAACTCCAGCTGAAGGGCTGATATTTGAGAATATATTTTACTTGGACCAGAGTTCATACAATTTATTTTCTAATGTTACTCAAATGTTCCTGCTTGTTACTTAAGCATTACTCTATGGTTACCTTGCCGCATTATGAGACTTTCTATCCTGTCACTCTGCAATAGCTCAGGACTGACAACTTAATGATTTTACCAGTTTCCGATAAAATCCCACTGTGCTGTAGGAAATGACAGATTTGGAATCCTGAAGGGGGGCTATTTTATACAGTTTTGGGCACCTGGGAGACATTTTTCCTGCAGCAGAAATATCTAAGACAAAGACGATTTTCTTCATATAACCGTGTTTGTAAACAGCTGACATCACTGAGGTTTAAACATTTTTTAAAAAAAAATTAAAAAATCACACAAAGGTGGAGGCTGTTTTAAATGCTTGCTTTCAGCCTGAAGCATTCATAACTGAAATGTTCTGTAAATAGTCCTTTTTATGTTATCTCTTCTTCTCTAGTCCAGCCCTTTGGCATATCTACAAGTAAAACATTTTCCTGCTCTATTTTTTTCTTAAGTGTATTTCATTTATTTGTTGCAATTTTTAATGTGTGCTCCTATACTTTTCCATTTAAATCTGATTGATAGAAATATCACACTAATTTAGTTGCTAAATGGGAACCTGGTACCTTTCAAGATTTAGGTGCACCTTTGGGCTTTACCATTTGGAAGCCGCAATACAAATTATTAAGTACCTGATATTAAAGCATGTTAAAACAAAAGTCTTCATTCAACATCATAATGATCCTTCCTCTTATTTGGATATGTAACTCCTACAAACACACACAAATTGGATTTGCAAATCCATCTGAAGATTACACCACTTCCCCCTTCAACAAATGGAAGAATCAGGTCTTGTACTATGCAACTGAAATGGAGTTTCAGGCTCAAGACTCCCCAAGAGAGAAGAAAAAAAAGCACCATTTAGGACTCAGGGAGAGCCACACTGGGTAGAACAGTTTATTCTTTTATTCCCTACATCACTTCTGGCTTGAAATATATAAAACAAAACGTGGAGACCCAACCATATATTATTCTTAAATGACTTTCATTGCAAACATGGGAAGAATCTGGGATTCCATGTATGCTGGCCACTTCTGCCTGAGAAGGGAGCTCTTGGGCAACAGTTACTGATTATGGATGGCAAATAGATTTGGTTTCATTTCTAACTCAAACACTGTGGAGTCAAAAAGCTTGGCTTGAACTCAAAGAGCATTTGGTTTATGTTCTGCCTTGGAAATATTATTTAAAAATGAGAGAAGAGGAATAGAAAACATTTACTGGAAAAAAAAGTAAGGCAGGACAGGGGTCAGAGTACCAGGCATATGGCAATCAGTTATCCCAGTCCAGTTTTTGGCAGAATTCCTCCCCTGCTTTCTGGGGGACAAAAATAAAAGCAAGTCCCCTCCGTCTACCCCCAAAACCCTCTCAAGTGTAGCACCTTTGAAATTTTTACATGTATGCTACAGAGGAAAAACAGGCTTCCAGTCTGATGAGACTGGTAAAATCCCAGAACTAGCTCAAGGAGATCAGGGATAGCAGGAATTTTAAGTTTGTCTGCTTCTATTTTCCAAGTGTTGAGAAAAAATTATTTTGAGGGCTTTGTATTTTCTATGGTTAATTAGCCTTCCCTGATAATCATCCCTGTAATCTGCATCAGTTAATTGGCCTCATGTGTAGTAATTTATTTCATTAATTATTCCTGGTTCTCATTTTTCACATTCAGAGAACAGGGCATTGCACATGTTTTTTTAATTATTCTTTATCATCATCGTACTAAACAAACCATTATAGGTCTTTGAGTCAGTTGGAGTAAGACAGAAACAAGAGAGGTTTTTTCCAAAGTTGGAGGTTCTGCTAGCAAACCCAACGTTACTAATTTTACATTCCTCTGAGTTCATGTGGAAGCCAAAGTGCCTTGGCTGAACTTGTCTTAAATTCTCATTTTAGCATTTCTTACCATTCCAGCCCTCCGGGCAATAACTGTGTGAAATTGTCCATCAGACACCTTCTTAGTCGTGGTAAGCTTGTACGTGCCACTGCCAAGATTGTAGGAGAATCTCAGCCTCTCTTCTGCTATTTCCAGGGCCAGAAACTCTGCCCGCTCTCCAGTTTGGTTATCGTAGTTATACAACATTAAGGCATGTCTTTTTATAGTAGCAAACTTTATATAGATGTAATTATTGTTTGGATCCATACTGGGAAACTCCATATATGACAGCTCTTCAAATCCATAACTGTTCAGTTCACAATGATTCCCAAAAACACCTGTAAAATGAAAAGTAAAATCTGGTATCAGGTAATTTTTTCCTCATTATGTATTCTCCCAGAAACAAAGTACTGATGTGCTCTGGATATGGCTATGACACACAGGCTCTTTAAAAAACCTCTAATGTATGATTAAAAATATGCAACTTGAACACAAGAATCCTCTTACCTACAGGTGGGTGTTAAAGTATATATATTTAAACTTAAAAATTGAGTTACAAATGACAGTTACATCTACTGAAAAACAAAGTACATTTCATTGAGCTCTATAGTTTCTTTAGAATACAAAAAAAAAGCAAGTTTGACTTATGTCAAATATGGTTGTTAATTAGCATCAGGCATTTTTTAATCCAGCTATGGAAATAAATTTGCAACTTGAGTTAAATTTTCTCTTTATAGCTGTCATCTGAACTGTTTCTCAATTGGTAGTTCATTTTTTATACTTATGATATAAACATATATGCACAATTAGAACATTATGCTTTCTCAGTATTTTTATTGATTGTTACATTTTCTTTTCAGATTTCTGTCAAAATTTCCCGATTTTTTTTTACTGCAGTGACAATGAGAAAAAGCTTTCCTAATTTATGAATGTTAGTTACATTTACAATGGACTATGACTATCTAGGAAATTAATAAACTCTGAGGAAATGGAAAACAAAAGAAATAAAACAGAATAAAGAAGTTATTCCACATGTTGATAGAAAAACAAATTCAGAGGTAGTTACAAATGTGTGTTGAGAACCATACTTTTGTGTGAGGGTTTTCAGCATCCTTAAAACATTGCAGATGTTTTCTCAGGTTTATCCGTGTTTTGATTAATCTGTTGCATTGATTTTCATGCTTTTCTAGATGTACAATGACAATTCTGAATTAATTCGTATTCAGAACCAGTCTTGCTGCATTTATATCATGATATCTTGAAATATTTGTGCTGGTTTATGTCTTCACTGGGTTTATTCCACAAAACAAATTTGGGATAATTAAATTCTAATAATTGTTAAACTATTTTGGCGGTACTATATGCTTCTCTGATTGTTGGAATTGTGCTCTGGTTTTGGAAGTCAGAACTTCATTAATATATAATAAATTGAATGGGCAAGTACTGGTGTGGGCTAGCAAAGCTCTTTTGATTCGGTGAGGTTCTCTTAATCAATTCTACTAAATATAAAAATGTCAATATCTAATGTGCTCCTCGCAGAAAAATGTGGGTGCTCGCTATTTCTTGCTTTACAGATATTTTGACAAATTATGCAAATTTCTCAAAAGAAAGCCAAGCCCTCTCCACTCAGTATCATCCCAAAGTCCCTTTTCCTCATTTAACATTATGTCACGGAATCATGGAATTGTTGGAGTTGGAAGGGACCTTCTAGAGATCATCTAGTTCAACGCCCCTGACAAAGCAGGATTGCCCAGAGCACATTAATGGAATCATGGAATATGTAAACTTCCTTGTGCTTTGATAGCGCGTAGGATGCAAGAATAGTGATGGAATTTACAGTGGTCTTACTCTTCAGCCCTCCTAACATTAGGCAGGAGAGCAAGGACCGCTCGGAGCCCTCAGTGTGCTCCCCTTTCCTGCTGCACCTGCACAAATATCGCTTTCTCCCTCTTGCAGGTGGGGAAAAGCAGAGAGGATGAGCCTGGGGGATGACCAACACCTGCCCACGGACCAAGATCCATGTACACACCCATCGGTTTTGAATAGGTAAAAAAGAAGGAGTAGGGAAAGGGAAGGTGGAGCAGGGCAGAGGCCAGGCATACTCACCGAAGGGGCAGTGGCAGTAGTAGCCCTCCACCCCGCTTTGGCAGGACCCACCATTGAAACAGGGGTTGCACTCACAGTAATTGACAGCGGAGTCGCACGTTCTCCCTGTGATGAGAGATTAAAAGCAATTTCCAGGTCAGAGTATTCGGGTCAATAGGAAAATCAGGCTGGTAATAAGGTAATGAGCTTATGAACCGATGCTGAATGCACGGCCAGGAGGGTGGGTGACAGGGACCAGTTGTGGCCGTGGGATGGAGAGGAGAAACACAGACATGATGCTGGGCTGCTCCCAGCCCTGACGCGGGCATAATACACAGCCCAGAGAAATTAACTTTACTTTTCAAGTGTCTCACATTTTAATAACCTCATATAGGTTGTTGTGGTTTGGACACAGATATTTGTTTTTTTTTCACTAAGTGGTATCTGGAAAAGAGAGATCGTGAAATGAAAGGAGATGATGAACTAAAAAAAACAAAAACCTATTCCCACCCTGCCCCGTTTAATGCAACTTACTCATTAGTGGGAAGGAGATAGAGACAGCCCTTGCTGTATGAACATGGCATGCTGAACACAGGCTGCTATTGTACATTATATGATTTCTCTTATTTTTCCTCATCAATTACAACCTCCTTCCTGACTCGGAGGGACCACAGTCCTCTGGAGCTAAAAACAAGTTACCCTGCATACAGTCCTTTTCTAAGCAGACATTGTCACGCGTGGTAAATATTATTCACCAGAGAATAAACTGAAATCACATAATTCATTTCAACAAGGAAGGGAAGCAAGAGAAGAAGTGAAGATTTTAACAGATGCCGAATACTGACAAGGGGATTCTTTGTATGAAACTATATTTTTTTTTGTATGGAAACATTAAGTACAGAAGTATTGGTCCTCACTTCTAAGTTTTTGCTTGCTTAGCTTTTATCAGTTTAGCAACACTTCCACTATATGGCACTCTTGGTTCCTGCCTGCCTTCTGCCAGCAGCGCCAGCCTTCACTGCCCGCTCAGCAAACACTTGAAAGCATTGATGTGTTTGTCCTTTATGTTTCTCTGCAAAAACTGGCAAAATCTGCCATGGTCTTCCAGATCTCTCCTTGAACTTCATCTCTGCCAGGATATACACACATAGCAAAGGCTAAGACTGCCTTAATGCTTCTTATTGCACTTATAATTAATTTTTTTATTCCTCACATAATATAAATATAATATACATTTAAGTTAAAAGTACACCATGAGCTCGCAGAGAGGGTGTCGATTCTTACATGTCACACATATCGTACCATTCTTACATCTCACATGGCAGCAGTGCACAATATGCCATCCTTAGGGATTGCTGGTCCCTAAAACCGTAGAAAATCAGGACTGTGCTGTATTAACTCTGCCAACTTTTTCACAGTTCCCCAACTCAGTCACCTAACTAAGAAAACCTCGTTTCCCCACCCGCCTCTTCTGTTTAACCTAAAGAGGTTTGCAGACAGCTCATCCGTGTGAGCAGCAGCCCTCCATGTGCGACTGTGAGGAGGATGGAAACGGAGCGCTGGAGGATTCCTGTGGTTAATACGTAACTTGTAGATCCACCATAAATCCAGGAAACATTTCCAGTGTCTGAATCTAATTATGCTTTGGGGGTATTTATTTATATTTGATTCTCTAATGAGCATGACTGAAGGATGAGCTAACTTTTTATGTTAGATTTTGCTGTTTTCTTTATTTTAAAATTATGGTACAAAGTACAGATTGTTGACTTACCAAGGAGAGCACGTAGCAAGAGTGAGGCAGAGAGGCTTAAAATAACTCAATGATATTTCTTAGTTTTCACAAAAATCAAGTGTAGCTAATAAGGCTTACTCAGTTTTTTGCAATTCAATCTAACTAAATACTCTTCTTTTTCTCAGCTAACATTAAAGCTGGCATATTTGCTGAGTCAGCAACAGAATACGGGTGTTTATTTTAGCTCCACATATTTAAACCAGTGAATAACATCTTCTTCATATTTAACAATTATTTGAATAATTCATAAAACTAATAAAAGTGTGTTTGCATTTATTCCAACTGTTTTGACACAAGAGAAGATAAATACTCTGATCTAACAATTCATCAGAGCTATTAAAACTAATATTTATTTAAAATGAAGAAGAAATTTTGGCTATTCTTTGCCATTCTCTGAAGTGCTAAAGACCTGGGAAAAATGTATCTATTTACATTTGGAATAACGACCCAACATCCAAGATGTCTATGAAGCTTATTTTTCCTCTTTAAATGCATGCTTATCCCAGAAAGCAAGAGCCCTTCAGCCAGATACTGGCAGGACTAAAGTCTAACTTGGGAATTCTATTCTAGTTTATCACTATGGTTGTTCTGTGTAAGGATTTAAAATAAATTACTTTCATAAAGCAATATAATTAGAAAAACCTGACAAACAGATAACGGGAGTTCTAAACTAGAAACTGATAAATAAATAAATAAGTAGGTAGGTAAACAGTATAATATAATGTCATGTAACTGCCAAAAGAAAAGAAGTTTATTTTTTCTTATGTAAGCCATTTTCAATAAAAAAAAAAAATACTGGTATGACAACCTAAACTCTAAAAGACATCCTTTTTTTTTCTATAAGATAATTTTTAGTTCTAATTTTTTCTTTCTTCTAAAAGATTCCAACTCTCCTGAATTTTGCTGCTTCAAGGCCTCATTCCCTCTTTTCTACAGAATCCTGAACTTTGTCAATTCCTCCAAATTTCCTGCTACCTTCAGATCTTTGGTTAGTCCCTCTTTAGACTCCTCTGAGACAGAAACTCCTGTGCATTCCTTGTCCATCCTCTAAGGAAAGGTCTCAGTATTTCAAGCTGTTATTGGCAGCCTGCATTTGTTACACTGCCAAGATCCAGAGAGTTTCTATCAACTCCTGGTTTCTGGATGGTCCAACCAGTGTCCAAACTGCACCCTCTTACTCTTCCTTTTTCATCTAAACCATGTTCCTCCTGCTCCTATTTTTTCTCTCTGCTGTTACTGCCCAGACTGGCAGAAGCAGATCTTTCTAGACCTCTGAACAAGGATATACGATCCAGATACAATGGAAAAAGTTAGGCTGAAGGGAACTTGGAGGTCATGATGTCCAACCCCCATTTAATGCAAGGCAACCTTCAAAGATAGACCAGGTTGCTCAGGGCTTTACCCAGCAGGGTTTTTCTCTTGTTTGTCTTTTCTTCACTGCGGGGATTCCTCCGGGCAAGTTGCTGTGATCCCAGTTCCATTGTACTTGGTCCTGCAAATTCTATTAAACTTTGTCTTTTTTCTTTCAACACCTTATTCTTCTGGTAAGTAGAGCCATCCAAGATGGCAGCAGGTTCTCCTACCATTTTCAGCTATCTCCCTTGCAGCGTGCTAATGCTAGTTTTCCAGTACCTTACTAAAAGAGTTTATTTGTTCAAGTCCACCCTGATGGCCTACTGGTTTCATGGGCTACAGACACAATAAGGTGCATATTAAAGATTTACATTTGGAAAAACCATGAAAATGAGGATAATGCTGGATAATTGATAACAGACAGCATTCAGCATTTATCATTCATCACCTCAAGCTGATGATATCACAGTCAGGGGCTTATGCAAAAATCTAACTTCCTGAGATTTTTTTTTTTTAAGTTGAAAAATGTAACAGGAACAGATACCAGCTGAATGCTTTCGGGTTAGATTTTAGCTGATTTGAGAGTTTTAGTTTTTGTGGTTCTCTGTGTCCATCTTTTAAAGTGGTTGTTCTAATATTTTAATCTTGCATTTGAAACAATTTCATAAACCTACATTCCTTCATCTTAATGAGTCCTGGAAAACAGGAAATGAAGGGTTCAAAGGAAGGGCAGACAACTACTGTAAATCACAAAGCATATTCCCTCCTGAAAGTGATTATTTTAAAAACAAAACCTGATCATCATTAGGAGATGTAATTATAACAGATTGTTTAAACCCTAATGATGTTGCTCTGAGGTAATTAGTCTTTATAATCCTATTAAGTGAAAAGAACTACATTACCTTTGCAGCATGATGAAGTGAAATGCAGCTGACAAAACATAATAAATCAAAGAAAAGTAAGACTCTCAGTTTTCAGGTAGGCCATTATAAAGGTCTACAGCTCATGTACTCTAATTTACGGTGAACAGAGAGTCTGTCTCAGAAAATACTAATTTCTACTTGCATGCAGTACTGTGTAAATATTATATTTTTTACCAAGCATGCAAATTCAATTATGAGACTTTCGTATTTTCATTCCGAGAGAAGCAGCAAAGCTATGCATATGGTAAACTGAATTAGAAATCCACTATTTCAGGGGTCTTTTTCTTTTTCTTGAGGCACTCAAGGTTTATATTCATAAAGAAACAGATTCAGGCTTTATTTTTACATTCACTATGGCTACCTTTAATCATGTATGAATCAGGATTAAATGCCCAAGCAGCTGTGTTCTCTTTCTGTTGGCAGTGTAATAAAGACATAATAGTCTCTATGTCAAGCAATCTCAAACAATCTGTATTCTGACATTTGTTTGCTGAACCTATTGAATATTAAATTTGAAGAATTTCAAATATGCTTTTGCAGACATAAAATGTCTAAATACATTGAATATTAATTGTAATTTTATCTAATAAGCTCTGCTGATATTCAGCTCTGAGATATTTTGGGTTTTAATTACATACTTCGGTGCCATTTGCTTCTGTCTTGATTAATTAATCTCCAGACACTTAAATAATTCTTGATGCTGCAATGGCCAACTGATTTAAAAAGATCTGACTCCCAAACAGAAATGTCTGCCTCCGTGGTAGTCTATTTTAAAGTTATTTGTGTTGACAAGGAGTTTAAGAAAGCTCATATCAGATGCCACATTTAATTCATGGCGTGAAAGAAATCCAACATTTCAAACTATAAGAGTCTCTCATCACATTTTCTTAGTTAGAATGTTCTTTTTTCGAGCTTGTCACATGTAAAGCTTTATTTTTAGCTGGCATAAGAGTTGAACATTAAGATATGAGCTTTAATACTAAGAAAAAAAACAGCTGGATGTTTCTTTAATGTTTCAAATTATAGGCTAGAGGCATATACGACAGTATGGTGCTAGAGTTAATGAAGTGTTCTGCTTCGTTGCAACAGCAAACATATGCCCACGTAATCTCTGGTGCTAATGACCTAAAGAGTTACAGGGGATAGGTGCCCTAGAATTATTTTGCCATGCTTTTGGCAAAATAATTCGATGTACTAATACAACATGAAATAAAATCCTGGATCAGTAACTTAATTAGAAATGCTTGTCAATTAACAATAATGGCTGCTGACCTGAGGCTCAGCAGTGCATTCGTGAGGTTCACGTGAAAGATCACATCACTGTCGTTTATGTCAACAGACCTTTCACACCGAATATGTATCCACTGTTGTATCTCTGCTTTAAAGGAAATAGCTAAACCTCTATTTTGAAAATGATTAACCTTCTCCTTTGCAGTAAAGTATATGACATCTCCTGTACTAATCTACTTTAAGATAAAAAACAAAATCCCTTGATCACTCCACTGATTAGAAATGAGTTTTGGTGGAAATGTTCATGGGCCTTCCTTAAATATCATACTCACGACAAAAGCAACCATCACCCTGCTTTTCTAGGGATAAAATGCTGCTATGTTTCAATGTGTAATAAATATTACAGGAAAAAATACTCTGAAAAGGTAAGAAAGCTGCAGACATTTCTGTTGTTAATGAAAAAAAATAAATCACAAAAGGACAAAATACAGAACAGACATGCTTGGTTGCTTTGTCTGAATTCTGTTTTTTCCCATATCCTTCATCTGTTTTCTCTCTTGTATGACTGTAAGCAATTTGGGGCAGAGGCTGATTTTCTTGCTTGGCACACTCCTAGCAGACTTGAAATGCTACCACAATAAGCGTAACAATAACAAGAACTGAAAAATCATACGTAAGCGTTGCAAATGGTTTCTACATATTTAATAAATTAAAATAGCTCTTGTAAAAACCCTTCTGTTCTAATGCAAATCAGGTAGGTGAGATTTGCCCAAGGACCCAGCTAAAATAAAGTAATACTGCGGGCACCTGGTCTTCTGAGTTTTCATAACTACAAACGCTTCATTTTGCATGACCTCTTCACCTATTGGGGATATTCAAAATTGGGGATGTGCTGAAAAGGCACATTTCCGCCCTCTTTCCACCTCTTCTGGACTATAAGATGGAGAGAAGGAAAAGCGTTACCTGTATACCCAGTTTTACAAACGCAGTTGAAGCTTCCCGGGAAGTTCTGGCAGGCAGCACCGTTTTTGCAGGGGTTGGAAAGGCACTCGTTGACGTCCCTCTCGCAGGCCATGCCAGTGAAGCCCTCCGGGCAACTGCACGAGAAGCCCCCCACCAAGTTGTGGCAAGTCCCGTCGTTGTGGCAGGGGGACGGGAGGCATTCGTCGATGTCCGTCTCGCACAGGCTCCCCTCGTACCCCGGCATGCACCTGCACACGAAGGGACGGAGGGGCTCGTTGGCCACGATGATGACGGGGATGCTCTCGTGGCTCTTCAGAGCCGGGCTCACCGCCAGCCTCCTCAGGCAGCTTCCTCCGTTTTGGCAGGGGTTCTGCAGGCACCAGTCGTGGTCCACAGCCTCGATCCGCACCCCGCTCTGGCGGAAGAGGACATCTTTGATGCTCTCGAAGAAGGTGGCCACGCCACTGGGATTCACATACTGGTTGTTGCCGCGTTTGACGGCGGCCATCAGGAAGGTGTGGTTGCTCTCCTCATACAGTCCGTAGAGCTGGACAGCAGTGCCCAGCCCCGTCAGCTGGGAGCTGGTGATGCGCAAGAAGTGGAGATAGTGATTCGTCAGGAAATCCCTCACGCTGTGGGCGCTCAGGCGGAGGAGAATGCTGTTGTCAATGGTGGCGTTGCTGAAGCCCGCGAAGAAAATCCGGACACTGCTAGTGACGGCCCCGTGCAGCCCATCGCTGCTGAGGACGGCCAGGTCAAACGTTCCATCTGTGGACCTTGCCTGCGAGTACAGCTCGCAGGTGCCCCCAGGAATGCTGAAGAGGCTGGTGACTCCTGAGGTAAGCGAGCACTGGAAGCTGTCTAGCACATCTGGATCCTGCGGCTTTACGTTGCCCAGAATTCCACCTGGGAAGAGGTTGCCATAATAGTGAACAAAGATTTCTACCGTTCTGGGCTGAGATGGGTTGTCGTTTTGGTCTATTATCTTGATGTGCACAGTTCCTGTGGAAGACATCTGAGGAACACCAGAGTCTCTTGTAATCACTGACAGGTAGAAGTCACTGATTTGCTCCCTGTCGATCTCTCTCGTCGTTGTCAGCACTCCAGCGGTGCTAAGGCTGAAGTAGCTGGTTGCGGGGCCAGTGCTGAGCAAATAATACGTAAAGGGACCTTGGTTTGGAGGTAGATCAGGATCTGATGACTGAAGTGTCATCACAAGAGTTCCTGCACGGTTATTCTCCATGACTTCTCCTTGGCTGGTGGACAAGGTAGGGCCGTTGTCATTGATATCTTCCAAAGTTACCAATAAAGAGGCACTTCCTGTAGCAGATGGTGTTCCCGAATCAATGGCCAGCACAGACAGGTTGTACACAGGCAACGTTTCTCGATCCAGCTCTGCAGTGACTGTCACCTGTCCTGTCTGCGGGTTGATGGAAAAGGCGCTGTTGTCATTGCCAGACCCAATGAAGTAGGAAAACCTGCTCCAGCTAGGGACAGAATCCGAATCAAAGGCACTCACAAACGTGACATGGGTGCCTGGAGGAACACCCTCGCTGATTTGTATATTGTAGGTTCCTAAGGTAAAAACAGGAGGATCGTTGGCATCCAATATCGTGATATTAACGGTTACTTCATCTATATCTGCACCACGAATGCTCCCAAAATTTTTTGCGAGGACTTTCAAAGAGATTCGTTCTTCTTTTTCTCTGTCAAGAGATCCCGAAACGTAGATCTGGCCGCTTTTCTCATCTATCTGGAAGCCCTTCTTTCTGCTGTTGCCAAAGATGAGGTAGTGGACTTCTCCATCAGTTCCCATATCACGATCACTTGCAAAAACTTCACCTACAACAGTACCTTTGGAGGCTGCCTCAGAAACCTCAAAATAATAAAGCTTGGACACAAAACGGGGCACATATTCATTTGTTCCTTCTAACTGGATGTTGACACTAGCAAAGCTGCACCTCTCTTCGTCTGGAACATTAAAGGCCTTTACTGTTAAATGGTAACTTTGCTTTGTTTCATAATCTAAAAATCCCTGGGTGGTGATCGTTCCTGTATTGGGGTCAATGACAAAGAGGTCGCTATCTGAGGACTGAATAGCATATGCAATCACAGCGTTAGGTCCAGAGTCAGCATCAGTGGCATTTAATCGAATAACAGTTGTCCCACTGGGGGCATTTTCTAACACTTTGGGAAAGTAGTCCTCAGGGCTGAATGCTGGAGAATTATCATTCACATCAATAACATTAACAGTGACACTGCAGTAGCCTGTTCTGGATACCCATCCTCCATCTGTGGCAGTAACAACTAGCTCGTGCTTTTGGCATAACTCAAAATCAAGTGGTTTTGCTAGTGTCAGTGTGCCCGTAGTTGTATTAATAGCAAAGATGCCAGCCTCGTTTCCAGAGGAAATATTATATCTGATTAATCCGTTCATAGCGGCATCTCTGTCTCGGGCTGAAACTGTCCTGACCACTGTTCCCACAGAGTGACTCTCTGGGATAGTAACACTCATACGGCTTTGAGAAAATTCAGGTGTGTGGTAATTTTCCTCTGTCACGACTATTTCAACAGCTACCTCAGATGAGAGCGGAGGGTTACCTTTATCCTTTGCTTTCACTTTAAACAGAAAGTTTTTGTTCAAATCAGCCATTAGTGAAGATGACACAGAAATCCAGCCTGTACTCCTGTCCAGTCTGAATTTATTAGTTTTGCTCTCATCAGAGATGAAGTACTCCACCTCAGAATTCAAGCCGAAGTCTTTGTCATCCACTGCAGTAACTTTAATTAAGTTTGTGCCCACCCTCACGTTCTTAGTAACAGGAGTAAAATATTTCCGAGCGAGGAACAGCGGTGCGTTGTCGTTGCTGTCTACTACGTTAATGGTGACAGTTGTCTCGCTCATTAATGGAGGACTGCCTCGGTCTGAAGAAGTAACGATGAAGCTGTGCCTATTAATGTTGACGTGGCTTGAACCGCTGGAGTTTTGGTACCTTAAATACTGTTTGTTGAAAATTTCCCCCGTGGTTGCATTAATTCGGAAAAACTCGGACTGGGATTTTATGAAGTAGAAGACTTGGCCGTTCGACCCTTCATCGGGATCGGTGGCTGAAACCTGGGTGACCTTCAACCCAATCCCTGGAAGCTCAGGACACTCCAAATAATAGGAGGGCTTTGTAAATCGTGGGGCGTTGTCATTGACATCCGTGACAAATATGGTGACATCCGTGCTCACCGTCCACCCAGAGTCATGCGCAGAGACCCTGATTCTGTACCGGTCCGTGTCCTCCCTGTTTAGTGGTCTGCTAATGGTGATGTCCCCGGTGCTGGGATTTATGGTAAATGGGAGACTCGTGTCCCTTATGGAGTACCTGCTGACCGCGTTCACCCCAATGTCTTCATCTGACGTCGTGACACGGGTTACTGTAAAACCCAGAGGTGCGTTTTCAGGCACAGAAGCACTGAATATCTGGGAAAACCTTGGAGCATTGTCATTTTCATCTAAAATATTAATGATAACTTTGACAGTTGTGCTCTGGAGCGGGGTGCCTTTATCCGAAGCTTTTATGGTTAGTGTGTATCGAGACAACTTCTCTCTGTCCAAGGGCCGGACGCTTCTGATCTCACCAGTAGCTCGATTGATACTGAAACTATTTTCCGTATTTCCCTCAATTATTTCATAATTTAGCTGTCCGTTTAGACCACTGTCCCTGTCGACAGCAGCCACCGTCAGTATCTTCCGTGGGGACAGGTTCTCCATTATTTCTGCAGTGAAGGGATCTTGCTCAAACTCCGGTGCGTTGTCATTGACGTCTACCACCGTTACTTCCAGTTTCTTATATGAGGAAAAGGGAGGAAAGCCCATATCTCTGGCCTCGATCCAAACCACGTATTTCTGTATGGCTTCGAAATCCAAAGCCCGCCCGACAGAAAGCTGTCCTGTCGCCTGGTCCACCAGGAAGGTGTTGCCCAAGTTACCACTGGCGATGTAGTAAGACAAGGAGCCTCCTCTGGCTGAAGACCCAGAGACGGTGGTCACAAGCGTACCGACCGCTTGGTTTTCGGGAAACGTGAAGGTCTCCTGATCTGCCTGAACACGGGGAAATTCTGCTCGGTTCACAAACCTCACGGTGACGGTTGTAGAGTCTGTCTTGGGGTACCGTCCCCCATCCCTCACGTGAACAGAAATGGTGACTTCGGATTCTCCCGCCAGCGGGTTTGCAGCCAGGATTGCCCCCCTCGCTGCATCGATGTGGAATTTCTCAGAGTTTTTTCCCACAAGGGAATAATGGAGCTCGGCGTTGGAGCCAGCATCCGCATCGGTGACGGTCACAGCAAACACGAAGGAGCCTGAAACGGAGAACAAAGTTAGGGCATCTTCAGATGCACCGATTGTGGGAAACACAATGCCAGCTTTTTACTCGGAAGCACTCGAGAGGGACCCTGTCCTGGTATTCATCCCGGAGCAGGATGCTCTTCCTTAACTGCTCTGAAAATTAATTGTTTTTTTTCACAAGTTGGTAAGTTCAACAAGGGGTAGGTGAGTTTGTGAGCCTGCAATACATCACGTGGCCAAAAAATGTGGGTTTGAATGGATGTCACTGGCTGCACGTACATCTGCACTGGAAAATGAACCTGCAACTTTTTGGAAATCTAGCATCCCATTTCTACAATATTCACATTATGAAAGCCATACATCTAATAAGAACAAATGTTGGTTGGTTGGTTTTTTTTCTTTTTAATTACTCATAGTTTATTTATCCTTGTAAAAAAAAACCCTGGAATTTGATGGCTAGTGAGGCTACCTAAATGAACAGGCAGCACCCATGGACGTTTAACCCTACACAGCCACCTTCCCTTGCAGCCCCTTTTCTTCCTGTTCCTCAGATGCAGCTCCCTTGTCCCCGGTAGCCTCTTGCCTCTGATTTTGTAGGAGTATTCTGGGGACAGTGACTAATGGGACTGCATTTGTAAAAACGTGCTGGTCCTCTGAAATAGGGCTAAAATCACATAGAAATACAAAACTTGTGCGTGCTAGCGTGGTAACATGAATACATTGTTTCAGGTCTTTTGAATTTATGTGTCACAATGAACTTGACTATACCAGCTCCATTTGCATTAACCTCTATATTTGCCTACCTGCAAGGAGAACCCAGGGCGTTCTTCTGCACTGGAATTTACAGATCTAATGCATGACATGTCTTTCAAATTTGACACTGTCCAACCAATTTGCAGAACACTCTCTTGATGTTTTACTGGTACTGAAATATAGAAACTACCCACTCCTGTATAAAAATCATGTTGTTTTCAACCTCTGGAGGCAAAATCATTTACAGGCAGGAATGACTTTGACAGTGTCCCCTTAAAACTACACTTCATGTCACTATTTGTCACGTGCAATGATGTATACTCCAGGGGGAGGACTATTTAGACAAGAACAGTATTCAAACCCTTGTGAGAAATGGGATAGGAAAAAAAAATAAGATTTTTGCTTCAGTTAAGCAAATGACATTATTTATTATTATTATTACTAGTTCCCCCTTTTAAACTTGATTTAAAAATAATAAGAAAATTAAGCTATTTATTTCCAAATGTACGCTAGTTATTCTGTGATTGGAATAAAAGCAAAAGTCTTAATCGAGTTATGAGGGTTTGTTCTTTTTTTTTTAAAAAAAGCTATTTCAGACTCTACACTGGACTGCAATAAAGTTGTTTGGTTTTTTTAATGGATGCCATGCCTGCAAGTAACACCATTGTCAACAGCCTTTCAAAACACTGTGAAAAGATATTAACATTTCCTCTTAAATAAAAGTGAACTGAAGCAGTTGCAAATAAAAATATGCATGCATCCCTAGGTTTTTGAGAAGTTAAAAACAGAGTAAATATAGATTAGGCTTTCTATATGTTTCTAGGTATAAGGGGTAACATACAAAAGCATCCAAAAAGATATTGCCAGAAAACATCAGTTTAACCTTTGTGCACTCCTCATAAACACATTTAAAGAAACACCCCAAAAAGAACCACACAAAGGCACTGTGCCCTCAGCAGAGTACACAAAGATTCACCAGTGTAATAATAAAATAATTTCATAATGTTGTTCTGGAAACGGGGAAGAAATGTAAACAAATTCATTCTTCCATAAAAAGGAGAAGTATTTGCAATTGTTTCAAATTTAGAGAGAAAACCCAAGACATGGAAATAAGCCCTTTTTTTGTTCTTTTAAAGGAGAAATTGTTTTGTAAACCATTTGTCTTGGAATCCTCTCTGTAAGCATCATACATCCAAGCGTATGCATGGGAAAACACACAGCACTGCTGACTTCCACAGCCAACCATTCTGACTGCAGTTTGGTGAATCCATGGTAATACAGTGATCATAGAAAATTCTTTTACTGTTTTGAGATAGTAGAGGTGCTGGTATTAGCCCTTTTCAAGTCACAGAAAAAAAAATCAGAATAGCAGAATCTTTCAGTAAATTCTCTCCATCTTTATGCAAATACTTTTATTCTCTTTTCTTTCCTTTTGCACTACCAATTCTGTAAATAGAAAATATGAATATTTTGGACTTATCAATTTCTAATGCATTTACTTATCAGGCTTGTTTAAACATAAACTGAAGCAGAAATTAATTCCTAAACGGAATGAAGTCACTTTAAATTGGGTGTAGGCTCCACAAAAGTAAGGTTGCTGCTTGGCTTTACTTTTATCTTATTTTGCTTTACCACTTGGCTCAGGGAAAGGCAACATAATTAACATCTGATACAGATATGGACTTTTTGGAAGAGGTTGACAAAATCGTCTTTAAGAATTGCTCAGGGTGGAAAAAGAATGTCTACATGCAGGAGGAGACTTTCAGAGGGAAAAAGAGGCCATTGCCTTCCTAACACCGGCAAAATAACTTAACCACTTGTTTGAGTGGGTGCTCATTTACACTATGTCTTCTTTACATAACTGCAGCAAAGTAATTGAATTTGGATGGAAAGAACATACTAAGAAAATTGCTAAATTGCGGGTGATACAATGAAACATCCCTTGTGGCACAGCTTTGCATTTGATAAGATATTTAAGCAATCTGAATTACCCCAAGCACTGCTAGGTTACCTGAAGTGGTAGGTGATGGGACATGGGTGACGTAGGGATGGTGTTGAAATTTGGGTGGGTTGTCATTCACATCGGCGACGGCAACGAGCACACTGGTAGAACTGGAGAGAGCCCTGGGGAAGCCCCCGTCACTTGCCACCACCACCAAAGTGTAATTCTCCTTCACCTCTCGATCAAGGAGAGCACTGGTGATGATCTGTCCTGTTGATGGGTTGATTGTGAATTGTGAATTGCCACCGGTAAGCCTATAGCTGTTTCAAAGAAAAAAAAAAATGAAGGAAGAAAAATTTGATTAGTATTTCATAAGGCAGCCTGCTCCTGGAGATAATAATAATTTTCCATACTCTTTAGACCACAATGCTGATGGGTATCAACACACGCATTTTCTTCTGACTGTCCATGTATCTCCACTTTTTTCTCTTCCGTTCTCTCTTGTGAGACCTGTAAATGACATTTCTGGGGATCTCCAAGCGTAGTTGCTTAACACATAGATTTCTAATAAATGAGGAGCAAACTAAGTCTCTTTACATTTGGAGGTACAGTCGGAGATACTCTTAAAATTGCCTTCTGGAGGCATCCTCTAGTACTGATTTCCCTAGATTAATGCATTAAGTGATATTCCAAAAGGTTGGCATACTTCTTAGTTGAATCTGCAGGACATCATTAGAAAAAAAGTACTATTTTCTGAAATAAAAAGATTACAATTCTATAAAATAATATGAGGATTTATCATTCATATTGTTTACTGATACTGAGCTAAATTTGGATATCCAAGATTTCAATGCTAATTCATAGGAATTCATAGCAAATTAGTAACCAGAGAGCTACGTTAATAAAGACTAATTTGGACCCGATTTTGACTCTTGATTGGTGTGTATGTATGTGCATACATCTGTATGTGTGTCTAAAAATGTGATTGATAAGAACTGACTGTGTGCTTACTGCAGTGCATTGTACAGGCTACCTCTGGCTTACTACCACAGTGACTTTGTCCCTTCTCTTTGAATGCTGGCCCAGCTTGTGTTCATACAGAACGAATCTCAAAAGATATGGGGAGCATTGGGTTGTATTTTTAAAGGTAATCGGCTAATATTACATTTTTTATTAATTCAGATAATGGGTTTTCTACAAAACAAAGGAAAGAAAAACTGGCTAAAATGAAGAAGGGCATATTCAATTTTACAACCCTGACAAAAAACAACACATCTGCGATTAGCATTGCTTCTTCAGAGAAGCCTGGTATGGCACAGTAGCAGCTTTTTTAAAGACTATGATGCTGTAAGATTCGGAAGAAAACGGCTTTTATGAAAGACAGTAGTATTCCTATCTTCACCTTTTTAAAATCAGAACAGGTTATGCCAGAAATAACAACAGAGGCCAGAAGCTTTACCTAGAGGACTGATAGTCAGCCTGTGTAATAAGCTGTGGCAGCTTCTCCTGTTCAGTCATTAATCTCTACAGAATGCCAGCAGCATACTTTAATTGCTTAATTATGATATAATATGATGGCCATATGTAATTATTCTCCAGCCATAGCAATGTGCATCCAGGGTGAAACAAATGTGCGTAAAGCCTAAAGCACCATTTAAATCTCCCTAAATACCACCAGGACGGGAAAATTTTATCTGTGATTTGCAAGATTTTAACCCTGTGTGAGGTGTCACAGAAGACAGGGATTTCTGTACTTCCACACATATAGAATGGCCCAAGTTTTAGCACTGGAAAGCTGCTATGAAAACCTTTTTTCTTTTTTTTTTTTTTTTAAAAAAAAAGAGAATAAAGACAAATTACATTTGCCATAGGATATTCTGAGTTATATCTGTGTACAACTGCATGCTAACCAACTGGACAACATAAGCGTGTCTCAGCAGATTTACAAAAAAATTCCAAACCCAAGCCAAAAAACCCAAAAACCAAACCCCAAAACTTTAATGGTGACAACTAGCATAAAAGGAATTTGACTGAAGCACCTAAAAACTGGCCTTTTGACTAGTCTGTGCTGACCTGTCTTCTATATACTATCTTTAACAAGACTGCTCACCTGTGCATTGCCATTAACAACCTCATCATCCTCTTTTAACGACTTCACAGGTTAAAGAAAGAGAAAAAAGAGAAAAGAGTCGGCATGTATGGATATGTAACAGTTTTGCAGAGGATTATCTACTTCATACATGACACAGCCCATTTTTTTGACTTTTCATGAAAATTTTAGCAGAGGATTTTACATACCATCTTTGGAAACCCAAGGTTTGATTTTGAAACAGGCTCCAATAAGACCGAAAAAGAGTTCTGAGTGCTCAGCACATCTGACAAGAAGACCTCACGTGTTCTGGTCCCTCTGGCTTTTGCCAGTTTTGTTATACCAGTCATATTTTAAGATTTGCATGACTCTAAATGCTGAATCTGGACAAATTCTGGCCAAGAAAAACAAAGTACATTCCTGAGTCTTAAAAGTGTAAAAGAAAACCTGAAAACAATTTTTAAATGGCTACTTACAAAGGAAAAAATATTTTTATCAGCTATTCTACGAGGTACTGAGTGAATGACAAAGACTAATGGCAGAGATATTAAAGCAATTCAACCACACTAAAGAAATCCGAGAGTACCCTGATAATTTCTGATTATGGGACGCGATCATTACAATCATTCATGCTCTGTATGGAATTCTTTTTTCTAAAGAAGCTTGCCAGAAATAGTTTCTTAGAGTGAGAGTGAATAGAATTAAAAGCTTCATTGTTTCACAATTTAATAAATGGTAATTTTGGATGCTTTTCAAATATTTAAAAATGCCAAAACATAAAGTTTCTATTTTTGGCTTGTAGCTAGTTGGGAAGAAAATATTACAGTATTATATACACACTTGCTTTGCCATACAAAATATTCATTTTATGTTAGTTCCTTTTTTTTTTAAAAAAAAAAAAAAAAAAAAAAAAGACAACCACAGTGATACTCTTACACACTTTGAAGAATGAACTAGGTGAACTAAAAAAAGTAAATAAAGAAGCTACTGTTTGGTAAGTTTGGAAACAGAGAGATACAGGTGTTTGCAGTCACAACAGTTAAATGTGATGAGATTACCTATGTGTCCTTCCAATTAATAACTAATATGAATCTGCTTTCTACTTCATCAGCAATAAACCTGTCCTCAGTGGATAATCTTCAGGTTGTCACTGCCACTTAGCACCTTCATTACTCTTGTCTGTGAAATTGAGCATGGCCAGCGTTCAGCCCAGCGCCCACTTAAGTTGCATCAACTAAGCTCTACAAACCATTTGGCATTTATTGTAAAAACACCAAATTCTAACTTTTTACTGGTTTTCTAAATGGGATAAATTTTACACCTTGCCTTGTGTAATTTTCATTCTAAACTGAAGACATTAGCTGACCATAAATTGATGCAAGGAACACATTGGCTTTCAGTGAAAATCCGTTACTTCATGAAAAGACGTGAATGCGGTGGCAAGGCAGGTCACGGTTTCTGGTGAACGTTCATTGATCCTTGGTCTCTCCCATAACATGTGTATTGGCAGGTTGGGTGATATTGTACCTGCCCATCTAGTTTAGTATAAATGCTTCCAAGTCTGCATAAGCAGTCATCTAAACTACAGTGAGGCTTGAAAAGCCATTTAAGGTTCAAAATAAGAGACTGAAGCTTTCCTGAAACACACATGTTCTCACAACAGTAACACTACCCACTAGTTTTGACATTTTTATGCAAAAAAAGTGATACTGATTTCTAGAATTGCCTAGCTTAAAAACCAAAATTTACAGAGCTGCAAAATACATTCTGTACTTTTTTTAGGGCGAGTGGTTTCATATGAACATAAATGAAAAAAAAACGAAAACAACTCTACCCCAAAGTCAGCTTTTGTAGCAAATTTGTTAATGATGTTTGAAAAAGTACATCTTCCTCTTCCCACCAAGCTGTTTCTGAAAGCTCCTTCAATTAATATTTAAGAAGTCTGTCAGCCTCCAAGAACATTAGTTTCTAGCTTCTTCAGATATACATTTTAAAAGATTTGTATTGTATCTATTACCTATATCCTTCATTACAAAGCCTTAATTCTAAAAGCTACACTAAATAGAAGACAAAAGCCTTTCCAAAAGCTACACAAGCTGATGGCAGTCAGTAATGATGATCATTCACAGCTTATATCATATTTCTTTATGCAGAGAATGTATATATAGAGACTGCAAGCTTAAGTACTTAATCCATTTATGATATTATTTGGAGTTTCAGGGTTTGGTTGGTGGTTTTTTTTTCAAGTTTTTTTACTTTTTTTTCAACACATCTACCTCTACAGTTACTGAAAAATATAAATCCAGCCTATTGACAATTAGACTTCAGGTGCAAGTTAAACTCATTTGCTTTTCACTTAGTAAAAACATAAAATAACTCTGTGACTCTATTTGTCCTTAATATAATTCTAAAAGCCTATAAACAACCAAAAAAAGCCAGATTTGCTGAAATAATTTAGTTACGCCTATACAGCTGTCCTTCTGTGTCTTACAGCTTTATGGCTTGTTGGTGATGGATGCTGTGGGGAAAAAAAAGTCTTCAGGCAAGGTATGAGGCAGTATTAATATTATACAGCAACAGTGAACGACCTACCTAATAACAGCATTTGTAGAAATGTCAGCATCTGAGGAGTTTACAAGCAAAATATCTGTCCCTGTAGGTGCATCCTCCGGAACTGTAGCAGAATACATGTTAAAGGCGAATGTGGGGACATTGTCATTGACATCATCCACAGTGACAGCAATGGTTCCAGTGCCAGTGAGGGCAGGAGACCCTGTGGGAAAGCGGGATACAAAATGCTAGAGGTTACAAATACCACCATGCTAATCTGAGGTCTGCCATCCCCGATTTAAAGCCTGGTCCCTTGAGCATCTCACAGTTCACAGAGCAAGAAAGCCACTTCAACATACAGGACAGGGTCACATTTCTTTCAAAGGCATCTCGACATAAAGTACAAGTTGTGAAAGAAAAGGAAAAAAAAAAAGTTGTTATTTTTCTTGCTCCATCTAATTCCAGAAATATTTTGTAATACAAGGTCAGCGGAAAAAGATGGTCTTGGAACCACTCAGAAGCCTTCCTGTAACAATTAGGACCAATTTGAACATGTGGTTGACTTTCCTATTTCTCTAAGGGAAGATGTTCAGAAGTGGCAACACTGACAGCCGTGAAAACTCCAGCCCTCAATTTATTTATCTGCAGAACAAATAGAGTGGAAACAGTGGCAAACCCCAGCTTTCCGCGTGGCTTTGAAACTGCTGGTCGCACCCCTGACCTGGGGAGACCTTCTCTGAGCGGGTGAGAAGGTTGCACAGTCTCCAGTCCTGTTCAGACTCAATTTCTCCATAGCAGCAAATAATGCTCACTTGGATGGGATATTGGCTTATGGGAAATCGGTCTGAACTTATTTAACCTACGGCTTTCATCCTTCTTGTTATTCTAATACTTAACTCTGATGAGCAGAAATGAGTAAGAAATAGCACGTTTATTCATGTGCAATCTCTCAGTATTCATTCTCTTAAGCTCTTCCTTTGTCAAATAAAGAATAAAAAAAAAAAGACAAAGAAGAGTTTTACAAGTTCATGTTAGTTTTGCCAGTCTATTACCCTTATTTTCAGCCAAGAATCAGCAAGACATCTTCTGCTTACCAAATTCTTCACTGAGGGTCCCTGAGGAAAATGGGATCATTCCTTCCTTTCTTTGATTACATAGCAAAAAGGAGAAGGAAAGAGTGACAGTGGAGCACAGAACACATGAGTTACGGCCCTTTTTACTCAAAAGACAGATGATGACCATGCCTGTTTTACCCAAGAACGCGTCGCATTCAATCTCAGAGACAACAATTCACCATTTGCTGGACTGGGAAAAAAGGAACGATAATGAGATGCTTTGGGCCAGAGATTGGTTCGAGTCCTTGCCACAAGGCAACCGTATTACATGAAGCTGTCATTTGATGAAACCCAGGCAGCCCCTGTGTGACTCCCCCCTAGTCCTTCCACCCCAGCAGATGACTGGGTCACTGCTACTCGAGGTTATTGCTAGACCTTAACCTTAGGGCTGGGAAGGAGTTAGACTCTGCTCTTGGGTCCCACGTGGTCCTGGCAAGGGCTCCAGGCATTGAGGTCTTGTAGAAAAGAAGAAATAACGACCCATTTTCCTACATGTTAACCCTTGCCAGCTGAAGTGTCACCATGCTGCACCGCGGGAAGAAGCTGGGAGCAGCGTCTGCACAGGAAGAAGGTTTTTCACCACAAAAATACTTCAATGTACCTTGGCTTAATGCACAAACAGACCGAAGGAAAGAGCTTCCAATTGCAAGGCTCTGTAAATCTTGCAAGGCTGACTCTGAAGCCAGCTGATGGGACGGGACGGATCACGATGACGAGGAAAGAACGTGCAAGTCAAAGAGCACAGGTTTCACGCCACGGCCGCGCACAATGGAGGCCTTTCTTTGCTCTCGTCTGAGGTAATTCATTCTGCCAATTAATATACTTTCAGCCAGGAAGGTTAGATTAAGGCAATAAGTCTGACTCATTTTTTACCCTCGTCCCCTCCATCCCCGCCATTTTGTCGTTTAGCCAAACACGTATAGATAGAAAAAGCCCTCTTGATTGCTGAAATATTGCCTGTGGAGTGTTTATTATTCCTGCATTAAACGACACAGGGTCCTCAGCGGTGTTTGCTGCATGTGTCATCAAGCTCTGGCCTTCCAAACACATTTAATTGACATTCATCTCGCAGCTAATGAAATGAAAAGTTGAAAGCTGTTAAGTTTCACAGGTGATTAAACAATTTATACATAATTCGGAAACTAATCTTGGGTAAGTCACATTCAAAGAGCACCAGTAACGCAGCTCAGTCTGGAAAAGAAAGCTAACTCGCAGCTAAAACCTGAAACTCATTGTTTTAAATGTATTTGCTAACACAAAGAGCTGATGTTGGAAAATTCACGCTGTGAGTTTATCTGCAAAAATGAGCAGCAGTGGCAGCGCCCTTAAAGCTAACCTGGTGATGGGACTGGCTCCAGTGCAGCTCTGCAGGCTGGACCTGTCCCGCCTGAGAGCACTGAGCTCTCTGCTCACAGGGCTGATGGAGAGAGGAGAATGGGAAGAAGGTGTTCACGTCTGCTGGTAAAGTACTGCGTGGACATACACTGACAGCAAAAACGCTACAAGCCCTCCTCTTTCTCCTGCATGGCTATTAAATCTTTGGTCACATCTGAGGCCCCATCCCTGGAGGTGTTCAAGGCCAGGCTGGATGGGGCTTTGAGCAACCTGGTCTAGTGGGAGGTGTCCCTGCCCATGACAGGGGGTTTGGAACTAGATGATCTTTAAGGTCCCTTCCAACCCAAACCATTCTATGATTCTGTGATAATGGAACTGGTCAAAAGGGATGCCAGAGGTAATAGCCCATAGGGCTGTGAATATTCTCCTGCTCAGGATTACACCGATAGCAGAAGCTTTTGACTCAGCCATTTGACTCCAACCAGCCCACTTTCTCCTCTGAGGAATCTGAATTTGCAGGGTACCAAATGAAGGCTCCAAGAGCCAAATCCCAGCCTCAGCCCCATAGATGTTCCGTGCTGTTATTCTCTGATTCCACTCCCTCACTGGATGCACCTACAAGGCACTGTACAGCGCAGTATGGACATATTTATGTTCTCCTCAGAGAAGTGAATATACCAGCCAAGGTTGAGCACCATGCTAATAAAATTAGCTAGGGTAATGTAAGTAACCCAGCTCTCATTCAGCACTAGCTTGTGGCTGCGTTGTGCTCACAGAAACGTCCCAGAAGTCCAATATTAATTCAGCTGTTTGCAACATCCTAAGTCACTGCTCCTCAGTTCAAAACCCAAAATCTTTCTCGTTTTACTTAGATGGAAAAACTCACGCATCTACATTGGTTTCCTGTCTATGTAGTTATCCAAATATGTTTTTTTCCTCTAAGTAAAACATCACGTCCACAAATTTACTCCTTTATTCTATTACACTGAAAGATAAAGTTGCAATTTCAGAGAGAGTCCTCAAAGCTTTTATTCACTTGAAATTAAATGACTAGCTCACATTTCTGCAGTTACTGAGAAATATAAGAAGAGGAAATTACAAATGAAGTAATTTTCTATGGAAAAGAAATAGCTCAGGGCCAAATTCTACCGTCCTCAGTGAACTTTCAGTGAAAGTTGTGCTTGCATATGGACCACAGAATTTGGTCCCTGTTAATAAGTAGGTTTCATAAAATGTACATGTCATATTTGTGGTGAAAGAAGTAGTTTCCATGGTCAGGCTGAGTTCCCAGATTTCTTAGTTTTGCTTCGATAGCAAATCTTCCCCAAGTCAGTTATTCTAATTATACTAGAGCTTCATCTCTTTTTTCTTCAAACTGCACTTAATATTTTGCATAAATAAGTGTAGTAAATTTTGTGTAAATTCTGCAATATTAGCCAAACACTCAAAATGCCCCCCCAACTGATTTTAATAAACCAGACATGTCACAACCTATATAAAATTGCTATACACAGCCACACAAGCTTATGTGTACCTCCTACAAACTGCCCTGATGGGTAGAGACACAAAGAAACATACACTTTTCCCTTAGTGAACTTCCACTAAAATTTTATTTTTCATAATAGTCTGAACTGGTTTTCAGCAGAAGCAGCAACTATTTCTTTGTCAGCCACCTCTTATTTACAGCATTTCTTTAGTGCTATACTAGGGTGTTTTTTTTCAAATCCCAAAATACCACGTCACAAAGGAGCCTAGGATACCCATGTTGAATAAAACTTTTCTAGAAAGGTGGAGGAATGAAAGATCCATCAAATGATTAATAACCGGAGAACATAAAGTTAACTGTGTGAACTAAATGGGAGACATCGAATTGACTGTTCAGTGAATATCAAATCTTTAAAATTTCAGAGATGATGACATTAATATATTATTATCATTATTTTGAATTTCCCATCTCTGTGTGCTGGGGTCTGTTTCTATGAACCAAAGAGTTTATTTTCTAGGTGACAGCTGTACATATACATTAAGCAGACAGTCCTACAAATGTCCACACGTCATTGTTGAAATAAAGATTAACCTGGGATAGTGTCAAAATAGTATTGCTGAGTTCAGGAAGAAAATTGCTTCCCACGGATGTTCTTCCAAAAACTTAAGCTTTTTGCTTACATCTGCAAGTAAACATGTGTCTGGGGACGAAGAGAAGGAGCAGACCTTGGGAGCCTGCTCCTTGGAGGCCCGCGGTGGAGGGATGAGTTACAGAAGGAGGTTACAAGAGGCCACCTCTGGCTTGGCCAGCGCTGGGCTGTGGTTCTCCTCTCCACATGGAACATTTGAGGAGGTGATGTGAAGAAATGGCTGTGGGGCAGGCAGGCGGTCGCACAGGGGCAGGACCTCTTTTCCCCCAGCAGGGTGGGGCTGTCTTCCGCCCCATTCACCAACGCTTGTTTGCGGCTAATTGCCACAAAAGTATGATGAGATTGGAAATATGTCCATTTAGAAGTTGTTTAGAAGTTTAGTCTCAACTTTTTCCTCTGCCCATTCAGGACAAGGGGGAAGAAAAGCACTGGCTACATGTACCAATGCAAGCAGAAGAAAGGAAACTAAATGCAGGAAGGTGACAGTGGGGAGACATATCCTCTCACCTGACAATTTCTACTTCTCAAATACAGGATAACCAGTGAAGACAGGACAATATGATTAGTTCACCCAGAAAAGCATAAGTCACTCATTCCCCTAATTTGTGACAATGCTTATGAGCCACGAAGTCATCCACAAGCAATGTACCTAAAGGGTACTCGTACTCTCACCTTGGTCTATTCATATACCCTTAGAAGAAGGGAACACTGCCTGCCACCCTGGTCCTGGGGAATGGGGAAGCTAAACTGTCTCAGCTCCCTGTAATCCCCAAACACATGGCACCGTCTGCTCCAGTGTACATTCAGCTCTCCACAGCATCCCTGGCCACACCAGGATGAGTGAGGAACAATCAGAGTACTTAGTGGACTGGAGCAGTAAAAGCAAACAATTGAAGGAAACTCGCAGAGCCATTTACGTTCTTCAAGAAAGCTCAGGAAAAGATGATGCTATTGGAAATTGTCTTGGCTGTGTGGTACTGTATGGCTCACAGTAAAAATTAGAAATAGGAGAATGTGTTCAGCACATTATCCACATATTGTTTGAAGCTTTAATGGCTTCTGGGTCCTGTCTGTGCCATGGTTAGCACCAGATAGTAAAACCATCATTCCTTGCAGAAACCAGGAACTCAAAGGTTTTGCCAGCATTAAAATATCAAAATTAAGTGCTAGAAAACTAACAATAAACTTAAGCAAAAAACCTACAGATACATTTCACTAAAATGAAAGAAAGGGATTAAAATTAAATAAAATGAATCTAAATGACTAATCGAAACTCATATTGCAGGCAGTTTACCATGTTTTGTGGTAAATTAAACACATCATTATCCTGAAAATTGGAAAGCGATTTAACAGAAATGGAATTTTTGCTTCACTGAAATGTGTTGCTTTGCAACAAAGCGGATTTCACTTCCTCAGTCAAACACTCAGTGAATGAGTCCCAGGACTAGAAGTTGTATGTGTTATTACAGAGCATTAACTTTTTCACTCAAGTAAACAAGGTCTTTCTCACAATAAAGGGGCCAATCTTTCTAAATGCATTTAAATGCAGACAGGGTGTGCTGAGGCTCACACAACCTGTGAGTTTTAAAATAAATATGGAGCTAGAGTAAGTAAAGATGCAACTAACTTGCATTACACTTTGGCTTTCTAGAGCTTAATTTGAAACGTGGATGACCTTAAATTAACTTATTTACCAGGAACACAAAAGAAAGTGCGTATGTGAAACGAGAAAAATAAGGAGTTCTTCTTAAAAGACTGCACCACAAATATTTGTCCTGGCTGGCTATATTGATTGTGTTTTATTTTGCTCTTACTCAGTTTTTCACTATGGGCTTCTATACAAAGTCTTAAACTGGTGAAGCTAGTATACCGTGCGACAAACCCTGAAATAAGCAGTTAATAAAAATAATTAAAAGCTTAGAAGCTAGCCCTACTCTCATTCAGTTCAGCAGGTGACTGGTGAATGAGACCACGCAGGAACCCAGAATTTCTGAGTGAGTCAAATCAGAGTTTTTCTCAGTAGTAGCAGTTGTTCCTAAAGCTGGTTTAACAGAACTTACACATCAAAAAGCAAAGGAACTGTTGAGATAGGTCAGCACTTCTGCAAGGACTATCTCACAAGAAAAAAAAAAGATTTTTCCATACTGCATCAGATATCAGAAACCTCAATATCCTCCTTCATCTACCAGCTTAAAGAAGCCGGGAGCAGATAGACCTAAATTTGGGAAAATAAGCCATGAAAAGTAAAAAAAATAAAATAAAAAACAAAACACATCACTGGACCAGAATCAAATTTGTTTAACACATTTCAAAACGTATGAAGGAAATGCTGAAAGAATCCTGCTCCACCACCCGCAGCGTAAGCTGGATATGGGGTTGCTGACATCAGCAGACCCCGGTATGTGACTTGTGACTGTCAGATTCTGTTCTCCTTCCACAAAAGGCATAAGCATTAATCCCATGTGCCATAAACCCCTTGATGCACACTTGCAATCCATTAACATTGAAGGTATAGGCCATTGGAGGCAGCGTTCAGAAAAGACACAGGTATCGTAAGTTTCTTAGCCAGAACTGCACTGAATCTCAAAATAAGAAGTTGCCTTCTTCAAAAAATGTGTTTCAGAAAATGAATCTTTAAGGAAAATTTTTCACAGCTGAATATAATGCTCATAAAAAAACCTGACAGATGACTGATTGTAAGGGCACATTGACAACAAAAATGATCAGAGGGCTGGAGCACCTCTCCTGTGAAGACAGGCTGAGAGAGCTGGGGTTGTTCAGTCTGGAGAAGAGAAGGCTCTGGGGAGACCTTATAGCAGCCTTTCAGTACTTAGAGGGCCGGCAGGAAAGATGACGACAGACTTTTTAGCAGGGCCTGTTATGACAGGACAAGGGGTAACGGTTTTAAACTAAAGGAGGGTATACCCAGACTAGATCTAAGAAAGAAATTTTTCACGATGAGGGTGGTGAAACACTGGCACAGGTTACCATGAGAGGTGGTAGATGCCCCATCCCTGGAAACATTCAAGGTCAGGCTGGATGGAGCCCTGAGCAACCTGATCTCGTTGCAGATGTCCCTGCCCATGTCAGGGGCGTTGGACTACATGACCTTTAAGGGTCCCTTCCAACCAACCTATTCTATGATCTCCCTGTGCCCGCACTGCTGGAGGTTCTAGGAGGTGGGCATGGCCATGCGTACCACCAAGGTCTCTGCTGACAGAAGTAAGATTTAAAGAAAGTGGAACTGTGACTTAAAAGAAAGGCAGAGACATTTAAAAAAATATTTTCTTAAACCCACCAAATTACTTCTCCTTGTTATAAGTTACTGCTGTAAACAGAAAAAACAGAGAAGTTGGCTCCTGCAGGGACTGCTGACTAAGGCAATTTTTGACTGCTTGTGACTCCTGAGCATCCCACAGCGAAATTCCTGTAATGCATGATTTTGAATTATGCTTTAAAAACACCCTGTATAAATAGTGGAGATTAACCACCAGGATAAGTGTTCAGCCCATATGAGCATGTTTTACTTGCCTTATCCTTGTAATTAAGGCTTCCTGAAATTGTAGCTTTGTATTTGAAGAATGAGCTAGCAGACTTCCAATTTATAAGGTGTAACATTTAATTTAAGAAATGGTTTAAGATCACCAAGGCTGGAAAAAATCTTAGTATTTCTCAAAGGCTGAGAAAGTCCACAGCACAATGACTAGTGTAATTATCTTATTCTTCTGCAGAACAGATTATGTTCAGCAAATTCATTAGCACTTTTGAAGTATTAATTTCATACAAAAGTGATGTTAGCAGAATGACGATAATTTAAAATTAATTTTAATTTAAAACCTCCAAACTAATCATAGCAAGGTGGATGAATTAAGAGATAACGGAGGAAGTGTAACAGTCTGAAAATTTACAAACTGACAATTCTTTCTTCCTTGAAATTTCTGATCATCTGCTAAATCCTACATATTGAGCATTATATTCTAGCTTGTTTTCCTTTTTAAATAAACTTGATTTCAAAAAGATATACCCATTCCCCCTGCCTCAAACTAGCACCAAGAAGTTAAGAATTAACAGTAAAGAAAAAGAAAGGAAAAAAAAAAAAAGGCCAGGACAACAGTGAAGACTGCTTAAAGATCTGACAGCCACAATTTTTTATTCATTTGGATCAATACTGCACAATGTTTTTATATACCATGGCAAAATTCAACGAAAACTGAACTGCTCTGGCATATTTCATACGTTCTATTCTCGCTTCTTCATCACCCTCTTTCTATATGTTCACAATAAACTGTTTACCTGTTTACTGGTAACAGTGATTACTGACTGTCCCATACGCATTCAATAAAGCTGTACTGCAACAGTAGTAGGGCTGAGAGAAGAAGTAGATCTTAATCATGCATGTAAGATGAAGACTGAGGATCAGAACAAAAACTGGCTCACTTAATGAATTTCACACCAATTTAAGCAGGTCCCTAAAAGTCACTGTATCCCATTCATATTTGCTACATATTACCGTAAGCGCCCACGAGTTGTTTGCGAATATCAGCTGGCATTCAAGAAATTAACACAAGATATAATCACACAACTTGAGAAAACAATGGCATTGCAACCAAAGCAAGAAGGGACTTTTTCCCAAACGTGCGACGGAAATATCCATCCCAATGTGGATGGAAATAAAGGACAAAAAATATCCCTACCAAGTGGATAAGCTACTTGAAAAAAAGTGGTTAAGAACTTTTTCGAACTTTGTCTTCCATACATTACAGTATGTAGTACAGTTGATCTCAGCTTACCATAGATCAATACTTTTATCACTTATGACTAAAAATATTTCAAACTTTAATCAGATAAACCTGCAATCCTGCATTAAAGATGATGATAATTGCTTTTTATTAGATTAACCCTTTAAGAAGGAGCATAAATCAGCTTTGACAGTTCATGGCACACACATCCCTGGCAAAGCTGGTATTTGTAGCCCTTTATTTCTATTTCTTTTTTTCCTTTGTTATTTTTACAAGGTTCTTGTAAGAAATTCTGGATGAGAAACAACACTGAATTACTGGATATTCCTGTTTACTTCATTAGCGATAAGGTAACTTGACAAAGTAAGAAAGACAATCACCTACACTCAGTCTTTTTAAGTGGCATAAAATTATGTTCTTTGAAAGAGACAACAACAGTTCTCACAAACACTTACAACTAACTGAAAATTCTTAATAAATAATAATGTTTCTACCAATAGTCTGGATTTCTTTTACTTATGCGGGATGTAAAGAGTCAAAAGATTTAGTTACCTAATAAAACTTGGTATTTTCAACTAAAATCCCAAGAATGTCTGTAGAGAGATTAAAACTTTTGGCTGTGTTACTATATCTTATGCTTTCCTGGACTCCAAAAGAGGAGAAGTACGTTAAACTCATTAGGATTTTGCTTATCTATTAAAAAAAAAAAAACCCAAACCACCAACAAAACAATTACTGGATTACATCCATACTGAGGTAGAATCTATGGAGCTCTCAACACCACTCAGATCTGAATAACATTACTATATTTTTGTGTGGATAGACTACAGGTTTTTATATTGCAAAGCACAAACACGCACACACTGTGCTTGACGCCCCCTCCCCATGGCAGTTCTGCCATAGCTGTCTCTCTTCCAACACCCCAATTTCTGAACCTTCTTGCCTATGATTCTGTCTATGCAAAATCTCTGAAGACCTGTTTCTAAAAAATAATACTTCTCAAGGCTATAGTTTAGCAAATGGCTGATTTTTTATGTACATTAATCACTGCAAATTAGAAAATTTTACATTCTTTAAAATAATTTCCCCCTTTTTTTTTTTTTTGAAAGCAGTGAAATGGAGAATAGCTCACCCAACAAAGCTCAGCTAGAAAAGTTTTTCCCATCTTAAATAAGCCTGTCAGTTACTTGCTGGATTCTCTACAACTCCAACAGAGAGCAGAAAGGGAATTACACACACGAAAAATGCTTGAATGGAGGGGCACACACTTAAATTAAGGACTTTTCTAAAAGTCCACAAATACATCTGAACTATAGAGAATAAATATCTTTAACATGAATTTCTAACTCCGCTTGCCTTGTCTAAATAAAGTCCACCATCAGTTTGAGTTGGTTTCAAAGCTGAAGTTCTGTCCATGATTTTAACCTGAGTGGAAAACTAACTTTCATTGTTCTCATGGATATTTCAGCTTGCCAGCCTGAGCCCCTTGCCAACCTCGATATACGTCTCTCCTGCACCAGACCTCAGAGAACACAGATGCTTGGGATTTAGCCCAGAGGCTCTCACTGAACTATTTCGAAGACAGTGATCTAATAATGAAGGTTTAACTCCAAATAGAGGACTAAATCCCTCAAATGGTATTCTGGTGCTGTACTGCAAATCTCGTGGGATGGCACTCTGAAGGGATGGGCTAAAGCTCTCATAATCTTTGGGGAGTAAATATGTCACATCATATAGACATGGACATGCTCTCTTCCTTGACAGTTACTCTCTAGGGGACACTGGACTGACTTTGCCATAAACCCACTTTCTAAATTGGCAATTTGAGCTTTTGTCTTCTAGAGAAAAATTAAAAAGTGCGAACAGTTTCTAGGCCCTGTGAAAGGGTAAGATCCTTGCTTCCCACAACTACAAAAAAGCCTCTCTCGATACTCTCATCTCCTGATTTTAGATGGTGGTAAGACAAAATGAACACTAGGAACTCACTGATGAGTCTGTCGCCATTTCAGTGATTTAGAAATACATTTTAAAAAATCATGCAAAACTACTAAAATGATAGTTTTAGTACCAGTATTAAAAGAGCAAAAATAATAAAACGAGTAAAATAGTAAACCAGTAGAACTAGGCTCAAGTAGACTGCATTGATATGAGAAGAGCTTCCGTAAAGGCAAGTAAATAAATGGAGTCAGGACAGAAACCAACACTATTTTTGAAACATATTTTTGTGGCATAAAACAAGACCATAGAAGAGGGCAATCATTGTGTAAACTGCTAAGCACCAAGGTAAGCATACATCAGCTTCATTTAGCAAATGAAGCCTGAAGTCACGTGTATATTTAGAAATAGCACAGAAAGCATGGAAAACAGGACATTTCTAACTGAAACCTGTGAGTTGCTTGTTTGTTTTAACACCACCAAGACTTAAAAATAGCCGAATTTGTTTTTAAAATACAACTCATTCTTTTCAGGCAACACCTTTTCACACTGTAGACTGCCCATTAAGTAGAAATACAGTGTATATTAAGAAAACAGGATGAGCATAAATGTCTTTAAGCCCGGTCACATAAATCTTTCACAATGTTAACCCTCGAGACTCTTTCTTACCATTACTAGAAAATACAGTCTTCCTTTACTTGTGACCCCAAACTGGGAAATATCTCAAAACACGTTAAAAAACAATGCAGCTACATTGTCAGATTTCATGTGATTTTAGGATTGAAGGGAACCAAAAGCCTATCTCAAAAGAAAATTCCTGAGGAGGATATAACCTCTCTGTTTGGTTGCCCTCCTGCATTTTTGAAGGAAAGAATGCATAAGTTGGGGGCCAACATATTCTAAAGAAAAAACATATGGTTGTTTTTCATACGGGCCAGGGATGTATACAAAGAACAGCTAACTAAATATAATAATCAGTCCACTGATTCATTTCTTTCAGAACTATTTATCTAAATCAGGAAATAGGTAATTAAAAAAACAAACCAAAACAAAACAATTAAAAAAATCCCACAGGAACACAGCTTCTAATTAGAAACATCACATTTTGACTTCAGTTTTATTGTGGCAATGTGCCATTCTGACCAACCAAATCAAGAGATGGTGGTTGCAGTTTATTTAAACAGTAGTCCTGGGCAGCTAGCAGGTTTCCAGATGTGCTACTCCACATCCCTGCAACCAATAAATAAAAGGAGGAGGACTGTTGGAATGCTAACATTTGCTCCAGAAAATTTCTCAAAGAGTTAAAGACAGGGATGATAAAAGCAGCTGCACCAGTTCTTGTCATGGTGCCAGAACCGAATGTTTACCCAGCGCTGCGTCCCCACCAGATGGGGTGAAAAAAAAATTTAGAAAGTCTCTTTTCCCAACCATTTTGCCATGAAGAAGGGTATAGTGAAGCAAAACAAATGATTTATGTGGTAGAAACAGACCCATAAAGACATAGTCAAATAGCTGCATGTAGATTTCTTGGCGTTTATGTTAGCAGACATTTGGGGGGAGCATCTGCAATCTAAACACTATCATGTTATTCCACAGTCCATCATTTTGCCTGTCATTATATTTATAATTCCTGCACTCTGATCTTACAGCCTGTGCTGCAAGAGGGGCTCTAAACTGGAATGGCTGAACTTTGGGGTGGAATTATGTTTTATTTCTCGACTAAAGCCACAAGTGCACAGCTCTGGAAGGTGCTGAATGTGCCTAGTGATGGGCACTTTGCGTGACTCCCCACTGCCCAGGGGGGCAGTCAAGTAGCTGAGACCCAGCAGAAGTTAGAGCAGGGTGGGGGTACCAAAGTGAGGGAAGAGTGATGATAAAGCAAGGTTGAAATCAAGAACCTTTGTGCAGACTGGGCATGAAGCAGGCTGCCTGGCCACAAATCTCTGAGCCAAGCACCAGAAAACGTTTTATCAGCTTTTTCCCCTCCCCTGGAGCAGAGGGAAGATTCTGCTGACCCAAGATCTACCCTGAGGACTGGGTGGAGGATTAGCAGGCAAGGCCAAGGAATAGCTGGGCCAGAGCCAGGACGATGCATATATCATGACTGACTTCTCTGGGCCTGAGGGGAGCTCTTGCTTGGAAAAAGATTTTTTCAACAACTGCCTGAATTTCCATCGCTGGTGCATGTGGTCCCACCAGCGGTCCCCATCTGACCTGCCCAGCATGCTTATGAGCAGCTCAACTCTTAATAACTCAACAACTCTTCTCACGTGGGCTGCTGCTTCACGATGTCCTAATCCTTCACCTGCTGCAAACAGACTCAGTGTACGGGCTGCCAATGCACGCTATAAACCCCACAAGGTACTGGGGATGGAATAACAGCCATCACCAAAGCGGCCGACCCTCCTGAGGCCCGGGATTGTTTTCAGTACATTGGACTGACACCTCTAGATTAGAACAATGAAAAATTAAAAATCCTTCTTCTTTCATCAACTTCCCCATACACAGGTGAGGGCAACACTATAAGAACCACTGTCCCAATTGGTGAAGCGATAATAAGCATAAGAAAAGTAAGAAATCTTTGATTATACAGAGAGAGATCAGGAAGACAGCCAATGCAAGTTGAGAATCCATCAGTTTTTATGTCTAAAGGCGTTTCTAAGTATGTATTGTGTCTGCTTCCTTGAAAGAAAGGGAAGAGCTGGCACAGAATTCTATAGGACCAGGATATCATGCTGTAATGTTTTAAACCAGTCAGTGTAGCCTATAAAAACTGAGATGTAGATCCTAAGAAAAACGGGAAGCGGGTTGGACAGACAGAGTTTTGCCCTTCATGTGCTACCCAGACATTTCCAGAGTTAACTGCACCTGGATGACTACCGTGATTTTTATCCATAAAAAAAACCAAAACCAGCACCTAAATAAGATGCACCATATATGGCAAGACTGTTGCTTGGGCTGCTAAACACAATCTGAAAGACTGTTTATTACAGCTAATAAAGGCCAAACTCGAAGTGCAAAGTATAATACTTTTCCCTTGATTTATTTTCAAAGATAGTACAGATGCGGATAATTTCAGACAAGTCTGCTTTCTCCAGTGTTTTGGCAGGCACTGCTTTCCTACAGAGCAGCACCACCTGTTTTACGTGTGGTTTTGGTTGAATTGTCTCTATGCAAAGTCCTTCTCTCTCAGCATTCTCAAACACATACAGCCTAAGACACTCCAAAGAAATAGCTACATTAGGCAAAGAGCTGGACATGCCTGTGAGAGTCTTTTTTATAAACCTTACTCAAAACACTTTACTCACCCATTTCAAGACTGTGTTATTGCCATTTATCTGCTAGTACAGCCAGAACTACCTGATTTAACGAAGCAGGCAACGACTACCGAAGGTCAGCGTGTTACCACCTGGATATCCATCACATACCCATACTGGTAGCTACAGTACTGTTTTGTGTATTTTAAAGTAATAACATTCTTCTTCTGATAAGCTGCAACCTTTTTAGAAAGGCTTCCTCCCACTTAATTTTTTTTCTGTCTCGGCTGCCAAATGTCTACAGAAGTACATGTGCATTCTCTGTGTGATAACGTAATTTATAGTAACATAAAATTTGAGATGCAGGTTGACAGAAATCCCAGAGTCTGTAACTTGGTCTGTTTGTTGCCCATTATTGTGACAAACATGGCTTTTTAAGAGCTCTCCAACAAATTATATGCCAGAGTACACTTTACCATCTAGACTGCTTGAACTCAGTATGACTAATTCAAATGTAACAGGGATCCCTCAGAGTTTCTTAAAGTACTTTAAATACATTACATACTTAAGTATCTATTATGACTACAGTCCACATCCTGCTTCAATGAAATCAAGTAAAGTTTTGGCATTAACTTCTACAGAAGCTGGACATTTTCCTGTGATGTTTTAGTTTAGATAAATTATGGCTAACATAGTTTTAAATGTATTCTTTGATGGCATGAATTTAGAGCAAGTCTCCAGCCTGATTGGAAGATATTATCTAACGCTGTTCACAAGGCTGGTTGAAAATCACACTAACTGCAGATTAGTGAGATTGTAAACTTAAACATAGTAGAACAGTTAAATTTAGATTAAAGTTACTACTGAACATTCACTTCTGAACACTTTTCCTAGGATCTTTTAACACTGATAGGAGGGAATAATAACTTGTGAGTTACCTTTATCAGAACATAGCAAATAAAAAAAAAAAAACAAACAAAAAATTCAAACAAAAAATACCTCAAAACCAGCTTCAAACAGCGTTTAATCAGCATGATATCTACATGTTTGAAACATGGGAACTGATGAAACATGCTGCTGTTTGTGTCAGCCACTTACGGCAAAGGCCCTGTGCACCCTTCATGTATTAATGTCTCCCCTGGATTATCTGAAACTCAGACATCTCCCAATACAAATAAATATTTTCATTTGGAACAGTTGGGTAAATCTCCTGGATTTCCTATTTTTTAGGAACCAGAGTCTAGGAAAAGATTGTGCTCTTTTCAGACTTCTGGCTTACACATGGTGCTAGGCATGGAGTACAACTGACTTCTTGCTCCTCTCCTTTTTCCGAGAAGGACAATAATTGTTGCCTGTGTGACACCCCTTGTCAGTTCAGACTTCGGGTATTTCGTATGTAGAGCTAGTAAGTTCTGTACAATCCTAACAGACTCCTGCTCACTTGGACTGGGAGAGTAAACAGACATCAAGGATCTGCTTTCCCTTCCATATCCAGCCTCAGCTTCTGAAGGAACATAAGGATGTTCAAGCCCAAGCAAGTCCAAGTCACAAGTGAGCAGTTTGCGGCTACAGAGTAATGGAATGCCAGTGTGAAAAATACAAAGTATACAGTATCTCTAGCCAAAGTACAAGACAAATGATACGTCAAGTCCTAAAATTGTGTTTTGCGGCTTCAGCTGTGCTCAGACTGCGAAATACCTGAGCACTGCTGCAATAGGAAAATATAAGCCATAGATATTGTCACTGACACAAGATACTGCACACAATATGGCAGAAAACAAAATTGTATCCACTTGTCAACAAGTTGGGTTTGCTTCTATTTTTATTATTAGAGAGTAAGAACAATTCTGCAGTAAATTAAATCCATCAGACCGTGGGGGATCAGAGAACAGAAAATGATGCAGGGTGTCTTTGTTACTAATATTCATACCAAAATCTGAAACCAAAATTTTGGGCTTGGACACCTCAAGTGAAAGTGTAATTAATCTTCATAATAAGAATTCATGTCCTGTTTTAAACTGAGGGAACTTGGAATACATTTGGGATTCTGGAGCAAACGTTTGACTGGATGCTGAGCAAAGCGGAAAATTAAAATGTTGAAATGTAAATTGTCACTACTTTTCAGGGATAAGGTTTCTGTAAGATTAACTGAGTAGTCCACAGCTGTTTTCTGGCCATTGACTTGACTTGTCTGCACATCTCTGATAATAACATTATATTGGGTTTTATTGCCATTAATATTAGTTTTTTATTGCCGTGCATGAGGCTTTTATGACCTTGGCAGGACTACTTACTACTGCAGGGCAAAAATCAACCTACCTAAATCTGTAGCGAGTCCTATTAGTATCAGACGACCAGACATAAGCATAAAATCCTGATTTCCAGAACCGAACTCCCCTTGATATCAGGTAAGTCCTCCACAAAGATCTAAACTGAAGCTTGGGTACCAATCTCCATCCACTAAGGCTTTGAACCATCATAAAGACATTTCTACCCAGAATACAATGTTTTCAAGCGACAAATAGATTTCACCAGAAGAGACTGCCTGTCTGCTTTACCTGCATCAGCAGCTGTGATCAGTAGTAGGTACTGCTCCTTGGCCTCCCGGTCCAGGCTCTGCACCAAGCTCAGCTCTCCGCTGGCCGAGAGAGTGAAGGCTCCTTCTTCATTCCCAGCCACCAGCAGGTAAGTAAGCTTGCTGTTTAGGCCTTGATCATCGTCTCTTGCTACGACCTACAAAAGCAAAGCAAACACGTGGGAAGAAATATCGAGGACCGATGAGTGCAGGGTCTGTAAAATTTTATTGGGAGAGACAAAATATTGTCTATGACAATAATCCAAATTAATGCACTGAATTGATCTAAATGCTTTAAGGGCTATTACAAATTAGCTGCAATTGTAAAAATGATCTAACACAGTGGTGATGGACTTAAAAGCATGGTTTGAAAATATTAAATAGTTGATTACTTATTTTTCTTAAGCATAAATACAGTAAAGGCTGCGTTGGGGCTTAGTGAAAACCACAGATGATCTATCACGGGGTGAGCTCTGCACCAAAACAATCATTGGATATCCTGGATCCATTCAGAGCTCTTTCAGTGTATGGCACAGTGCTTTGTACCGTGTAGGCAATGATCAGACTGAGAGATTTGTTGCATTAAAGTTGAGATTGAGATGAGAGACAGAGCAAACTCTTAAAGCTCCAGTGTAGGTGGGAAGATAGGTAGGGAAAATGCAAACAAAACTCCAAAGCATCATATAAACTTTTGGTAAAAAACAAGGAAAAATAGCCCCCACCCAAACAAACAAAAAGGAAAACAAGCCAACAATCACTACATGTTAGATTACAGCTAAGAGGCAACTTCTCAATGGTCTTGCACCTTTTAACTTTTGAAGGAATGACACTATACATTATACTGAGGCATGCGAATAATTCTAGGAAATTCTAGGAAAAACACATTTATCTGCCGAATATACTCACCTGAAGAATAACTTTCGGGAGCGTCTCTAAATTCTCAGGGACGTTCACAGAGTAGGGAGAAAGTTCAAATGTGGGAATATAATCATTGACATCCTTCAGAATAATACTGACTGTCGTGGTGTCGGTCCTTGGGCTGCTCCCGCGGTCGGCCGACTGAACGGTCAGTGTATAGGAGGCCTTCTTCTCTCTGTCCAAAGGCTTGGCAACTGTTATCACCCCTGTCACAGAATCGATCCGAAACTCATTATTGGCATCTCCACTCACGATGGCATAGCGGACCTGCCCGTTGGTACCTTCATCTCCATCCGTTGCAAACACCTGGATTAAATCCGTCCCTGTCAAAGTATCTTCCCCCACCTCTACTTTATAAAGCTTTTGGGCAAAAAGCGGGTTATTGTCATTAATGTCCAGGACTATAACCACCACGTCCGTAGAGGAAGAGAGGGATGGTTGGCCCTTGTCTGTGGCTACCACAGTCAAGGTGTAGTTGGAGACGGATTCCCTGTCGAGCTCCCCGGTGAGCCTCACCTCCCCGTCGATAGTGCCGATGCTGAACTTGTTTCCCAGCGGCCGGAGCAGGCTGTACTCGATGTAGCTGTTCGGGCCGCTGTCGGGATCGGTCGCCTGCGCCTTGAACACAACCGTGTCTATGGGTGTGTTTTCCGGGACGTAGGTCAGCTTCGGGGAGATAAAGCTCGGAGGGCTGTCGTTCACGTCCAGCAGGATAATTGAAACTTGGGCTGTGCTCGTGTACCTGGAGGCCGGGAGAGGGGCCATGTCGTGGACTTGCACGACGAGGCTGTAGAAGGACTGGCTTTCCCGGTCCAAGGGCTGCCTGATGCTCAGCACCCCGCTGTTGTCGATGCCGAACTGCCCCGCGCTGTCCCCGGAGGCGATGCTGAAGGAGAGCTGCGAGTTGGAGCCTGGTGGGGTGGGGAGAAGAAAGGTAGAGAACGTGACTTCATCCCACTGACCTAGATATAAATGTCTCTGGCCTCATTTCCTACAGAAACGAGGGCTGTACAATCGCTGCTGCCCGTTCAGCCTCCTCCTCGCCATTTTTGAATCCATCAGCTAATTTCACCAAAGTTTCACAGCGGAGCAGAAGGCTTTGAAATAATTATTTTCTGACAAGAATTGAAGCGAGAGAGAGAAGGATGTTAACTGGGGCGGCTGCAGAGGGCACGGCTGGCAGAGCTCGTCCCTGCGTTTCATTCAGCAGGAGCAGCACAGTGGCAACGTGCGTCATTTTTCCCCATCTATAATGGTTAGGGATAAAGGTTTTGAAGGGTTTTCCTTCAGAAACTAAGACTCAATAGTTCTGCTGCTCACCGAACAGCTGTTTTCCTCCGTTCTCCCCACTTCCACTAAGCAACATTATTATTAACGTAATTATTTCATGAATTCTTGCACCCAATTAAAAAAAGCCACAACCAGAAACTCCCAAGCCTAGCAGGAGCAAGCCAAGAGTGAATACTGGGGAGAGGCATGCTTCCCATATATGGCATGGAATTCCAAAATATCAGATGAACAGCTCTCATCTTATGATCGAAACGTAACCAGCAATTATGGTCAAGGGAGAGATTTATAATTCCGGTAAGGGAAATGCATTCTCAATCTTGACAACACCTTAAATACGCCACACAGGAAACAAATGTATGTTACTGCTTCAACTCCAGAGTTCACTCTAAACAACTAATTTTTGAGAGCGCCTGATTGAAATGAGTCTTCTTTCATAGACACGTATCTTAATATCTTACTCTTATTTTAATTAATTTTGACAATTTTGTTTTCCTCTTTTGGGTCATAAAGACTGTGATTTAGGATTAGTAGATTAACAGACCATTCACTGCTAATTTATCCCTCAAACTCGCTTTTTCATGCAAGAAACCAACCTGTCTGCTTAGGTAGCTGATAACTTTGCTGTGCATTTTGTCATTTTTACTCAGAAGCCCTTTTCCCTCCAACTGAATTGATTTTATAATAAAATTATTCCTACATTAGATTTATTGATCTCTGCTGTTGATTATTCTCAGACTTGGAAACTCTAGTCTTGTCTTTCCCCCAGTGGCTACTCTAATTGGCATCTTTGCTTCTATCTTCTTCTCTTGTAGGAACTTAATTATAAAATAAATAGAACCAAACATGAAAGAAAAAAATATTTTCATGTAATTAAAGAAATTAATACATTTATATGCCAAGATATTAGTGTTTCTACATTACTTTGATCAAGTGAAACACTGTGAAAGTTTAATGCTAGTCTATTTTTTGTTCAGCTGTATTTTCAAATGACTAATTATACAGATGAAAGTCTTCTGATTTCAGTACTTTCTGGCAATTCAAGATTTTTGTTACTTGACTTTGGAGATGGGTAAGAATTAGATCCTACAAAAGAAAATTACTTTAAAAATACTTTTTTTTCCCCAGTGTTTTGTGGTGGTGCTTGTTCCTACAAAATTTCTGCTTTTTCTTCTATTTCTCATCTCCTTTCATTCCTTCTCCTGTATTCTCATAGGTTTTGATGCTGCTAATACTTATATAAATTAAACTGTGAAGCAGGAGAGTTGCCTAAATATCAGTGGAGCCAGGACTGCCAGTTAGTAAACTATTCCTTTTTAAACACAGCATGCCAAGCTGGTATTTTGGGGATGGTATCTCCATCCCCTCTCCAGGTTTGGAGGTGGGCTGTTCTTAGGGAGGATGCAGGGGCATCCTCTTTGCTGAGTTTTGGGGTTATTTAATCTGAGGGCTAATCTGATAAAACTCTAAGTGAGAGCTCAGACATGGAGCCAACAATTTCATGATGATGCTCTTTTAAGGCTTTATTTCTATTTTTATTTTTTACCAATGAGACAAAAAAATATCCTACTCCCCTCCCCGCCTTCCATTCTGTAAATACCTGGAGACTCTAACTGGGAAATCCCACTGCTCTTTGCCTGGAGGAATACCTTGCTACACACTTTTTAACAAACAGACAAGCGTGTGCTTTGTTGTGAAGTTTTCCCTGTTAATTCCATGTGGAAAAAATTAAAATCTGAATCTCAAAATGAGTGTGTTTAAGGAAACTGAGTTCTTTATTGCTCTGTAAATAACCAAGAGCTGTAGCTGATATTTACTATGCATCTGTATATGAAACTGCCCAAGCTGAGATAAACAGCTACTGTTTCCCAAGGGGTGTGTTAAGCAAGAAAATAAAATGGAGCAGTTTCACTATCACCATGTTTTTGTCTTTTATCAGTGTTTATCCTAAAACAACAGGCATATCTCATTATAAAACAATGTCTTTTCAGAGCTCCTTCAAACTATGGGATCATATAACATAAATAAGCAGCAAAATGATATTTGTGTGCATTGAGTGCATTGTCTGTGAGCCACTTGGAGAGGTGGCTATAGAGTAGCTATTTCTGTACTCTAGATAAATATAAGACGACACAGAATGACAAGTTTGGGCTTGAAACAGAAACACCGATAGATCATAACATTTGCTGAAGTTATGGTCCTAGGGGGGAACTCAACCTAGCACGTTCTGGGAATGAAGTTTCTGCCCTATTAATTTTAAATCCAGCCTGTTAGAAAAGTAAGTCTGCCAGAAAATATAAAACACAAGATATCTGACTTTTCATTGCACTGCTCCTCAAATACTCATTTGCTTCCTTGATAACTGAGTGCATGATGAATGTAAAATGATATGTCAGTGCTATGATATAGTTCACGTTCACTGCGCGCAGATGGAAATGAATGTATGAGGTGCAAGAGAAAAGGAAAATAGACCCATAACGGTTAAGTGAAATTAACTCCCAAAAAGATTTGAAACCAAGCATTGTACTCCTAATAGGAAAATAAGAAATAAAAGAGGAGATAGATTAGACACAACCCATTTATCTACACGTCTGAAGGAACAATCCCTTCTCTGGATATGCATGATGCAAGCTCAAGTTCCTCCAACTTATAGTTAGTTTATGTAAAAGCTTTAACAGGAGTGGTGAAAGAGAGATCTATGCAAGAACAGCCAATATCACCAAGTTATAATTTCTGACTTGTTGGCTTATCTCATGGAATCTCTTCTCGCTCACTGAGTTTGATCTCAAAACCAGTTGCACAATTTTACCACGGAAAGTTCTATCCATCAGCACAAAATTTATGTTCCCACAAAAATGTTTGAGTTCTACAACTCAGCATTTCCTGAGGAAAAACTGTTTTACTGAATAATCTTGATCGGCTCAGTTGTTTTATGTGCATAATCTGGGATTCCTCCAAGCATGTAGGTGCTTTGCGCTCGAAGCACACATTTCAGTCCGAGACATTTCTATGGGCTTTGCTGAGCCAGTGTCAAGTTGAGAGGAGACAAGGTTGCTTAACGTGTCACAAAAATAACCCTCACCTCCAAAGTCACTACGAGTGTTATGAATGATTTCGTATTAAATCACACTGACTAATGTCTGTGGACACATAAGAAAATGCAGTATGCTATGCAAGGTTTTTTTATGTGTTTTATGGCCATATTCTATAATTATGCTTGCTTGGACTTTTTGTATGGCAAAATAGTTAAGCAATCTATAAAGACTGTATCTTTTACACTCCAGCACATTAGTACCTTCTAGATGACATAAATAATCCCAAGGTTAACTCTTATTTTAATGAGAAATTTTCCCATAATCTCTTTTAATCAGTTTTTTAACCTCCACTATCAATACCCCATAGATTCAATTTGCTTCATGATAAACTTAAAAGTTACACTACATTTAAGATGATTGCAGATGACATCTCATATTGCAAGAACCTTACTTAGAATAAATTATAAACTTTAAAAAAAAAAAAAAAAACCAAACACAAACCAATCTGAAAGAACACTTTGGTCTTATTTAAATGTTCAACCTATGCACCAGGGGAGAAATCACAGCATTCAACTGCTGTAACACACTCTAGGAAAACACAGTGCTGCAACTCATTTCCGTAACAGCAGTTAAAAGTAGTATTTGACTTTATTTTTAATTTATCACAAATAAAGATAAGGAATAAACCACCTCCTTAGGCCTAATGTGAAATATGGGAAAAATAACTTCTACTTATGCAGCATGCAGTCAATTTAAGCATATGGTTGCATCCTGAGGATAGCTCTAATTTGCGCTTTCTACTAGGTCTTTTAAGATGTTGCTAAGGTGAAATACATATTTATCATCAGAGACACAGACTGTGAGGCCTACCATCATCCGCATCAGTGACGCTGAAGTTGAGAATAGCGGATCCTGGAGAGAGGTTCTCCATCAAAGATGTGCTGTATGAAGTCATGCTGAAGACTGGCGGGTTATCGTTGATGTCCAATATATTGAAGTACACCCTGATGGCAGTAAATTGGCCTCCCCCATCTTCTGCACGGACCGTGAGAATGTAATACTGCTGGGCTTCGTAGTCCAGTGCGCGAGTCAGGTTGAAGACTCCAGTAACGGGGTTGAGGAAGAAGATTCCCTCTTCGTCATCTTCACTTACGGTGTATGTGATTTCCCCGTTGATGCCGGAGTCGTCGTCAGTGGCCAGAATGGCTGCCACTAAGGAACCTGCACAGCACGACAGCAAAATCAGTCACTCGCAAAAGGCAGCTGACTGGCATGGTCAGAGCCGCTCACCGCTACACAGCACCATCCAGCAGCTCTGCAGAATAGAAGGCATCCTCCAGCAGAAATTCAAGCCTCAATACTACATTTCGAACTACTATGAAAGGGTTTTCAGAGCTGAAAGGAAGAGTAATCAGTATGATGTCTACTTTACAGGGCTACTAAAAACCCCCAAGAAATGGCCAGGAATATTTGGTTTTATCTTTAAGCTGTAACACGTCCAGATTAGACATCAACTGGGGCAAAAATACCTTTTTCTCTGCTAGGTATTTTCTTTCTATGACTCAAAGGACCCACAGACAAATACGAGTTTTGAAATCTTCTAGAGATTTCTTTCTAAATGCAGAAACTGAAATGTCAGTGCATACCAAATATCCCAGCTCTACTTTTTGAAAAAGTGCCTTTGCAGGGTAACTGCGGTTAGAAAACTAGAAACCTTATACGGGTCCGTTCTTCACTGTTTTCTGAAATTCAACTCCTTGTGAATCTGTGCCATTGTTTTCATTTCTGCATACTGCGTTCACATGACTGCCCTATCTTACTAAAGTTTGGGAATTAATTGTCACTTTTTAGTATTTCAAACAGTAATTTTAATTAAAATCAGCTCATTTCCAAGAAAATAAATAATTTAATTTCTTTTCCATGGAACCAGATGAATTACATGCATTGCAGCACAGTTAACTATTTTCGTGCAAAGTGACAAAGAAAACTGCTTATCAGCAGAATGAAGAATAGTGCTACAACTTCCTTTAATCCAGCTGAATATGCTGGTATCTTTTACGTACACATTTTGAGTATAAAATCAGTCTGTTCCTCCCTTCGGCATCCAACGCTGCTGAGCTGGGTATAAGGCACAAATGTACACCCCAGAAATGATTAAAAAGAGAAGCCTCATCTTAACGTGGAAAGAATTATGCTTGCCATTTCCAAGGTGATTCCTGCTAAAACAGACCAACCCTCGGGACTCTAAGTAATAAGGGAGAAGAGCATAGCTGGGGATCCTGGTCTAGTGGGAGCTGTCCCTGCCCATGGCAGGGGGGTTGGAACTAGATGATCTTTAAGGTCCCTTCCAACCCAAACCATTCTATGATTCTGTGATGAGCGACCAAACAGCCCCGTGCTACACAGACGTCTCGATTACTTCCAGATCAGATTCCTGAGGCGCAGCTGATTGCACTGTAATCCTTCAATGCAAAACACCACTCAATTTTGGGACTGGGACTGTGGGACACAGTGCACAACATGGAGGCACGGGGCTAACCCTGGTTGCCCCAAGCTGAGCCTCCCATGCTTGTAAGTCAAAGCCCTAGTAAAAGCTTGAAAGCTATCACCATGTCATTTGCATCTCCTCTGTATATTCATGTTTTAGAACAAGCTTCTAAGATGTTTCAGTTACTAATACTGGCAGATACTGCTTTTATACTAGCAGTCTGTATAAAATACCGGAAACTTTTTATTGCAAGTAATATTAATTTCTCAACTGGAGTCATATAATATAGCACAGTTTTTGAAAACTTTTTTTTTCCAGTCTAAATATTTTCTAGCTTATGACCTAACTTTTAAACATCAAAACGCTCTTGCATATTTTCTTCTTTAAAAGAAGAAAATAACAACTTAAGAGGTCAGAGATCATATTTAGGAGACAGAATTAATTATCTAAAGGTTAGGTTTTCTACAAAAACCTTGTCAAAAACAGGAGTCCAAGATAAGATCAAGGAAATGTGATGTGAGGGTTAGTAACTGAGCGCACGTAGAGATTATTATTAAGGAATCGGTGTATTCCCTCTATTTCTCCACCACATCCAATAGATGCCTTTAGCATCTTCTGTCTCCTGGACAAATCAGACAGGTCTCCTAACCTCTCCGCATCAAGTCCCTGTGAATCGACGAAAAGAGAAAAATCAGGCAATTTTGGGGCACTTCCTATTTACCTGGAGTGGCATCTTCTGGGATGTCAAAGGAATACACTGGCTTAGAGAATTTGGGGATATGGTCATTGACATCGCTAACAGTGATGTTTATTCTCATGTCTGAGGACTGCAGGCCGTCATCAGCACGAACCAGCAAGGAGTACTTGGAGCGGCGCTCCCGGTCCAGGCGCTTGGTGGCTATCAGGTCTCCTGACTCAGGGTCAATGTGGAAGCTATCATCCGCACCGCTGATAATAGTGTATGTGACGAGGGCATTGGCTCCCTAAGTACAAACAGAAGTGGTCAAATCAAGTTATTTGCCAGAAAAACCACATCATAATTTTCAGTAAGACAAGAATCGTTCCAGTAACTGCAATTGGCGAATATTTTTCAGAACAGTTTCCTTTAATAAACAGTCCTCCTGCCCAGTCCCTGACTCAGTCCCCCAGTAAAGACATATACACACACACAGAGTTTTTGTTTATGAGACATGACATGATGAGATTATCCAGAGACTTTTTGCTCCATTGTTCATAAAAGGATCACATCCAGTCAATACCATAAAGCTGATACCTGTTTTAATTTCAAGCCAGAATCACCGAGCAGTGTAACATCTTCCCTCTTAACATGGATCAGCGTTTATTCTTCTTGGTTTATGTTCAAAGGTTAAATTAAACCCCTGCCAGTGGGATCAGCTCTGGAGATGGGATGGAAGGAGGAGGAGGGGGAGGGATGCAAGGACAGAGGACCAGAAGTGGCCATGTGGCAGCTCCACCAGCCAGCAGACATGGCAAGAGCTGAAGCTCCTGGTCAGGAGAAACTCACAGGAGCCGTGCTCACAGTAGCCCCCTCAAAGGCCAGTTTCTGCATAGGAATACATTTATCCCCGTAAATAAAGAGCCCCAAAGTGACAAATCATGTGTCATTAAAATCAAAGTTCTGTTCTCTTGGATTGTGGTGGAAGTCAAAAGCATTTGCTTTTGGGCCAAACAAAGCATCTAATTTGTCCTTGGAAAAAAGGATTCATATGGGCTTTAAGCATTTTGGTTAAAAGGAAAATTAAGGAAAAGTAATGTCACACAGAAAAAGGATCAGCTTTTTGGTTTTTTTTTTTCCCTTAATGGTTGAAATTAAGAATTAGAAAAAAAATAACGGAAACCTCCATTCAAAAAATATTGACACAGTGCATTTTGCCTCAGCCCTGCCCTGTCACAAACACTGAGAGAAGTCACCTGCATCCCGTCTGTATCACTGTTTATTAACAAGAAAATTAATATGCCTCACGGGTCTTAGCTCTGAGGAGCATTGAGGTTTCCTCGAAAAAGGGATGCTACCTGAGCTCTTTTTCCACCTACCTTCTGGGGACGGGTTGTGCAGTAGGATGCTGCACCCAGAGGGTGGTCCAGGGGATGTAAGCAGCTGGATATAATAGCCCAGTGCCAGCTTGGGTCACTTTTCCCCCAAAAGCCATACTCAGCTATAAATTTTGCTTCTTAGCAGACAGACATCGGTCTTTAAGGGAAAATTTCCTGTTTCCCCTTAAATCTGAGAGCTAAGATCTTGGGGTCACCTCCTTCTTCTTCCAAGACAGGCTTAAGGGCACTGAAGGTTTGGTAACCTCCAACATGGGATACATGCACCTATACCCCACGTGCTGACTATGCCCGGTGACGTGTTTTGGGGGGCAAGCAGACCTTTACCATGCCCTCCCCTTGTGCCAGGTGAGAGCCCAGGTTTCACAGCTGAAACCTGCTGCTGGCATGCGGGTGGCACTTCTGCGGTGAACAACAGATCAAAGGGATCAGGGAGAAAGGAATTCTATAGCTGCTTCAAGCACTCTTGCCTAAAAAAGCAAATTAACAGAGATAAAAACCCGCTCCTATTTGCGAGATGAGAGACAAGCATTAGTTACCTGACCTTATGAGACTGCCTTGTGCCAGACTTTTTCTCTGGGGAGTTGTTTCAAAGAGTTGGACTGAGCTAACTGACAAAATGAAATTTAGAAAGAAAACAAGCTCCTGCAGGTGCGCAGCCCCGGAGAGCTGCACGCAGTGCTTCAGCGTACACAGCGTCTGTGTGCTCAGGTGTACCTGGGGGACATCACACGCCTTCCTCCAATTGTGCAGCTGGGCAAAAACATCCGATGAGGACTGAAGATCTCAGAGGTGACCGCATTCTTTACTGCTTGTTTGACTAGCCAGCACCGCAGCCCCGCGTGATACTGGTTTCATCAAAGTAGTAACTTTGGGTGAGTTAGGTGAGAAGGAAACCAAAATAACAGATATGTAAAACCTATTAAAAAGCTATATAGAAATTTCACTTCGATAACTGGATTTAAATAGCTGCAAAGCGTTAGAAGCTGTTGTAATTATTAAAGCCTTTGGTATCACTTAGCACCCAGAGAAGAATGTCTTTACATCTTTTCTCAGATCTCTACGATGTCCTTATTATAACAGGCGAAGTTTTGAAATTGGCTACCTTCATACCACCATTTAAAAGTATTTGTGAGAGGGGTTCTTCTACACCACTTAGCCATGAGTTTTAAGGCTTTTGTCACCCTTTTGAAGCTAAGACTTTCATTCTGAAAGCACCTGTGCATGTAGCAAAGGCAGCAAGCTGGTTTACTGAGATGCGTATATGGGTTGCAAGTGCAAAGAAAGAAGCCAGAAAAGTGTAATGTCACAGGAGTATAATATGAAAAACAAAGAGCGTTTATTGTGCCCTCAACTTCGAAGGCAGGGAGGGAAAAGTTAAGTATCTTGACCCTAAACTGCACATTGCTAAAAAGCCTTGGACTCATTGTAAAGGGGTTGAGTTACAAATGTTCTGTTAGGGAAATTGAAATCATCCCTTTTTATTGAAAGATTGACTGATTTCTGTGTAAGGTAACAAATCAATTCCCACTGGATGGAGGGCTTCAGAATGGGTAACATATTACGTGCAGTTTCGGAATGGTCAAAAAGGGGCTGGATCATAACATATTGCTAAAATCTTAGATATCTGTGTGCCCTATTATCCTACTACAGTGGTAGTTCAGTATTTACTTCTCCCAAGTCTGAAGACAAACAGCTATAATTTCTGTTGGAGATATGCACCTTTCCATAAAATCCAATTTTTTGTCTGTATGTCAGGCTGCTCCCAGAAAATAAAGGAAAGAACAAAAAGTTCATAATCACATCCAGACCATTCCTGAGGGTGTTCCAGTGGATCCCCATGCAGTAGTGAGATTAAGTACATCAATTAACAATCACAGGACAACTAACCAAGCTAACACAAAAAAGACCAGAAATAAAATTCTCTTGAGGGGGTTGAATTACCTTATTATTTGAATGTAAGAATTGCTCGTTGTTGTCAAGTGTAACCCTATATTTTAATGACCACACAAACTTCTTTGTATGCTTATATTGACTCTTTAGGCCTTCCCCCAGTGGAAAGAATCAGAAATGAACAGAACAATATGATTAACATTCTCCTAACTTACTTTCTAAAAGAAATGAATATATCAAATTATATGTGGATATATTTTCCTGGCGTATATAACAAGACTACAATATCCCTCGCCAAGCTGACTGGCATTTTGTTTAACATCAGTTGCTCAAAGGCTTTTGCTAGTTTCTTAACAACTCCTTAGTTGCAGTGTCCTCACAGCAATGAATCTAAGCAGGGAAAACTATTTCTCAAACCCGTTTATGTACAGAGCATGTATTTTAGCATTATCTCTTTTCCCCTCTTTTTGGTCAAATAAAAATTCCTGTAGTAAAGGATAATATTGATATTAAGTAGTTCTAGTCAAAAGGTGATCAGGTGTTATGGATGGGGCTTTGACCAACCTGGTCTAGTGGAGGTGTCCCTGTCCATAGAAGCGAGGGGTTGGAACAAGATGATCTTTAAGGTCCCTTCCAACCCAAACCATTCTACGATTCTATGATTATAAATAGTTCTCTTGTTCTCTGAGGCTCCTCTCACATTAATTTTACTGCACACCTTGAAATCGAGATCTACAACTACAACTTCTCTGTATCAAAGTCAGTTTAGAGCTCAAGCTATGGTCTTCAACTGAATGTCAATAAAGCTTTACCAGAAGCTGGGTGGTCCAGCACCTTCACCAAGTCAGTGAATACGGTGTATGACGAGACTGATAACAAGATGATCATCTAAAACCAAATAAAAATGTGGGACATTTTTGCTATTAGTGGAACCGCTCAGAAAGAGATGTTAGGGAAACATGAACTCATTATATAAAAACCAGCGGGCAGCCTTCAAGTAGCAGAGTATTTGTCTTACTTGCTGGTTTTGCCTCTATGTGACTCCGTGATACCAAACCGAATTTTGTGAATGGGCCAAGTGCAGTTTAAAGCATGACAGCAATGACTCCCAAGGCCAAGCTCTCATGAAGGGAACAGGTAAAAACATGTATTTCCAGAACAACATTTTTAGTACAGATATTCAAATACAAAACCATGCTCCTACCTCATCAGCATCCATGGCTGTCAGCTGAAGTATTTTAGATCCATCTCCTATATTCTCTTCTACAGTTAGATCAAGCATATCTGTGGGGAATACTGGCGGGTTGTCATTGATATCCTGAAGTGTTATTTCCACCTGTAAAAAGTAGAAATTGGAAAAAGTTGTGTGAGCACTGTGAGTTAGACGCTGATTGGACATGAATGCTACAAATCACATAGCTTTGAAAGAAATCAGGTAAATTGTTCTTAATCACATGAATTAGAACATTCCCAAATCATACCAACAACAGGAAAAGCCCCTCCGGATATTAAAATTCCACATTGTTATAAAATACTCATAGGAAAGCCTCTAAAATAAATAAAGTTAATTTGACTTGTTGATAGCAACTGATTTTAAATGGTCCTGGTCTAGTTTATATTGGAAAAGATCCACTGATAGACTGTCATTGTAATCCTCAAAGTCGGCCCCTGGAGGATAGCTGCCAAGTCCTGGGGCAGGAGATCATTCAACCATTAAATGCTGCCTGACATAAAGATGAGGTGGTGTAAAATTCTCTCTGAAATGTTTATATATTGGCAACTCTCCGTTCTGAGGGAGGAAAAAACACCCTTGCACTTTATATTTTTTTTAAAAATAATCTGTTTTTCCTCTCTCTCAAAGCTCTCCTCTAATTGCAAACATAAACGTTACTTTAGAAGCACGTACTACCATCTACTCTTCTTGCCTATACACACCTAAATAAATGTTCTTTTTACGTGTGATATTTGCATGTTTTTCCAAGTAGCAATAGTAATTCCTGAAAGGTTGTTGTGTGTTATTTATTCCTAGTTTTTCATAAGCAAGATTCTGCCCTTCTGATGCTAACTGAAAAAGCTGCAGAGTTCCGTTTTCTCTTGTTGCGGGGTTCGCATGTAATATTCCAAAAACAGAAAGAGAGGACACAGCTGGTTTACATTCATCAGGGAAAAAAAGGCTTGTTTTGGACCCAAAATATTAAATGGCCACCAAACTCTGAAGACACGCTATTAAGAAAACTGAGTAGCTGAAGAAAGTCTGGTTTTGTTGCTCCTCACGGAACAGAGAAAGGTAGATAGGGCTGTTGCACAAGAAAGGAGGCAAAGGTATGGATGACTTAAAGAAGATGCATAGATTGACAGATAAGATATTATTTACACTACAGTACCTGCCATGCTGTTATCCACAAGGGATCTCCCTGCACTTAGCTGAAAATGCACGGGTTAGGCTGCTCTGGATATAATCAGTGCAGGCATCTCTGGCGATCTGAAGTCTACGATTTCTACTATTTCTAGTCACCTGCCATAACATCTTCTTTTGTAATTCTGGTTTCATACTGACGACCAATTGCCAAGCCACTGTGATTTGATCACCAGGATGGTCTCAAAGATAAGCACCTTAGCGACAGAGGCTTGGCTGTCCCCACAGAACAACCTAGTCACCTGGGCTTGCTTGTGTGTCTTTCCCTGAGCTCTCAGTGGCTGCACCTGAGGGTCATTGGTCCTCTGTGGGCTTCCTGAGACCACATCCTGAAGGTTGCTCCACCTTTCTGTCCTCCCACAGGCAACTGTTCCAGAAAGCCTAACATTTCCACCAGTGCTAGACTTTGTGACAGAACAGATTTGGTGTGGCATGCTAGTGTCCTTCATCAATATAAAAAAATGAAAATATAAATTGTGGTAGGCATAACTCAGAGAGTATACTTGATCCTAAGACACCCATCTCTTCTGCCTCAGAGGATGTTTCTGGGGCAGAGAATGCTGAAAGCAGCTCAGCTGTTTCCCTGATAAGCATTTTTTCTCCAACGGGATTTCTTCCGAGGGTGGAGAGACCTAGACCATTGTGAACATTATGGCTACATTGGTCTCTGGTCAGTACATACACCACACAGGGAGACACCTTCCACCTGGGGATCTAAGCCATCCTCAGTCAGATCAAGTAAGCAAGCTTTTTTCTTTAATATTATTTTTAAATGTTTGTGTTTGGTATTTATGCCCAGAGTAGGTTACTGTTACTGTCCAACCTGCCAGAACTTTTCCATAGCATTAGAGAGAAATGAAATGTCTTTAAAAACAGAGGAAATATTACATTAATCTTACAAATATATCTGCTAGAAATGCAGACAAAACACTGGTCCTATAGGCCTTATATGCCCTTTTATAGAAGGCCATTATTTATTTATACCGTATTTAATGACTTTGACCATTCACAAATGGTACACAAACCACTTCATGGCCTAAGACAGATTAACCCAGGAGGTTTTATCATCAAATCTAAATCCCTGACAACAGAAGCACAAGAAGCATCATGAACAATGATTCAACAACTAACTAACCAGACACAAACTTTCAGGCAGTAAAACAGCCCGTGTGGGTTTTCATGGCGACTGCTGCTGCATCTGGGTGACAATTAATCGCAGAAACAGGAGAAATGCAGTAGAAATGACAGACAAAGGATTTTGCCAGCTATTCTTGCCAAGAGGGTCCTGCCCCCTAAACTGGCACAGCACACGACGTATGCTCTCCTGGTCCAAGTATAGCATTTCCCCAGATATAGTTTCAAGGTAAAAGCAGCTGCACAGCTCTGCAATTTATTTATTCATACCCTATATATCATGCACAGCTAATGTTTCAGCTGCAGGTGACATTTCACCACCAGAACCCATTTTCATGATGAGAGATTGCCCTTTGTAAAAATCATATGAAAAATATATGACAACTTCTGGGGTTTTGGGTTAGGAGCTGTGCATTGCCTACAGCTTGCATCATGTTAAATAGTCAGAATCAAAGAATACAGATGGCTAAGGACTGTGGGACAAAATAAATTAATTATAAAGTCAGATTCTGGAGAACTGAAAAAAAGGAGAGTAATAATAGAGGAAGGAATTTTATCCTGAAAAATCAGCTCACGAGTAAACAAAGACACTGTATTTTATACTGAAGGCGTGCTTTAGGTGGTGGAAAAACAAAAAGGAAAAGAAATCATAGAATCACAGAATCTTCTAGGTTGGAAGGGACCTTAAAGATCATCTTGTCCAACCATCAACCTGACTGACAAAAATAAACACCCACACAACAAACAAAATGCGACACCATCACTAAACCATGTCTCCCAGCACCATGTCAACCCGTCTTTTGAACACCTCCAGGGATGGTGCCTCAACCACCTCCCCGGACAGCCCATTCCAATGTCTGATAACCCTTTCAGTGAGAAAATTTTTCCTAATATCCAGCCTGAAGCTCCCCTGGCGTAACTTGAGGCTGTCTCCTAGAGTCCTGTCGCCTGTGACTTGGGAGAAGAGACCAACCCTCACCTCTCTACAATCTCCTTTCAAGGAGTTGTAGAGAGTGATAAGGTCTCCCCTCAGCCTTCTTTTCTCCAGGCTGAATCACCCTACTTCCCTCAGTCTCTCCTCATAAGACTTGTGCTCCAGACCCCTCACCAGCTTCGTTGCCCTTCTCTGGACCCGCTCCAGCACCTCAATGTCTTTTTTGTGGGAAGGGGCCCAAAACTGGACACAGCACTCGAGGTGAGGCCTCACCAGCGCCGAGTACAGGGGGACAATCACCTCTCGGGTCCTACTCACCACACTGTTCCTGATACAGGCCAAGATACTGTTGGTCTTCTTGGCCACCTGGGCACACTGCTGGCTCATGTTCATCCTGCTGTCCACCAACACCCCCAGGTCCTTTTCTGCCAGGCAGCCCCAGCCACTCTGCCCCAAGCCTGTAGCGCTGCAGGGGGTTGGTGTGACCCAAGTGCAGGACCCTGAACTTGGCCTTATTGCAACTCATCCCGTTGGTCTCGGCCCATCGATCCAGCCTGTCCAGATCCCTCTGCAAAGCCTCTCTACCCTCCAGCAGGTTGACACTGCCACCCAGCTTGGTGTCATCTGCGAACTTACTGAGGGTGCACTCAATCCCCTCGTCCAGATCATTGATAAAGATGTTAAAGAGAACAGGTCCCAGTACCAAGCCCCATGGGACACCGTTCGTGATTGGCCACCAAGTGGATTTAACTCCATTCACCACCACTCTCTGGGCCCGGACCTCCAGCTAGTTTTTAAGCCAGTGGAGAGTACTCCCATCCAAGCCATGGGCAGCCAGTTTCTCCAGGAGGATACTGTGGGACACTGTATCGAAGGCCTTGCTAAAGTCCAGGTAAAATTTTCAGAAATAGACTGCAATATTTTTAAAAGAGCATTTACACCATTATTTACTGTTAATCCACAGGGCATAGATAATGCATATTGCTTTATAATTCACTGTTGGCTAAGTCTAATTAGCAGCTCTGTGTAAAGCTATCTTTTTACTACTGCTATAATTTATTACTTCAACTTACACACAATACTGCAAACCTAAGGAGTAAGATCCTGAGATGTGCCCATTTGCAGAAATTTCACTCACAGAATAAATATCTGAGAAAGACTTGAGAAACCTCTTCGCATTTTCCCCCAAGCCAGAGTCCATTAAGTTTTATGCCAAGGCCTCATTTAAGAGAGTATACATCCTGAATGAGTTCAGGTGTAAACTGAAAGTCTGGTTTTCTATTTAGGAGTTCAGAAATTAATTTCACTTTGAAATTATTTCAGAAGTTTCAACCCCAGGGAGATGCTCACAGGACAACCACAAAGTCTTTCATTGCCATGGGGCACTGGAACATTTCAGCACGTCTTTCCACATCTTTACTGGGCAGGAAAAAAAAAATCCACAAAGCTTTAATCAAACATCTAAATTAAATATCTTCCCAACCAACTGCTTCTATCTTTCTAATCCCATTTACATTTGCATAAAGATATCAACATGCATGACTCAGATTCTTGAAATACATAGTTTGATTAATATGCTACCAATTAATAATTATGTGCAATTCTGCCTCAGACTTAATGAAGGCAAGACAAGGTGGTCATGGCAGTATCACTGGCCATCTATACCATGGGCATCGTGTTCAGAAGGGTCTACAGAAGGCATGCTGTGATCTCAGCTTGCACCGACATCAAAACACCCACCAGCAACAATAAACATCTAGGAAACCAGAAGGCCACAAAACCTGAAATTGCAACAGGAAGGATGATTTAAAAAAAAAGGAGCTTAAGAGACTTGTCCAAGCCTTGGTCCCTGGAACTGGAAGGAACCATTAGGTCCCAACATCTCTACGACTGTAAGAAGCAACATGGCCAGGCTACATGTGAAGTGATAACCACCACCCCCTTCTCCAAATCTGTCCAAAATGAGGAATGTTCTTTGCTGACGTCAAACCTGCCCGCCAGTGTGACTCTGGCGTGCAAGCCAGAGACACAAGCAGTCACCAGAGAGTGCTCCTTGGACCGGTCTAAGTATTGCACCATGGCCAGTCTCCAGTCAAAAACAGCCTTGAATTTCTGTAGAAGCCATGGAAACAAAAATAGTCATAGACCCTTCTAAATCTCTTAAGACTGTGATGGAAAACCAATAAAGAGATTCAAAATATTGCCTTTCTTTATTTGTTCAATGGGAAGTGAAAAATCAGAAAGCTTTGATCTATCCAAGCACATGTGTATGTAAATCTCCACAAAATTACTCTACTTTTGTACAAATTCTATTATAATGCTTTTCCATCACACATTTAATGCATCTAGAAAACAGACTAAAATTAAAGCTTTCCCTCACAGTTTATTCTGCAGAAAAATATGGGTTGCATATTTACTATGCCTTGTAAAATAAACACAAAAATTTTACATATAAATTTGTATGCAAACTGTCTTTGGGTGGGGTTTTTTTTGGTTTTGTATGTTTTGTTTTATTTTATGTTCAATTCAATCAATATTAAACTATGATGCAAAAATATGGACATACAACAAGCTACAGAGATTAGCAAAAGTAGCGAGTCAAACAATACCACAATTTTCCCTGTGTCTGAATCAAATTTCTCATTCTACAGCCTTAGTAACATTCTCATAACGCCATGCCCCTGGCCACTATCACAGATGGCCAACCCATCCTCATCTGCAACAATTTGATTTCTGCAGCCTGCTGTCATGGATGTTTTCAAAGCAGAGGAAGTATTAATTATCTTGATCTTGTTAAGATTCTTATTTGCTGCTCAAGTTAGTCTCTTGTGGTGCTGTTTTCCTCCCTAAATAAATTCAGAACAGATGGAGGCAGGACAGCACTCACCTCAAACAGTTTTGCCTTAATTTACTTTAAATGTAGATGGAAGAAAAAAAGGAGTTCATTTCTCAACTGAGATAATCCTTGGGTCTTAACAAACATAAGGAATCATACCAGGACCTCATTTCATAATGCATACAGTATCTATTTAAACATTTAGGGCATGAACCTGAACACAAGACATCACTGGGAAACTCACTGTTGTTTCAAAATGTTGTCTTTACATTGAAGGAAGTAGAAAATACCCTCTTTGAATTAACCAAAGGCATTTATGAGGAGTTTATGTGAGACTCTTTACAAAGAGTGATGCTGCAGTATAAAGTTTTCAATAGCTTCATACTTTGTACACGATTCTGAAAACAATTTATTTGTAGGAGGGGGCAAGGAGAAACTCAATTATGATGTAAACAGAAAAAAAAAAAAGATTATTTTTTTGGTTAACCAAAAAGGAATATGACTTTGCATTTGAATAATCTATTCTTATTTAAAATAGTTTGTTGAACTAAGAAACAGTTGTTAAAAGACCAAGTTTCATTTCTTAGAGCAAAAGAATAAATCCACTTCTAGTACCCCAGACAATTATTCCTGAACAGGCTAGAGAAATTCCATGCTCCACATAAAAAGCTTAACATGAGAGTTTTATTCTGGAACAAAAAATTATTTTAGTGACCAAACTTACTGGGTTTATGAGCTACAAAGGTATGTAAAATAAAACATTGCACTGGAAGGAAAAATGCCAACTTCTATCCGATCGTAACACCTTCTATAAACCAATGGGCTTATTTGGCCAAAACCGGTTCCCCCCCTGGTTTATTACACTTATTAACATTTATTTTTCTTTTATTTCAAGGTGAGGAGGGTTTATGGACAGAATACTTTTCTAAAGTTCTTCCATCTATCGAATGAAAACGAGGGGAAAAAAAGATGCCACAGGAAACTTGAATGAGCTCATGGGGCAGCAGCAAGTTTCACTGGGAGTCCCAAAATGCAGGCAGTAATTCTTGCTTGCAGCCACCCTATCCATGTTACAAGCTCAAAGATCTATAGATAGAACATGATTTAAGAAGAAAGGAACTCCCAGATGTCTCACGCGTTCGATGCTTCTTCAAACACTACAGCGATTTGATTAAAGATCAAACAGAGTGGAAAGGCAACAGCTTTTTCTTTCAATTTATAGGTTGTTGAGTCATTCTTCCCTTTGCTTGCTCTTGTGATGTTCACTGCCTCTCTCAAGAGATACCATCTAATCTACAGGCAGCATTGGCATACATCGCCCTGCAAACTTTTGTTTATGCTTAAGCCATTATATGATCTTTCATATTAAAAAAATTAAGGAGCTTATTCTTCCTTGCTGGAGACTGTGGCAGTGCGTTATCAATTTTAACAGACTAAAGATAAGAGATTCTGTTCCTCATCCCTTGGTAAATATTCTAAGTAGTATCATTCATGATGATAAAAGGGAAAAATTCAACTATTAATTTCTCAATTGAAGAACCTGGCCACCATTCGTCATTTTTCTCCTGCCTCCATCATTTTCAGCCTTTTTGTTCATCTAGCAAAAAATGCTTTGGTAACCCTGAAAAACCACAAAGGTATGTGTAATTCCTTTTCTTTTGATGTAAGCAATTATATTGGCTACTTACATCAGCGAAGTTATGCTTATATACTAAGTATTTGCAGGACCAGTGTGTGCCTGCTTCCTCTGAACTGTGAAGGCAAAGGAACCAAAAGATCAAATATCAGAGTACAAGCAAGCAAAAATGGATTTCCAGAAAGAAAAGAAGAAAAATCCTGTGTTTTTTTTTTCAAACAAAAAAAATAAAATTCTGATATTCATAGAAAATTTCTAACATAATATTTCTAAGAATGATAAAAAGCCATGGGACATCCTTAACCAGTTTCCCACCTTGCTCTAACTAAAATACTGGGAAAGAGTAAGCATGGTGGCAAAAAATAAACACTTATGTTTTAAAATTACTTGAATAACCAACAATAGGAGAGCTGAGGAAGGTGGAAAACCTGAACTACAGACCATGCATATTTACAGTTTCCACAACAAGATGGAAAGCCCATTTATAAAGAAAATGCCTTGGGACAAGGCAATAGCTTTTGCTCAGACAGAGGCTGAAGAAGGCATCTGAATATCCCATTTTCCAGGAGGCAAACAATCCCAGTGCATGCTAGTACAATAAAAATTGCATTAGTCTATTGTAATGCAGGCCAGCAAACCTGTTAAATGGAAATACAAAGTTGTTAAGAATCCCACTATTAACAGTAGGAAGATTGCAGCTGGGGACAAAAAAAAAACAAACCAACAAACCTCTGAAAAGGCACTGTTTGGGGGAAAAACAAAAAAAAAACCAAACAAACAAAAAAAGAAGTTTGAAAGTCCAGGTGCAGCAGCAGTCACTTGTGACAATGAGAAGCGATTTGGCAATAAAGGGATGTGTTGGCCATGCGCTTGGATCCTTGCACACTAAGGATCTCTCCACAGAAGGACAGCAGGGAACAAGACTCAATGTTGATGTGTGAGCTCAAGAGTACCTTAATGAAAGAGAGGATGTGAAAGCTGTCCTGGGCTACACGACTGTCCGCTCCAGTCACCCCAGTGCTGACCATGGAGATCAAATACGGACCCAGCAACAGCCAACAGTTTGAGCCCACCTAGAATAGGGTTTATAGCAATATTTTTGTTCCACTCACAAACCCAGGAATTACTACTGATTACCAGCCCTGAAATTGTTTGGAAACTTGGGTCTCAATGCATTTTCTGAACATGCTTTCATTTTCCCCATTAAACAAACATGCACAGAAACATGATTAATAAGGTTTATATATAATGCTGTAATTTCCTGGGTAATTTTAATCGGTGGGCTCTAATTCCAGTATTTTACCACCATGTTACTTTCCTGGAGTTGAAATATTGTAAAGTACCATTTACTACCGTGATCTGATGTTTTGCAATCAACTCACTTTTATAAAGCATCAGTATTTTCTAAAAAATACTGGGAGATCAGAGTGCTTTCAAAAACTCAGTGATTTAACTGACTCTGTCAAAAGATCTTATTATCATAGAATTGTTTGGGTTGGAAGGGACCTTTAAACGCCACCTACCCCAGCCCTCCTGCAATAAGCAGGAACATCTCCGACAAGATCAGGTTGCTCAGAGCCCCATCCAATCTGACCTTGAACACCTCCAGGGATGGGGCATCTCCCACCTCTCTGGGCAGCCTGTGCCTGCTTTTCACTGCTCTCATTGCAAAAAATTTCTTCCTTATATCTAGTCTAAATCAGATGTAAATCTGCTTTCATCATTACTTTTAACTAAGAAGATGTCACTTT